>BPLT01000085.1:0-1200000 GCA_019656295.1 Rhododendron mucronatum var. ripense
TCTATGAAATCAATTTCACCGTCTGCTAGCAGCTAGGGACCCAATTCAAACTGGAATGAAGCTCTGCACGCACTTGTTCCATGTGATAAGATTTGATACTACTAAGAAGTTCGAACCGAACACATTGGAAGCAAATCCCTAAGGCAGATTTTCAACGCAACGCGACACTTTTGGGGTTGGAAACCATGGACCATGTATACATCTCTTGCTTTTCTTCTCCTTCAATTATTGTAACAAGTCTGGAGTTGCCAAAGTTTCTTTCTTTCTTCAAAACTTCTTTTTCTATCCTTGATTTGCCTCAATTTAATGTTATGTCCTGAGTTTAAAAAGCCCTGTACCCTAAAGGGAAATTTAGGCTTTTTTCCTGTATTTTCCAAGCAGCCAAAGATGTGCTTTTTCTTAATTGTTTGCATTTGGTTAATTAGATTAATTAGACGTAATTATGGTTCAATTGTGCTCGGAAGGGATATTTTGGCTCGTGTTGGTAATGGTAGGTTGAGGAATCCATAAGTGAAAATTTACTTGTTTTACACGATTTTGCATTGTTTTAGGTTACACATTCATAATTTTTGGTATTAGGCAATATTCTCACTCTCATGGCTAGGAAAATATCTAACATGCAAAGAGGAGTGATTTTTGTACGAATTTACTTTTTTCCCTTCCGCATTTAATCGAGTGCGGAGATTTAGTGGCTCATATCGTTGAACTGGGAGCAGAAAATGTGTTTTGCAAAACTTTACTCGGTTAAGAAGCTCGAAGTAGAATTCGTTCTTGACATGTACGAAAGAGAGACTAGGATATTTAGCTGTATACAATAATATTACTATATCAGCATCACTATAGCAAAAATGTTCACACTTCACGGGGTTGATATATATAGCATAGGAAACATTCGCTAGCACTCATTTCATAGCTGTATGCAAAATAGCACATTCATCATTAACTTGATATACCTTTTCAACTAGATATTTCTTACAGTATTTTGCAAAATGTTGTGAGCTGGGAGGGACAAATTTTGCATAATAATAAAAAAATTTCGTCATTCTAGAAGAAAATATTCACCCATGTAATCTGACTCTTCAATATCCAAAAATTAAACAAAACACCCGTGCCCACTGATGTAAACCATAACAACTCCTTTAAACAAACTACTAGAAACAAAATCAGCACATGAAATTCAAGGTTTAGATGTTCACAGCACATAAACCAAGCAAAAGAAAGAAAAAATCCAGAAGAAAACATAGTAGCCACCCTTGAGACCATTGCCGACATCTTAAGGAAAAGGAGTAACATAACAGTCTCCAAGGTTGCACCTTCCGCCATAAACCAGGTTTAGGTCCCTCGTAGCAAAACACATGACCTTAAAATTGACAAGAAAGGGGTTTCATAACGTGAAGAAAGTGGTGGAAAAGCCTCTCCTGTAGAGCCAGGATACCAACTCCACGAGTTGGGAAAAGGTACTGCATTCTTGCTTCAAGGGTGAGTTGGTTAAACTTCCTGCCCCGTAGAAAATTCCAACAGTAAATATAAGTCATTAAGGGGTCTGAAACATAGACAAAAACTGAGAAGTTGGGAATTTCAACTTTTTAAGTAAGCAAAATAATGAGAGAGAGAGAGAGAGAGAGGAGTGTACATTTCTAGACTATCTGGCGATATGGCCCGCACAATTTCGCTGGAACCTCGCAAGGTCCTCGGGTGTTTCATTGTATACCTTACTATTGAGACGCGACATAAAAGCGGACTGGGGAGGAACAAAGTGCATCCAGGACCCAGCATTCCAAGGCAGATTAATGCCACAGATAGCAGCACGATATTGCCCCAACATGTAGGAAGGTACAAATGAACGCCAATCCTCGAAATTCCTCCAAAAAGCCAAACGTCTAGCCTCATCCCAGAGAGAGGGATGGTCATATATCAGATCAGCATTACAGATTCCACTACACACAAAAAAAAACGTAACAGAAGACGCTTAAATATACACAGCCTCTAACCAAACCAAGAGTCTGCACTAGCTGCAAAACACGTCAAGGAGCTCACAGAAAACGTTAGCAACAATATCTTATCTTACTCCCCCTTTTTGTCACAAAAGAACAAAGGAAATCATAAGAAGCCATAAAGAGACTTAACCAGTAGCAGTGCTAGCAAGAGCATTGCAGAAACCATAACATAAACAGAAATGCACAGCCAGAAAAGTAAGTGCAACAACCCATATTTGCACCCATCAACTATATTGGCAGCACAAGGCATTACTATCAATAAGCATTACTAGATTAAGATACATCATGAACCATAAATCCAAAGACCAACTCATAACTAACCCACCTTCAATTCTGCAACTCAGCCTCTAAGGCTCTCAGCTCTCCCAGAATCATCATTCTTTCATAAAGAAATTGGATAATTTCAACAAAAGATCGAAAATCTCCAGCAATGTTAGGTCATCCTTGATTTGGGCATTAACATTGAAAAGTTTGGGCGTTCTCTGTGAACAACAACGATGTTGTTAAAGTTAAAACCACGCAAAACAATGTTTTTTTCTCGTGAATGTACTTTAAACAATGTTTTTTTCAGAGATGTCAAATTAATTACAAAATGAATAATAACATTGAGAAAAAGAAACCACATCAGCAAATCTCTAACTGCAGGTTTAACCATAAGTAGGGGTGGACCTCCGAAGGAACTAGTGAATGCAAAACCTTGCGACTAGTTGAGCAAAATACGATAGGCCGGTGATGTCTGTGAAAACCTCTCAAATACAATCGTGTATTAGCTCAATCCAAGATTCTCCTCCGCAAAACAACCTCAATATGTTGGGGTGTGTATAGTGTGTACAAAAGCAACACGCTCTATCGAACACGTCACGATCCCTATAATACTGTACAGAGACGGGAATATTTCCAGGAACCAAATGGCCGACATCAACTTCAAATTCGCATACAAAAGAAAAATCAATTGGTACCCCGGAATTTGAAGGATTGGATGGGGAAAGGAAGCAGTGTTAATTAGTTTTGTTTGCCCCTAGTGCTCAATGTAACTGTGTTGTAGAAATCCCATTACATATGCACGTATATAAATTAATCATATGTCTATGTTTCGAGGTTTGGAGCGTCTAACGTGGCCTTTGAGCAACTTTTGGACATTTGACAAATTGTCATTAAATTAGGTTTCGAGGTTGGAAACTTGGCTAGTTTCTTCCTTCTTTGTTCAAAAAATAAACTAGACTTATTACTTGCAAGATGTCTCTTTCTTCTGTCCATTGATTTATTGTAGGTTGTACCTCAAAATTCTTGCGGATTATTTTGTATGGAAAAATACACTGTGAAGTAGACTTAGGACCCCATTATATGCTGTATATTTTGTAGTCAAGGGTTCTTCCTTTAAAGAGCCCCGAGTCCTAACAATTGATTTTTTCTTTTATATAGATGGATTGTAATTCCATCTTGACCTAGTATGTTGTGCCTGGGAGCGAATTTGATGTCGATGTCGGCCATTTGGTTCCGAAAAATATTCTCGTCTCTGTGCAGGATTATAGGGATCGTGACGTGTTCGATAGAGCGTGTTGCTTTTGTACACACTATACACACCCCAGCATACTGATGTCGTTTTGCGGAAGAGAATCTTGGACTGAGCTATACATGATTGTATTTGAGAGGTTTTCCCAGACATTACCGGCCTATCGTATTTTGCTCCACCGGTCGCAAGGTTTTGCATTCACTAGTTTCTTCAGAGGTCCACCCCTACTTATGGTTAAACCTACAAGTAGAGATCAACTGATATGGTTTCTGTTTCTCAATGTTATTTGTTTTGTAATTAATTTGACATATCTGAAGCTCAATTTCCTAAATTTGCAGGAAGTTAATGGAATGTTTAAAGTACATTCACGAGAAAAAAAACATTGCTTTGGGTGGTTTTAACTTTAACAATATCATTGTTGTTCACGCAATGCCCAAACTTTTCAATGTTAATGGCCAAATCAAGGATGATCCTAACATTGCTGCAGATTTTCCCGATCTTTCGCTGAAATTATCCAATTTCTTTATGAAAGAATGATGATTCCGGGAGAGCTGAGAGCCTTAAAGGCTAAGTTGCTGAATTGGAGGTGGGTTAGTTATGAGTTGGTCTTTTGGATTTATGGTTCATGATGCATCTTAATCTAGTAATACTTATTGATAGTAATGCCTAGTGCTGCCAATATAGTTGATGGGTGGGTTGTTGCACTTATGTTTCTAGCTGTGCATTTCTGTTTATGTTATGGTTTCTGCAATGCTCTTGCTAGCGCTACTGCCATTGGTTAAGTCTCCTTATGGCTTCTTATGATTTCCTTTGTTCTTTCGTGACAAAAAGGGGAAGTAAGATAAGATACTGTTGCAAACTCTTGGTTTGGTTAGGGGCGGTGTATATTTAAGCGTCTTATGCTTTGATTTTTTTTTTTTTTTTTGTAGCAGAATCTGTAATGCTGATCTAATGACCCATCCCTCTCTCTCTCTCTTTGGGATGAGGCTAGACGTTTGGCTTTTCTGAGGAATTTTGAGGATTGGCGTTCATTTGTACCTTAAAACTACTAACTGTTGAAACTCACAACTAACAGGGGAGAGCTTCCAACTCATAATCTAAATCACTATTGTCATCCTCTGTACCTTAAAACTACTAACTGTTGAAACTTCACAACTAATAGGGGAGAGCTTCCAACTCATAATCTAAATCACTATTGTCATCCTGGAAGGCAAAGCAAAATTACTTGGAGAAACAACAATGATTTCACTAAAGTGTTCAAAGTCCTCAATTTGAAGGCTTCCAAAATTCCAAATCTCCACTCTATGATCATGCTCTATTTTTTCCACTCACTTGATTGAACCTTGGCTCAATTATGTAGTGTTCCACCTTTAAAAAATAAGTACTTTTTTTTCAAATGAAGGTAATTTCAAACTCAAATATAATGAAAATGAAAAATATTTTTTCAATTTTTTTTGCACCGTTTAAAAGATCTCTCAAACAAAGAAATTATTTACGTAAACACATGATTTTTGAACTTGAAATTGCCTTCTTTTTCAAAAAATTCTTTTTCCACAAAAGTGGAACACCCCCTTAAAACATGTGCAAATGTACGACTTCTCGTAGAAAATGAACTGCAATTTGGTTAAGTACTTAGGTGGAAAATTTTCTTGGAAACCAAACAAGGGCTCCTCGCAATTCCAACAATTACCCACTTGATTTTTACAAGAACCCAGGTGGAAAAAGAACCCCGAGAAAAGGAAAACAAAACGAATGAAAGAGACCTTTTTTTTTCCTTTCCTTTCTTTCACTATGATATGAAAGCCTTGTTTCTTCCCCACAGAAATTTCTGGCAATGTTTAGAACAACAAATACAAATAAACAACAGAGGCGATGAGAGAGCGAGCTTTTATTAGCATACGCAGAAGGTTAATTACTTGATGAATGAAGACCTCAACCCAACTCTCCACCATGTAAACCAAAAATACACATCTCTGTGGGGTCGAAACGTGAACTCAGAACAACTGACTACAACACACAGTTGATTTATTTCTTCATCCGCATTCAAACCAACAAAGAGTATTGGAAATGTTAACTTAAGCGTGCTATTAAATATGTTAGGGTTCATGTAACCGTGAACATTCCTTTTTGTAGAGGGAGTGGATTTGCATTTTCATTTGCACCTAAGTCAAACTTTTTGCTCATTCAAATTCTATAGGCAAAGATAGTACATACGTGCAACCCATGATATAGAGGAAATGAAAATTGCCCAAATCAGCATGGAGTTATTTAGCCATCCAAGTAAGATAAAGTAAACTGCCTTTTACGGGGAGAGAAGCCACATTAGTAGGCAAAACAAACGCAATAAAAATAGTTTTCCTTCATGATATCTTTGAGCGAACCAAATAAATCATTTTCAAGCATTAGTTAGACATACCTTCACACAAGCAGCAGCCTCTGTTGAAACTTCACTACTAACTGGGAAGAGCTTCCAACGCAGAATCTAAATCACTATCGTCGTTGTGGAAGACAAAGCAAAATTACTTGGAGAAACAACAATGATTTCACTTAAGGCTCTGTTCAGTTGTTGAGAAAGTTATGTGGGAAATTGATTCTCAGAAAAAGTGAAGTGAGGTGAAGTAAAAGAAAAAAATTTATTTTGCTGTGAGTGTTTTGTAAGGTCCCATTCAGTTGCCAGGAAAGTACAGGAAAGGATAGGAAATTAATTTTCCCATAACTTTTCTAGTGTTCAGTTGGCAGGAAAATTCTAGGACTTACCAATTTAAGTTTTCCTGCAGGAATTACTTTCCTGCAAAAGTGATCCTGCAAAAAACACAGGATTTTGCGTCGCGGGAAAAGGAAAATGACTGAACACTCACAAAATTTTCCCGAAAGTTTCTTTTTCCTGACAAATGAACAACTAAACCTAATTTTTCTTGCAAAATTCTGTTGTCAAATGAACACTCACAGGAAAATAATTTTCTTTTTCTTTTACTTCACCTCACTTCACTTTTTCTGGGAACTAATTTCCCACACAACTTTCTCGACAACCAACTGAACGGAGCCTAAGTGTTCACTCATTTTCCTTTTCCCGCGACGCAAAATCCTGTGTTTTTTACAGGATCACTTTTGCATGAAAGTAATTCCTGCAGGAAAACTTAAATAGGTAAGTCCTAGAATTTTCCTATCAACTGAACACTAAGAAAGTTATGGGAAAATTGATTTTCCCATCCTTTCTTGTACTTTCCTGGCAACTGAACGAGGCCTTAAGCAAAAAGTATCCATAACTCAATCAGGAGAGCGGATGATCTGAAATGGTGCTGAGAGAGAGAGAGAGAAGAGAATTTACCTCCAGTGTGGCTGGGAATGCGAGGATTGAGGACCGACGTGTGACTGGGTTTCTTTTAGATTATAGGGCAGGAGATTTTGCAGTAGCCCATCATTCCATCCGGGTTCCTTACCGTTCCACCAATTTATTAGAGCATTCCACCCCCACCCCCCCCCCCCAATTCTCAAATTTCCCCTCAAATTTGAGTAAAAACTTTTTTTTTTCCCCTTTTTGATATTCAAAACGCCCTCATGGCTTACAAAAGATGAAGAATTTCATTTGGTATTGTGTGCTCCAATGGGTAAATCCAAACACAAATATGCACAAATTTGAGTAAAACTTCATTGATGGCAAAGTTATAAATTTAAAAGAGTGAAATTTGCCTTAAAAAATTTGAGTATGGGTTTGAGTTTAACTAAGGAGTGGAAGAGAGTTTTGGGTGATTTTTATCCAAATTTGAGTTTCATTAAAGATTTAAGTTAGGAGGGGTGATACCCGTCCGGTTCCGTCCGGTTTGGACTTTTTTTTGGTACCCAACCGGTTATCCGGATGGGAAGATTTCTAATATGTTTGCTAAAGATTTTTCAAAAATAAGTATTTATTTGCAATTTTAAAGCTTAAAAATCTATGGACTTATCGAATATTTTTTTTTGCAATATGGATTATGGATTTTATTTAATAGGTCTTCTAAACGGTTCAAAAAAATTCAAAAAATTAATTTCTTGAATACTAGATTATTGTTAAGTTTGAAAATTACAAATAAGTACTTATTTTTTAAACCCCATGACCAAGGATCACTCGAAAGGAAGAATAAGAAGAAAAAAAATTAACAAGATCAAATTAGTGATGGAATTATACTTGGAAAAATTAAGTGTGCCAGATCAAACCTCATGACCAAGGATTTTTCGAAAAGGAAGAATAAGGGGGAAAAAATTAACAAAATCAAATTTGTAATAGAATTACACTTGGAAAAAAACACAAGGATCTTCCGAAAAGGAAGGATTAAGGGGAAAAAATTAAACGAAATTAAATTTGTAATGGAATTATACTAGGAAAAATTAAGAGTGCCAGATCAAAGCTCATGACCAAGGATCTTTCGAAAAGGAAGAATTAAAGGGGAAAAAATTAAACAAAATCAAATTTGTAATGGAATATACTAGGAAAAATTAAGAGTGCCAAATCGAACCTCATGACCAAGGATCTGTCCACCAAACTCGTAACTATTAGCATCAAGGAAATCATCTCTGAAAAAAAACCACTACGCTTTCTGGACAATACGAGTCCAGTGAAATAATTGAATTCTCAAGCCCAGATTGACAAGAATTCAACGAATTCATTGGATTCGTAAAGACTACTAAACAAGCACGTACGTGGGAATAGCAGGAGAGAGAGAGAGAGAGAGAGAGAGAGAGAGATGTGGCACAGTGGCAGTCCCTAGGACGAGGGAGCCTCTTGTATGAGAAATATACTGTACTAATCAAGATTTTCAGATCTACGCATCTCCAATAGCCTCAACATGATTCTAAGCAAATTGCCTACCAAAAACACCAAAATTCTACATTACCTAGTCACAAAATACATCTCTCTTCCAACAGCCTAAGCAAATGCCTATCCAAATCAAAAAATATTTTCTGACAAAAAGAAAAACAGATAATAGCACAAAATCAAACTCACAATGTCTGCAAAACCAAACCCATAGCAGTCGAGAAACCCACCGGAAAAGTTAATAACCAAACCCACAATCACTCAACTCGCCGATCACAAAACCCACCGGAAAACCTATCAAAATCACTGGTACAATCACTGATCACAAAACCCACCAAATTAAACCCATACAACCATAAAACCTGCAGAAAATCGCAAAAAGCATACAATCACAAACCCCGCCGGAAATTTGTGCTTACCTTCGCCGGAGCCAACGGCGGCGAGGACGATGACGACGCAGTGATTTGCGGTACAGATCTGGTGGCTTTGAGAGAGAGAGAGAGAGAGAGAGAGAGCCCGAGCGAGTGCTACAGTGGCTCGTTGGCAGAGACGAGTTACTGTAGCAAACGGGCAAGAGACGAGGGCTCTGACGAGGCTGTTGGTTCCCGTTTTTAGCCCCTTTCCTCGTCAAAACTTGCAAATCCGACGAGGATGCTGGATCTGACGATGTTATTGGAGATGCTCTAAAGGTTGTTTGTTTGGAGGAAGAATATGAGGCCTCAATGGGAGTAATAATTGATTTAACGAGTTATCCGTCGCAAACAAATCCTTGACGGCCCGTTTGGATGGAGGATTTGTTTTGGGTGGATATATAATGAAGGGGGATTTGAAGGTGGATATGTAATGAGGGGTGATATGTTAAGAAGGGTGGTCCCACCTCTTAAGAAGGGTGGATTTGTAATGAGGTGTTTGGATGATTTTTTGAGGAGGGGGATTTGGAAGGTGGATATGATGGGATAAAATATGAAATGACTAAATTACCCCACTTTGATTTTTTTAATGCTCAAAATTGATTTATTTTAAATTAGAATAAATTGATATTTGTCATTAATTTTAGAATAAAATAATTTCATTTTAGAATGATTTTTATTACAAATAAATATTATTTTCCGAAAAAAGTAAAAAACGTAATTCAAAAGTGAAAAAATGGCAAAGGTGTGTATATATATTTGCAGATGCACAGTTCCCCATTTCCAAAAACATTTCTCCATTACCCACGAACAGTTCACCACCGCCTCACACTTCTCCATTTCCAGAGAACCCATCTGCAGATCCAAGGCGTCTTCTCCGTCCGGCGATCTTTGCAACCCCTTCGTCTTCTCCGTCTGCCGCCGCCGATCATCCATCTGCTGAGTTTTCCAGCCGTAAGTCTTTCTCTCTCTCTCTCTTCGTCGATCATTTTCACCGACGACGATGGTTGTTCCGACCCACCATCACCGACGACGGGGCAGTCCTCTCTCTCTGATTTTTCTGGCAAGAAACGGTAACACAACGCCCCTGATTTGCAGGGGTAGAATGGTACCAAAAATGCCCAAAACCCCCCTGATTTGCTAACGACAGGGCCTGGGGTGTCGTTACAAATCCGACTGAAATTCGGGGGAAGGTGGATATGTAGTCCGAACAGTAAACAAGTCCGGGAGAGGAAAATTGGAGCCAAACACCGGATATGTGTGGGGCCGGGATTACATCTCCGGCTTCTTGGCATATCCGGGTGCCATATCCGGTATCCAAACAGGCTGTGAGGGAGTACTAGACGTATCCGGGGCTATCCACGTTCTAAAAAAAAAAAAGAACTTTTTAGAAAAGAAAATAATTTTAAGGTAAATTATCTATTTACGTAAATAATTTTTCTATCAATATATATGTCATTAAAATATTTTAAACTATGTAAAAAAATTAAAAAATTAATTTTAATTTTCATTATATTTAAATTTAAAAAGACCTTTTTTTTAAAAAAAAATTTAGAAGAGAGAGGAACGGGGACTAGCCCACCTCAGTAGGTGGACTCTGTTGAAACAAGAAATCTATATAATATGACAGAGAAGTTTTTGAATCCCCTAAATTCTCTCCTATATTTTGGACCCTAGGATCGGTACACTTTTTTTCAAAGGCTGAGATTACATTGTTGAAGGGACTAATGATATATTTGGAAAGGATGATACAAATATAATTCCTACCTTCTATCTAGCTAGCCAAAAATATGGAAATGATGATACAATGATTTTGGAAAGTCATCACCTAAACGGTTTAGGCTAAACCTATATGATTTTTGATTGGCCAATGGATTTTGGAAACGGTAATTAGCTGTATATGTATTCCATTGATTTTGGAAATGACAATTTGTATTCCATAATTTTCATTGATTTAACTATATATGTATTCCATTGATTGGCCAATGTAATTAATTAATCAAATTTGCTTTGAATGTTTGAAATAATTCTTTTAGGTTAATAAATACATAATTTATGGGATAATTGTCTCAAAATTGGAATTTTTTTGAAGGGATCCTTTTAATTAAGGCATGATTTATATTTAGTGGAATGAATGAAACGTAATAAAATATTTATTGTAGCAATGAGTAAGTTGACCTTTCTAATTTCCTTTTTCGTAATTGCGAAAACAAAAAAAAATTCTTACATTAATTTAGATCCCAATTAAGATTTTCAAATTTCAAGTTTAAAAAACATCACATTTATGGATATTAAAACGCAAGTGTTCTTTAATTCTCTCAATTGCATTTCTAGGTATCAATTTTTCAGCAAACTCCCTGTAAGTGTTCGAGTTATTTTCTTCAAAGCCATTAGATTTCAATGTAGAATCATTGTTGTCCAACATTTCAATATTTGGTTCTCGCATATATTGGATCATTTTCTTGATCATTTACATCCCACTTTTTTGAATTTTTCTTTTGTTTTGTCCTTCTCATATTTTGATTTTTGGCAATTGACTTGGTGGGTGCATAATAGTTTTGAACTGGCTACATTAGGTCATCAATGGCTATTTTTTCTACTTTATTGGATAGCGTTATTTTTTCCACTTTCAGTTTTGTTAATGTGGTTTTGATCAACTTCTGTTCCGTGGAGTTTTGATCTTGCTGGTGGCACCATGGCACATCTACGACTTTAGTGATAAACACAAATTAAATTATTGCATATTGTATTGCTAATTCCTTCAACTTTTCTTCTTCTTCTTCTTCTTCTTCTTCTTCTTCTTCTTCTTTATATAGATGGCTTTTGGTTCATTTTGGGTTTCAATTCATGAGAAAATGGTACCAATTATTAATGATTGTTTCACTTATCTTTTATTGTTTCTTAACAGTTGCATTGGTCTTGATGGATGTAGTCGGAACCCTAATTGTTTGTTTGATTTTTTGGAAAGAAACTTGCATGTATTGAACTCTTAAAATATAAAATGCAACAGCCCAATAAAATTATTAATTTGGACATGCAAGAAAACAAATAAGACTAATCACGTAATTAATTTAGAGTTGACATTTTTACGTATTATTCTCACTAAATTTGTGATCTATTATAAAAAGTAAATAAAAGGTGCATGCCAAAAGCAATGACAAACAAAGAAGCTTTCATGCCAATGATATTTAAAAGGTGTATTAGTTGGGAGTTATCCTCACAGTTAAAAAGGATCAAGTGTCATCAAAATGTGGAAGAAGTGGTGGATTCACTTTTAAAGAAAATTTCATAACGAGAATTCTAGCTCATTACTGGAAGGAGAATAAATTATATACACCAGCGGTGCAAACATTTGTTTTCTCCAAATCAATTACGTTGTGCTATATCGTCAAAATAGTAGTCTCAATTAATAGAATATGACGCCGTGATGCAATATAATTGATTTGAAGAAAACTAATGTTTGCAACCTAGGTGTAAATAATTTAATCTCTACTAGAAGATAACTCATATGTTCTCACACTTAGTTAAATTTATTGTGTCTGTCCAGTTAAATGGCACAACAATAATGACGGCCAGCCCTTCTTATAGAAGGGCAGGAAATGGAACGTCAAAAAAAAAAAAAAAAAAACATTGTGTTAGCTCGATATCATTACTTTGAGGCTAAATTTGATGAAATAAATTTCATTAGTGCTATCATGTATGTAGACAGTAGATACATATGGTAGATTTTCTACTAAGAGGATCATGGGCACCCTAAGAGTTCATTCTACAATTTATACCATTGTCCTGTGCATGACATTGATTTTAATTATGATTTTCTTTCTGTGGATAGCACAAGAAATTGGTTCGGGGTCGTTCAGGAACTTATTTTGGTCCGGTCGATTTTTTTGGTCCTGCGTTAAGATTAAGATGACTAATAAGATTTGTTTTTTTTTTTTTTTTTGGGAAATATGAGAAAAATTCTTACCATTCCTTGGATGTTTATAGATATGAGTAGATATTAATTCTAAAATTTAAAATACAAATTTCACGAGTGTTCTAAATGTTCGAACCATGCCTTCAGGCACAGGCATTCGCTAGTCTTTTATACGGAGTAGTAAAGTCCCATAAAGGAAAAGGAAAATAATAACACTCCGTGTGATTTAACATTTTGAGAGTTATTTTTATTATCACTCCAACTCTCGTAAATAACTTTTTAAAATGTAAACCAAACACAGCCAATTGTACAACACCGCGAACGAGGGCCGCTGATACGTTTTACCGCCTTGTCGATTTTACCACGTGTCAATAATCTGTTCCACCGAGTATGCATAGTTCACGGGCTCTGATTGCGCCACGTCTGTCGAAGTGTACGCTCCTCCCTAATTTAAAATCTGCTTGTTAATTTTCCGGAGCAGTTCAAAATTCAAGTCAAAAAACAAAAAATGATGTTATTCCTACATTTTTATTCCACTCCGAAATAATTATAGTACCATAATACTTCTGCCGGCCCATTTTCTTTTTCATTTTTTTGTTATTCGTGTTGTTCTTTACATATGTCCTAATTTATAACGGTCTTTAAATTTTTAAAAACTTTGTATTATATACCTAATCGAAAACTATCAAACACGATCCATATTGAATACTTTAAAATTTCATGTTACTGGTGTTGTAGGTGGATTTCTATGAGGTGTTTCCGGTAGTGAAAAAATTGTAGATTTTTATTTGTAGTTGATAAATTGTTAAGTGTTTCGGCCGGTAATGAATAAATTGTTGAGAAATGTCAAGTTATTTCCAATAGTAAATAAGTTGTTGATGGCTTGTGAGTAAAGTTACTGTAGCGCGCAAAAACAGTTTTTATTAACAAAATTCTTGTTAGTGGAAACGAAATGTAAAAATGCTGAAAAAAAAATTATTAGTGGAAACAAAATGGAAAAATACGTTAATTTTTTTTTTATAGTTTTTGTTAGTGGAAACACTAAATGAAAACTTCTGCACGATATTTCTTCCCATATATATTTGAAACAGTAATTAGAAAGTTGTCTTCTGTCATCTCACTCATAAAATGAGCACAATAAATGAAAACTTTTAAAATGAGCACAATAAATGAAAACTTTTACGATGAGCACCTATTTTCCATATGATAGATTTGAAAGAGTAGTTACAAATTTGCCTTCTGTCACTTCTAAAATGAGCCAATATTTTCATTTTGTGTTTTGTCAATTCTAAAAAAGAGCTCCATATTTCCATTTTAAAAATAAATAAATTACACAGGCATCCTACGCACTAGACTTATTTAGGGTGGATTTGGTTTTATATTTCCATTTTAAAAATAAATAAAATAATAAATTACACAAGCATCTTACCTATTAGACTTATTTAGGGTGGATTTGGTTTTATAAGTGGAATATTAACTTATTGTTTATCTTTATTAAAATAAAAATCGCATTCGTTAGTTTTTCGTCAAACTTTTGTGACTTATTGATTCGTCTCTTTGAGAGGAATTGGAAAAGAATAAAATTTTGATCGAAACTTACAAATTATTTAAAAAAGACAAAAAAAAGTAAAAAAAAAAGAGTAAGTTTTTAAACTTATTTTTGTCTTATTTAAAAAATTATAATTTTGATCAAAAAATTTTACTTATCCGATTTCTCTCGTGGAGACGAATCAATAAGTTATAAAAATTCGACTTAAAACAAACAAATGGAAAAAAAAATCAAATAAAGACAAAAAAAAATAAATTACTTAACTCTTCAATCCAAATCCATCCTAAAGAGTATCCACAATAGTATAACCAAAAGTGATAGGCTTTTAAAATTAACAATGTTGGTGTAAAATATGGCTCACGATATTATAATGAAACTTAACAATCTCCTTAGAAAAAATCAATTTTTAAAATTTTGGATGATCAAAACTAACAACTTTTTACCAATAACCAAATTTAATAAACCCCAAATTCTCAATCAAATACACTCATCATTACAAAAAAAAAAAAAAAAAGTCCTCTCTCTTTCCTTCTCTCTCTCTCTCTCTCTCTCTCTCTCTCTCTCTCTCTCTCTCTCTATTTTTCAACAATGTTTTCAAAAACTATTTTACTAAAAAAATTAAAATTTTCGCCTAATAATTTTTTTTAAAAAAATTTGTATACAAAATTGTTCCTTTTTCAAAAAAAAAAAAATTGTATAAGAAAATATTTTTTTCAAAAAATTGTAATTACACAAAAGCTATTTTTGTTAAAACTATTTTTTTTAAGACAAAATAAATTCAAAAACTATTTTCTATTTATAATAAACAGTTTTTATTAGTCTCAAATTTAGTTTTAGAAAAAATTATTTCCTATGTTCACAGCTTTTAGTTTTTTTATAATCTAAAAGGTAAAAAGGTGATATGACAATTTTTTTATTATTCAATTTCAATTATGTCATTATGAACTTCTACATTGCTAACCTTAGTAATCTCTTAAATGGATAATAGCTGATGTGACAATTTTTAGTTATCCATTTTTTATTATAGCATTGTGGATACTCTTACATGTTCATCCTAGAAAATTTAAATACTTATGTTGTCATCCTCAAAATACATCATTGCCTCATTATATCCATATTCATATATTAAACACTAGTGTTTTTTTCCACGCGACATAGAGGAGCAAATGGATTCCACGTCAGCCTTACCATCTGCATTCTCTCAGCTAACGTTATCAATTATGGCAGCGAAAAGATCAAGGGCGGATGGGGGTGGAGAGTTTCCCTTGCCGCCGTGGGGGCAGTCCGGTCCCTGCTACAATCCTAACCCTATGAGCACTTTTCCTCCCAGAGACACCCATCAGCTTAATTCAGCGGAGCAACAATCTTCAAAAGGCTAAACAAATGCTACAACGAGTGAGGGGCACCGAAGACGTACAAGCAGAACTTGACGATCTCATAAAGGGAAAATGACCGGACAGTGGAGGACGGAGGGATTATTTACCACTTTCATGGTGTACAGTTCTGAAACCACAAATGCATGGTGCCTTCAATTTTAATCACCAATACATGGTAAGCATAACACTGGTGAAACAGTGGGGACAATTTTGCCCTTAATATAAAACGGTGTCATAACATCAAAACCCTTTCCCTTCTTTCAGCAAAAAAAGAGCACGTCATAATATGAAAAAGATTTTATGTTATATTCAAAATGACCATCACGTTAATTGAAAAAGACCAAGTCATATAGGGTTCGATAAATCTGATCAACTCAACATTTCCTATGCCAAAAAGGGGCAAGTTAATTCATGAAAAAGACTTTTTATTATATTGAAAAAGACCATTACTTTTGTTGATAAAGACCAAGTGATATCTTGTTCAGTAAATATTATCTCCCATTCAAACTGAACTAACCTTCTTTGAGCAAAAAAAGGGCAAGTCAAAAAATGAAACAGACTTTATGTTATATTGAAAAAGACCATTACACTTATTGAAATAGACCAAGTCAAATAGAGTTCGACGAATGTCATCTCCGAATCAACTTGAACGAACCTTCTTTGGGCAAAAAAAGAGCACGTCACAAAATCAAAAAGACTTTATGATATATTTCAAAAGACCATTACATTTATTCAAATAGACCAAGTCAAATAGAGTTCGACGATCTCTGATGTCAAAGAGGGTCAAATAGACATTTCAAGTTGGCACACCATGTATTTGTTAATATTTTTCCTCCTGTCATGCAAATGGTAAATTGAAGACTCCAGACCATGGTTTTATAATTATTCCTGGTCAACACCACTGACCCGTCATTTTCCCATCTCATAAAAGCAAGCGAAATGTCCAAAACCATCGGGAACCCTATCGGAAAATCGTAGAGACAAAATATAGGCCTCATTTTTTCATGGCAATAGCTATACCATTCTTCTAGCAAATTAATTACTGGGATCAACTTTGTCAACTTCTGTGATCCTGTGATCGATCTTCCGGACTATGGGCCTGGGTGAAAGTGCCTCACTCATGTCAACGGTGTGACCGCACTACTACAATAAAGCATAACAATCACAGCTATTTGCAGTGATTGTTAGTTTTCCATCACACTCGCGCTACCGTGATAGATTTGAGTGTGATTGTAAATCACTCTTTTTTATCACTGTTATAAGCCGTGATTGAAAGATAGAAACAATCACACCCAAAAGGTGTGATCGTTTCTAGGCAAAACCGAGATTGAAACTTACCAGCGTGTTCCATCCTGGGTTTTTTATCACACTTTTCTTAAAAAACCGTGATTGTATGTAGATAACTATCACCACAAAAAACTGTGATCTTTCATGTCTAAAAAATGAGATGGAAAATAGTACGGCGTGGTCTTTTGTGGTTTTTAGATCACGATTTTCATCTAAAAGCGTGATTAAATGTTCTTATCATCACAGTCTAGAACCGTGATTGAAAGATACTATTTTTTTTTTTTTTTTGCATTTAGAAAATACCCAAATCTGTAACCAATAATAAATACACGTAAAATATGTATTCAACCCGTAGCTATCTTCTCCAAAGCAAAAGACATTGCCATATGAAATAAGCATAAATGATACTGCATCTTGCCCAATACATATCATAGATAGAAATGCCAGAAAGCCTACTTTCAATATAAGATCAATCAAATTTCTGAAAATGCATAAAAAATGCAGAACAAAAGCTTCAACAACAAAAAAGACAAAGAAAACTTGAACCACAATCACGGAGTTATGTCCTAAGCTACAACGAATAGCACTTCGTCATTCTCTGAAACCAATTTCAAGCACTTCGTTATTCTTTGAAGCCAATTTCAAGCACTTCGTCATTCTCAGAGCATGCCTAAATTAATCCAGTAGAAAACATATCTTTAATTAGAACCAAACACAAGCATATATAAGATCAAAAACTCCAAGCAAAAAGTAGCAGCATCAAGAGAAGTAGAACCAGCAGCAGGCTAATAGAGCACTTGACATCAACATCATGGCAACAACAAAATCAACATAATAAAAAAGTCTTCTCCTTTTTAAGAGGATGTGCCATATCCAAAATGCTACCTAGTTGCCAACGAGAAACATTGTATCTATGGACCACGGCAAAGAAAGTGAAACAACAACTGAAGAACCAAAGAACAAGGCCTGGTTGTCATGAATACTACTAACCACAGATACAGCTGGTTTAAGCTCAAACATGTAGGCAAAATTCCATTTGCATATCAACAAACATTCTTATAACATCTACTAGGGGCATCGCGACGTGCAAAGTACGCCTGTTGTAGAGATCAATTTTAATTGCCAAAAATATAGCAAAATTTTTTTATTTTGAGTGGTCCCTTAATTAACATTGTCAAAAACTACAATTCCAATTCTTTTCCCAATGCGCTAGCTCAATTCATTGAATGAAAGACTGATACAGGGTGTAAACTACAGATAATTTGGATAGAAAGGAAGAACTAATATATTTGTACCTAAGTACAAGAAGATCACTCCAATATGAAATGAAGAAGCATAAATATCTTTATGATTTTTAGACTGTTATTTTGATTTTGTTTGACACCTTAATCCTGACTGGCTAATTCGTGCTTTCCAAACTTGGAAAGATTACCTTGCTGATTGAATTCATGCCTCATGACAATCACTAAACTTTGTTGAGGTAGCTGCTCAGACTAAGCCACAAGAGTGCTGGCAATAATTGACTCACTGAAAATAAGAAGCTTTAAGTTAGTGTTAAATCAATGAGCAAACATTTCCTCAAAAAAAAAAAAAAAAGGAAGATCAAACATCAAGTTAGTGTTTAATCAATGAGCCAACGTCAAATAGAAGTTACACGACACTATGTTTTGAGGTTTGTACAATAGAAGCAATAGAACCTAATGATACATCGACCCGATCTAGGGAGTAGGACATTGAGCATGAGGGCCAAGTTTTGTCATCTTATAGGAAGAGGGATCCTCCGATAAGTCACAATGCACTGCTTTGCACTCAAGTTCAATCAAAGATCAAATGCCTAAATATTCTATAAACAATGTGTCCAAAAGAGTACACATAGAAGGCACCTACGGCAGGAATGAGGGAAAATAAAAGAGAGGGAAAAAAACTGATTCTACATAGACTTAAAAATGCTCTCATGGGAAAACTTTCAATGAGGAATGCGGTTAATGAAATAAGGCAAGTTTTTCCAGAAAATTCACATAAACAGTCAACTAAATCCTTAAATTTTTAAACTGGAAAATGAAGGAAATTACCAACACATGTTGATCGAAATGAAGCAGAAATAGGAAGAACGTTCCAACTAAGAGCAACATGGGCCGATACAATATGTTATCCCACTTCACATTGAATGTTTTGAGGGACCAAAGCCAGAATCCATTCAAAGGAACAAAAAACAGAAAAACTTACCATGGCAACAATATGATAAGAAAAGATGACAAATGTAAAAAACGATTCCTCATTTCTAGCTTTGTGACAAAAAGTACCAACTCAACAGAAAGTTGCTTGACTCGCTACAACTTTTTGCTCATTTTCAAATTGGGCTGCATTGTCTAATATTTCTGCTTTTGCTCATTTAAAAAAACGAAAAACAAAACCTTCATTTAAATTTCCCAAAACCTAACAATACTGCAGTTTCACTCTTACATCAACAAAGCTTTTAGTAGAATAAACTCAGTCGACAAGTTTAATGGCAATAGAATAAACTCAGTTTCACTCTTACTTTTGGTTTTTTTCCTTTCAATGATGCTTGTCCTATCCTTCTAGATATACCCATTATTGAGTTTTTAATATAATTTCTTTGCCTTTAAAAAAAAAAAATTTAATGGCAATAGACAATTACTAACAAGCAAAAGTTTGTATCAAGATAGATAATGTAAAGAGAACTAAAGAAACTCACCTCAACTTGCAAATCTTGTTACAACCCATTAAAACAAGAAGTAAGAAAAACTCACTTTCAGTTCTCAAAATAAAAGAAGACCTGCACTAACCCCAATCATAAAAATAAGACAAAAAAGAAGATGATAATGATGTTGTAAAGGAAAGAACAAAGGAATCAATCTGACCTTACAATGGGTTTAACAGAATTCTTCTTCTTCCCTGTCTCTATACCCAGCAGCATTTTTATGCAAACTTCATCCTTATTAGAAACATAGAAAGCCCTAAAAAAAATCAGGACGGAGAAAAGGATTAGAGAGCAAGAATATAAGAAAACTTATTGTACTTATGCTGACCCAAGGAATCAAGTTTTCAGCATCCAATCAACGATGGAGAGGAACACGTATGAACCTAAGCGAACAGAAGCTCAACGGAAAGATTTGATCTGCAGGACCCCAAACACCTCCTTAGCATCCCATCAAAACTAAGTCAGGATGCTGCACATTATAGATTGAGAAACCTCGATGTTGTTCATATCCTGCTCAAGAACTGTTACTATTATCAGAAAAAAGGGGGAAAAAAAAACCCAGAATATTTGTGTTCACAGAGAGGAGGATAGAGTAGGAGTAGGAGATATATGAAACCCTGCGAAATGGGTGATTGAGATAGCGCAAAGTCGGAATCTCAGAGAGAGAGAGAGAGAGAGAGAGAGAGAGAGAGAGAGAGAGAGTTGTCCGATAGAAGAAGAAATGGCGTGGCGGTGTGTGAAATTCGCGGAGAGAGAGAGAGAGGGGAAAGTCAGTGGAATGCCGAACGTGGCCGTCAGTGGCGAAAGAGAAAAGTCGAGAAGAAGCCACGTAGCCCACAAAGTGCAAGACCTAAACTGACCATTATACCCAACCGACCAAGAACAACAAACCAACAATAGAGGGGTATTATTGTCCAAATAGGACAAAGGTTGGCAAGCGAAAATCCCCCAAAGTGCTTCTTATTAAGGAGGTAGGATAGGAAATATAGGGAGATAAATCAACTCTCATAAAACTTGACACGCAAAGAACATCCAAGAAACAAAACTTACATCATCATCTGAGCTCTCACTATCATCTGACTCAGAATCATCACTAGGTTCTGCTTTCTTCGTGGGTACATTTCCCGGCAACTTTTTCACAGGGGCAGCAACCTTGCCTTTTGGTTTCTATGGTGAAGGTGTAAGATGAACTCAGAATGTACAGTAAAACTCATTGTGGGGTAAAGAGTAAACAGAAATTAAAATGGACTAGAAATAGTAGCCAGTTGATATCATAATGCCCACATGTAAATTATTATTCACAAAAGCAACCAATACACATTACACATACTCCATCTTCCTCCGATTCACTCTCGTCTGATGATTCGCCATCTGATGAACTGCAAGGCAACTTGCCTTTACTAGCCCGAACATTGCCATTTTTAGAAGTGGCCACCGGCTGCTTCTTTGAAGTCACCGCGGCTTTGACAGGAGTGTCCTGAAACAAAATAAGGTGATGTTTGAGAAGAGTCTGTAAAAGCTCCACATGGGAAATATAGGCACAGCAAGGGTTCTATAATTGATTTATAATTTTGAACACCAACAAAGGCCTGTACTTACTTCATCTGAAGATGAATCACTATCACTGTCTTCTTCAGCCGTTGGCTTTGCTGGTATTCCTCCCTTCTTCGGTGCTACCTTAACCTATTGTTCACAAGGTATGCAACCAAAAAAGCATAAACCGCACTTCACACTTTTAACAATTCCAGTACTTCACCACTTAATATGCCAACACCGTATTTATGCAGGCATTAAAAGATATCATAATCTTTTTTTAAGAACAGTTTTCAAACAAAGATTCTGAGGTTGGAAAAAATTTGGTATTTGGCTTTAAACAAAATGTCAAAAAGGAACCTAGTGTAAAGAAAATACCAAATCAGAGTTTTTAAATTCTCAAAGACTCAATTGTGCTCAAGTATGGTGACTTGAACATCCTAAGCCAAGTAATAGCAAAAACAGCCCTCTATGAAGTATTCCAAAAGAGCAATGCTACAGCGACCATATTGGGTGACCATGTTTTTCTTTTTGGTGCTACAGAAATATATTGGGTGAACGTGTTTGGATATCCCATGAGTTGTCATTTTTGCCCTGGTAAGAAACATGGCAGGCGGGGTTCATTCTTGTTCTACCTATGGATTAAAGACAACTCACATAGTATCCATAACATGACCACCAAATTCGGTAACCACGTTATTATTAATTCCAAAAAAAAAACTCATCCTGAAAACTCAACCATGGTTTTCCTTCCCACTATCTCATTCTTCCTCCTCCCTTACAAATTCCAACCTCCAACATAACATCAAGAAGGTAACACTCATTTTCAGAGCGATTACTAACTCCGTTACAAATCACTTAACGATTGTATATAAATAGCAAAAGCAACCGCCCCCCCCCCCCCCCCCCCTTCCCACAATAACATAGAAATTAACACCAACAACTCATTGTAACAAACGTACCCTGTTCAAAAAAATTGAAACAAGAAACAAACTCTCTGTTCCTTTTTAGACTCAGAAGAACATACAAATTAACTTGAACAACTCAACGTAAATAAGCATCCTGTTCAAAAAAAATGTAACAAAAAGCACCTTGTTCGGGAAAAAATGTAACAAAAAGCACCCTGTTCGGGAAAAAATGTAGCAAACAGCAAACCTTTTGCTCCTCTTCAGACTCAGAAGCACTACTAGTATCCTCATCAGTGGTTTCCTCTTTCTTACTCTTATTCTGGATCTTCCGCGACGACGTCTTTCTTCTGCTTCTTAGCACTCGCTAGATTCTCAATCGCCTCTTCGGCTTCTCTCTTGCCTAACCACACCCAAAAATTCAAAACCGAAACAAAATAATAACACAGACGATCAAACGGAGGGAATCGACAGCGAGACCTGGCTTCGTGGCTGATTTGGTGGGTGCTACTACAGCAGGAGCTACATCGACCTGCGAAAACATCAAAATCATCGTATACGAATATGAACATGTATTAGACGAGGTACGTAAATGCGTGAAAAGCAAGAGAAGGGAGTTACTCTTGAAATGGACAGTAAATGAGGATGGGCATAACAATCGAAATCTCCAGGTCGTGGTTGTCAAGTTGTTAATATGTATTTTAGATCTTAAGTACACCATAAATCTATAAGAACTGGGGAAGCCAAAACTTCAAGCGGAGCAAAAAATTTCAAGAGCAATAACTAAAAACCTAAACCAAAATGTTTGCAAACACTTAAACTGCATAAATACCTGTTGATTTGCGAACAACAGAGAAAATCTTTAGAGAGAGAGAAGACAATACCTGTTGGGTTTAGGAATTTTCCATTTCGATTGATCGACTTCTCCATTTGAAGCTCGCTCTCTGGCTCTCTGATAACAAACTCGCGCGAGGGAGCACGCCGTTTCTTCCTTCAAAGTGGTGGTGGAGAGAGATAAGGCGGCGGCTGCGTGTGAGGATGGGGGCTAAGAGGCGGCGGCGGGTGACGATGGGGGCTAAGAGGCGGCGGCATGTGAGGATGGGGATGGAGATGAAACGTGTACTGGAGAGGCCAGGAGAATGAGCAGAGATCGAGTGTAACTAGGTCTTGTTTTGGGCTAAGTGAAATTACGTCGTTTTGAGCACTTAACTTTTCAATTCGCGCCTAAATGAGAGAAGCCGAGCCCACGCAAAAATTTAGAACTTCCCAGTTTTTATCACAGTCTTTTATCACGCCAAAAGAATGAGATCTTTTATCTCGCTCTTTTACGTGCCAAAATTTTTTATCACACCATAAGGGTGAGGTCTTTTTTTTTTTTATCTCACAGCACAAGCGAGGTCTTAATATCTTCTATCACACTATAAGGGTGAGGTCTTTTTCATTTTATCTCGTCGCAAGAGTGAGATCTATTATCTTGCTCTTTTTCGTGGCTAAGCACCACTTTTTATCTCAGCTTTTGATTTATACTGAGATTAAAAAGTTAGTCTACAATTTTTTATCACGCTTTTACTAAAAACTGTGATCTTTATGAACCTCCTTAGTGTGGTATTTATCTATTATTGTAGTAGTGCCGGGGTTGTGGGTATTTGCGGAACCTTCATATGAATCCTGACAGTGGCTAGGAGGGTGTTTCACTTTCTCTTCTTTTTGAAAAAGTTCTTTTTTTTCAAATTTCAAACTCAAATATAATGAAAATAAAAAATAATTTTATGATTTTTTTTGCACCATTTAAAAGATCTCAATGAGATCTATCAAATAAGATCCATATTGGTAGGAAAATTATTTATGTAGACGTATAATTTTTGAGCTTAAAATTACATTCCTTTTCTAAAACTTCTCTTTTTAAGAAACCGGAACGGCCTCTAAATTCGGTCTCAGAGAGTTCTGCTTATGGTTGGGGGAATACAAATGCTAGTTTCATATGCACTTACGCTTTGGGGTTCGCCTTGTCGTGGGGTCCGTTGACGTTTTTTTATCCCAATTGAGATATTTACGCTAGAGATACGGTCACCCGGGCAAAGTATCTGTTGGAAAGCGGAAGCGATAGGTATCACTAATGAGAGGAGGAGATTTCTCACACACAATAGTAAGCACACTTTTATTGATAAAAGCACAAAAACGATTACACAAAGCTGTCACACTTTCCTTTGTCTTTTACTCTCACTCAACTCCTATACTTACAATATGAATTACAAACCTATTTATAGACAGAACAATAAGAAAACAAAGATGAGATCATCTCTCACCTTTATTTTTCTCTGTCTTATACTCTCGATCAACTCTCATACTTTTAGAATACAAATTACAAGCCTATTTATCGGCAGAACAATAAGAAAATAAAGATGAGATAATCTCTCATTTATTTTGCAAATCTCAAAACATATCACGGAAGCTTGAAAGTTTTCAAACCTGATAATAAACAGTACTCCACGGTTTTTTTTGCTTCTTCTCCCAATCACCCACTTGCCCTTCAAAACCTATCTACTCAATCCCCAAGCTTACTTTTTCAACAGTATCAATGTGGCAGTGTCCTTTCACTTCATTTTCGTAATTGCTCAAATTTTCTTGCCATACTTTGCCACTTCAAGTCCGGGACATTCTTCTTTTTCGGGGGATGGATTTCGGTGATGACCGTGTTTGTATACTTGTTCTTGCCGGAGACTAAGAGTGTGCCGATTGAGCAGATGGATAGAGTGTGGAGGGAACTGGTTTTGGAAAAAAGTTGTGGGGGAAGAGTATGAAGTGAGCAAAATGGAGGAAAAAGAACTCTAATTGTTTTGGATTCAGTTGTTGCTTTAATAATTCAATGGTCTGTGCAGTTGAAAAGATGACATATGAAATTATCCGACATAGACCATATTCTGATTACAGAGCGAGCCAGGATCATAATTAAGTCGTCATCATAAAAGTGCGCATTTCATTTTTGCATCATCGTATTGTGGAGTTGGTTTTTTCCTAGTCCATCCATGGATCCCACCATGAAAAATCTAAGTTTTCTAGGAGGCTAATAATCGTATATGATAAATTTGTTACTATATGTATGACAAATATATTGTTACCATATAAGTATACAAAGACAACTGAATATGATGGTAAAACTTATTGTAAAAACTCAGAAAATGCCCTGTAAAAAGACAATGGGGGTAATGAATGGGTTAGAGAGAGAGAGAGAGAGAGAGAGAGAGAGTGTGTGTGTGTGTGTGTGTGTGTGTGTGGGGGGGGGGGGGGGGGGGGGGGGGGGGGGGGGGGGTGGACCACCGACCACCCCTCATCTATGCACTTTTCTCACACACATTCTCTCAATTTTGAAAGCACCTCCTCATCCATAAATATTACCCAGCTAGAACACGTAAGTTACATGACCGCTTATTTTTAGATGGCAAAACTACTACTACCATATGCATATCACTGGCGGTCATAACACCTCAACCCTCCCTCTCGAAAAGGGAGAGTGCAAGAGAGAAGAGAAAGATGGGGAAAGACGAATAAGGAAATGGAGACCGTGTAATCATTCATTTGATACAATCAATGCTTTTGATATCTATTTAATAAAATACAAGGGTGTGAGGTTCATACAAACTCAAGTTAAAAAAATAGCTGAGATTGATTTGATGTAAGAGTTGAGGTGTGCTCTCCAACTCTCTTAAAAAAGTACCCATACTCTTTCAAATATATTTCACAAATGCCATCAGTTTTTTATCCACACTCTTTCAAACATACTACACAAATGCCTATCAGTTTTTTCCCGTTTGAGTTCTCCGACGATCTGATCAAAAACCTTTGGGTTCCTCCGGTAATCTTCCCCCTCCCTCCCCCCCCCCCCCCCCCCCCCCCCCCCCCCCCCCCCCCCCCCCCCCCCCCCCCCCCCCCCCCCCCGCATATTTTGAATCCTCCGCTCTCATTGGTGTCACCGGTGACAAAATCCACCGCTCGCATTGGTGTCGAAATCCAATGCTCTATGTGGAAGGTAAGAAGTAAGAACCAACTCTTTGATCCATAATTTTGAGGTAGGTAAGAACCAATGCTTTGATCCATAATAGTTCTAGACTGTTGGATTTTTGAATCTAACAACTAATTCATGTTCTTAAATAAACCACAAATTAGAAGTTGTGTCGAAGTTTATATTAGTAATAAAGGAACTCTTGAGTTTGTGGTTTATATTAGACTTCGACACAAACTAACGAAATCGACGAAACCCACCTCTCTCTTTGTTCTGTGTGTTTTTCGAAATAGTTGTTTCGGAGAAATTCTTTTCTTTCATCAAGTGGTAGGATTGCACAAACACTTATCCGTCAATGCTTTTGAGCAACTAAAACTTTTGTAGACATCTTGATTGATAAAATAGACACGTTGCATCGAGATATAATAGATTTTATTGGTCATATGACTCATATATAGGAGTATTTCTTTGGAGAAAACTGTACAATAAACTCTAACTTTTCATTTTCTAGGCTTAATTAGTATTTTACAAGGATCATTGGTAATTTGGTTTATTTTGAAGGGTGCTGGTGCAAACAGAGTATTTTAAACAAATTTTCTTTTGTTCATTTTTCGTCTTTTGTACCAAGTTAATTTTTTACTTGGTATTTACTTGGATTCTAGCATGCCTAATTCTCTCAAATAATTTTCTTTCGTGCTATCAAGAAATGAATCAATTTAGTATTTGGAGCTAATATCAAGATTCAAAAGGTAATTCCAATCGTAGGCAAAGGCAATTCGCTAGTAATTCTTATAAGTAAACTAGGTGCATGCCGACGTGCACAGCACGTCATTCATGCCCGTTGCATAGATGCGTTTTGGATTTTGTTTAAATTATGGCTATTGTTGATCATAGCAAAGGTTATATGGATAAGCTTGATCAAGTGTATCATCAGAAGTTAGTAGTTGTAGAAGTTATGGCCTAGATAAGTTTTTGCATTGAAAAAAGGTTTCAAGTTATTCAGCTACTTGCATGACTTTGGCTATAGGGGATTTTATACAATTGCCAAAGAATTAGACATAGCAAAAGGTAGAGTTTATTCTAGTGAGACAAAGCAAAAACTCTTGGTAGAGTTTATTCCATCAACATAATTGTATCTGCCAAGATCCTTCTTCCTAGCCAAAAAATAACAATAAAGAACCACATAAGCCAAAAATCAAAAGAATACGATGAATGTTAAAATTCCACTTTTGACGACCAAGATAGCCTGCATACAAATAACTGAATTTACCAAAAATAAACAATAATATAACAGAGAGAGAAGGAATGTACCTCAAGAGTTTGAACAAATGATTCAAAATTGGATACAGAGAAGATGTGATGTACTCAAGGGAGATTTTTAGGGTCTGCAATGGCTGCTGTAGCTATCCATGGTCCTTTTGAAAGCTTCATCTCCAGATCTCTCTCGATGAGGTGAAGAAAGAATGATGGAGGTTCGGCCAAATGACATTAAATTCAAATTTGGGGCTCTCGACCTACTCAAAACCCAAACATCTGCAACAAAATACCCACAAACACCTGCATTTGTTTTAGTTTTCTTATGAGCGCATTACAATTTCACATATTCTCATGAGGGGTTTGATCCACACAGGGTCTACAAACTGCAAGACTCGTGTTTTGTAAGAGAATTGTGTCCTTGTTTGTGTCTGAAAGGTTTGCACGTACAAAAGAATTGTAAATCAAAGAGTGCTTCCTTATGTCTACACCGAAGAGCCATTAGATTTAAAAAGCTATGCACAAACCAAGAAACTTTCGCTACTTTGAGACTATAGTTTAATTTGTCAAACAGTAGCAAACCTCATGATGCCATTTTTCTTCATTTGCAATGGTTCGATTGCTATGTCCTTGTTGGGCAGATGCTATTCGAGCGGATTCAACTTCAAGCTAGGCTTTGCCTGGCAGCCCACATACATGCATTAAAAGACGAAGAGCAGGGGGAGTTTAAATATGAAGTGATGTATCCACAAACAAATTAGCACATCCATATGTACCTATTACATACCATGAACTCTAGCAAGTGGCAACTGCCCATTGAAGAACAAAACCCAACTCTCAAAATCACAACATACATGGTTGCTTTGGGTACCATCGAAGTTTGAGTTGAAAAGCAACATCTAAACATAACATAACAGTTAAACATAACAGAGAAACCAAGGGAGACTTTTTTAAACATAACAGTTAAACATATATACCAATGTAGTTTAACATAACATTTAGCAATGCAATTTTTCCGTAGTGCAGTTTTGTGTGGTTTTCCCTTAGTGTAGTTTTCTATACTTTCTCTTATATATGTATGTATGTATAGAGACATTCTAATAACTATAAAATAACATGCATGGTACGAATAAATACTATATGCATGAACTCAGTTTATGTGATAATGAAATTAAAAAAAATAGATCACATAAACATGTATGCTCTGAAATGGAGAATACATCTATATGCTATCTTTTTAATGGCGATCTGAATCTTAACTTCTCTTATTACATAATGAGAGAACAGTTTACATGGAAGAAGGAGAGGTGGAAAAGAATACATGTACCAAGTAAAAAAGGTAGTGAGGATTAGTGAAGGTGTAGAAACAGCTTTTCAACAATCTCAGCAATTTAGGCACCAATAACTTTCAGCATATAAAAACACATTTTCTGGAATACCCAACATGATTGCAGTAATTAGTCAATTGATTTCATATTCAAGTCCCACGTTTCTGCACAACTAAGGTATATTTTGAGCTCTTCAACAACCAATTCAGTGGGTAACTTATACTACCAACGTATTTTTAGTCAAAATCCATAGGTTCTGCACTTTCAAGTTAAGTTTCAGCAATTTTCACCAAATCTAACTACATAATTTCTTAACCCAAGTTATGATTGTTTCATTATAGATCCTGGAAAATCAAACCATTGAAACAAATAATTGGTATCAAACTTGCAGGTAGAGTAACATCTTACCAAGAGAAGCAAATCAAGATTCAATAACCCAAATTCGTTCCTTCAATTCTTCTTTTCTGCTTGACCATTTTTCCTCCCCTCTCATGTCACACACCAACCGAAGAACCATATAACCAACTTTACCTTTCTGTAAAATCAATACCAACAATCACAATAAGAATCAATACCCAGAGAAATTAGCACTAACAAGCACATGCAAAACGGGCAAATCAGATATATAAAAACAAAGTTCAAAGAAAAACCTAGATCTACAACCAAAAAAGATTAACACCCACAAAAAATATGTATACCTTGTGTGATTTCTAGTAGTTAGGTCACAAGCCATTAATTTGGAACACACTCAACACAGAATGAGTAATGAATTCAGAGAAGAACTCCCTTACCTAGGCATGCATACTTGCAGAGATGAGGACAAAGAAGGAACTGATATCTCAATAGTCGTAGGTCATCATGGAACACAAACACTGACCTTGTATTCGATGACAAAACTCGAAGTTATGGCTGTGTACAAGGGACCGGCATGGTAATGGCTGTGTATGTGGCCGGAGATTTTTTTTTCGGGGTAAGTTGTGGCCGGAGATTTGGACTGCTCTGGTATACAAGAGTGCAGAGAGAGAGAGAGAGAGGGAAGGAGAGGGGGAGATGGTGAAGGCCGAGAAGTAGCTACGCGTGGGAGTTGAGAAGGTGTACGTGTTCTTCACCCAAATATTTCTCCTCCTATCACGCCACGTACCCTACAATGTACAAGAAGTAAAATGACAATTGTAGACAACAGAACAAGAACACATCACCAGCAGATGAAGGGTAAAATTAGAAAAATGGGCCAAATGTGGCAAGCGAAACTGGTTCTTATTACAGAGGGGAAGGAAAATGTATGAAAAAATCTAAATAATTGAAGCTATCAACACCAATAGACGACTCAGAACTGAACTGTGTTGTCCAATCTAATGATTTGGACCGTAGAGGACTTGGACCCGACGGATAAAGAGCGGGGTGGGGAACGGAGACTACGAATTCACTCCAACCCGTTAACATTGCCATCCCCACTCGCACTCTCTCCGCGCGCACAACTACAACGCCCCTCTCGTCGCGGAGTTCAAAAGTTCCCCGGAGCTCTCCGAGGCTTCCAAAATTTCCGGCCACGTAATTCGAGCCATTAAGGAACTATGGAGCAGAAGAAGAACAACGAGAAGATTCCGGCGTAAGAACCAGAACTCGAACTACCCGCATTGCGTCGCCACATGTGTCTCGCGGCATCTGTGTGTTCGTAATTCTCTTCTCTCTTAACTTTCACTTTCTTCGAATTTCGACATATGATTTGTCCAGCCTTTGCGATCATTTCCAGATTTAGCTGTCTTTATCTTTTCTTGTAATTCTTTTGGATAGTTGTGCGATTAGTAAGTGCTGAATTTGATGAACACTGCGAATCCGTTCTTTCTTCTATTCGCGGATATGTGTGAATCTTCGTTTGTTGTGGGACGGTTTAGGGTTTATGTTGGGTGTTAGAAATTATTATTAAAGTGCGGGCCTTTGTATAAGTGAAATAAAATGGGAACTTTAAACGATCTTTTCCCTTTTCTTTGTAGTAGGAGCATTTGCGTTGCATAACTTGAGCCAGACATAAGCCTTCTTGGTTGGCGTTAAAGCACGTACACCATGTTCCATGCGTATTATTATTATTATTTTATTCATTATGTCCGGGCCAATCTTCCCCGCCCTTACCCCCAATGATTGGGGACTATATGGTTTTTGTTGTTGTTGTGATGTCCGGGCCAACTTGCGCGCACTTCGATCAATCATTGAGATCAATCCTGCCATCCATTGGGGGGCGATAAACCCGAGACAAAGTCCGTATGGGCCGGCCCTCACAAGGTGATATCAAACTGAGAATGTATGAGGGAAACAGACTTAAAGCTAGGGGGTTGTAAACCATGGACCATATGTAGTTGGCTTTTGTTTTCTTGCAATTATATCCCAAGTCCAAAGTTATTATGCCCAACTACTTGTGGTTCCTTCAATAGCTATTATGCCCAAAGTTACAAAAGTTTATTTTTCTCAGAACATTTTTACTATCTTCTATTTATTCTTAGTTACTGAAAAATAAGTAACTTACCCAAAAAAAAAAAAATTACTGAAAAATAAGTTCCCTGGGTAAATTATAAGAGTCTCGTACCCAATTTATTGTGGGGTATGTTTAGTTATCAGGATTATATCAGTTTAAAGAACTCACTGTTTGGATTATGCTTTCCTTAGTTTAGTCTAATCATGTTTTGTTTTGTTAGAAAATGTCCAAGTCTTTGATAGTGAAGCCCCATGAGGCTGGACTTACAAGTCTCCCAAACTGATCACTGAAGCCCCTAAGGCTACAAGCCTACAACTACAAGTCTCCCAAATTATATATTCAGCCCCACACGCTCTCTACAATTTCCTCTTGATGTGTGACATTCCCACCATAATAGCCCACATTGTCCACAGAGTGATGCTGATCTCTAGTAGTCAAGGGGTGGGATTGCTCTATCTTCCACTCTTTTACAGCTTTTTGAGGTTGTTTCTCTCTCTGTCTATTACTGCGAGTGAGAGAAAGGGAGAGAAGCTTGGTGGAAGCCATGGCAGTGGGAATGTCAATAGCAAGCGAGGGTGGGGGATACAACGGCAAGATGACCTCTTTTGTTGTGTTATCTTGCATGATGGCTGCAACAGGAGGAATTCTATTTGGCTACGATATTGGAATTTCAGGTTTCTCTTGCTAGTCTTTCAGCTTTCTTCTCCACGTGAAGATCGCAAATTATGTACTATTAGTTTCATTATACAGAAAACATTCCTTCAGATAACAAAAAAAATGTTGTTTTCCCTTTTGGGATTAGGTGAGAATTAGTTGGATGGTGTCATGTATTTGCTCCTACTTACCTTATTGATTACACTCAGGGGTGAGAATTCCGCGCACGTCTGTAAATACGACACGAACCCAACACAAAGGTAGTGGTTTGTCTCGGACTCAAACACGACACGCACAATGTGGCAATGCCAACCAATAGCCCGTACTTGTGATTTCTTAAAGATTAATTTTGATTCTTTTGAATTCCCCAATCAGCAGAAGATTTAATTTTCCAAAATCATGTTGGTCAATTTTTATAGGAAAACATGTAATTTTGGAAAGACAAGACAGACACATACAAGCAATCACAGAATTTGGTTGTTTTCCGGATTGGAGTTTTGGATAGGCATCTTTTGTGGAATTCGAATTGGGACTTTAAGTTAGTAGTAATGATCAAGAAGTACTCTCTATAATTGTTGGTGCCTTTTTGTTGCTTTAGCTAAAGCCATACAAAAGCGTCTAATTTTGAGACTTATGTCTAGTTGTGGTTTAAGGCATTTTTCAATGTCATGATTTGGTTATTGTTGACTAATTTTTTGTGGTTTTATTGTTTATATGATTATGATGTTATTGCAAATGTCCTCATTTTTGTTATTGGATTAAATAAGTTGTTCATGCGCAACATTGCTAGGATAATTTCATATACATACTTTAACTTAAGGTCTTAAAAAAAGTCTACTAAACCACAACACGATTTTGTGGAAGTCGGGTTAGTGTCGAGATATATGACACGTAAATGTTAACATGTGTTTTGACACAAACCCGAAAAGACCCAAAACTCGAAATGACATGACACGAATACGACACGATGCCCACCACTAATTACACTGCATTAAGCTTTTGTAGTCTTTCCTGTTATAGTTGATTTGTTGAAGAATTGCTAGATTTATAATGCTTGTTTGAAAATGATGAAACAAATTTGTTAACTTCTGAGACTAAATGTAAAGGTGGAGTCACCTCCATGGAGCCATTTCTGAAGAGATTCTTTCCAGAAGTGTACACAAAGATGAAACAAGACACTAGGATAAGCAACTACTGCAAATACGACAGCCAATTGTTGACCTTATTCACATCCTCTCTGTATGTGGCTGGCCTTATTGCTTCCTTTTTCGCCTCATCAGTCACCAAAGCCTTTGGGCGCAAGCCATCGATTCTTGTTGGAGGGGTTGCTTTCCTAGCTGGTTCAGCTCTTGGCAGTGCAGCTTTCAATCTGTATACACTAATACTTGGTCGCATCTTGCTTGGTGTTGGGGTTGGCTTTGCAAACCAGGTAATTAGCTAATCTTTCCCTTCCAGTTGACATTCATCAATTGGCTGGAAGTGAAAAAGAAAGTCCAAATATGAAGGGTCTCTTTGTTTTACCATTTGCCTCTATTGCTCTTGTATTCCTAGTCCATCCTGTTATCAAGAAGCTTTGCGTAATGATAGTATTGACAGTATATCCTACCCAAGGAAGCAGAAATATATCACAACCTACCCAAATAGAAAGGCAGGATGACAATGGGAGTCATGAAACAACTAGTTGTTTTTTCCCTCTTCACCTTGAGTATACATTCGGTTTTACATTTCATACTCTATGCTTGTCGTGCAGTCAGTCCCGCTATATCTCTCAGAGATGGCTCCATTCAGACATAGAGGAGCAATCAACAATGGATTCCACTTCAGCCTTGGCATAGGTGTTCTCTCGGCTAACCTTATCAATTATAGCACCCAAAAAATCAAGGGTGGATGGGGGTGGAGAGTTTCCCTTGGCATGGGGGCAGTGCCCGCTGCAATCCTAACCCTAGGAGCCCTTTTCCTCTCAGAGACACCCATCAGCCTAATTCAGCGGAGCAACAATCATCAAAAAGCCAAGCTAATGCTACAACGAGTTAGAGGCACTGAAGATGTACAAGCAGAACTCGATGATCTGATAAAAGCAAGCGAAATGTCCAAAACCCTCGAAACCCCATTTTGGAAAATGCTAGAGACAAAATATAGGCCTCAATTTGTCATGGCAACAGCTATACCATTCTTCCAGCAAGTAACTGGGATCAATGTTGTCGGCTTCTATGCTCCTGTCATCTTTCGGACTATAGGCCTAGGTGAAAGAGCCTCACTCATGTCAACGGTTGTAACCGGGGTTGTAGGTATTTGTGGAACCTTACTATCAATGTTGATAGTGGATAAATTTGGTCGAAGAGTTCTGCTTATGGTTGGTGGAATACAAATGCTCATTTCCCAGATTATAGTTGGAATTATAATGGCAACTCAGCTTGGGGACCATGGCGGTTTGAGCAAAGTGTATGGTTTTGTGGTGCTAATTTTTATATGCACATATGTTTCAGGGTTCTCCTTGTCGTGGGGTCCATTGGGGTTTTTAATCCCGAGTGAAATTTTCCCGCTGGAGATACGATCATCCGGGCAAAGTATCACTGTGGCAGTGAGCTTTCTCTTCACTTTCATCATTGCTCAAACTTTTCTGGCCATGCTTTGCCACTTCAAGTCTGGGAGTTTCTTCTTTTTTGGGGGATGGGTTGCAGTGATGACCGTGTTTGTTTACCTGTTTTTGCCGGAGACTAAGAATGTGCCGATTGAGCAGATGGATAGAGTGTGGAGGGAACACTGGTTTTGGAAACGAATTGTGGGGCAGGAGTATCAAGTGAGCAAAGTGGACGAAAAAGAATGAGATGGGAACGGTAGATAGAGAAGAGGATCCTCTCCAGTCCTTTTGTGGATTGAACGGTCTTGGTCTATGTGGGTCCTTCCCGACCTACTTTAGATCCAAACTTTCACTTTGTAGAGCTCGCCGAGAGTATTAATCATACCATTTTGACGAGCTCTAAGGATTGAAGGGTTCTAATCATCAAAGTAGGCCCGGAAAAGTCACACAATAGTCCTAAATGTCCTGTCCACTCCCGAAAGGATCCTCTTCTAGCAGATAAAATCCTCACTCTATTGTTCGGATTCAATTGCTGTTCCATTCAATGGCCTGTACAGTTGAAGAAACAATGTATTCTGAAATCTGAACCAATGGTTATTTGATCTATATCAACTCTTTGTTGTGTTGACTTAAAAGTCAATTTTAGAAATCTAAGTTATAGTTTGCACAGTATATGAGTACACAATTGAGGACTACATACACGGACACTGATTATAGATAGTTCTGTAGTTATTCGATGCATGTGGAACCCACAACATCTTATTGCTACGTAGCTATGAGTATCAGAATCGAACATAGACTACAGTGACCCGTTCGCCTAAATAAGCTAACTGGCTTATTTTTTTGTTCTTATTCAAAAAAATTTCGTATTTATTAGTTTTCGTCAATTTTTTAGAAATTATTGCATCGTCATGACAAGAAGAATTTAAAAAGTAAAAAATTATGATCGAAATTCAATTTTTTTGAATAAAGACGAAAAAATTGGTTTATTGGCTTATTTTTGTCTTTATTAAAAAAAATAGGTTTCAATCTTTTTTTTTTTTTACTTTTTAGATTTCTCTTGTTACGACGATGCAATAATTTCAAAAAAATTGACAAAAAGTTAACAAATACAAAAAAAAATGAAATAAGGATAAAAAAAATAAACCAATTAATTTATTTAACCGAACGAGGCAGTGTGGACTGTGGAGTGAACATGATTGGATACTAATCATTTTAGTTGTTTGAAGAGAAATGCTATGTACAAAGAAAATAGGCAAAGAAATGACCCTTAAAGTGTACATGAACAGCTTAGATGCACTGCACAGTGAATTGTGCACATGAACAGCTTAGATGCACTGCACAATGAATTTGGATCGTTCATGTACACTTTAAGGGTCATTTCTTTGCCAATTTTCTTTATCCGTACCACTCCTCAAAAAATTTGCAACAAGACTATGAGAAGTGTTTATTACGTTCACGCCACTTCTAGGAAAAGTACACATGTCACAAGTGCTTTAAATGCACCTTTAACATGGAGGAGACTACTCAGCGCCCTTACACCACAAGGACGGTGTCCCAAATATTTCCATATCACGGAATTTTCACATTTAATTTTGATCCTCACAAAAATATATGTTTTAGGAGCGGTCTAGGCCACCCGGGGCATTGAATAATTTTTCGTTAACATCAATCTAAAGCACTGTATGTGTATAGAATCTGGCACACCCTTTTCCTAGTATTACGTCCAAGTTCGAGATGAACTGATAAACCCGGAAATTTATGAGCATATCTATTAGAACGGTTGTCTTTATCCCGAAATTTGCGATTTTCTCTGGTATATGAACAATATGAAGGACCCTTTCGACTGGGATTCTCCTTTGTGCACGAGCTTGGTTGAAGACGAAACCATGGCGGCAGAGAAAAAAGATGCAGAGAGCAGAAGTACCGGGAAATACCGCGGAAGAATGACGTCGTTCGTGGTGGTGTCCTGTATGGTGGCTGCCGTGGGTGGAGCTCTCTTCGGATACGACATCGGAGTTTCAGGTCATTCTTACCACCGCTCTGCGTTTTGTTTATTTATTACTATACTTCTCGGTATGGCCAATGAGGGGGTGTTCCACAAAAGAATTTTTAAAAAAATAAGGTAATTTTAAGCTCAAAAATTATATGTTTATGCAAATAATTTTCCTATCGATATAAATTTTGTTTGATAGATCTCATTAAAATCTTTTAAACAGTGCAAACAAATTTGAAAAAAATTCCATTTTTATTATATTTGAGTTTGAAATTACCTTCGTTTAAAGTATTTTTTTTTAAAAAGTAGAACACCATCTGAACTGAACCAAAAAAATGTCAAACCCATCACACCAACATAACATCCAACATAACATGTGGCAGGGACATATAACCAGTATCCTGTAGGATTTTTTTTGCAATGATTGCTGCAACCACACAATCACACAAACATTTACATACACTCACAATAGAAATTCTAATTTCAAGGAAGATTTGGAGGAAACTATTCATGAAAAAATGTGTTTAGGCCCATTCTGGATCCCACAAAAATCTAGAAAAATATCCATAAATTTTTGAATATTATTTTATGGAGCTCCATAAAAATTAAGCTCCAATAGATATTGGTGAGCGCCCCTATGCGAGCCTTATTGAAAAGGTAAGTATTGTTTTTGGATATTTTTCTAGATTTTTGTGGGATCCAAAATGGGTCCAAACGCGTTTTTTCTTGCGTAATTCACTGTAAATCTTCTTCCTTGCGAATAGCAGGGCTCCAACACTCAGAAATGGGGCTCCAACACTCACAAATGGGGTGGGGTGGGGTGTGTATATGGGCCCCACCCCATTTGTGATTGTATTGTACGTAAGTATTTGTGTGATTGTCATTTGTCTGTGGTTATATAATTATTGTTTTTTTTAGAGAAAACAAGTACCGATATGGGGTACCGACCATATATGTGGGGCCTACTTTTGGGTCTCGCCCAAATGATCCAAACCGTTTTGATTTTAATAATTTTTTGAGTTTACTAATAGAATTTAAGCTCAATCCGATAAATGTAAGTGTTTGATTCAATCGTTCAATTTTTCTTTCAGAATTAAGGATCTTGGATTCTGAAAGAAAACATTGGACGATTGGATGAAACACTTTTATTTATCGGATTGAGCATAAACTTTTTTGGTTGGTACCCTTTGCAGCATTAAGGGTATGATGGGTTATCATTTGGTTTTTCTGTTTTTTTATTTTTATAGGCAAAAAAAAAATTTATTCAGAAATATTGACAAAGGGTACTTCAAGATGGGGGAAGGGGAATCTAACCAAGGGTTATCATTTGTTGGGCTAGGGATAGGTTGATGTGGGTTAGTGTGGGCTCCATGTCCCACGAACGGTTCGGTGGTTTGATTGGATCCAGTTATTGGTAGGACTGATGGTTCGGTGGTTTGATTGGAACCGGTTATAGGTAGGACTCATGGTGTGGGAGATCAATGTAGAGATTTAGGTTGATTGGTCATTGGTAGCCACTTGATTGAAGCACATTTGACTTCCACCTTTCTATCAAGCTTTATCAAACTTGAACTCGTCTTCTATGTAAGAAAAACATGATCTGGTTGTGTGGCTACCTGTGTCTAATCGGGCTGAATTTTTACGTGAATTACTAGCACAAATTTGTCAGCTGCGAGTAAACCGCAGCACCTGGGTGGAGCCCACACTAACCCCAAGTCACAACATCTACCCCTGACCCATCATTTTGCTTGATTCCTTTGCCGTAGTAGGCACCAAAATAGTTGGGACCTTGTGTTTTCCAAATGTAGTTTATTGTAGTTACTGTTTGGTCCAGACCTGGGATTTTTCGAGTTCAGGTTCTAGACTTGTTTGGTTTCTGAAAATCATGACAGGGAGGCTCAATTTCTGTTGTATAGCATTACACCTATACTTCTTGGGCAGGTTTGGAGCTATGTCTAACCTATACTTCTTGGGCAGGTTTGGAGCTATGTTACATGGGCTCGGGTTCAAGTGTCGGGTGTGGGTAGGTGTCTAAGTGTCAGAGCCCTATCAAGTATCTCATCTGACACATAGGTGTTTTAGTCATCTAGAAGGTTCCGTTTAACATTGGCTTGGAGGGAAGAATGTTACATCATTTCTTTCATCAGGTCATAGAAAGAAGGAACTTTCTTCAAATTGTATTCTGACATTACTAATACAGTAATACTTCTTTTTCCTGAGCTTATTGAGGAAAAAACTGAACAAATAACAATAAACATTAGAATCCATACTTACAGGCTTTTCTAGTAGTTTTATTGACATACGCATGTGAATAGAAAGGTGGAGTGTCGTCCATGGATACATTTCTGAAGAAATTCTACCCGGACGTGTACACAAAGATGGAAGAAGACACCACAGTGAGCAACTACTGCAAATTTGACAGCCAATTATTGACCTTGTTCACATCCTCCCTCTACATATCTGGCCTCTTTGCCTCCTTCGCTGCCTCATCACTTACCGGGACCTTTGGGCGCCGGCCATCAATCCTTGTCGGAGGAACCGCACATCTTGTGGGTGCACTCGTCGCTGGTGCAGCTTCTAACATATACGTGCTAATGGTAGGCCGCATCTTGCTTGGAGTTGGCCTTGGGTTTTCAAATCAGGTACGCAGATGGGGTTCTGACTTTTCACCCTAACCATGAACTTGTCAAGACCATCCTTTATCGCCGATTGGGTGCGTTCAAAAAACTTTAAGACCTTAGGATTGCGTTTTTAAGCACACGCTAGCATGTAACCTTTGACTCTAAAAAGGTAAATTTGGCAATCAAAAACGCGTTTTACTCAAGTTTTGGTCATGATACTCCTATTGTGTTTTTTTTTTTTTTTTTTTTTGTGGTGAACACTCTTGTTGTATATTTACGTTTACAAATAAGTGTATTCTAAATCGCTAATATCATTATTCACAGACGTCTATCTATATTAGACCCTGATATGAGACATGTGACGTACCGCACCTCCCTTCTTATTCCTTGCACTGGAACGAGGTATGTTTCAGGTACAATATGCTAGGGCAATATTTTAGAGGAGTAGTAGTTACTTACCTAAAAAAAGATATTTTGGAGGAGTTTCCAAGCTGTTGAATTCCTAGAAAATAGTAGTTTTCTGAAAAGCTGTGCTACAGTCTCAGAATTAGGATCAAGAAACTATATCGAATTCAAAAATAAAAATGGCCAGGATTCATTTAGTTTTGATCTGTAGCACATTGCACCAGACTCTCGCCCCATAGACGATGTAAGCAGCCTCACCCCACCTGATCGCTAGTAGGCCGAAGGAAGAAAACGGCATTTTTTGCATCATCTGTATCTGATTTACATGTACTTGTACTCCTATTGTTCATCAGGCAGTCCCACTATATCTCTCAGAAATGGCCCCAACCAGATACAGAGGAGCATTCAGCAATGGCTTCCAGTTCTGCGTCAACATAGGGGCTCTATCAGCAAACCTTATCACCTACGGCACCGAAAAGATGGAAAGTGATTGGGGATGGCGAATCTGCCTGGCCTCAGCGGGGGTGCCGGCTGCAATTCTAACTCTAGGAGCACTCTTCCTTGAAGAAACACCCAACAGCGTAATGCAGCGAACCGACAACCACCAAAAGGCCAGATCAATCTTGGAAAAAATCAGAGGCACAGAAGACGTCCAAGCTGAACTCGACGACCTCATAAATGCAAGCACCATATCGAAAACTGTCGCACACCCATTCCTTCAAATAACAAAAAGAAAATACAGGCCTCAACTTGTCATGGCAATAGCCATTCCGTTTTTCCAACAGGTGACCGGAATCAATGCCATTGCCTTCTACGCTCCTATAATTTTCAGAACAACCGGTCTAGGCGAAAGCGCTTCGCTCTTGTCTGCCGTTGTGATACGAGCTGTAAATATGACATGCACCTTCATCTCGATGTTGATAGTTGATAAATTTGGGCGAAGAGTTCTGTTCACAGTTGGGGGGATTCAAATGGTGGTTTCACAAATAGCTGTTGGAAGCATATTGGCGACTCAGCTAGGGGATCACGGTGGAGTGAGCAAAGGGTATGGTTTGCCTCTGTTGCTTTTGATCTGTGTGTATGTTTCTGGGTACGGGTGGTCGTGGGGTCCCTTGGGTTGGCTAGTTCCAAGCGAGATTTTTCCGCTGGAGATACGATCAGCTGGTCAGACTATTCGGGTGGCAGTCAACTTTCTCTGTACTATCATTATTGCTCAGACTTTTCTGGCCATCCTTTGCCATATGAAGTCTGGGATCTTCTTCTTTTTCGGGGGATGGGTCGTGTTCATGACCGTGTTCGTTTACTTGTTTTTGCCAGAGACTAAAAACGTGCCGATTGAACAGGTGGATAGAGTATGGAGGGAGCACTGGTTTTGGAAGAGAATTGTGGGGTAAGAGAATGGTTCTGTTCTGGGAAATTGTTGGTAGGAAAGTTTTCGCAGATTGAATGGATGAGAACTGAGGACTTTGGTGAAGCAGTACTCATTAGACATTACTGCGTTAGCAAATTTTTGACAGGGGAAAGAAATAACTTCTGTTTCATGAACTTATTATCTTAGCCTATGAGCTGATTCATATGTTCCATTATTCGTTTGATTGTTTTGTTTTTATGAGCCGTTAGAAGCCAAGTGAGCTTAAATAGCTTCTCAAAATTTTATGCCTTGTTGTCTTTACTTCTCAAAAAGCATTTTTCAAAAAATTATTCTTACATTCCCCATACTTGCATGTAAGACAAGTAACACTAGTGCCACAGGTACAGCAAATTCCGTGCAGCCGCCGCGTATAGATTCATTTTTGGATCGCACAAAGATGACCGGAGCCGCTCATTTTGTTCAAAATATATTGTTTAGGGTCGTAAAAAATCATCTCAACGTTTACGAATCATCCAACTTTGTTTCAGAAATTCAGGCCACATTTTGAAATCCAATTTTATTTTTGATTCCTCTCGTCATAAGTCTTAACGAATCAGGAATCCTTTAAAAAAACTAACAAATGCGAATTGGCTTATAATGCCAACCTAGGGCTTACTAAATGAGCCAAAAACTTGAGGTCGAGTTCGGTTTGAGCCTTAACGAGCTGAGCTTAGTCATTAAATGAGTCTCTTTAATCGAGTCGAGCCTCCCTTATCAAATCGAGCTTTTGTCGAACGGGCTCAATTTTTCTTTACTAAACGAGCCAAAAACTTATGTTCGAGCCAAGCTAAGCTCTCAAGCTACTTGGTTGGTTTAGTATAAACTTAATGAAAACTCAACGGTGATTTGAAAACAAAAGGGTAAATTATAATTAACCCCCTCTAACTATGCCTCGCAGACACTTTACCCCCTTTAACTTATTTTTTTTTGGCACTTAACCCCCTCTAACTAATGAAAATGGTACTTCCGTTAGCTATCTGTTACAAATTGGATGGCAAATGATCACATGCAACTCACATGCCCTATCATCTGAAATTTAGAGACATAATTGCCCTTTGTCTTCTCTACATCTACATAAACGTACATGTGTGTGTATACATAAATTACCCCAAATTCTCCAAAGAACGCCGCCGCCGCCCCGCCACCCTCCTCAACCTCTCCATCTCCGCCTGTGAGTCCCTCATGTCCACCAATAGCCTCCTCGACGCCTTCTCCCACCGCCACCCCTCATCCCCCTTGCCTCCCAATCCGCCATCGCCACAATCGCTGCAACCCCTCCTCCCCTTACCGTCGAAACTGCCAAACAAACAGAAAACTCAATCGGCACATAAAATTAGCCCACACAGAAACGATAGAATTTTTTCAAAGAGAGAATTGCATGCAAAAACGTTACCTGTAGACGGACGACGGATCGAGCGGGAAATGGTGCTTAGCGATTAAAGAAGAATTTTTGCAAAGAGAGAGAGGGAGAGGAGATAAAGTCGTTGAAGTCGTGGGGATACAAGTACTTGAAGTCGTTGCACAGGTCGATGATGGAGCAGTCGGAGAGGGTCTCGGCATCGATGGAGCAGATGGCGACGGAGGATGGGGAATCGCGGAATACTACGACGGCCATGCGCTACAAATGGGAGTGAAGCGTGGCGATGGAGTGAAGGGCATGGTGTCTGGTGAAGGGCGTGAAGGTAGAGAGTGATTGGAATCTTCCTCCTTTGTTGTTGATTGATTGGGGTTTGTAATCTTGTTTTTTTTTTTTTTTAATCTATTGTGATCTTAATTTAAATTCGTGCCTTTTTCAATAGAGGGCAAAACAGTAACTTTTCATCCTCTCCATCACGGAAGTCAGTCGGTTATGCGTTTCCATTAGTTAAAGGGGTTAAGTGCCAAAAAAAATAATTAAAGGGGGTAAAGTGTCCACGAGGCATAGTTAGAGGGGGTTAACTATAATTTATCCAAAACAAAAAGAAAGTAAAAGGAAGAAGGGGAGAATTAATTTAGGGCGCGGCTATTCGGAGCCACCTATTTTCTCCTACAGTCCGTTAAAAATTTTCAATTAGACTTGACAGTTAGTTACCGAAATTGAGATATATTTTCAGCATCTAATTACCGAAATATGATATTTTTTTGAGTTTTTTTTAAAAACATCCCTCAAACTATCCATCAGGTTTTTACTTAGTCCTCAAACTATCAAAATGGTTTACTTAGTCCTCAAACTATTGGTTTGCGTTTTATATAGTCCTTTTTCCCAACTTCCGTTAACTTTCAAACAGAAAAAAACCATGTGGACAGCACATTCCACACCTCAAAAGGCAGAAGTGCCATTTCACACCAATCCACCAATCTGGCGCCAAACTCTAATCTGGGTTCCCTCAATTTTGCCTAAATATAGATACATACAGTAAAAAAAAACAGAGTACACCACCAGTGAACTTACCTTCATCCCTTCCCTCAATTTTGCCTTAAATATAGATACATACAGTCAAGAAAAAAACAGAGTACAAAATGCATGAGGTGGGGGACCAGTAAGAACCGAAATGGGGGACAACATACTAGAAAAAAAAAAAAAAAATCAGACCACTTTTTTTTTTTTTTTTTTGTGGTAAGTAAAAAAAATCAGAAAATGGGACCACTTGTGTTATACAATCCGACAATGCATGCGATGTGAAAAACCCCAACTTTCATATTTAAAACGTAGCTTCTCTCCTTAATCAGTGCAAATATTTGCATGCATTTATAAATATATACACACACACACATGTGTGTATCATAAACAAACGAAAATTAAACAAAACCCATCCAGATTTTAAAAACCGTAACTTTATCGCACACCATAACAGAAAACCTAACTGAAATTGCAAACTTACAGTTTGGGGAATGCTCGTTTCCTTGCCTCAATCGATCGTCCATTGCACCCCTTAAGCTTTCATCGTTACAAAATTCTGGGTTTGTGTATGTAAGAATCGTGTGAAGTGATGAGTCGAATGGATGCAGAGTATATGAGAGAGATGAGAGAAGACAGAGAGAGCGATGAGGTTTTTTTTTGCTTGGGATCAGAGTATATGAGAGAGAGAAGGGACCGATGGGGGTTTTGTACTTGGAATGGCATTTTTGCCCTTTCAATTGTGGGATTAGGGCATGTGCGGCCCATGTGAGTTTTTTTCCGTTTGAAAGTTAACGGAAGTTGAGAAAAAGGACTATATAAAACGCAAATCAATAGTTTGAGGACTAAGTAAAAACTTAGTGGATAGTTTGAGGGATGTTTTCAAAAAAAAACTCTATTTTTTTAACAGCTATTTACCGAAAATGTATGTTTGGCAGTTACCTACCGAAAATTGAATATACTTTCGATATGTAGTTACCGAAATATAATCTTATTTTCAACAGTTATTTACCGAAATTTTATTTATGATTTTCAACAACCACTTACCGAATATAATGGGCTATGGGAGAAAATAGGTGGCTGCGAATAGCCGCGCCTTAATTTAATCAAAAGATTCAAAACAGCGTAACACCCGCAGAGCCGTTATATCCGTTGGAACGCTACAGAAGTGGGATCCACGCGACCTTTCTCTAAGTTCCTTTCGAAGTATCCACGTGGCTAGATGCCGTTGGTCGCACCGAAAGCTAATTTGACTGGCATGCCGCAAGAATCGGCGTACCGTATCTTTATTCCATCTCCCACTCTGTGATGCGATCATGCGACCCTCGATTCTCTCTCATCGCCCATTCCAATAAAATTCTCTCTCTCTCTCTCTCTCTCTCTCTCTCTCTCAAGGCTGACTCCACCCTTTTACTTCTCTCTCTCCTACGGCTTCGATCGTTTGCGACTTCTGAAGGTAAGACTAACGCAGCCACGCAGTCTTTACTGGAAATTAGGGTTTAGTTGCTGCCGAGCTTTTCATCTACTATCGAATTCGTTTTGTTATCATGTTGTGCATGATTTGATTCCTCGTGTGATGGGAAAGGTTCAGTTAAACGAAGGCAAGTTGGTCTAGTTGGCGTGGTTTGTGTTTTCTGTTAAATTATTTAGGTCTTTTCCTCTGAACTGAGTATCGATATGGGATGCCCGCAGCCTTTCTTGTTATAAGAGAATTCCTTGATGTTGATTAGGGTGAGGAACATGTGATGTACTGATACATGTGCTTTTAAGTGATTCTTGATTTACCCTCTGTTTTTTAGTTGATTGGAGATGTAAATAAAAAAGTACAAAAAATATATATTGATATACCTAGAGAGAGAGAGAGAGAGAGAGAGAGAGAGAGAGAGAGAGAGAGAGAGTAAAGATTTGTAATAGTATTTGTAATGTTTTGCCCTTAGTTGTATTATGGAAGGATAATAGTCTTAAGTCTTACTCAGCTTAAGAAAATAGGTGTTTTACTTTGAAGATAGAAGAGTTCTTTGTGTTAGATGTTCCAAACCGAAAACCAACATTGGCTCCCCTCCCTGTCCCTCGGCAGAAAATATTTGGGGAAATGGAAAAAAGAAAATGGAGGAACTGGAAAGGGAAAGGAAAAAAAAAAAAAAAAGACTTAGCAGACAACTAGACGTATGAGAAATTGGGTCATGGATTTTCAGGTATTACCTGAAAAGATGGATTGAAGTAGTAAAACTAATGTTTTCCGACCTTTCTGGTAGGTCCGGCCCAGATTGTCTTGGTAATCCTCTGAAGCTCAAATCTCGTTGGTTGCTGTTGGAGTTAATCTTGGTCTTGGGTGTCGGTTCAATGCCGTCAGCTATCTCACCTGAGTGGCAAGAGAAGGCTAGTGGATTCTTTTCATCTTCAGGTAATCTATGGGTAATATTCGAATTTTATTTTCTTTTTTACCCTTGTTTTCATTTTCAGTACTGTATATGTTAAGTTTTTCAAATCAGGTGTGAAGCTTAAAGAAGCTGGTCAATCTGCGGGGACATTTGTGGGTGAGGTTGCAAAGGATGCGAAAGGGAATGTTGCCGATGTGGCAGGAAAAGTTGGGTCAATTGTCAAAAGTCGATGGGCTATTCTTCGGGAGCCATCTACGAAGCATGCCATGCAGGAGCGTCTTATTTCTGCAGCTGCTACCACTGGCATGATATTCAGGAAGAGTTATTCAGGAACCAAAGATAAGGTTGTAGTTGGAAAGTCGAAAGTTGAAGAGGTAATTCGGGATACGTTACTTGTCTTTTGGTACTTGTTAAACAAAGAGGTGATCAACTGAAGCTGAATTAAACGGATGCTGCTATAACCCCAAATTCAGTGACAATGAGAATATGTATAAATTAATCTCTTTCATATTAAAGTAGTATTTGACATGGGTTTCAAAACTAAAATGTACAACTTTACTTTATGTTTGTTTATAATTCTAATAAAAACCTAGACTTGTTGTTTGAGATGATGTCTGACATAGTTGAGTTTGAATTTTGGTTCAGGTAGCAAAGAAAACTGCACAGAAAAGCAAGGTTCTGTTAACAGATATTGAGCGATGGCAGAAGGTATGTGATTCCTATTTCTTTTCCCCTTTTTGAATGTGGTTGCAGGTTTAAGAATTCTTATATTTTGCCGTTCTGATTCTGCAGGGTGTTGCAAGCACCGATGGTAAATTTCTTACAACTTGTTTAAATGATAGTTATAACTTATATCAATTTTTTTTTTCTCGGCAACTTATATCAATTATTGTTGAGGCTTCTATATGCACCTCTATGTTCCAGTTCCAGTTCTATTCTAATCTTATCTTGGCATGGAGAATAAAAAAAATACTCAAGCAATGGATGTTCGAAGTGCTTGACAGTTAATTGCATTTGCTCCCCATTATCACCATCCTTCAAAAGCTTTGGTCACTCAGTTTTTATTGTGTCAAAAGAAGACTCACGTCGATTTTTTATTATTGGAGTATAGATTGAAGAAGTAGAAAAGAAAGCCAAAATATTGCCACCACTCTTACATAATGAAAATCTAGTTGTTCCTTATCATCTGATGTCTATATTTCTTTGTACCCTATATGTTTACTAATCAGTTGGCATTTTAGCATAGTTAAATAATTGTCTCAAGTTCTCAACTTTTCTAAGATTGGCATGGAAGGAGGGAACCTCGGATTTGGATATGTAGTGAGTAGAGCAGGAAATGACTGCTTTGGCAAGAGATGTTTTAGCAAACAATTGAGGACAGTCAGAATTTACATGTTATTCTACTTTACTGCCTGTGCTTTGCAGGTGCCAGCAACTAACCTTTGTTTTTGGTAAGTTGATATTTTGTATAAGCAAAAAGACTAAACACACCAAAAGTTCAATGCAGAATGAAAAGGATCTCTATGGGGCAATGTAACAAGACCTAATCACTAAAGAGGTTAGAAGTCCGGACGTTACTTGGCATTACTTTGAAAGGGTCCCTCCTCCACCCCACCCACACCATGCGCGCCCCCCACGCCGCACCCCCCCCCCCCCCCCCCCCCCCCCCCCCCCCCCCCCCCCCCGTCCCCGGTTCTTGTAGACTTTGGTACCAAATTAGTTGTTCAGCGATGGACATCGTGCTGGCAATTTCCCTGCTAACCTGAAAGATTGTAACTTTTCTGCTAATTTTCTTTTATGCCCATACATAACAACCATTGAACTATAAGTTTCAAGAACCTCAAAGATGTTGGGGACTTGGGGCAACTCGAAATGCTGACACCATGCGTAGCATCTAGTCTTGCCAAGTATTTTATGGACTACACACTGATGTGTATTTGTGTCATTCCAACTTAATTAGAAGTTGTAACATTTTGCTTTTGCCCTCAGTATTTGGAGTTCCAATTGAGGTTACTGTGCAGCGACAACAGTCCAGCAGACCTATTCCCCATATTTTGGTCACATGTGCAGATTATCTCATATTATCAGGTACTTGGTTTAGACTGTATGCAAATATTGTTTACTCCATCTTACTGTATGTTTAGTTGTTCATTCTCATTGTCACTTTCATGTTTTTTTCTCATCTAGGGCTAAACTCGCCTGAGTTGTTTAAGTCTGATGGAGACAAGAAGGTTATCCAGCAGTTGGTTTCATCATACAACCAAGGTAAACATTCTAATGTCATTTTTTTTTTTTGGGGCGGGGGTGTGTGTAAATTATCGATTTTATAGAACATTCTAATGTCATATTTCGTTTTACATAGTTTTGTTTGATCTTGTTTATCAACTGGTGTTCTTTATATTTTGCAGATTCAAATGCATCACTGCCGGAGGGGATAAACGCAGTTGATGTTGCAGCTCTGGCCAAGTGTTACCTTGCAAGTCTTCCTGAACCATTGGCCACATTTGAGCTATCTCAGGAAATCAGAGGTGCCCGCTCAAGTATACGTGTGATGAGAAATATATTGAAGAAGCTTCCTACTGTTAACTACATGACTCTAGAATTAATTACTGCACTACTGCTCCGTGTTAGCCAGAAGTCACTTCTTAACAAGGCAGGCTGCATCTCTATCCCTCTGTGTTTGCGTTTGTGTGTATGTGTGTCTTTGTGTGCATGCATGGTCGTGTGCTTCACGGGTTGTTCTGTCCATAGCGTATTGGTAGTTTTAATTTGTATTTTATTTTATTACTTGTGGTGGGGTAGGGGCTGTGACCCGATAAGACACCTGGTGAAGATCTGTGACTTGGATCATACGGAACGTACTTCGAGAAAAGGATTACCCGGAAGATAGGTTGACGTGGTAAGAAATGACATGATTGATTGAGACTTGAATTGAGGACAAGATCCACGTAATTGGGTTAAAAGGCTTGTTGAGTTGAGGTGACTGAGCTGACTGTTTTTTCCTTTCTTTTGTGGGAATCACACAATGTGTAGGGGTTTGGGTGATTTGACATGGGTTGGATTCATTTACTTCTTGAACGTGGAAGTGAGCCTTTAAGTGTGAGAAATATCATTCATCATGTTACACTGTGACCTTGAAGTGATATCAATTTTCCCATTATCTGAGTATGGAACCGCCACATTTAAATTATCGTGAGGATGTAGTGATCGGAGAAGTATAGGCCTAAACACCTCCACATTTATCTGGCACAATGGCACTACACAACGGATTAATTTGACAACCTCAATCCATGATCAAGCTTTCCTAGATTGGCTAGTACATAGGTTTATTGCCTCTCTGGTTGGGTTTTGATTGTTATCATTTGGGGGAGGATGTTCCATGGTTAATTTCCTCTTTTAGGGCTATTCTATAGTAAAACCATCTGGGTTTTCTGCTTATCCCTTCACTAGTGGATTCTACTTCAGCTTAGTACTCTGGAGTGTAAGCTTTTTTCTTTTCTTTTTCTTTTTGGGGTTTAAGAACAAGCTATGGTCATTTGATCTGTCTATGTTATTTGAGAGTAGCTGCTCAACATTCGCATACAACATATCATTCTTAACAAGTTAAAACCCAATTAGTAGGCTAAGTGTTTGTATTTTTTGCAGATGGATACCCGAAGCCTTGCCATGGAAATGGCCCCTATCATTATGTGGCAGAAGGGACAGAGACCAGAACATTTTAGACAGTTTTGGAATCAGCCATCTGAAATACTCTCCAAGAAGAAAATGGATCCTTCGCCCAACTTTAATGCTTGCGATATGCTTGATGGTTAGTAATCTGATTTCTGATCTATTTCACGTAACCGCAGAGTAAACAAATTCCAGTCATTTTCATGTATATCCTTCTGTGATAAAACTTGTCAGACTGTTGAAGTTTCATCTACTCCGTGTTTTCTCCGTGGTAACCATTTTTGTGGGCAGAACTTCATTTCCTTCATATTCTTTGATTTTGTCTACTGGTCTGTGGAAATGCTGAGGAACATCTTGAACCAAGTATACTTTCGTTCACTGTTTGTTGGGAATATACTGACTCTCAACTCTCTCTTCTTTTGCCTACAGAAGATAGCGAAAGTGTAGACGCGTCGTCACCCATTCCTTTGGATGATGGCTTGCCCATTGACTTCACTGCCATCGAGGCTGTTCAGTGCTTAATCGAACATCACAATGCGATTTTCACCGATGCCAACGAGACTGTCTGGAGATGACTTCAAAATTTCTTATTTTCCTATGCTGCATGGGGGATTCATTAGAATTGGACTGTGTAACCAATAATTCCACAGAATTGGTTTCCATATTTTCTCGTTGTGGTTTGTTACCCAGTGTCATATGTACAGTTCTTCAACAATTTTGTGGGATCTCATAGGTGTAGATTTTGGAGTCACATCGGCATTATATTAGTTTGTATAAGAATAATTGATCTTTTTCTTCCACTTTTGCTGTGTGCGAATATTGATTCGATATTGGAATTTTGATTGTTTGGGATGGCCTAGAGAAGTTTCTGCACTAGAACTCTGAACTGAAATCTCTGAATTGTACACTCTCCCTCTCTCTGAGCAAGAGTTTGCCCATTGATCGCACTCCTGCTGCTGATCAGAACCATCTGTAGCGTTGTTTGGTTTGGATGCGGTTTGGGCGGTTTCAGCAGATTGAGCATGCAGTTTATTTTTTCATATACACCAAAAAATTTAAAAAATAAAGCCTCAAAACTTCAAGTCCAATCAAGTCGTCACAAATTCAAACAAGTCTAAACCAACATTATTTAGAATTAAGTTACATTCATCCATCCTAAAGTCTAAAGATAAATTATTAGATGTCAATAACACTCGAAACTTGGAGCTGGACTAGAACATGAATTTGATTCAGATTCTAATGTTACAGAAAAAAATTGAGAAGATTATTAACATTTTCAACATAAAACATAAAAACATTTTAGAATACATGTTTATTACGTATTTTATTACTTGTGAAATGTCGTTCAAATTACTCAACATCATCACTTTCGGAAGAGAAATAGGAACATTACGGATTGAGTGGAACTGAATCGGATTCGTCAGAATTAGTATTTTTAGATCTTTTACTGTCGATAGCTTGCCTCGATTTGGTGCGAATGGATTGGATGATTCGGTTCACCCGCTGGGCAGCCCAACGACTACAAGTGTGGAGAGGAAAAGCATATTTTGAAGAGAAATAACTAAAATTTTGATAAAGTGAAATAAATGTATTAGCTAGTTACGGAGTACTGTACTATTTTACAACAAAATAAAACTCCAAAAACTATTTTAAAAAATAAAAACAAAAAACCCTTACAATTCCTCCTCAACCTCCAGTCGGATCGGGTTGCGAGTGCTTGTTTTGTTTTGTTTATCCCGTGGTCAGTTGACCGTTGCAGCATCTGAGTGAACTTCTCGCCGTTCGACGACAATGGACGCCGACGTCGCCGAATCTACCAGAAGCCTCCTTATCTTCAGAATTTTCCTCCTCTTCACACTACTACTGCCTATGGTAAATATCTTCCAGACACACCCCTCTCCATCACTATTTCCACTGCTTAAGGGTTCTCTACTTTGTTTCAAATCTTTTACATGTATACACATACGACTTGTACAAACTTTGTTTAGATGTTTCTTGATTTTGGGAACTATTCAGTTCAATTTGAAATTATTGGAATTCTTTCCCCTGTTGTTTTGGCATCTGGAAAACGAAATTAGTTGGAAATTTGCTAATGTGCCCAAACGCCTAGGCACATGCGATGCGTGTGCAAATCGTCATATGCAAATGATGGAAAGAGGAAAATTTTGAATCGAGATTAATCTAAGTGAAATTTGGGATGTGGAAATAGAAAAGAGAGGAGAAGAAATTTCGGGTGGCAGTTTTTTTTCCCTTTTGGAAGTTTCGTTAGGTAGTTAAAGGGGTTTTTTGGGAAAAAGAGTGTGTGTGAGGTTCACACCAAGAGGGGGTGTTCCCTTTACGATAGTTTGTAATGAAATTTGGGAGGTGAAATGGTGAAAGTAGAATAGAGGGGAGCAGAAAGTAGAAAATTGTGCTTGTGCGTGCATGTACACTACACCCATATATCTTATGTGTGTTTTGTGCTGTTAATCAGGCATTGGGAAACAAGGTTGAGGATTCAGGGCAGTTCCCTTTAGTTGTGAGTACCTGGCCTTTCAAGGAGGCTGTTAGAGCTGCTTGGAGGGCTGTAGAAAGTGGGTTTTCTGCCGTTGATGCAGTTGTGGAAGGTTGCTCCACTTGTGAGGACTTAAGATGCGACGGTACAGGTGGGGGTCTGATGTCATATATGTGGTTTGCCGTTTGAAGTAGCTTTATTTGTCTGATTCTTGTTGTTATTGCATCGTGCTTGCTTCTGAAGTAGGTTTTCTTTCTATGACTATGGGAAAGTAGGTAGCTCTTTATTATTGTTGCTTAGATTTATGCATGTTTGTTCAAGATTAATTGATCCCAGAAAACCAGTTTACTGCCTACTTTTTATGTTTGAATATAAAGGATGTTTGGCCCAATGAATTCTAGGAAAAGTAGGATCCAGGAGTAAACTCTTGCGACTTAATTTGTAGGTATTGTTGATGACACGAGAGACTTTAGGCGAAGGTATCGATTAACTAATACAAAATGTATCTTAGAAAACTGTTATATATGTCGAAGAATAATCAATATGTTATACTTGTCTTAACAAAATAAATCTCAGCCCATTCCTCCCCCTCCCCTCCCCTCCCCCGCTTTGGGTGGGTGGGGAATCAATTGGGCCAATCATGTTCCCCACAACAATTGGGTAGTTCGTGTCCTTATTCAGGTGGTTTGGTGCACGAAGCCAATAAGGTGGTTTCCTTTTGATAACATGCCCTATAAGGGTTTCAGATTGGGAGAAGTTGGATAACTGGTGGAAGTCTTGGACTTACATTGGTAGGCAATTTCACGTGGAAAGATGCTTTGGGTTATTTGTTTTCCAAGACTGGGAAATACCAATTGTCGGATTCTTCCCGGAATGTTATGTTGTTGCTTTTATTAGAAGTTAGAATGTGGGTAAAAGTTGAAACTAGTCCAAGTTTAAGGGATATACATGATTTGGTGTTATATGTGTGGATTAACGTTATCATTGTATTCCGTAGAAATATAACCGACCGCCATGTACTCTATCTTTCAATTTCTAGTTTATTTGACCCAGTATGTTTTAGCAAATGGTTACTGCCAAACATTCTGATGATTTAGGTGTAATCATACAGTTGGACCTGGTGGAAGTCCAGATGAGAATGCGGAAACTACGATCGATGCTCTGGTCATGAATGGGGTAACAACTGGTTAATCTTCATTATATTAGCAAAATCTTGCTCCTTGTAGATGATTGTTGCTTTAGAAATTTAATGACAATCTATCTTGGGTCTGCTAAGGAAATGCATAGGCTACAATGGAGGTTGGAGCGGTTGCTGCCATGAGGTATGTGAAAGATGGTATCAGAGCTGCAAGATTAGTAATGCTGCATACTGAACATACTATGCTAGTTGGAGATCAGGCCTCAGCCTTTGCCATTTCTATGGGTCTATCCGGACCCACGAATCTTAGCTCAACAGAGTCGCTCGAAAAGTGGAATAAATGGAAAGAGAGTCGCTGCCTACCTAATTTTAGGAAAAATGTTCTGCCGGTTGATAATTGTGGTCCTTATCAGCCAAAAGAAACTGCAGAACTAAGTCGGAACAGGTGTTTGATGGCCAATTCAGTGGAAACTATCACAAGGAGGTCATCTCGTGTGGGTGTTGACAACCATGACACAATAGCCATGGCTGCTATCGATAATGTAAGTCAAAGCTCATGGGGAACTTTTTTGATGTACTTTATTTTGGTGAGTTTAGTAAGTTATTTAATTACAGCTACATTCCTTGTTAGATGGGACACATTGCTGTTGGTACATCTACTAATGGAGCCACATTTAAGATCCCCGGCAGGTACTTAGAATGGCACCCTTTTTTTAGCAAGAGTCTGTTTGAATAAAGAAATCTTGGTAGTTACTGCTCAAGTGCTCAGATTTTAGTTTATGTCCTCACAGTCCATGGTGTACTATGTTTCAGTTTGGGATTGGATGTGCTTGTACAATGATTCATCTGGTTTTTACTATTTTTTATTTACAGTGTTTATATACTGAATAATATCATTTGCTGGACTATAGGGTTGGCGACGGACCTATTGCAGGATCTTCTGCTTATGCCGACAATGAAGTTGGAGCATGTGGCTCAACTGGTGATGGTGATATCATGATGCGCTTCCTTCCATGGTAAGTTTGCTGGAACTTATAGTTCTGAATGTTTAATATTTGCTTTAGTCCTAGTTTAAAAGAAATAAAAGTTTGTAAGGATCAATGCCGTACCAATGTTGGAGTTCTTTGTATTGCAACAGTAATGCCGGCTGTTATGCGGATATCCAAAATTAGTGACCTTTTAAGATAGATTGGATGTAGAATTCCACTGCAGGTTGTTCTTTGCCTAGTTTGCCCTCAATTACGGCTTGCAAATATGCTACTACTATGCAAAGGTTTGGGCTCCAAGTCAGGCTGGGTATTACCAGCTCAAATTGTGTTCTTCATCTGACTTGTACTATGGACTTTATTTTCAGTTATCCTTTTCTTTGGGTGCTTCGGAAAGTCATTTTCAATATCATGTCGTGGAGAGTAACACTACTACAGAAATATCTTTGTGGTGTATTGATTAACAGCTCAGAATCCTTCTGGTATCTGACTTATTATACGGATTTGCTTTCAGTTACCAAGTTGTGGAGAGTATGAGGCTGGGAATGGAGCCCAAGCTTGCTGCCAAAGATGCTATATTGCGAATTGCCAGAAAGTATCCTGATTTTGTTGGAGCTGTTTTTGCGGTAAACAAAAACGGCGTGCATGCAGGCGCTTGCCATGGGTGGACATTTCAATACTCCGTGAGAAGTCCAGAAATGGCCGACGTTGAAGTGTTTACTGTGCTCCCCTGATATTATGACTGCCTGCAGTTTCAAATATCAATAATAGCATGAGGTCCCTTTATCAAATTTGTTTTTGATGTGGATATGTTTCATTATTGGAATAGATAGTTTGGGGATCTCTCTTTTTACCTATCAAGTTCACTCCGGTGCTGAACTTTGATTGTACTCTCTCTCTCTCAAACGATCAAAGACGAAACTTATGTTGCTATACAGATATTCGTATGAACAAAGTGTGTTATTGTGAAGTCTTTGTTTCAATCAGTAGATGTGGACTGTATGAATTGTTTTTCATCATTCTGCAAACAACAAAATCCGTAAGTTCAATTGAATTTGATGATGGTCAGCAATCTGCAAGCAGTGACGACTATGTGATTCACATCTCCCTTGAAACATGATGCTATTAGTGAAAGAATCAAAGAGGAATAGCTAAAGAAATTATTAACCACTCGAGATCAAACGATTTGTGTCACCTTCTCCTCTCTGGACTACGATCTCTTCGTGGGACAAAAAGTTTAGTTGCGGTGTTTGAATTTCACCCTTGATCATCTTCAGTAACTTCTTTCCTGGAAGATACTCCTGCATTGTGAAAAAATATTGAACCATCTGGGAGAGTTACCAGGGAAGAACTCGACCCACAACAAATCTAGGTGATTTTGAATAATAATACAAGAATAACACTGCAATAAACCTATCTTTTTTTGCCAATCAAAAAAAAAAAAAAAAACCCTTTATCTTTTGGAAAGTTTATTTCACAATTCACGATTACCACCCATGTATACACCATGCTTCCGATAAGATGTTAACTTGACTCGTAACGTCAAGTACCCATGTCAGATATAAAAAAAACAAAAAAAAAAAAAAAACGTTAGGAACCCATTATTATTATTATTTTCGAAAAATTTATTTCACAATTCACGATTCTCATCTTTGACCATCAAGAGTCTAAAGTTTTTTTGGAGCCCATGTTTTTTAGGCGCCAAATTTCCCTTCCAAAGCCAAAGGCCATGTCACTACCACGTACTGTAATATCCAGGAAAGCAAGAAGCCAGGGAATATTAGTGGTCAAGTCACATATTTCATCTGCTTCTAGATAGAAGTTGACTGTGGAAATATTCATGAGTTTTTAGATACTACAGGCGTTTAATTGACATTTACTTAAAGTTGAGTCAAAGGTGGTATTTTCAAATAATCCGTTAGAGCATCTCTAACCCATCTCACTCTTTCTCCATTTTGGAGACTCAAAAAAATATATTATATTCAAAAAATTTTTTGGAGAATCAACAACTCCAACCCAATTCTCCATTTTTCACATTCAAAACTCTTCCAAATTCTTCCTTCATTTATTGTTCAATATTATTTTTTCCCTCCTTTCATTAGATGCATGTTTTTTTCTCATCTCAACTCATTATTCAAACCAATACAATGATAGAATAGTGTAAATGAGAAAAAAATAATTTATGAGTTCAAATGGTTTGAATTTACATTTGATGTTATTTCAAAATGCATTTACATATACTTAGGTTGCATTCTTTTGGCCTTAACTTAAACTTAAACTTAATTTGAGAATTTTGTCCTTATTTGAATTATTTTCGCAATTGTTAGTTTTGTGCCAAATTTTTTTGGATTATTGATTGGTCTCGACGAGACGAATGAGAAAAATTAAAAAAAAAATCACTTTTACCCAAGTATTTTGAAAAAAGGATGCATAATGTAAAAGTTATACGTAATTGACGAAAATCTAGCAAAAAGGTAAATAGAATATTAGTGAATGAGAGAAATGGAGATGAGTCTCCATTTGGGAGGTGATCCCCTAAATATGGTGAATGAGAATTGAGTCTCCAAAATGGAGACCCCAAATGGAGATGGGTTGGAGGGCATGAATTCTCCAAAATGGAGATGGGTTGGAGATGCTCTTAATCCAAACTGCCTCTCAAAATGAACAGCATCTTTTGCCAACGTCCAAGGCTCTTCTATAGTAAGAACTGTTATATACAGGTGAACGTACAAAAAAATTCATTAAATCTTGCAAACCATTGTAAACCATTTTCATTTAGTGTCTAAAAAGGGTGATTAATCACATCTAGTGCAAACTGCAAAGCAAACTAGTGTGCAGACTCTCTAAGGATGAATTAACCAAAAATAGTAAAATACAAGACGTGTATTTTATTTTTGTAATTAGTGATTCAAAAGGGATAAAGTACCCAGAGATGAACTCTTAATTTTCTTTTAATGCACGTCATTTTCGAAAAAAAGGGTGAAAATATGCTTGTGCGTGTATATACAAAAAGGACAGCTCAAGGGCAAAGTCCGCCGTTCAAATAAGAAAGAAGAAGATATAAAATTGAAAAACATATCGTGGTGGAACTTGGGAGGTCAACCATCTTTGTCCTACAAAAGTCCTTGTTTTTAGGGTGCCCCTTGTTTTTTAGGTGCAAGTTTACTTCCCAAAGGCCACGTCACGTAATACCCCCAGGTATGCAAGAAAAGGCCAGGTCGCAAAATTCCATCTGTTTTTGGACTAAGGGAACATGGATGAGTTCTTAAATACTATAGGGTGTTCAATTGACATTTATCGAAGAAGGCTGGGCGTCTATGAGTAATTTAGATGAAAGGTCGGGTGTATTTTGAAATACAACCCGGCTTTTTTTAGTCCAATTTCATAGGGGGCCGACTATTCGCAGTCCCCTATGCCCACTACATTTCGGTAAATAGTTGTTGAAAATCATACATAACATTTCTGTAAATAGCTGTTGAAAATAAAATTATATTTTGGTAACTACATGTCGAAAATATGTTCAACTTTCGGTAAACAGTTGTTGAAAAAAATATTATATTTCTGTAATTGGATACTGAAAATGTATCTCAATTTCGGTAACTAACTGTCGATTATAATTGAAAATTTTTAACGGGCTGCGGGAGAAAATAAGGGGCGGGAGAAAATAAGGGGCTGCGAATAGTCGTCCCCTTTGATAGAGGTTTCTGTCGTTTCGTCTCATTTTTTTTTTTTGAATGATTCATATATTAAAAAAACTCTTTCGTCCGAATCATTAAAATAACTTTCGAATGATGAAAATCACACAAATGATTCATTCGTGTTCAACACAAAGACTGCATAGAAGCCCGGTTCTTTGAAATAATACCATACTACTCCCAGAAGAAAATTGCCTCTCAAATGAGCATTTTGACTTGAGCCAACACCTCCAGGCTCTCCTCCTATTCGTAGACTTTTATACACACACAGAGGTGTTAAACCATTGTTTAGTTGCTGGTAATTAGGCCCCCTCGATTTGGCGGTCAACAAGTCTGCAACTGGTGGTTAGATTCCCCATAAATCAAATTTCTCGACGTAATTCTTTCGTAAAAATCAGATTAGGGGAGACATTTGTTTCTCCATTTTTGTTCAAGGGTCAATGGAGAGAAACGGAGATTTCTCCGGAGGTGATAATAAATCTCTCCCAGATGTACAAATTAACGGGGAAAACCCAGTTTTGACTTCGAATCTCTTCTTGGACCATGTCGGAGAAGTTGTTCTCACCATCAATTCAGATGGGTTGTCTTGGAATTTGGTTGAATCCATTTGTAAAGTAAGTTCTCTTCGCTTTTCCCTCTCTCTCTCTCTCTCTCTCTCTCTCTCTCTCTCTCTCTCGCGAGCGCGCGCGCGCGCGCGCGCAGACACAGAGAGGTAAATTGTGCTTTGATGTAATGAAATATTAAATTTTGGTGTTTGCTTTGCGATTGGCTTCCCCATCATTTTAATATGTGATCATGAACTGGACAAAATACAAGGATTGGGATTAGTTGAGGTGCATGTAATTCTGGTCCGGATACCATAAGTTACAAAAGAATAGGCTTTTGGTTTTTTGAGGAATAAAATCATGTCGGTTGACTTTCCCGAAACAAAGCTGAAATGGCGTAAATTTGTTGGATATTATTGCAAAAATGTGATTTGTTTAGCTAGATATTCGGAGAGTCACAAAGGCTACGTTGAGTTAATTTGAGCAAACACTTGGATCTTGACAAAGCACTTGTTTTCATCCCAAAGAAATGCTGCAAAATGGGAGATGCCAAAATATATGTTTGTGTTGTAATGTTTTGTACTTGCCTGCAAGTTGTTCAATCCGAATTGTTTCAAACCAGTTCAGAGAATGTTCAAGATGATTTTACTTTTACATGAGTTGCGCAAGCTGATTTTCTAGGAGAAGTATTTTGTGTAGAGTTTTAGTTTATAATTTGCTTCGTTTTGTCGTATGTTTAGAACCTTTTAATATTTTTCTAATAATTTGTTTATGCATTCTGAATCTGATATTAGGGGTTGTTTCCTTACGTTGTGATTAATAGACCTCTTATGTTATGTTTTCCTTTTGTACGTGTGCTAGGAGCAGGATGAATCACCTTGTCTGGGCATAAAACTTGCCTCGAAGAGTGAAACTGCGATAAAGTTTTCTGATGTATATGCTGTTGAGTTCATAGACTGGGGTTTGGTTCAAGAATCAATTCTTGGAAATGCTAGAGGATGTCTTTTGGGTCATGCATCTGAGGTCATAACCAATCTCATTAATTAAAGATTGACAGTTTTTATTCCATTTTGGTCATTCGTATGAATTGCGTTCACAGGTATATGAATTTCGATTAATTGCTGCAGATGTACCGCTTCACAGTGCACGGGGTCCATAGGTCAAAGAATCAGCCTTCTCTTTGGGCCCCATGTGTGTACACATTTGGCCACAAGGATATGGATACATGCCAGCTTTGTTTTAATCGGATCACTGCTTCTCTCAACATGGTGACTGGACGACCGAAGAATCTTCTGGTATGCCCCATGAGTGGTTGTATTTTCTGTTTGCAGTTTCTTGGATTGGTTTATGATCTATTCGGTTGCGAAAACAGAAATATACCAGTTTCACATTTTTTTCAGACTTTATTTGTGTGACTAGGTTTTTGTTCATCCAAAGAGTGGGAAAGGAAATGGATGTAGAACTTGGGAAGCAGTGGCTCCTATATTTTCCCGTGCTAAAATAAAGACAAAGGTAAACTTCTACAGTAGTATGCATTTGACACAGTTATAGATTTTTCTGCAGTTCTCAAAACTCATTCTTGAACTTCTTTCTCCCTTGAAATTAGTGTGATATCACGCAGATGGAATTGCTTCATAGATTCTGCTCACTGCGTGTGTGTGTGTGTGGTTGCTTGTGCAAAATGGTTCTCCTCCAGGAATCTATGCCTGAAGACTATACTTTATCAACTTATCTAATGTGGAGTTCTTGGTCTTTAATTGTAGTGCGGCTAAAAATTGTTAGGTCTAAGTTCCAAAATTCAACTTGAGGTTCAAATTTTGGGAGTAATTATATGGAACTATGTAATGAACTATTAAGAGCCAGGAAAAGAGGATTAGTTTTCAGATGAGGAAATAACAATGGAATCATTGAAAACCAGGATTTTGCCAGTCAATCATAAGTTGATACTTGCAGACCGATGCAAATTTCTTTGTGTAGATCCAAATTGCAGGGTAAAAAAGCGCTTTTAATTTTACAAGATCTTAAAGAACAAAAGATTGGATATTTCATGTGAGGAAAAAAAGTAAGTGATTAAAATTCAGTGTTGTAATTCCTGTGATTGTTGGAAATCTTTCAGGTTCAAGCTCTCTCATTGACTGAAAAGTATGTTACCTAATTGGATAATCCAGACAGTGTAACATTTTTTGCCGCAGTTTCTATAATACAAAATACTAGTCCTAGGTGTAAAGTCTTGTTTTTTTTCTGTACAATATGTATATATGTACAGTCACCCCTTTTAATGTAATCTTCGGATTAGTTGGTTGTTGACTTCACATTGTGCAGTTTTGTCTCTTTCTTATCCTCAGTCTTCTCATGAGGGGAAGACTGACCAGTACTCTTTGACAGCCACGTTGCTCAACAGTCCGCCCACTAGGTTAAACGTAACATGCTATGTATTCAGTCTAGTTATTTAGATTGTGATAAGTTTGGACTGTTTCCACCATGGGCGATCGGAAATTACAAGTTCAATACACATAGAATTAAGCCTATATCACTGATTGTGTTAACCTTATATTCATTTTCAACTTGTTCATTAGGTGATGGTGACACAAAGGGCAGGACAGGCATTTGATGTGATGTCATCGATTACGAATGAGGATCTAAACGTATACGATGGTGTCATAGCTGTTGTAAGCAATGAGATTCCTTCACATTTATCTATTACAAACTTATTGAATTTTTAACACTATATTTTCTTGTTTTGATAAATCCTGGATCCTCTCGAGTGAATGTTGTGGAAATTCCTGAACATTCTCCGGTGGAATTGGTGTTTCTTTATTGTTGTGGTGAATCTTGTGATTCTTCCAGCTATGCAATGGTTGCTTGGGAACTTAAGAAAAAAAAATCAAAACTTGCCACCAAATCTTTTACACTTGCAATGCTTTCTTGCTTTACATGTTTGATGTTTTCCATGAGATAACACAACAAAGGTACCTAGAGTGCATATGATGAGACATAAGAATTTGTTCTCCAAAGTTTCTTGAGGAGGTGCAATCTTATACTTTAGTTTTGGTTAGATGAAGTCTTTTGGTAGGATATTTCCTGTTCTTTGATATTGATGACTAGGTGTCTGCATAGTACCTCCCACAATCCCCACTCTAATTGGTGTGGGAATGCATGCAAATGCATGTGCGTTGTGTGAGAATTGTCCTGACACAGCTTTTGCATTTTCCAGTCCTCATTTTTATCATCATAGTTCACAACTCTCAACAACCCCCCCAAATACCCCACACCCCCACCCCCCCCCCCCCCCAACCCCCCCCCCCCCCCCCCCCCCCCCCCCCCCCCCCTCCCCCTTTTTAGTTTGTTCCTGTGAGAAACATACACTTGTGTTCCCTGGCCTTTTTAAAAGATGCTCCCAAGTTTTTTTTTCCTGTTCTCTGTTTTGCAGCCAAAGAAGATGTTTTCTCATAAAGTGGGTGACCATCTAAGTTTCGGCATTGAATGCCTTCTGTAGCAGAGTGTAGAATGCCCCTCTTTCGCATTGTTCAATTTTCGCCCATTTAGCATCAGTTTTGTTTGATGGTTCATCTATTTTGTAATTCCAGAAATTTAAGTTCCACTTTGTTTTTCCAACTGATTTCCAGTTTCTTTGCCTGTTTGAAAATTTTTGGTTCTAGGGTGGTGATGGTCTTTTCAATGAGATCCTTAACGGACTTCTCTCTTCAAAGCTTAAAGCTTCTTACCCACCTACTCCAACAGATTTCTTGCATTCCGGTGAGAAAGATAGTTGTATCATGCTTCATGAATCAAATAAAACTGTTGCAAAGGCTTCTGATCATATTGAAGATACTTCTCCTCTTCTCCCATGTGCAAGTCTTGATGATTCAAGATCTCCAAAATTCAGTATGTACAATAAAACAAACCTTTCTATTTTCTGATCTTGTAACTGTCTGCTTATCATGGGCATATGTGGTACAGGAACAGAAGAAGGTTGTTGCAATACAGGTCTGTTTAGTATACCCATATGATATCTGTGTAAATAGTATTTTAAACCGGAATGTTGATATTGTTGGTCTTTTTTTCTGATTATTGCTTGTTGCTTCAAGCAGACCAAGGTCCTTCGTTTTCTCTCCCAAACAAATGGTTTAGATTTGGTGTTATTCCTGCCGGTTCGACTGATGCCGTTGTAATCTGGTATTTTCTCCCGCTGCCTTCTGTTCTATTTTCTATGTTTTTTGAGACAAGTTTGTTCGGTGATTTGTAAGCTGTTCTCTGCTGAACTTGTATATACTGTTCTTGTCAGCACCAAGTTCTGTGCCTAGCGGCTAGTGATGACTGTATTACTTTACGTTCTCGTATTACACAAATCTTTTTTCAAGGCTTAGGCTTTTAAGGTTCATACTTCAACCGTGAGAATTAGTCTTGATATATGGTTAGCACCAGAAAGTTCATTTTCTTCCTGAGCCATGGGGGACTTATCGAACAAAAATATAGTCCAAAAATATGGTAACACATTATGTAGACTGTGGGAACTTGAGGCTTCCGTCTCTTGGTAATTCTTATTTTCTGGGGACCTTCAAAACCATTACGCAACGTCCCCTACTGTTACTAAACTGAGTGTAAAAACCTTGTCCCCAACAATGATACTGACAAATAAGTCTTTGATATGTTGCTTAAGTATCATGCACTTTCGTCTTGTACCACTCCCATTAGCATGTAATTTGCATTTATGTCCAGTGATGTACTATGCTACAAAGATTTCCCAGTTTAAGCTAAGTTGATTCTTCTGAGATAATACTGTTGTTGATAGATTGCATTTTCTTTCTTATTTGTAGTACCACTGGAACTCGAGATCCTGTAACATCAGCATTACATATTGTCCTTGGCAAAAGGGTGTGCCTTGATATAGCTCAAGTTGTAAGATGGAAAACAACATCAACATCAAAGGAAGAACCTTGTATACGCTATGCAGCTACTTTTTCTGGGTAATATATGTCATTTTACTTCAGGATATACTTAGAAAAGGCTTTGTTTGGTTTGGGTTTTGAGGGAGGTTTTGGGGTAATGAGTGGAGATAGATTGATAGATAGAGAAATGAGAGTAATGATTGTAGAGAAAACTTGTTTGGGACTGTGCGCAAAGAGAGAGAAGTTGGTTCTAGAGACTCAAAGCTAACACAGGTTAATGTCTTAGCAATTACGATATTAGTCATTACAAGTTTTTGTTTTTGAACTTTTGTTTTTTAAGTGTTGATGTGTGTGCATTTGTTCTATATTTTAATTTGGCTGGTGTAGGATAGGTCCAAATTCTGAGTGGACAAATACCCTTAGAGAATATATGTGCCGGAGAGGTTGTAATAGCTATGGAAAGGAATGAAAGGAGTGATCTAGAAGGGTGAAGAAGAAGAGCAGGGGTGAACAGAGAGGGTAGACAGTGGAGATCCAAACCCAGAAATCCTAAGGAGGAAAGACAATGGAGCTCCTGAAAGAGGATAAGGCCTCCTTTTAAAATCAGTGCTCACCAACTTTCTCTTTATAGGGAATGGTCACAATGTGCTCTATCTCTGAGGTTTAATGAAGAGACGTTCATATTTATAGACCACACGAGCTAATGCTCGAGCACCAAGTGGCGTGTTGATAAAATGACACGTGTCCCTTATGTCCCCCCTGACCGTCGAGGTGTCGCTACCCTCGTGATGACTGCGAGTATGACGGTAAGCGTATCCACTTATTCGCGGAGATCCTCTTCTTCTTTTACAGCCACCAAACCACTAGATCCCCTTCCTTCCCGTAAGGTAAGGTCGTGACCTACTCGGTCGCGCCAGTACCGCTGCCAAGCCTCAAGGGGCCCCTCGGGTCCTGCCTAAAGGCCCGAGCAAACATAAGAGTCTGGGCAATTTGTTTGTGTATCTTGGTTAAATCGCGTCATCGTCTCCATTAGATTGGGACCGCGCCAAGCATCCACCTGAATAAATGTAGTTCTCTCCTGAAGGGAGGAATCTGGGCTCGCAAACTTTACATGGACGCTGCAAAGCGATGAGTAGCGCGAGGCTCCCTCGCGCAAGGGGTCATGTGTCGCGCGACTGAGGCGCCACGTGGCGAGCTAGGGTTCGTTGGTCAAATCGTCAACCCCGCGAGGACGAGTGCACGTGTCACATGCTCATTGGATAGTCAAACAGTCAACGGTTGCGCCTATTGACCTTTCCTACAACTGGGTTCTGGATGTGGCTGAACACAAGACATGTTTAGAGCCATGTCCCCAACATGTACAGCAAAGAACTAAAGTAAAAAATAACATAAGCATAAGATTTCATAGCATAAGATGATTGTATAATTTTCCATTACGTCTGACCTGCACACTGCTACGGTAACTAAACTGAAGATTTCATAGCATAAGATGATTGTATAATTTTCCATTACGTCTGACCTGCACTTCATCTCTCTTTCTTATCATCTCATATACTGTAGTCTATTTGCTCTATGTGGTTCTGTGAAGGGTTCAAATTTAGCTGCAAACCTACTCTTCCGGTTCAGTCTAGTAATTTGTTAGTCTTGTCCTTAACCCTGCATAATTTTGAAAAATGCACATAATAGAATTTACGAAAAGAACCAAATTTTATGTGCATTATATTTTTATGCATATACAAGGTTTTCATATTAAAAAAAACAACAGAAAGAACCAAATTACAACACAACATGATGAAGTTAAAAATAAAACTGTCCATTCAATTCTTGTACTGTATTGCTGTCCATCCAACCTTGTTTCTTTGATCCTTAATAGTTTCTGACTCTTTGGTCAATGACTTCCGTATAACTTCATAATTTGACTGAAAAATGTCGCTGCACCTCTTTTTTATGTCCTTAGCCCTCCACCCAACCACCGGCTCTTTCATCTTTGTCTTTCTTTGTGCATCTGTTTGTGTTACATGGTTGGGTAGAACTCAACTCCAAAAGCAAGCTATTGAAGTGAGGGTGTGCTCACGCTTAGATACTTCATATTACTTTGGTACACAGGCGATGTGGGACTTCACTTCACACCCTTCCTCACGCGCAGCGTGCTCATTTGGCAACACCTACCGCTTGCAGGCCAAAGACCCACACCCTACCCATCTCTGGTACCTAGTTTGATACCATGTTACATGGTCTTGGGTAGAACTCAATCCCAAAAGCTAGCTATTGAAGTTATGGTCCCCTCACGCTTTTGTACTTCATATCACTTTGGTACCTAGGCGATGTGGGACTTCGCTTCACAGTTGGAGCCTGTTTGCATCATTGTATTATGCTTTTACTCATGTCATATGATATTTAATTTGACTTTGAACTGTGTAGAGAGTTATGTTCAATGCGGCTTAACTGGATCGTTTGATTCGACAACTAATGATAAATAAATACTCAAGGTTTTTTTCTGTCCTTGTCATGGAGAAGAAACGTTGCAGTTTTTTTCTTTTCTTTCGTTGTTCTTTGGGTTAGTTTGCCTTGATCATAGTTTTATGGTTTGTGTGCCCTATAGAGCTTGGTATATAGGGTAAATAAATAGGTCCTAGAGTTCTCATGGAATTAGATTTACTGTTCTCTTTAGGCTTAATTTCTTGTTATTAATCAATCTTCTCAATCTTATCAGGTACGGATTTTATGGAGATGTCATTAGGGAGAGTGAGAAGTATCGCTGGATGGGTCCAAAGAGATACGATTATGCAGGAACCATGGTGTTTTTGAGACATAGGTATCTCTCTATGTAGACCAAATTTTCTTATGGTTTAATGATGAGGGAACTACGACAGTCAATAATTCACATGTCATGTGTTGAAAATAAAATATTGGTATCATTCCATTGCTTTCAGCCTCAGGCTTATTGGATTAGTTCTATAAGGTGGAGTTTGTTTGTGCATAGATTTTGATTTGGTAATTCTGATGATAGAAACAGGTAATGAGATTGAATGAAGGTATGGTGTTCCGTTTCAATTGTTTTATACATATTAGTGTGTTGGAACATCAATGGCCAATTGATAATATGTGCATTCTTCGTCAATTTGGATCAATATTTTCACCACCAAAGCAAAAGCATTCTCTTGCTGTGAAGAGCATTTATCCTAGTGTGTATAGACCACCCAACACTTACACCTCAATTTAATGATTTTTTTCCCTTAAATAATGAAGTTATCACTCTCTCTAACAGCTTAATCTTTTGGATGAGTTGGTGGTTAACAATCTAAATGCTTGCATGTGTTGAACCTTACCTCTACCTGATGTAGGTACTAGATCCTGTGTTTGAATCTTCCCGTCAACCTGATAATTAAATGCTTGCATGTGTTGGGCCCGCTTATGAAGGAGAGCGTGGCTACAAGTGAGGGGGCTTGCTAAGGATATAAATAATGAAGTTTTCTCTCTAACAACTTAAGCTTTTGGATGAGTTGGTGGTTAACAATCTAATCTAATATTGATTCAATTTTGTGCATGTTAAAATAAGTGAATTGTTCCATCTTTTCATTTCACACCATTTCTTTTCCTGTTTCAGATCATATGAAGCGGAAATAGCCTACCTTGAAGTTAAATCAGAAGAAAGTAGTTCAGCTTCAGAGGAAGTTCTTCGCGGTAGTAGAAAAAGAGCTTTATGGGGCCTACCTAAAAAATCTGAAAGAAAACCTTGCCGTATCAATTGTAATGTCTGCACATCAACAAGTCATCCCATGCCGGCACATAACGCAGAAGGATCAAGATGGTTGAAATCAAAAGGCCGTTTTCTTAGCATTGGCGCTGCTGTAATCTCATGCCGAAATGAAAGGGCACCCGATGGTTTGGTGGCTGATGCACACCTTTCAGATGGTTTCCTTCATCTTATATTGGTTAAGGACTGCCCTCATGCCTTATACTTATGGTAATATAGATGCCTCTCTCTCTCTGCTTGTTGGCTGCCTCATTTAACTACATAGCTACATAGATATCCGCGGTCATGTGATTTGATCACATTGAGGTGGGTATTTATTTCTTATTTTTTCCTTTTATTTTGCCTCACAAGCCACAAGCCACAAGCCACCCTCAAGTCTATGAGGAAAATGTGCTTTAATCTGTGACTGGAAACAAATGGTGGTCCAGTTACCACTGATAGCTGGCTTCCTGATAAAAACATCTAATTAAATACCTAAATAGCCGAGCAATTTTCCCTGATTGACTAACGGAAAATTTTCTGTTGCACTAGGGAAAGGAATTTTTTAATAAGGTGCCCAGTAGTGTCTTAGTCTTCCGACTGCGTGAAGTCAGAACTGCTGTGGGCCTTTTTACATCTCTTCTGTTGGGAACTGTTAATAATCGGCCAAGTGTTCTTCTAGCAATTTGTGTCTACACTATCTAAGAATTCTTACTTGTCATTCAAGAGATCAAGATATCTATCATGATTCCTTGGTTTATACAGGCACCTAACGCAGCTGGCAAAGAAGGGTGGGAACCCCCTGAATTTTGCGTTTGTAGAGCACCATAAAGTATGTTTTCCCTCTTTTTATTCTTCTTGGTCTACATTCTTGTATTGTCGTGACATTTTCCCGATGTTTTGTGCGTAGACTACGGCTTTCACATTCACGTCCTCCGGCGAGGAGAGTGTCTGGAATGTAGACGGCGAGCTCTTCCAAGCACACAAACTCTCGGCACAAGTATTCCAAGGCCTTGTTAGCTTATTTGCAACTGGCCCAGAGGTGTAATGTAAAACTCACAAAACTGATGTCTAGCGTCCCTTCTGTTCTAATTTATTGTTGTCTTGTATAATTAGTAAGTCCGATCGATATAAATTGGTGGAACCACACATCAAATGGTGGTTTATATTAGATAAACTTCTTCTGAACCCCGTTTCATACGCACCATAGTTTTCTTTTCTTTTCTTACGCCTACGGTTGTTTCTTGTAATCAACCTTAGATATCAATGTGACTATTAGAGCATGTGCTTCATTTTTGTGTTGATGGAAATTCTTGGGTTAATAAAGTGTGAAGGAAGTTCTCTCTTTTACAATCCAGTTTATCTCAATGGATGTATCACTATGAATGGATGATTGCGCCAGGCGAAAAGCTGATAAATAATGCCTCTTGGGTGGAACTGCCCATCTGCCGAACCACACGAGCTTGGTTCGTTCACAGAAGCTTGTTTGATTTCGCAGAACTGTATATACTGATCGAGTTCAAGCCTAAATTTGAAATGTGTTTGCGCATTGTGGTTGTAGTAATACGTATTGTAATCTGTTTTCAATTTCCAAATATGAATTTTGCCAAATGTTCATATTTGTTGTTGCCCTGATGACTGATGACTATTGTGAGCTGAAATCGCGCTCGGTAATAAAACAAGCAATGCTCGAGCACTGTTAGTCAGCTTGGCTCGTCTCGATTTGTTTACACTTACAGCCTACTTATCCCACAGGTTTGTACTCACTGTGGTATTGCCCTTTGTTGCTTTTCTTCTTTTTTTGTTGCCAATGATCCTGACGTGTATATTAAGGTGACTTTTTTTTTATGATCAGAATCTTACGCGTATCTCGACTATTTTCGGGATCCTGAAATTAATTTATTATACAAACGTGTCAAACTTGCCCTTCTTTTAATATAGCCTATCGGACCATAAAAGATCCTTAATGGTATTACAAATCAAAATTCTCCAATCATGTCTTGCTTCTTTTTTGTTCTTCAAAGATTTATTAATTGAGTGATGCAATAATTCTAATCATAGCCGGCAGCTCAGAGCTAGCTTCAGTTGTATAAATGTGAATATCCTAAAACATTTTGTTCACCAGTTTTATATAGATATTTTAAAAAAGGAATTGATTTTTACGCTCATTTTTTGGATTTTAGTGTTAAAAGTGTTCGTATTTTTTTTGTTAAAAAACAAAAAAAGGTCTGTGGATTTCAAAAAAGGGAGTGTAGAAATCAATTTTCATTGCAAAACTTGTTAATACACTAAGTACTTTGAACACCCTTAAGTTCGAAAAAATTATTCAATGCCCTTGGGGCACGCCGGTTTGGTGCCCCAAGGCTTTTTTCCACCAGATAATTTGGTATGAGACTCGGAACAAGTGTGTAGGTCTCATTTAATGTGTGGTTGAAAAAAACCTGGGGCACCGCCATGTGGTACCGAGGGGCATGGAATAATCTCTCCTTAAGTTCTTATTTCACCCCCTTGTTGATACTTATGAGCAATCAAACCATGATTTTTACCTAATTTGCGCAATAATTGGGGCAGTTGGTTAGTTCTTTTTCATTCCATTTTGTAAATTTCGTATGTATTATTTTATTATGTCTGTCACTATTATTAACATGGTAAAATTTCCTCTAATTTATAACTAAAAAGAAAAGTAGGGATCAGTATCAATAAGCGTGGTACTTTTATGAGGGTATTACTCCTAAGTTTTTATGACTGACTTGGAAAAAATTTATGTAGGCGCCACTATTCTGATAGCATACTCGTATCTTATCTATCAAATGAGAAGTCGGGAAAAAACAAGAAAGTTACTAAAACCGAAAAGGAATGATGCTTTCATGATTATTCCCTACCCATTAGTCTTTTCTCATTTTCTTAATTGAAATCTAAAATAAGAAAATCTCTTTCAGTTCATTTTCATTTCCTGTCTCGTTTCCGAAATGCAAACAAAGAGAGCGGGGGTAACTAAAAGTCAAGTTTGGGTCCAAGTCTAACCGCGTTAAGTGAGCTATAGATAGTCCCCTGACTAGAAAAGAGAACCAAACTCTTGATAGTCACTTCTTTTAATCCGAGTGGTTGGGATGAATTTTAGAGAGAGAGAGAGAGAGATGAGTTGGGAGTAATTGAAGAGAGAGAAGGTTCTGAGACAGACTTTTGTCCAACTTGCCAACTGGGTCTTTAACCGTCCTTTTTTTTTTTTCTGGTTAGTCTTAGTCAGGAGTTCCACTTATTTTTTTAAATAACTCATCCAATCACATATTTTTACATTTTAACTCAAAATTTTCAATCTAAAATTGTGAACCAAACAGAACGCGGAGCATAAGCTTGGTTCATTCCCAGCAGCTCGTTTGATTTACTTCAATTGCATATATTGATCAAAGCTTGAGCCTATTGTTCGAAATCTGTTTGTGCAATCAGTGATTAATGTTTCTGGATAATGCATACAATCATATAGATCATAATCTGTTTCTCATTTCCAAATACGAATTTCGTCCCTAATTAAGCTCATTTATTTGTCCCGATCCAGCTTGCCTGATTACGTATTCAAGCCACGAAGCCAAGCTTGAGCTCAACTCAAGCAAACATTGCTACATCAGTACTGTTAATTAGCTCGGCTCGATTAGTTTAGTTTGCCGCCTAACTTGTTCCACGGGTTTAGCTATAGTATTTGCTAGCTAATTAATCAATTTGACTGACTTATTCCACACGTCCAATTAAGTACATGAGACGGCCAGAAAATTCAGGCGCAATGATAATTAAAAAAAAATAAAGGAATTAAGAAGAAGAAGGTCAATGCCGGAGGTGGTCCCTCGCATTACGAAAAATTCAAAAGTCTTTCTCTTCGGAATTTCCAATACCCTCGATCTCTACTATACTAGAAAACGCCCTTTCCATTTTTTCCATATTCACCAGACAACGGCCGCGGTCGATCACCACACATCTAGCTACTATGTCTACTCCAGGGCAGTAAGTGCTCTCTCTCTGGTTGCACAGCATGGTGGCAAACTCATGTCTAACAGTAGTTCTAACAGTAGTGCTCTCTCTCTCTCTCTCTCTGGTTGCATAGCATGGTGGCAAACTCATGTCTAACAGTAGTGCGCTCTCTCTCTCTCTCTCTCTCTCTCTCTCTCTCTCTGGTTGCGTAGCATGGTGGCAAACTCATGCCTAACAGTAGTTCTAAGGGAACTCTTTTTAACTTCAAATGCTTGGCTAGTTTTATTTTTGTTTTCCATATTGACCACCATAATCTTATCAGCGGGCACGTAACAGAATTCGACTGTTATGGCGTGTTGATCGCCGGTTTCAGAGATTTTTGTTGGCTGGATTACTAGTTTTTGAGTTCTTTCATGGAGGACTTTTATCTGGTGTTTTGCAAATCTGTTATTTGAAGTCGTAATTTCATAAGAAACTTTTATTTGTGTTCCGTAGTATGTACTATATATGTATGGAAGATCTTTAGCATTTTTTTTCCAACGTCGAATCCTTGTTTTGCTTTTTTGGAGACTTGAATTTATTACGCAACAAATACATAAACAATTTTTAAGATGTTTTTACGACATCATTGTTATTCTAGCTCCCTCCACTTGCCTTGGTTCAGAGCCGGCTTAAGACTGTACAATGCCTAAAGCGACAATTTAAAGTTGATGTTTGCGTTTGCTAACATTCTTAATTAGAAAATATGTTGTCTAAAAAATTTATAGCCATTCTACTCAATCTTATGAGTATTATCAATTAACGCGGAACAGAAATTATCACAATTTTAATGAACACTTCTTTCTTTTTTTTTTCAAGAATCAGTAGTTAATAGTTATAGCCTTGAACTTTCATCCGAATGTCTCATAAGCAGCTATACTTCATTTTATTTCCATTAAACATTTGAATTTACAACAACCCCAAAATTAGGCAGATGTGGTCCAAATCCGTCCAATTTTTTAACAGAAACTTTTAATATCTCTCTCCCTTCCCTCCAAAAGCTCTCACCCCAAAAGGAAACCCCTTCTCTTTCTTGCCCAAGAAGATGGGGAAGAAGAGAAGGGGATGAGGAAAGAGGAACAAGATTACAAGAGAGAAGACGGGGGAGGGAGAAGAGAAAAAGAGGAGAGAGCGAGTGGTGCTGCCATCGGGCGGCCAAAGCTGCCGCTGCAAGCTATTTATTTTATTTTATTTTCCCGTCTTGAAGTAAAACAAGAGAAGGGGTGCTGAGAGAGGGGAAGGAGAGAGAATGTGTTATTGGAGGGGAAAGAGCGAAGAGGAAAGGAAGAGAGAGGCAGGTGGTGACAGCAACCGGTGGCCATGGCTGCCGCTGAAGTTTTCTAAGTATTTTTTTTTGTAATTCGAAACATGGAGAGGTGCCGAGAGAGCTACCAGAGAGAGGGAGGGAGAGAAAGAGAGAGAGAGAGAGAGAGAGAGAGCGCTATTGTGGCCGGGGATGCAAATGGGGAAGGGTTTGCACGGTTAAGAGCATCTCCGCTCATTACTCAAATTTAAACTCAAACTCAAATTTGAGTAAAAATCACCAAAAACACCACTCCACTCTTTACTCAAACTCATACCAAATTTGAGTTTTACTCAAATTTCTCTTCAAATTTGATTTGAACCAAATCCTTACTCAAATTTTGAAGGCTATTTTCTCCCCCTCAAATTTACAACTATGCCATTAATAAAACCTTTACTCAAATTTATGCCTAGATTTGCCTTTGGCCATTGGATTGCTTCATACCAAATCAAATTTTTACCCAAATTTTTACTCAATTTTGGATAAAACTTTGAGTAAGGAGTAGAGATGCTGTATAACAAAGGAGAGAGAGTATGAGGTGGTTTATATTTGAATTTTGGGGTCAAAGTTTTTGGGTGTGAGAGAGAGATTAGTGAGACAGGGATATTAACATTTTCCGTCGGAAATTGGACGGATTTAGATGGTGGGTGCCTACTTTTGAGGGGTTTTGTAAATTCAAGTGTTTAATTGAAACAAAATCGAAATATAGGTGCTTATGGGACATTTAGGTGAAAGTTCAGGGGTCGAAATAAAATTCTCCCTAACTATTTCCGTAGGATGTGTTCGATCAGTTTGAGTTTCTTTTGCTATCTCTTTCGTGTTCGATTAGTTTGAGTTTTATTTTTAGATTCTTATAATGATCATTTTCATTTTTGAGTTTTATTTTTAATCTGTGGGCGCTTTGTCCATGTAAAATATGCCCTCTTCGTCTCATACTATTGGTCTTTTACGAAAAGACGTGAAATTTCTAAGTCAAAAAATTAGGCACGAAAATATTTTAGTTTCTTTATCCGAAAATTGCACTGCGTAGAGGACTAACAAGTACCAATATAGACCGGACCGGAGAGATTATACGATACTCCTACGGACTTGGGGCCTAAAGCAAAGGATTTACCACAAAATCATTTCCTAAGCTTCCAAATGCCAACAGAGATAAGTTGAATTGAAGGCACAAAAGGAAGGAAATATATTGAAGGATTTCATTTCATGTGTATATCTACTGCTTCTTTAATCTATCTTATTTACCGCAAGAACAGAAAATTGAATTGTTGTTGCCTCTAATTCTGCATTATTCAGATACTATCGAGACTTACCACCTGTAGCCAAGGCGTATGGCGTTCTCTGTTTAATGACCTCGGGCGCCTACCATCTCGATCTTTATTATCTTGGAAATATAGCACTGTTCTATGGACATGTTCTAAAACGTTTTCAGGTAAAAATGTTGTGTTTAGATGACCAGTCTGTTGTTTGACCATTGCAACACCTCAATTACTTAAAAAAAATTTGGAAAAACAAAACAAAATTACCAGGATGGTTTCAGGTGACCTTTCAGAAGTAACATTCCACGTGTTTGGTGATGCAGGTTTGGAGGCTCATTACAAACTTCTTCTTCCTCGGACCATTCTCGCTCACATTTGCATTTCGCCTTCTTTTAATGTAAACTTTAACCCCTCTGTTATTTGGATTCCAGCATGCTCACAACGATGGGAAGGCCAAACTCGTGCCTTGCCAAAGCATCGCTTAGAGGTTTGGTCTGGTTAATGGATTTGAGTCGGCTGCCTCCTCAAATCCACGATCCAAACCAGCCTTAATGTCTGGATTATTTCACAACATGACTGACTTTTAATAGCACTTTTTGTCATTGTTTCGGTCAGAGCAAGGCATGGAGTCCAGTTAGAAAGGGGACCCTTTGACAAGAGGACAGCAGATTATCTATGGATGTACATCTTTGGTGCATTCTCCCTGCTGGTACAATGGCAATAACCACCTCCTATTTCAGTTTTAATTTGACCATATTGTTGATATACCCGTAACCAGGAAGGACGACTGAGATGGTAAAAATACTAACCGATACTTCTTGTTGGTTCCTAGGCGATGGCACTTATTCCGTACCTATCCGCTCCCTTCATGGGAGCTTCTTTGGTCTTCATGATCGTCTATGTTTGGGGCCGTGAGTTCCCAAATGAGCGCATGAATATACACGGCCTCTTTCTGCTGAAGGTGTGCTATCCTTTTCCATTTCTCTATTCTAAAAGCTTTTCATGATCAAGCAAGGATGTTAAGGGAAATGATCTTTCAAGTTCTCTATACACATAATTCGCAGTAACTCCTTACTAGTCTGCAAGGCCCTGACTGCTACTGTTTTATTGTTACGGTTGATTTGGTCCTTTAGCATACGCAACTTACCTGTGGCATCAATTCGTCAGTTTATGTAGTTTTTTTCAGCCATTTTTTTTCTTCAATGATTATTTTTTAGCCATCTCTTTTTCTTTGATTGTCTGTGGTGGGAGGAGCACAAATCCCTCTTTTAAGTTTTCCCACAAGGTTGTTTCATCTGTCAGTGTTTTAGGTTTCGCCACTTTGAAGTTTCCAAAACTGAAACAATGGTAATTTGAAGATATGACTCTTTTCATTTACTGAAGTAAAATACCATTACAATATTTTTTTTGGTCTAGAGGTGGGAGAATTTTAATAATGGGACACTACATCAACCACATGACGTTCGCAACAACTATAATCAATCCCATTCCAAAATAACCAAAGAACTAGCTCCATAGAGGAGAATTATTACTCACTTCTTGCCTCCGGCAAGATTTGACCCCTTTTGCCGACCAAATAAGATTTGCCCTCTTTCTCTCTTAATGGAGAGTGTACAAGGGTGGCCAATTAGGCTAGGCCTGTTTGGTTAAACTACCGTTATAGCAACTGAGGAAGAGAAAACAAGTATGAGACCTAGCTGCAAATGTTGAGGCATTTGAATTCCCTCATTTTAGTCATCTCCTAGCCTCATTTTCTACTTTGTGAATAAGCCATAACTTATTAGCTAGTCGAAATGTGGGCGGCTTTACAGGGTTTCTACATCCCGTGGTACATGCTCGGAGTAGATTTGATCCTCGGAAATCCACTGATGCCAGATCTACTTGGCATGACTGCTGGACATCTCTATTACTTCTTGACTGTGCTTTATCCTCTTTCCGGCGGGAGATTTGCCTTGAAGACTCCCCACTGGGTGTATCCTTTATATAGCTTCTCTCAAATAGTTGATGAAGTACTTGTATTCCCCATTTCTGCCAATCCACATTCAAGACCCGAAAGGATTTCGAAATCTCTTCCAAATCTTCCAGTTCACCTCCTAAAAGACTAAATGATGCTTTACACCTGAGAAAGTGTTGTATAACTTGCTGTTTTATGTGATTTGTGGATGCCTTTTTTTATTTCCTTGACTCACACATACATTAGTCACAAGCTGGTTGCAATTTGGGGCGTGGGGTTCCAACAAAATGCTCCAGTGACGAGGAACACTGCTGCTGCTGAAGTTGCTTTCCAGGGGAGAAGTCGCCGCCTGGGTGGGACCCGAACAAGCGCCTCAATGCAGGGACAACCAAGCAGTTCAGAACAGGTGCAACAAAATGCAGCGGCACAGCCAAATCAAGCCAATGACGGAGTGGCTTTCCGCGGGAGAAGTTATCGTCTTGATGGTCGCCGGTAGACAGTGGCTCTTTCCATTGATTAACGGTGTGATAGCGCTTCTTATCGGGCCGATGTAGTTCGGCAAGAAAGAACACAAATGTGGTAGTAGTAATGGCGAAAGTTTGGAACACAAAAGCTATAAGATGCACTGAATAATGTGTACGTTGGGCAATATTTGAAGGAATTTTCTGCTTCTCTGTGAGGATTGGAAAGTACAAATTAAATGAAGTAAATAAACTGAAAATATATACTCCATGTTAGGCCAGTCCATGTTAGGCCAGGCCAGTCCAGTCCAGACAAGACTTTAATTGGTCCTCCGCTGGTAGACGTCAAGATTGGTCTCCCAGAACCCAGATTAACCACTACTTTGGGTAAGATATGGGGCGAGGGTTCATCGTGCTGCGCTGAAGAAGGCTGAAATCCTACATAACCAAAATGCAGACATACAACAGGTGTAGCACTAGTACCTAGCCTTGAGGCTTGATCAAATCACGGCTCACCGTCGCATGTAAATTGTTGCTTGACGCCGTGGCATTGCTGCAATCTCCCAGTGCACCGCGATAGTTTATGGCAGGGAAGAAAGCAAAACCTACGTATGCACTATTAATGGAGGCTTAGAGAGGCCCATTGGCGGTGACACAACGAAACAACGAGAAACTCTGATCAAAGGATTCTGAAAAAAACGATGAACTCTATACTAGGAACTAGGAAGGCATCAAGTCGCAGCTATATACACAAAGACAAGCCACTAACTATGCAAATTAACATGTACATATACAGGAAGAGTGGAAAATGATAGAATTGCCACAAAAGGTGGATCGTAGGTTCCTTCCATCGACAGCTTTCGATGGAACTTTAAAGGGATTAATACCGAATTTAAGAATGAATTCTGATATAGCGCCAAATAAGTCACTGCTCTTTTCCCGTCTCGAAATCCATGAAGGACTTTAAGGGAGAGAAAGTTAGGGGCCTACATTGCATGTTACATCATAGAAGCACGAGGATATGGAGGCGAAAACCCCTTTGTATGGGTTGGTAAAGATTGGGCGCTTGGGCTTTATACTAATAAATACACCCTTCGTCCCAAATCCAAATGTCTTCTATGGTAAATCCGACTTTTAAAGAGTGAAAATTATTGCTTTAAATTTTCAAAATTAACCTTCAAAATTGTGCAGTTAAATAAATGTATTTAATTTGGTTATATCTTTTAATATGAAACTTTAAAAAAATATGCAATATAGATCTTGTGTAATAGACTTCAATTAGTTTTACTATATTTCCAAAAATTTAAAATCATGAAAACATTATAATTTGATACATACGGACAATTGAAAAATGACATGAATATCAACAATAGACAAACCAATTTGGAGGAAATAGTACTTTGTTAAGGGTAATACCAGAAGTTTGACATGTTTTCATGGTTGTATTTAGAAAGGGAACATTTATCTTAGAAATTTCAAAATAAAAACATGGACATTTAAAGTGAGACAGAGGGAGAAATATTAATTAAGTGAAGGTCTTTGCCTTAATAGTAAAAGTTGCCCAAGGCCGCGTCCGCACTTTATATGGATGGACGAACTATAGGTTGGGCACACACCATGCGTGTGTAAATTCATCATGATTGCTGAAACGAAACATGTGAACAGAGCATGAATTCAACCTACTCATAAAATCATTTCACACGAAAACATTATAATCTGAATATGGATACAAAGATATACATTGTTCGTCAAAGGAAAAACAGTATCAATAATTACCTCTTCTAGCTAGGAGTTGGTCAAGAATTTCCCACTTTTCAGTGTAATTAGATGGTCTAGTGTCTACTCCATCCTTCTTCTGCAAGCTGCAAAAAGCCACCAGTAGTTCTATTGTGTTGTTTTGATAACCGTTTCTCTCCCACCAGCTTGGCATTCAAGCGTCCAGGGTCTGCCATGGCAGCAGGGGCTTGCATCAAAGTGACATTCGTGCTCGTGGCAATGAAGGGTCAGGTCTGATTCTTAGGCCAGGAGCTTGCCGGCGTTAGCACTTTTGGATAGTAGCTACCTGGATTGAACCGGATGGCCTCCGTTTGTGAGGTGTGGTCGTAGTGACTGTCTTTTCTGCGTTAGCTACCAGGATTGAACCGGATGACCTCCGTGTGTGTGTGAGGTGTGGTCGTAGTGATCTACCTTTTCGGTAGATGCTCCTAGACTGTTTGTTTTGGGGATTGTAAATTGGCAACATGTCACGTAATGATCTAGGAACATGCACCGCGGTGTAGACAGTAATAACACTTCTTGTTGTTGAGTATGCTTAATGTTAGGGTCGAAACACACATGCACACGATTCACGAGTATAAAACAGTAAAAAAATCAACACAGCAATATACGTAGTTCCCCAAACTGAGTACATCCACGGAGCGAGAGAGCAGTCTTTGTAATTGATGATCACAATATATAGGGTTTTACGATAGAGTATATTTATACCTCCTCTATTCTTGCCCTTATCCGTATTATGGCCTGTACATTTATCGCTCCATTCCGTTCCGCTTCGTTGCGCTTTGCTCCACTCCACTACGCTCGCAACTGGCCCTTATTGTAGAACTTCTCAGTACCTCTCATATATGAGCCACAAGTTCTAACAATTAATTGTATTTCCGTGATTGCTTCCGGAGTTATCGGTTTGTGCGCCCCTTTGTTTTTCAGTATATTTTCCCTGTAAGTCGATTATTGGATCTTCGATCTTTAATAACAATGACACTGATTTTCTTCTTAAAAAAAAGACTCATTCCATCGAGACGGAAAATTAATTTAAGAAATATGATGCGAATGTAACAAATGGAGCCTTAATCTCGTTTTCTAATTAGTCTCGATTTCCTAGTTATATACATCACATTTCCTAATTAGATTAGGTTTCCTAGTTATACATATTTCCTGAATTTGTTTAGGTTTCTTAGTCGCTAAAATTTGTAGCCTATATAGAGGCATATATATAATAGAACAATATTTTCATGTAAGGCACGAAAACGGTTCTTGGCAATTGATCACTCTCACAATTCGGATCTGGGATTTGCTTGAAAACGCTTTTCTTTTGAATTCCCACTACTGCCTTCATAGATACAGATTACAGACCGAAAGGATAGGCCTAAAGCAGCTGTGCACAGACCCCTTTTTCTCCCCCCTCGGATGGCACAAAGATGATCGGAGCCGCTCATTTTGTTCAAAATATGTCGTTTAAAGTCTTCGTAAAAAATGAGCTTCGTTCGATATCGTTAGAGGCGTTAACAAAACACCCAAAATCACTTCAGAATTTAGGCCTAAATGAACCAAGTCGTTCGTGAACTGTTTGTTCGATGTTCGACTCGGTAAAGGCTCATTCGCGTTAGATTCGGGTTGTAAACGAACCAATCTTGAGTCTCGATTTTAGGATCATTTAATAAATGGGCCGAACCTGAACCTAACAGTATTCGGCTTGATTAAGCTCTCGAACCTGAGAGTACATATATATCTTACTTGAATACATGTAAACTTTTACATTAACATAAAAATAAAATTTATAATTTATGTGTGTATGTATTTATTTACGTACAAAATAAAAATTATATTTACAGCTTTAGACATGTCTGAGAGCATAAATATAAAATATCGTGAACAAGTTCAAGTTTGACTCAGACGTAAGCAAGTTTGGCTCGACCTCGGCTCGTCAAATTTTGATTGAGCTCAAGCTCAGTTTGAATTCTCTTAAAAAGTAACGAACGAACCTTAACATTCTAAAGTTTGGCTCGTTTGCCACCCTTATAGCACATTGATCGGATGTTTTAGAGTTTTTTGTTGTGTGCCTTGACTATTTGAGTTCTTCATGGAGGATTTTTATATTGTGCTTTGCAAATTCATCTGTTATTTGACGTTGTAATTTCATGAGAAACTTTATTTGTGTTCCGGACAGAGGAAAACTGGTTACATATTCCTTTTCGTAGTCAATATATTTTCGTACTGCTCTTTGTTCTTTTTGAGATGTGAATTTATTACGCAACAAGTCATAAACAATTTTTACGATATTTTACAAGGCTATTGTTAGACAGAGATATGTTGAATTCAAGGAACAAAGAAAGAAAAGATATTGAAGGATTTTGTTTCATGTGTATTTCAACTGCTTTTTGAATCTATTGCCATGCGAGTACAATAGCAATAACCACTTACTATTTGAGTTTAATTAGAACATATTGTTGAAATATCCCATGCTTCTTGTTGGTACCTAGGTGATGGCACTCATTACGTTCCTATCCTCTCCCTTCATGGCATCTTCTTTGGTTTTCATGATCATCTATGTTTGGGGCCGTGAGTTCCCGAATGAGCGCATTGATGTGCATGGCCTCTTTCAGGTGAAGGTATGCCATCCTTTTCCCTCTCTCTATTCTAAAAGTTTTTCACTCAAGCTAGGATTTTACTGTCCTCTGTACCATTGTTGTGCTTGATTTGGGGGAGCAAACTTCAATACTATTCTACAGGGCAATGAGTGGTACTGTTCCATTCCTATGCTTGATTTGGTGCCTTGATATACGCGACTAACTTGTGGCATCACCGTATCACTTTATGTGGGTTTTTTGGCCATTTCTTTTTCTTCATTGATTCTGTTTTACCTGTTTGTTTTTCTTTCTTTTTTGGTGGACTGAGGGGGCTGAACTTATAAATCCCTCTTAAGTTCTCCCCAAAAACAATGATAATTTGAAACACAACCGCTTCCATTTATTGAAAAATATTACCATTATAATAATTTTTTGAAGTCCAGTAGTAGGAGAATTACAATAATGGGATACTACGTCAATCATACAAGATTCGTAACAACTAAAATAATGAGATACTACATCAATCATACAAGACTCGTAACAACTAAATCTAGCTCAATACTAGAAAAACCTAAGAACTAGCTCCATACGGGCTATCAATGAATTAACAACGAAAGACTCTTGTACAAAAGAATTAATAATCAATTCTTGCCTTCGGCAAGATCTGATACATGTACCTTTCAATAGTACAGGGTAAAACTACCATTATGGTAATAGAGGAAAGCGAAACAAATATGAGACCTCATTTTCCATACTGCAAATACGTCAAATGTGGGTGGCTTGCAGGGTTTCTACCTTCCGTGGTACATGCTTGGAATAGATTTGATCCTTGGTGTTAGAAATTGACGCAGCGGAAGTTCAATTTCGGGTTACCTTACGGTAGTGACGTCGGATCGGTGAAGGCACTCTACCTCGTTGAGAGCTTGCTTGACAGAATTCCACGAATCCAGCGTGCTCTGATGATGTGTATACTACCAGAGTTATACACCCATATCCACAATCTAAGACCAACAGGGTTGAGAGAGAATATCTTTTCCGGTGCCTTCATGGTTTCAGAAGAAGAGCTTATAAAGCCCTCCTCCATTGATAGCTCATTAACCAAGAAAACCCAAGGGGCTGGAAGAGAATCCAAAAGGAACTTGTAACCTTTGCTATCAATTTGTGGGTTATAATCCTTTTGGTTGCCCACGTATAAGTGCTCCTCAAGTATAACCCCTTGAGTTGCCCACTCATGGGCGCTTTTATTACATCTCCCACTCGCACAGAGTGAGCACAACTCAGCCATGGATTTCTCGTTCTCTTACAACTCTTGTTCATACTGGTAATAGACCGTGCGACCACCGAGCGCATCTATACAAAAAAAATATTTGGAGTACTATACTAAATTTTAGCCAATAAAACCAGTACAGTAACATCCCAAAAAAATTGTCTCGGTATGCCCTAGACTCATTCGACCACATCGGATTAAGCATTTTTAATCCCTCTCGAGTACAAATACTCAAAGCTATGCTTAAACCATCAAATCACATAATGTGCTTACGATCATGTCGCTTACTATTAGCGTCATAACCTGTCGACAGTAAGCCACATTACTGTTGATGTGTTATCAAATAGTCTTCCCTTCCCTCTCATGTCACTTAACTTTAGTACGGCCGTTTACCCAGCGATGCCCCTTTAGACCGAATCAATCATGATCATAGGTAGCATGCTAAAGTAACAGACACCGATACCTCTATCTTGCGACATAGCTAAAAGTCATAAAGGGCATAATTTGAGTCATTTTATGACTCGTTGGACTCACATGGCGATGAAGCAGGGATCTATTCATCCACCTCCATTTCTGGTCGAATCAGCACATGTAGTATGAAATACATGCTACGGTGGAGTTCTCTTTTAAAAAAAGAGTGTATGTCGAATCTATTCACACCATACAGATCTTGGTCAAGTCGTCAACTAAGCGCCCCACCCGAGTCTTCTATCCGCTCACTACTCTAAGCGTCAAATAAAACTCGCATCTGGCTCTTCACAGGCTACAAAGAATGTGGGTTATCTATGTATGGTAAAAAAAACTCATCTTAGCATCAACTAAGGCGATGTTTAGATACACATGTCTCATCTCTGCTCACCATGCTAGTGCCAGAGGCGATCACTCATGTGAGTGAGCTGATCTCAGCCTGTTAACATACTTATCACGTAAAAAAAATGTGTGTGTAGATAACAATGCTATAACATCATTTTTATTAAAAAAAAACAAATATCCCAACAGATAATGGTCAACTGAAAAACAGAGAAAACAATCAGAATCTACGGAGCCCCAAACTCCTAACATGAGGCTGAAAAGCATCTCTAGCTATAGGCTTTGTTAGGGGATCGACGATCATATGACTCGTAGAAACATGTTTTAGGACCACCTCTTTTTGCGCAATCATAGCTCGAATGTAGTGGTAGCGCATGTCAATGTGCTTAGTTTTTCCATGATACTTCTGATCCTTTGAATAGGCAAGGGCTGCCATACTATCACAGTGCACTGTAACAGGATCTGAAGTATCAGAGATAACTCCAAGGTGCTGAAAAAACTTCCGCAACCAAACTGCTTCCTGAACTGCTGATGAGCAGGCTACGTACTCCGCTTCCATGGTCGATAAAGCTACACAAGTTTGCTTCTTACTACTCCAGGTTATTGCACCATTGTTAAGCAAAAACGCATAGCCTGAAGTAGATTTGCGTTCATCCAGATCACTACCCCAATCAGCATCACTATAGCCAATTAGGCGCAAATTTGAACCCTGATAGCAAAGTACGTAATCTTCTGTTCCTTTGAGATATCTGAGTATCCTCTTGACGGCTTTCCAATGAGTAGGTCCAGGATTAGACTGGAATCTACTGACAAAACCAACTGCATAACATATGTCGGGCCGAGTGCACATCGTAGCATACATTAGGTTGCCGACAGCACTGGCATATGGAACTCGAGACATTCTTTCCTTTTCTTCTTGAGTCTTAGGACACATATTTCGGCACAAAGTTTCGCCTTTAACAATAGGAGTGTCTATGGGCTTACAGTTATGCATGTGAAATCGTTCAAGAACCTTCTTAATGTAAGGCTTTTGGGACAAACAAAGAAGTTTCTTCGAACGATCTCTCATAATCTTAACTCCAAGGATATAATCTGCCTCACCCACGTCCTTCATCTCAAAAGTGGAGGATAACCACCCTTTGGTGGCGACAATCATCTCTATATTATTTCCAGCCAATAATATATCATCAACGTATAATGATAATATGATGAAACTTTCCTTGGACCGTTTGACATAGACGCAATGTGAAATTATGCGGAAGCGTTCAAACTACTCCTAGAGGGGGGTGAATAGGAGTTTTAATAAAATTATACCAATTTTCAGATTTAAAAATTAATAAAGATGAACGGGTTGATTATTTCGATTAATCCAAACCAAAAATCAAGTAGTGCAGTAGAATAAAAATTGAGACAGGATACGCACGATTTACGTGGAAAAACTTAGGGTCCTAAATAACCCTAAGCCAAAACCACGGCCTAATACTACTGCTTTATTCTATTAATCGAAAAGAAGTACAGATTGCGAAATAGTAAAAACCTTACCTAAGCCTTTACCTATTCTCGCCAATCTCCGATGCTCCCAGAGCTTCTTCAAGATCCAATAGACGCACCACAGACTTCACGCCCGTTCTCCAGATTCAACTGGCTCCGAATCAATCTCCAAAAGATTCGGCCACAGCAGCAAACGGCACCAAAAATCACGAACAGAGAATGGATGAATGATATGATGTAAATGTGACCCGAAAACCAAACCAAACGTTCAACGAAGAAGAACGACGAAAAAGAACGTGGGCTGCCAGAACCATTAACTCGCCTGTAACCAAAAACGAGAACGTGCAACCCTTTTTTTTTTCTTTTATAACCAAAATACTCTCGCCTCTGCCGAGAGAAACAATACAAAAACAACCGTGGGGCACTCCTCTCTTTCCTTCACATGTAATCAAAAATCTTCTTCTCTACTTTAAAAAAGGTGTCGTCCACACCACTATAAAAACAAACTCTTAATGATGCAAATATGGAAACCAAAATCTCACAGAATTTCCGGAGCGGCAAACGTGCGATTTTTATTTTTTATACTCCAAAGAAAAATCTCGTAATGATAATTATATATATAAATATGGTAAGCAGATTTTCCGAGAGTGAAAGAAAAACGTGCATGAATAAAATTTCTAATCTTGGAAATAATATGCATGATGTGTTGTGCAATGTTTTTTACCTTTCACGCAATTGGCTCGATTCTGTAGCAGTCAATTTGGCACAGATAATGGGAGGAGTATTGAGCGAGAAACTACCCCTTAATTAACCTACCCATTACAATCAAACGGAATTGATATAACAAAGGCACCAATAAAGGTTTTGAACAACCCCGGAAAGTGCCAAAATATCTAACAATCTCCCCCTTTGGCATTTCCGGGACAAAACCAACAAAATGACAAAATACAACTGAAAGAACACTAGCCTAAACTAGGTCTATCCAATGAAGCTTGAGTTGCTCTTCCAAAACTGCAAAGACAGCTCAACAAAAACTATGCGACATTAAATGTGACTAGAATGAGTCAGCATAATTTAATAATAAACGCAAACCAGCATTGTATCCAAAAGCTCGATCAGCTATTCATCAACGAAATACATCTCCCCTTATAAATATCTCCCTAAACGAACAATAGCACTAAAAAATTCTCTATCACAAGACTCAACGATACATCTCCCCTTATTCTCTCCCCCTTTTTGTCACGGAAAAACAAAGGAAATGACTCTACCAAAGTGAGACACATGCAACTAGAAAGCATACGAGAGAATCAGACGATATGCAATAACAAGAATCACATAGGCAAGATTGCTATAAGAGACATGCATCGAATGGAAATTGAAGACCATATCAACTCATGAAGCAGAATGATGCAAATCAAAGAATGGACAGAATGCCATGCTCAAGCTTATGAATGTGAAGCGTAAACGCCGTGCATGAGGAGCAAGAAAACTTATCAAGGACTAAGTGGGCGCTACAATCTTATCTCAAGAAAGGTTTAAACAAGACTACCACGAGGAAGTCAAACCAGAAACGCTCGGACCTAGAAACTTAAGCACAAACCTCATCGATTGTTTTAGACTCAAGATTAGCGACTTACACCTAGCCTTGTGGGGCAAAGGATCAGGCAGCTATAACCTCTAAGACGAAGAGACAAATGTAAATAAACCCCCTTTTGTTTTTTTTTGATTTTCTGCTTCCCTTTTTTTTTATATATATAGGGGTCTTGTTCTTCTTCTTTTTTTTTTTTCAAACAATAGACAAGAAATAAAAGAAAGTCTCAATTTGATTTTTCCAAACCTTAGAGGTGCGTTACACACCAATCCATAGGCGGCCCATCTCATAAGGAGTCAAATGAGGGAAAGCATCCCTAGGTAAACAACGAACATGTGGTCAATCAAAGTGACTAGTTAAGATAAACCCAACTGAGACTCAATATAGACCACTTAAACAATGTAAGTTTACTAGCTCCAAGTGAGATTGTGTGCATAGAAACGTGAGCATGGGATTCTAATACCAAAACAGAGAATAACATCACTATGTAACAGAGAGATATGATAGAAAATTTGATTCGATACATAACTCTCAAAGGCATAAGCATATGTAAAACTGATATCAAGACAGCACATGATTCCCAAGCACATGATTAAAAAACATTGCAAGCACGCACACGATTAAAAAAAAACTTTGACTCAAAACAATACACCAAAAAAATACTACTAAATACATAATGACACATGACAACTCAAAATTAGAAACATTCAAAGCAAGCGTATGAGATGACATGTGACCCCACACACAATCTAATATAGAGAACTTAAACCAAGAGATTTCCTAAGGTACTCAAACCTAAGAGAATCTAAAGGCTTAGTAAAAATATCCGTTGTTTGAACTTGTGTGGGTATAAACTTATCATTCAACCGATGAACTTGAAAGCCTAGAAAGTAAGTCAATTCTCCCGTTAGGCTCATTTGAAACTCATGGAATATTTGTGCCCCAAAGTAATTCTCATGCCATTCATTTGTAGATCCGAACACAAGAACATATATTTGAGGGATCAAAAGGTCGCTCTTAATTTTCTTCAGAAATAAAGTTCCGTCTACTCCCCCTTTCGCAAAGCCGGTATGTAAAAGATGGTCGGTCAAACATTCAATGGTTGCAACTAAATTTATCTTTTTATGAGGGTTTTTTATTTGTTACATTGACTCTCTTCCATATTTGCTTCGGTTTGATGTTCACCTGCGAGGTGTGATCGTGTGTAGTACGTCTTTCAACAATTCTATCAGTCTTTCCATTATTATTATTAGCAAAATTTGACAATTTTTTGATTTCCTCGACGAGGTGAGAAGTTTGATTTGCCAACTGACTCAAGGTCTTTTGAAAATTCTCGTTCTTAATGTTTGTGGGAGATTGACGCACAACTTGAGGCCTTCCCACATTGGGTTGACCATTCCGAACACTTTTATTAACTGGGGCTACAAAAAGTTTTCCCTTTGTTCTCTGATTGTCCCTTCTAAGTGTATAACAAAAAGGTCGAATGTGACCTTCACCACCACAGTAGTGACAAATAAAAGGATATTTCTTTTCAGGAGCATGATTACCATTGTAAGCATTTTTAATGATGGTAGGAGATTTAATAGAAGAATCGAGTTTATCGCTCACTACCTCATTCTTTGCAATTTCAGATTTCACAAACTTGATTTCCTTCTTTGTGAACTCGTTAGCCTTAGGAGTGAGTGAAGGTGGATCAACGAACCCTAGGCCGCTTCTATTTCTAAACGTACGTGTCATCTCGGCAATGCGAGTTGCGCCACACTCATTACGTTTTATGGCCTCAGTGGCCTCCCTAAGGTCAAGCTCCAATTCAAAAATCCTATCCTTAGACCCTTCAAGGGCCTTCAAGGCATCCACATGCTCTCTCTCAATTTTGACAAACTTGTCTTTCAAATTAGCGGTATAGGTTTTTAATTCTTTAAGCTCAATGTTCTTAGATTCAATGTCATCACTAAGTTTGTTTCTCTCACCACTAATTTTCTCGATGAAACTTATGAGTTCCTTCTTTTTCTTTTTCAATTTGACACCCTCTTTAAACAATTGATTATAGGCCTCATGAATAGAATCTATATCATCATCACTATTCTCACGGTCTTCGTCAGTTGAGACATACTTACTATCATCACTAAAAGTTGTAGAGAGTTCTTCTGATTTAGGGGACGTGGGGGACTTAATGTTGGCAACAAGCACAGAATATCTAGAAGCTTCAAAACCCCCATCACTACTCTCATCACTATCGTCATCCCACGTAGCCTTATATCCCTTGGCCACTTTCTTTTTAAGAGTGTTTGCACACTCTGCCTGAACATGTCCAAAACCGTGACACTCGTGACATTGTATACCTTGGGATTTTTTGGATTTATCAATAAAAGATTTCTTTTCATTATCCCCAAAATTAAAATTCTTACCTTCACTAGTTAATGAAGGAAAATTTCTAGATTCATTATTCTTACGGAATTTAACAAATTTACTGAATTTCTTAGCAAAGAAAGCAAGTTCTTCTTTATCAAGGTCATCATCACTCTCTTGTGTCACAAAGGATTCTTCTCTGGATGATTTAAAAGCAATGCTTTTATTAGGCTTTAATGTAGGTTTCTTTGAGAGATGATTCAATTCAAACGTTTGAAGTTTACCTACAAGTTCCTCAAAAAGAATGTCATCAACTTTATCACTTTCTTCGATAGCAACTACCTTAGCCCTAAACCTCTCAGGAAGAGACCTAAGCACTTTTCGACAAATTTTAAGATTAGGGATTGGTTCTCCTAATGCGTGGAAGGAATTAACGATGTCACTCAACTTAGTGATAAAACTATCAAATGTCTCGTCTTCCTGCATTCTCAATTCTTCAAAACGTGTCGTAAGCATTTGGAGTTTCGAAGTTTTAACGATCTTAGTACCCTCATGGGTGACTTGGAGAATATCCCAAGCTTCTTTTGCAGTGGCGCATGCAGAAATACGACTAAACTCAGTTTTACTTAATGCACCATAAATGGCTCCTAAAGCTTTAGAGTTTGCCTCAAAATTAACATTGTCAGCAGAATTCCACTCAGTGTCCTCCTTAGCTCTCATCTGTTTAGTCTCAGTGTCTTCTATGGTTGGGGCCTCATAGCCGTGCCTAACAGATCTCCAAACCTTAACTCCGAGGGAACTTAAATGTGTGGTCATACGGGCTTTCCAGTACGAATAATCATTACCGTCGAAAAAGGGTGGCCTCGAGTTTGAGGCTCCCTCTCGTGGTGCGTTCATGTCCATTATAACTAGAATTAAACTCAGGTGGTTAAACCTAAACAGAGCAACCCGCTCTGATACCAATTGAAATTATGCGGAAGCGTTCAAACTACTCCTAGAGGGGGGTGAATAGGAGTTTTAATAAAATTATACCAATTTTCAGATTTAAAAATTAATAAAGATGAACGGGTTGATTATTTCGATTAATCCAAACCAAAAATCAAGTAGTGCAGTAGAATAAAAATTGAGACAGGATACGCACGATTTACGTGGAAAAACTTAGGGTCCTAAATAACCCTAAGCCAAAACCACGGCCTAATACTACTGCTTTATTCTATTAATCGAAAAGAAGTACAGATTGCGAAATAGTAAAAACCTTACCTAAGCCTTTACCTATTCTCGCCAATCTCCGATGCTCCCAGAGCTTCTTCAAGATCCAATAGACGCACCACAGACTTCACGCCCGTTCTCCAGATTCAACTGGCTCCGAATCAATCTCCAAAAGATTCGGCCACAGCAGCAAACGGCACCAAAAATCACGAACAGAGAATGGATGAATGATATGATGTAAATGTGACCCGAAAACCAAACCAAACGTTCAACGAAGAAGAACGACGAAAAAGAACGTGGGCTGCCAGAACCATTAACTCGCCTGTAACCAAAAACGAGAACGTGCAACCCTTTTTTTTTTTCTTTTATAACCAAAATACTCTCGCCTCTGCCGAGAGAAACAATACAAAAACAACCGTGGGGCACTCCTCTCTTTCCTTCACATGTAATCAAAAATCTTCTTCTCTACTTTAAAAAAGGTGTCGTCCACACCACTATAAAAACAAACTCTTAATGATGCAAATATGGAAACCAAAATCTCACAGAATTTCCGGAGCGGCAAACGTGCGATTTTTATTTTTTATACTCCAAAGAAAAATCTCGTAATGATAATTATATATATAAATATGGTAAGCAGATTTTCCGAGAGTGAAAGAAAAACGTGCATGAATAAAATTTCTAATCTTGGAAATAATATGCATGATGTGTTGTGCAATGTTTTTTACCTTTCACGCAATTGGCTCGATTCTGTAGCAGTCAATTTGGCACAGATAATGGGAGGAGTATTGAGCGAGAAACTACCCCTTAATTAACCTACCCATTACAATCAAACGGAATTGATATAACAAAGGCACCAATAAAGGTTTTGAACAACCCCGGAAAGTGCCAAAATATCTAACACAATGGTCTTCCTCGACCATCGTAAACCCATTCGATTGAATGGCTCGATGAAATCTAAGATACCATTGTCTAGATGACTGTTTCAAGCCATAAATAGACCGTTTGAGCTTGCAAACTTTGCGCTCTTGTCCATTGTCCACAAATCCAACAGGTTGATCCATATAGATCTCTTCATCTAGATCCCCATTTAGAAATGCTGTTTTAACGTCCATTTGGTGTAGTTCCAAATCCAAATTTGCTACAATGGCTAGAATTAGGCGAATTGAGGCAAACCTCACTACAGGTGAGAAAGTGTCCTCGTAGTCTATCCCTTCCTGTTGAGTATAGCCTTTCGCCACAAGGCGAGCTTTGTACCTTTCAATCGAACCATCTGCCTTGCGCTTCACTTTAAAAATCCATTTAGATCCAATTGCTTTGCGCCCTGGCGGAAGGTTCACCAAGTCCCAAACTTGGTTAGTCCTCATAGACGTCATCTCATCATCCATTGCTTTCATCCACTCCTCTTTAGCAGAAGACGATAGAGCTACCTGCACTGTATGTGGCTCATCCTCGTCATGCGTAGCAATCATGAAAGCTTCCCCTTCTATCTCAAATCGACGACGAGGAATGTTTCCACGATCGCTCCTACGCAACTGAGGTTGTTGTGGTATGCTCCCACTTGGTGGCAAGTTGCTCCCACTATCCCTTGGAGTTTGAGGAATTTCTTCCATAGTCTCTACTAGGCAATCTGGAGCATCTTGATCCACCATCTCATAAAACTCTAAGTTTTTCTCAACCTCACCTCTGCTTGGGAATTCATTCTCAATGAAATTCACATCACGCGACTCTATTTCAGTTACGCTTCCATCGACTTGTTCACCAATAAACACATAGCCCTTAGAGTGTTCAGAGTATCGAATAAAGATACATTTCTTCCCTCTAGGGCCTAGCTTCCCATATTTATGAGAAGTATCATGAACATAACCAGTCGATCCCCATGGCCGCAAATTTCCCAAATCAGGTTTTTTCGCCGGTCCATAATTCATACGGTGTGGAAGGCACTGATTTGGAGGGCACACGGTTTAGAATATAGGCCGCAGTCAAAAGTGCATCCCCCCAATAAGAGATTGGAAGGTTTGCTTGCGCCATCATAGTCCTCACCATTTCTAACAATGTTCTATTTCTCCTTTCCGCCACACCATTTTGTTGTGGCGTACCGGGCATTGTTAATTGCCTTTTGATCCCCTTTTCATCACATAGCCTTTTAAGCAATTCAGACAGATATTCGCAACCACGGTCGGTTCTGAGAGCCTTAACGCTCATGTTCAACTGATTCTCCACCAAGTTCATATACCGCATGAAGCAATCTAAAGCTTCCGATTTATGGGAGATCAAATAAACAATACCATAGCGCGTAAAATCGTCGATGAAAGTGATGAAATAGGAAGCCCCATGTCTCGCCCTCACATTCATTGGGCCACAGATGTCAGAGTGGATTAATTGCAAAGGAAAAAATGCCCTTTTGGCTTTTCCAAACGGTTTTCTTATTGACTTTCCTGGTAAACAATGTTCACATGCCGGCAAAGACACTTTATTGAGTTGGCCAATTAGGCCTTCTCTTGCCAATCTGGCCATCCTGTCTTTTCCTATATGGCCTAGTCTAGCATGCCATATAATTGAATCATCAGACACATTATCAGAAGTAGTCAATAAAGCAATTGAATTATTAAAACCATGATATTCAATATCCATTATTATAAAACCGTCTGAAATAAAACCACGACCATAAAAACTTGTTCCCAAATAAACTAAAACACCATTATTCTCAAAGACAAACTTGAAACCCAATCTAAGCAAGGTAACTAAAGACAGAAGGTTCCGCCGAATATCTGGAGCGAACAAAACATCATGGAGCATCAGAGTGCGACCATCCTGCAAATCCAGCTTGTAGGTACCAATTCCTAGTACCGCCACACTAGCTCCGTTCCCCACTTTAATGTCTCGACTCCCCGTTGGTATCCGACGGTACTCCACATATCCAACTCGGTCTCGCGCTATGTGTTCGGTCGCTCCTGAGTCCACAGTCCACACAGGAAAAGAGTGAGCAACCATAACATGACTAGATACAAAAATAGTGCGAGAAACAAAGTCAGACAGTACCTTCTTCGGCTCAGTGCAATCACGAGCGAAGTGACCTTCTTTGTTGCAGTTATAGTAAACCAGCTTAGCCTTGCTCTTTTGACCACCGCGCTTGCCTCTCATGCGCTTCATGATCTTAGCCCTCTTGGGCGCTGGCCCAGTAGCCCCTCCCTTTTTATTAGAGATCTCAGAGTACTTGCGCTTAGGCCTGGATGCCTGGCGCGAACTTGACTCCACCATATTTGCCGAACTAATCGGCTTAGCCGCCTCTTGGCGCTCAGCTTCGAGAACCAAATGACGTTCAACATCATCAAAGGTTTTGAGGTTCTCATTATGTGTCAAGTTTTGGCTCATATTATCCCACGCAGTAGTAGAAGGGAGTGAGCGAATCACTGCCTGGACCTGTTGCTCATCAGATAGATTGTTTTCAGCCACTTTTAGTTCGCGAATCATACTAGACATCGCCCTAAGATGCTGCTTCATTGTATGACCAGGGCGCATCTTGTACGAGTCAAACTTCATTGTTAACCCGCGAAGTCTTGTGGCTGATGTTCCACCATATTTGACTTTGAGCGCTTCCCACATAGCTTCAGCTGTTTGAAACTCATCAAACTCATCAAGCAAATCATTGCTCATGCTGCTCAGCATAGTAAAGCGCGCGCAACGATCCTTCTTGCGCCAGGTCTCATAGGCCGCAAGATCTAATAGGTGTTGCTCAGTGTCTCCTCTCTCCGGCTCAGTCAGAGAGTGGGTTAAGGTCTCCAAGACCTCCTGCTCATTCAGAACATATTGAATTTTGCGGTGCCAGATATCATAGTTCTCCCCATCCAACTTTTCACCTTTGTTCAAATCAGCAACAATGTTTTTGGAGGCCATCGCACTACAAAAAAAATTGCGCATAGGGATATTACACACACGAGAGTCATAAATTTTGCCGCATCAATCTAAATTAAACAAAAAACAATTTTCACATGTCGCAAGATCGAAAACTTGCAAAGCTTATAATCATCTCTTGCGCCACTTGCGACTATTGTCAATATTTAATCGAATCAAGCGCAAAATTTGGGTTTTCGGGAGTAATCAAACTCAACCGAACAACCTCCCACTATGTGAAGCATTTATTAAGCATGAAACATATATACTTTAACAGGAGAACACCTTAAAGCAGCTCTGATACCACTGTTAGAAATTGACGCAGCGGAAGTTCAATTTCGGGTTACCTTACGGTAGTGACGTCGGATCGGTGAAGGCGCTCTACCTCGTTGAGAGCTTGCTTGACAGAATTCCACGAATCCAGCGTGCTCTGATGATGTGTATACTACCAGAGTTATACACCCATATCCACAATCTAAGACCAACAGGGTTGAGAGAGAATATCTTTTCCGGTGCCTTCATGGTTTCAGGAGAAGAGCTTATAAAGCCCTCCTCCATTGATAGCTCATTAACCAAGAAAACCCAAGGGGCTGGAACCTGCAGGAGAATCCAAAAGGAACTTGTAACCTCTGCTATCAATTTGTGGGTTATAATCCTTTTGGTTGCCCACGTATAAGTGCTCCTCAAGTATAACCCCTTGAGAGTTGCCCACTCATGGGCGCTTTTATTACACTTGGGAATCCATTGAAGCCAATTCTACTTGGTATGGCTGCTGGACATCTCTATTACTTCTTGACAGTGCTTTATCCACTTGCCGGTGGGAGTCACGCCTCAACAGAGGCACAACCAAGCAGTTCAGTGCAGGCGCAACCAAATTCGGCGGCACAACCAAATCAAGCCAATGATGGATTAGCTTTCCGCGGGAGAATTTATCGTCTCGATGATCACCAGTAGGCAGGGTCTTTTCCATTGATAAACAATGTGGTTAGGCTTTCTATCGAATTGATGTAGTTTGCCAAGAAAGTACACAAATGTGGCAGTAGAAATGGCGAAAGTTTGGAACACAAAAGCTATGAGATGTTGTGAATAGTTGTGTGGCGCAATATTCGAGGGAATTTTGTGCATCTCTAGCTATGAGGATTGGAAAGTAAAAAATGTAAGTAAATAGACTGATCGTACTTTTCCAAATTAACTGATCGTATGGTTCCTAAATGAAAATTGGGTCTGTTGTTTTACACCAAATATTCCAAATTTACTCAACTGCAATGGTTGAACGGTATTGTTGACCGTATGATGATGTTCTACAGCTAGTCCATAAAACAAGGAACTGCGTAGCAGTTGACCTACACTGGGAGAGAAGATGATAAAGACAAGTACAATAGATCTCAGATCTAGTAATGTGTTGTACCTCTCTTTTGTCCAGTAATGTACTTTATATACTGCATTGGCCTCGTGCTGAGAAATAATGTCATGAGTAACCGCTTCTTTGTCTAACGTTATGCATGACGATTGTCTAGTGCCACACTGGCGATGACATGTGGCCGAGAGCCATATGTTACCGCTGCCATGTGGCCGAACCGATCAACATGGCACAGTCATTGACCTACGTACTCCTAGTACACAACAGGCTCCATGAGCCGACCTAGTGCCTCGGCCCGCCCGTGATGACACGGGCCGAAGTACACAACACACGCTCCATAAGCCGACCTAGCGCCTTGGCCCGCCTGTGATGACACGGGCCGAAGACCCGTACGGTTGCTTGGGAGCATTGGCCGCTGGGCTACCTGGGCTTTTCCCAAGTTGGGCATATTCGGACGGTCTAGGTACAGGATCCGACGTCATTCGGCCCACTACACAAGCCAAAACGGCCGGGGGCCTTGATGTCATATGAAATATTGATGATATTCCCCAAATTATACAAGTCACGTGCTGCCAGTGGCATCATCGATAACGTTTGGGTTGCGTATTATTGTTGAGGAATTGGGGGATGGTGCTGAACAATGGTGTGCGCAGCACCGAACTACGCACGTTCGAGCCGTTGAATTGTGTATCTGACGGTTTGGATCTCATCTCGGCAATAAATGGCTTTCGATCGTTGGTTGCCGAGATGAGATCCGAACCGTCGGATGCACAATCCGACGGCTTGAAGGTACGCAACACGACATCACTGTACATTACCAACCCGAAGTCTGGCTCTTTGGTCGTACTAAATTACAAGTCTATTGGCTTCGTGATGGTCTAAAATGAGTTTACAATTGTGTCATGTACTGTATTTTTCTAAAATTATTTTATTTTATTTGTGCTTTGCTTGACGTTGTGGAATGGAAAAATTATTTTATTATTATGTAAAAGTACATGATGAAATTGTTATTGGCTTTTGGAATTTGATGGGGTCACTTTTTTTTTTTTTTTTTTGATCCGTGATGGGGTCACTTGACCTCATAAAATAAGATACAGCGCTGCCACTGACGTTTCCCACCAAACAACACTAGAAATACTCGTATTTGTTAGGATTTTGTTGGTCTTTTTATTACTATTATATTATTTTTTTCATTCCTCTAAACCTTTTTTTTTTTTTTGGTTGTAAATTAGGTCAGTAGGCGTATCAAGTAATTGTACAAAATCTACCAATCCAAATACACCATTAATTTGCTCTCTGGGGCATGGGATTAATTTACAACTACTTGATTTCTGATTTCTGTCGTCGAGACAAAATATAACCGGAAATTAACATGGACACAATTGTAGTATGATCCGTGATGGGGTCACTTGACCTCATAAAATAAGATACAGCGTTGCCACTGACTTTTCCCACCAAACAACACTAGAAATACTCGTATTTGTTAGGATTTTGTTGGTCTTTTTACTATTATATTATTTTTTTCATTCCTCTAAACCTTTCTTAAGGATTATTTGAAGCTCTGGAAGTTGGAAGATTAATCCCATGCCCCAGAGAGCAAATTAATGGTGTCTTTGGATTGGTAGATTTTGTTCAATTACTTGATCGCCTACAAACTTAATTTACAACCAAAAAAAAGTTTGTCGAGACGAATCAATAACCTACAAAAAGGTTTTTCGAGACGAGACGAGACGAATCAATAGGGGTTAAAAAAAAAAAGTGCAAATTACTAGTAGCACTGGATGAAATCATCTCTTCATTTCTGATTCCTCTCGTCGAAACAAATTAATAGGGGTAAAAAGTTTGTCACAAAACGAACAAACGCGAACAAAAATTTGAATGAGGACAAAACGACAAAAAGCCCAAAAAGCCATTCGCGGAACATAGCTTAATATATGGCATTTGCAATTCCAGATTGGTTCTACGGTTCCACCACGGCATATCAAAATGGATACAAAATAAAATATTTTACACATGCGTGCAAAAAAATGTCCTCCTTTTTCCCTATCAGTGACATGAGATACTATTCACACGACAGATTAATTAAAAAAATTCGATAATCATGTCTTTTCTTTGTTCTTTAAAGTTTTAATCGACTATTGTAATGCAATTATGATCACGATAACGTACCCGTATCAGGTCTATCGAATGGGCAGTCGGGAAAAGGTACTCCATGGCGTCCTCTATGACAAGATATTCTTAGTTCGGTCAGTTTCTAAGGCATATTCTCTTCTTTTCTTTTCCCGGTTCTAGGGCATATTCCATTTCATCGATTTTTTACGCTAAATATATTATTAGAATCTTGAATTTGTCATGAGAAAGTGTAAAAAATATAAACGGAAATTAACATGGACACAATTGTAGTACGTGTTCACTCTTCGAGAAAGTTAAACCGAAAATGAGCGATGTTTTATGGTTATTATGTACACATTTAATCTTTCTCGTTTCCTTAATTAACAGATGCAAGCAAAGATAGAGGGCATTTGAACAGCGGAAAGCCCAATCAATCAATAAATATTTTAATACAACAGTTATAGTTATTTGTAATGCTCTCCTTCTGACATGAGGTTGGACCTACACACACATGAAACTCACTCCATGTTAGATAACGTTACAGATAATCATACGTTGAACCGCAGGAAAATTCCAATCAACGGGTTCTGAAAATTCATATTTGAGCCTAACCGCGTTACATCAGATAGGGATGGTGGTCCCCCCAGAGGAGTACTGAACTCTAAATAGTGATTGATGATTATGATGTAGTTGGTTTTTCCTTTCCATTTGGCTATTAATCAACAATTAGTCAATTACCCATAACCCAACACTTGATCTGCACTAGGTGGTTGTTATTCAATCTGATGCAGAGGCGATTATCAATGGTTGACCTCCTCCTATCTTAGCCTTAGACAATACGGTGTGTTTGAGCAAGATTGTAGTTTTTTTCTTATAAAAATGAGTTTAACTTTTGTTTCCCGATATTTCCATCATTTTGGACTTCGGGAGACAGATATGAGTTTTGGCTCTTGAATCCCATCGGTTTAAGGCAACGGGTTTTTTACCTCCCGACGGCGATAGTGAAAGCATCTCCACCGGATCCAGAGATGATCCCTAGACGGCTAGACCTGCAGCGGGAACGAGCATGTATGGTGCAGACCATGATTTTTCCACCCACCTTCATTAGCGGATTGATGGGTTCGACACCGGAGCTGATGTCTTGCGGCTTTGACTTGTTTTTTTTCGTTCTGTTTTGTTGTTTTGATTTTATTTTGCAGTAATCTGTTTTTGTTCTATACAAATGGGATGATTTCTATTTTCTACCGTCAAAAGAAAAAAAAAAAAACAAAGAACAAAAGAAAAAGAGAGACCTATTTTCTCTTGGTTTGTACGAACTTAAAACTTCTAACTTGAGAGGAGTTCTTTTGTAGAGGCTGTTTGGCTTCAAATGAACAAAATCTTCTCCAAGATTTCCACATAGTATTTTACTATACTATGTTTTTTTGGGCCAATGGGGTGCGTCCACATGGGCATAGAGTTTTTGGGTTATTATTATACTTAATTACGTCCCTTATGATTAGGGGAGGAGATTAAGATCATAAACTTGTAGATTGTTATGATCTTCATAAGTCATTAAGATATGTATTCAAGCTTCATCTCAGCTACTAGTATAATACAATGAATACATATGAAAATAAAACATACTTATGCATTCACCTTAAACACATACACACACAGAGCTATTTTCCTCATAAACCCTATTTGGTTCGCTTAGACTCTAATAGTCACTCTATTGCCGAGCAAAAAAAAATAGTCACTCTATTTCGCAAGAAGAGTTTCCCTTGTTCAATCCAAGTATTTTCCGCGTATTTGTATTTTGTAGAGACGTGTGCGACTTTTGGTGCTTGCAAAAACAAGCACTTTGATTCAAGCATCATGGCGATCTGCATGAGGTACTTTTTAAGTATTTTTTTTTTTTTTAAATTTTCCTCCTACGATTGTCCAAAAGATTTGCTTCCGTTTGATTCGGTCATGGATTCAGAGTTTTAAATTCTTTCGTGCTAAAGTACCTGTCCTTCGCGATTACAATACATAATTGGGTAACATGTTTAATTGTGGTGATTTAATTTTTACAAGAATAGAAGGACAAATTACAATAAACAAATTAGTTCTTTACTCCATGGAATTGATAATACTATAACTGCTTTTATTAGTGCCAAAATCTTAACGCGTAAATGACATAGCCTTTTTGTGCGCTAAAGTTTCGACACTAACAAAAACGATTTTAGCGTCATCACTACCTCAGTAATATAATCTATAATACGCTAATGGCATATCGTTTATAATCTTTTGTTTTTATGCTTCCTTTCGTGCATTCTCTTTTCTTTGTTGACTTAACTTTGTGGGAATGTAATATCAACAGTATAAAAATGAAGTTCTTTTCTTCTCTCTCTCTTTGAAAAAGAAAAGAATACACCCAGACCCAGACCCAGTAGTTAAAAAAATAGAGTAGGCTTACGCTTAAGTCCTAACTGTTGAAAATCGGAAGGTTCAAGAAGAAACAGATTTGACCTGGTCTCGTTTTTTAATGCACTGTAGAGAGGATATCCTAGAAAAGATACCCAAACATGCCATAGGCATTGAGCATCGGAGCAATTAATCCGCGAATGTGTGATAGAGAACGTATTGTATTGTGTTGGTCGGAGGTATCATATATACAACAATGTTTCGTGACCATTCTAATAATTTAGATTCGAAAGTCTACATGTACATGTCATTGCGATCATTGACTAAATTTTGAGAGATTCTACGGCTATCAATTTTGATTATGTTCTCTTTGGTTTCACTCCTTTGCAATGTTGGATCCCATGTAAGCAGACAATCCAAATTATACAAATCGATCTCTGTAGGGGACAAGCACAAATTTGAGTAAAATTTTCATTAATGGTATTATCACAATTTTGGGTGGGGAGAAATAACATTGAAATTTTTGAATAAAAGATTTGAGACTCCCTTGACTTGAGTAAAATTTCAAATACGGGTAAAAGAGTGGAGTGAATTTTGAGAAGTTTTACTCAAATTTTGAATTTGAGTGGAAAAAATAAAGGGTAAGAAGTAGGTATTATGCAAGGGCATTAAGGTCAATAGTTTGTTAAGAAAGTGGTTAGGAAATGATTAGTTGAGTCGGTTAGCTTAAACTCTGTTTCCTAACTGAACCCCTGGGGGTATATATCTTGTATCTGTTAGTTGAGTCGGTATTGAACCACGGTTATCAATACCGTTTCATATCGGTCGGTACATACCGTTTTTTTATAGAATCCGGTACTCTACACTTCTAATTCCGTTCCGGCTCAAATACCGGACAGTACCGGCCAATATCGGACAGTACCGGCCAATACCGGACAGTACCGGCCAATACCGGACAGTACCGGACTACTTTAAAATTTATGTTTTTTCTTCAGGTACCGGACAAAATACCGGATGGTACCGGACAAATACCGGAATTTTTATTTTGTTTTAAAAAGTGTATATCATACTATAAATTCTTTTAGGTAGAAAAATAACACTAATAGCAATCAATCAAAAACGGTGCCCGGTATCTCACCGGTACCGGTACATATCATATTAGTAAAAAAATCAGTACTCTAACCGGTACAGTATTCAAAACCTTGGTAGGAACACTTCAAGAGCTCAAATTATCTTGCCTGAGAATAAAAAGATGTCCCCACACATTTATGTTTTTCCAAACCACCCCTTATTATTTCCACCTAAAAGGTTGTTGGCATGTGAAACCAACAAACCTACCCCAAAAAAGTTTAAAATAAGTCTTATCAAGCTTCTTATTAGTCTCTAAGTTATTATGGGCAACAACGTAGGTTTCATTTGGTGATTATATTTTTAATATACCATTTTTTTTTTTTTGGTAAGCTTATTTTTAATATACCATTGCAAATAACCATACTTGAATCTTAATTGTTTGGGCTTGTCCCTTTTATTTAATCTTTTAAGCCTATTAGGAGTTTGGACTTGTTCCAATGGATTTTCTTTGATTGGCATCTTGCCGATCAAGAGATTGGATCTCGAACTAGGGCATTGGATCTCGAACTAGGGCATATGATTGTTCTTAGGGATATAATGTCATTTTTCTTGTTTTGTTAGTCTGTTGTACATTGTTCAAAGATTAATAAAATTCTTTTTCGCCATTCAAAAAAAATAGCCATACCTGAATTATGTGAAGAAGTCATCACAAGGGGTTGTCATATTCATCTTTAACGAATTACATGAAGTAGTCTCACCTGAAATAATTATAATAAATCTACTATTGCAAATAAAATCGAAAATAACTACTAGTAAAAAACAATTCTTATTTTGGTTGAGAGTTTAGTTTAATTTAGTTTTGGTAGTAGGTAGAAAGAGAAATAAGGTAATGATTGGAGAGAGAAGTAATGATTGGAGGAAAATAGAGAGAGATGAGAAAGTAATAATTAGAGAAATAGGATAATGATTGAAGAAAGAAATAGAATAATGATTGAAAAATTAAATTAAAATGTGAACCGATCACAATGATTAATGTCACTTAACAAGCCTCCTAAAAGCAATTTTTTGGTTTTTTCATAGGGAAGTTGTAGGGCAACTTTTGGTGGATACACTTGTTGACTGAAAAGGGAAAATCACAAATGAAACAAGAAAAAATTATCGGTTTAGTGGTCTCAAGTTGTAAAATTTTCAAAGTACAGTAAAAACTGGTAGTATAATAATGAGTAATGACCAATACATGGTGTACGCCAGACCTTTTTGCTCTTATACCCCTGGCTATTTTGGAGTGTAATTTTAATAAAATGAACAAGTACATGAAATTACAAGAGCAAGTAAATTTTTTTTGTTTGTCAGACTTTGACCCCAAAAGCATGCACATAAAATTCATGCACATCTCTTAAAAAGTACTGTAATCGTTAAATGGGCTCACTTTGGGTGTTTATTTTTGTGTTAGATTGACTTGCTTTTGTAACTTAATGAATTTTTTTATTTTATTTTATTTTATGAGACTTCACCCCAAAAGTCATGCCCAAAGTAATCATTTCACATGCTCATTTTGGGTGTTCATTTTTGGACTTGTCTTTTGTATTAGATAAATTTGCTCTCATAATTTTATAAACTTGTATTTTATTTTTGTATGACTTGCACCGCAAAAGACATGTACATCTCTCTGATACATAGAGTAATCTTTCTATGATGAGTTAATTTGGGGTGACCATCTTTAGACTTTTCCTGTGTATTAAATGGACTTACTTTCATAACTTCATGTACTTGTTTCTCGTATTTATTGAACTTGCATCCCAAAATAAGAATAAATTGATTCGGGCAATTAAAATTTTTTTTAATGGCTAATGATAACGCTAGGATAGTGTCTATTAATACCACAACCGATTTTGGTATAGCAGTCTTACAATCTTACCCGTACTTTTCTCCCATTTCTCTTCCTTCTTTCTGCCTTCACTTTTCAAGAACTACGCTCTTTCTCTTGTGTCCATGATTTTAGTGATTGCTGCCATCGAGAAACCTTACCCACCATACCCATCTCACGAATTTCTTTACTCGTCTTGAACATGGGGCGATCGATCTGAGTTTGCCAACATCAACAATGGGGGAAGAAAGAGAGATGGAAAAGTGGATACTGTTTTCACTTTTTCATATCCCTTACAATAAAGAAAATCTATGATCATTGCTCTTTGTCATGCTGTCCGTACTAGAGATTGGTGTGTAGGGAGAGGTGGTCATGGGTTATGAATAGGCGGGGAATCATATAGGGGTTGATACAGATGAAAAAACAACAACAAAATGGATCCCTCTCTTCAAGAAGGGTAGACAAACGGGGGAGGATAAGAGAAAAATAGAGTCATTTTCTTTATCAGTCGATGAACATGGTGATATGAGGAGTGGTGTAGATTAGGAAGAGTCTCTATTAAACTAATAAGGGCATAATAGTAAAGAAACATAAAACTTCGTGGCACTATCATAATGTGTCATGGATTTAACATTATTATTATTTTTTATAACCAAGTGTTCAGGCCAATTTACGTGCATCTCAACTAATTCTCCAGCACCATAAACACATCGTTCACTTGCGAACCAGACATGTAATGCTTACCATGTACTATTGCTTACTTATATTATAGTTTGCCCAGTCGGTGATTTCAAAACTTGACACCATTGAACGGTAATTTTTTTCTCGTTCCCACCTCTTATATGTGATTTTCCCAACAAAATAACACTAACACTAAATAAATTTGGGAAAAGAAGGGAAAATTCCCCAACTGCCCATTGATTTAACACTTAACAGAAATGAGAAAACTAAGACATTTATTTGACCAATAATTCTAACACCACACCCATTTACACACCCATTCACACACTCACACTCACACTCACAATAAGGGTGGGACTCACACACACTGGATGTGTAATGTGTGCGGACTCCACCCTTATTGTGGTGAGTGTAGGTGTGTGACTCACACACACTGGATGTGTAATGTGTGCGGACTCCACCCTTATTGTGGTGAGTGTAGGTGTGTGAATGGATGTGTAAGTGGGTGTGGTGGTAGAAGGACTCTTATTTGACTGGATTAAACTATTGGCTTCTGTTCGATATGTGACAACGTAATTGACAAGGACAGAATCTTAAAAAATGCTACTCAGAATTCTTAAAAAATGCTACTTTTTCTGGCTGTCAATTTTTGATATCCGTGACAATTTTAATTTTTTATATTTTTTAATATGAATCTCAAAAAATATATAATATGTATTTTATTTGGTAGTTCTCAATTAGTTTTACTATGCAAAATTTTTAAAATCATAAAAAATATTATAAATTGAAAAATATAAACAATAAAAACTGACACAAATTTTAAAAATTGTCGAACTTTTTTTGAAAGGAGGAAGTAACAGAGAAGAAAGAGAAGTCGTCTTCCCTTTTAGTATATAGAGTACAATTTACAAACATAAGATCGTGCCAATTGGGAGGAGTTGATAGACCCAGGTAGGAAAAACGAGAATACAGGTAAATTGTGAGAGGTTCTGTGGTGAATTATGGCAGTCCTTGGCATCAAATTATCCCGTATTTTGCGAGGTTTCACACTTTGATGCACATCTGACTCTTTCTCTACTAAAAAATTGCCCAGCTTTTCGCTGAGAAACTCCAGTTTCGATTGATAAATCTTGGGTAATGGGCTGAAGCTGCTGCTGCTTGTGGGTATATTCCGCGCTTTGCTTAGATTTGGTGTCTTTCTCTGCAATTTTTGTTCGTATATCTTTTTGGGTTTATGATATTTTGCTTCTCTCGTAAGTTATTGTTTAGCTTTTTGGTGTTGGGAAATCTCTCTCTCTCTCTCTCTCTCTCTCTCTCTCTCTCTCTCTCTCGTATCTATGTACATATACACTTCGTGAAAAACTGGACATGGTGTATTGTGTTCTGAATTTGGAGTAAGATTTCTTTCTGGGTCAATTGCCTCTCTCTCTCTCTCTCTCTCTCTCTCTCTCTCTCTCTCTCTCTCACACACACACACACACAGAGACTCTCTTTGTGTGTACATGATCCTCTTGATTTTGTCTTTTTCTTTACGGCCCCCGTGTATTTTGGATCGAGGAATTTCACGAGAATAATGCCCGCACTGACTTTTCGTCCCCGAAAAGTCAAGAAGAAAACAAAATTAGTGGCCGGCTTTAGTTCTCATGAACCTCTCGATTTCTTTCTGGGTCAATTATAAGTAGTGTCAAGCGGCCGCCTCTTGAGCTTTAGTTCGGAGTCCGTTCTGCATAAGTAAAGGAAAGAGAGTGTCATGATTTCTAACCAAATGGATTATTTTGATAATAAAAGTCAAAAAATATAACTTTTTGAGTGACTCTTCCCCTTCCTCGCTCAGTCTCACAAAAAATGGTAAATTTTGGTTAGAAAGTGATTCCCTTTGTTATCTCACCATTTCTAGAGGTTGTTAGGGCTTGAAGCATAACATTCCAAGTGATTCCCTGTTCAAGCTAAATGAAGAATTTGATGTTTATTGATTGGTTACATAAATAGGCACTCTCTCTCTCTCTCTCTCTCTCGGCTTTCAGTGTGATGTTTTTTTCCCCGTATTCTGTTTCTCTAGTTTGGAAGAAATGATTGTTTGTGTTCCCTTTTGATGGATTGTAAAGCCTTGTTTCACTGTGGCATTCATCCAATCCAAGACATATACTTATGTGGAAGGAAAGTAATGATTTTGAGGGTTCAGAATATTATGTTGAGGATTGTAAAATAGGCTTCCAAGTTGTGTAAACTCTGGTCAATTTGCTTGAACTTGTATCCAATTTTTTTGCTTGTACTAATACGCTAGGACTATCCGACTTCATCTGTTTTTTCTTCCAATTTACAGATGGTTAAGCTCTGAAGGAAACTAGTAGATAATGGCCAGAACTCAAAAACCTGAAGTACTTAGATTGCCTACTCCCCCATCTGTAACGGTCAACATAGCTATTAAAGGAAATAGCAAAAGCAAATATGTAGTCGATTGGGCGTTGGAGAAGTTCATCCCAGAGGGCATGTTTTTGTTCAAGTTGATATTTGTTCGCCCTATGATAACTGCAGTTCCAACACCTGGTAATTTACGCCTCTTCTGATCTTCCTCTCGAGGTTTATTTGTGTCGTAAAACGAATTCTCATTTCTCGATATCTAACCTTAGTATGAGAAGAAAACGATTCTATGTTGCTAGTATTGGCCCTCTCTTGTTTGGTGCCTTCACACTCGTAAACCTTTAGATTCTAGCCCAAAGTTATTTTGCGGCTTTGATATTCTGATATGTTCCATAGTTTTTGATACTTAAGAAAAATTTTATTGGGCTATTTTTCAGTTTCACTTTTCCGACACCTAGGAATATCTTCTCCATTCTCAATGTGACTTGTGTTTGTTGTCCCCTTTTCCACAGTTGGATCATTGCGCCTTTCAGATGTGCGAGAAGACCTAGTGACCGCTTATAGGAAAGAAATAGAATGGCAAACAGATCGAAAACTTCTACCTTACAAAAAGATGTGTATTCAAAGAAAGGTTACTATCTGTTCCTGTTGAGCCTTTTATTCGAAGGAAGAATTAAATGGTTTAAGGGGCTAACTGTTAGGGACATAAATGCAGGTAGACGCAGTAATTGTACAAATCGAATCAGATGATGTCGTAAAGGCCATATCAGATGAAGTTGAAGAGTCCTCTGTTAACAAGCTTGTTATAGGGGCTTCATCCCGTGGCATGTTTTCAAGGTAGGAACATAGTAATTTTCTGGTAACCAGAAAAGCGTAAAAGAAGAACAAGAACTAGTGCTTCTATCATTGATGAGATACTATTTTATTACATGTGGTCTTTTTGTAAACTTGCCACATTCGATTTAAATTAAACGGGACAAAGAGATTGATTCAGTTACCGAAAAGAAAAAAGAACATGTACAGATTGACATTTATTTTCCAATCCTAACAAAGTAATGTTTGTTGCAAACATAGACGCCGAAATGTGTCCTCAGAAATTGCAGAATCCATTCCAAAGTTTTGTACAGTCTATGCTGTTGCAAAGGGGAAGTTGTCAGCTTTGCGCCCCTCTGTTTCAGAAACACATGGAACCATTAAAGAAGACAGTAGCGAAACAAGTAGCTCTACCAATGATTCGTCCATTCAAAATACCAGCTCACATCCAGGTACATCAGTAGATGATTTTGGCGATCTTCATACTGTCATTCAAAATTTTTTTTTTTGAAGACACTGTCATCCAAATTGTGCTACTGTAAATGTAGAATTTGAAATCTTTTGATCACAAAGTGCGTATTGTTTTACCAGTTAAATTACACTAACTTATAAAGTTGATACTTTTCTACATTTTGTGTCTCGACGTCATGTATTGAGCTTTTTGTCCAAATCTTTGTCTGCGACCATGTTATATAGTCTAAATGTTTTGTTATCAAAGGAGTGTCTTTTTTCAAAAGAGAAAAGGTTTTGTTTTGATTCCAAATGATAGGAAAGCAACGCACTGCATCATTCTGTCCAGATGGCCATACTTGGTGTTATCCAACAATTAGTTAATAATTTATTTCCTTCTTGTTTTGCAGAATGGACCGAATCAACCATGGTTGCCTCATACGCCCATTTCCGCTTTCCTTCACTTCCATTGCAGCGGTTTCACGCTCTTTCGAATGTAAATCAGACCCTTCTGCATAAGAAAACAAACTCAACTGAAACCATTGACCCGGGTATTGATGGCGATGATGTTGTGAGCTCTTGTCCTGGAAACTCAGATATTGGTCATCCAAGCGGCGCATTGTCTAGTTGCCCAAATTTGGAAACAGACACCCATTCGTGGATATCTCATCAAGCTTCCATATCAGATGGTCTTCCAGAGTTTTCACCTGAAAGCCATGTAACTTTTTTCATTCTTCTATGATTTTGTCTCTCGTGCATATCATTGTACTTGGTACTGAGATCCCAACAAGGAAAATGCTAACCTCATCGGCTCATCCCTAAGGGCGGTGGATAAAGTGTAAAAGGTGCATCGATATCCTAGAAAAGTCCATTGATGTCTGGGAAAGTGTATTAATATCCGCAAGATATGTATTGAAATCCGAACTTGTTTGACATTATTTGCATATTATCCGTCGCCTGCAAGGCGGAGGTTAGCAAGACCCTTCCAATAATAGGGCTGCCTTCTCTGCACCAAAGTAGTCTTTATATTTTATTATATCCTTAACACTACTAATTTTGTCGTGTTGATTTGCAAACCTTGGTATCTGTATGTCAGGGTGATGCATAAACAAATCAATGCAGTTAAATGAATTTTTTTTTCACTTTTGTGCAGATGAATGTTGATTTTGAGCTAGAAAAACTGAGAATTGAACTCAGACACATTCGGGGAATGTATGCAATGGCTCAAAGTGAGGCAATTGATGCTTCTAGGAAGGTACCATTTTTCCCTACTCTCTAATAATGCATGGAACTTAAGGGTTTCTTTTAACTCGATGTAAATGAGATCACATTCCTATTTTTATTGTTCACCTTTCCTGGCCTTTTTGGCAAAAAAAAAACAATAAACAAATTGTTGAATGTTTTGAAATTCTGATTTGGTGCTTACATTAGTATCTGACCCTGTCCATTACTCTGGCTTCTCACTTGATCATAGCAGTAAAGCTCTACTATGATGTAAGCTCAAAATTCTCTCAGCTTTGACCGATTTGGACTTTGAAATTAGCAAATTGTCTCAATATTTGTGCACAACTAAGACATGATCTGGATAAGTTCTGAGATTTAGGCCAATAACAGTTAGGTAGGTAACTGTGCAACACTACTCAAACCGGTAACCTGAGTATCTACAGGATAGACAGTTTTTTTGATGCACCAAAGCTCAATATACCTGGTATATCAACTGCCACAGCCCACAAATGACCTATTTCTTTGTTTGTTACCTAAAAGATTTCTTGCATTTTGTGGCGATGGCTAGTTGATGACTGGCGTCCTTGCTTTCTATTAAGGTGACTGATCTTCAAAAGCGCCTAATGGAAGACGGTGTTAAGCTTGAGGAGATAAATGTTAAGGAGGTGGAAGCGAAAGAATTGGCAATACAAGAGAGAGTGAAATATGAAGCTGCGAAAAAAGAGGCTGAGTATGTGAAGGAATGTGCTGAGAGAGAAGCTGCAGAAAAGAACGAAGCAGAGAATAAAGCCCTCCAAGAGGCCAAAGAGAAAGAAAAGCTAGAGAATGTGCTGGTGGGGCCTCTGCAGCAGTACCAGAAGTTTAAATGGGAAGATATTGTGTCAGCTACCTCATCCTTCTCTGACAATCTTAAAATTGGATGGGGGGCATATGGAACTGTGTATAAGTGCAGTTTGCATCACACAACTGCAGCTGTGAAGGTCCTCCATTCTAAAGAGGCTCACAAAAACAAGCAATTTCAGCAGGAGGTAAGAAAATCCTTCAAAAGAAAAGAGACTTGATCTCATTCCATTTTTGTTTATATATATATATATATATATATATATATATATATACGGGGCGGTTCCGTGGACACCTAAAAAAACACTTAAAAAAACACCTCATAGTTCCCAATCAAATTTTGACGATCCGAGCCGCTCAATGTGATCAGAACGTGATTTTAAGGGTACTCGCGAGAAATCAGCAAAAAAAATGACCGGCAAGGGCTTGATCCGAACAGTTTCGAACAGTTTTTTATTGAACGGTTCAACTAAAAACTGCTCAAATCAAGCCTTTTCCGGTCATTTTTTTGCTAATTTCTCGCAAGTACACTTAAAATCACATTCTGCACACATTGAATGGTTCGGATCATAAAAATTTGATCAGGAACTGTGAGATTGAGATTTAGGGTGTTTTTTTAGGTGTTTTTTTAGGGTGTTCATTGAACCGTCCCCATATATATATATATATATATATATATATATATATATATATATATATATATATATATATTTTATGGACAATTGGAAATTTGTTTATATGTCTTTATGTACATAGATTAGTGTGTCCATTGCATTCTTCTCTGCAACTTTAAATATCATATGCATTGGATATTCGGTAGGCCATCATATGAAGTCCAGGAGTTCAACTAATGGCAAGATTCTGATCTAAATTAAGCTTAATAGTGCCTTTAAGATTAATTCTCAATGTCAAAAACTTTGAGTCACTGCAGGTATCTCTGGTGCACTCTCATTTCTCTTTCGAGCAGACACGCACATCTATTTAACATGGAAAACTGACACTGTGGACACACACACACAAATATGCAACTACTGTTTTGAGTAAGCCAGAAAAATCAGACTGAATTTCACTGTTATATGGTCCTCAAAACCCAAATATTAAGGTGAGTTTAGTGGATTACCCTCATGATTATATACCTCACATTACTCTCGTACGTATCCAAGGTGGGACTCTACTTGCACTTTCCTTCCCAACTTGCTCTACATGCAAGCCAGGGACACGCACCCTTACCATCCTTGGTACTTCTGTTTGATATCATGTTATGTGGTCTTGGGTAATACTGAACTAATTGTCAATACTACAAACCTAGGCGATCTGGGACTTTGCCTCGCAGTCATCGCTACTCAAAATGTAAGTACTGATTTTGGTTGTTTATTGGCTTGCAGCTTGAAGTCTTAAGCACAATTCGCCATCCGCATTTGCTAATTCTTCTTGGTGCGTGTCCTGATCACGGTTGCCTAGTTTACGAATACATGGAGAACGGTAGTCTGGAGGACAGGTTGTTCAGAAAAAACAACACCCGTCCAATTCCATGGTTCCAGAGGTACAGAATCGCTTGGGAAATAGCCTCAGCCCTAGTCTTCCTCCACAGCACAAGCCCACAACCCATTATCCACCGCGATCTCAAACCTGCAAACATTTTGCTCGATCACAACTTTGTGAGCAAGATTGGCGATGTTGGGCTTTCAAAAATGCTTGATTCCGACTCTTGTTCTGCTATATTATCCACCATGTGCAATGAGACTGGGCCCGTGGGGACACTTTGTTATATAGATCCGGAGTACCAGAGGACAGGATTGATTTCTACAAAATCTGATGTTTATGCGTTTGGAATGGTGATTCTGCAGTTGGTGACTGGAAAATCGGCAAGAGCGTTAACCCATGTGGTGGAAACGGCAGTTGATGAGGGGGATTTCGCAGATGTGTTGGATCCTGAGGCTGGAAATTGGCCATATGAAGAGACAAAGGAATTAGCTCTGTTGGGATTGCGATGTGCTGAGCTTCGGCGCAAAGATAGGCCTAGTTTGAGTGACCAAGTACTTCCTGCATTGGAGAGATTGAAAGAGTTTGCAGATAGGGCTAGACATGTTGAAATCAGTGCTCCACAGGCTCCTCCTAACCACTTCATTTGCCCAATCCTTCAGGTATAGTTGTGTCACATTTCACTGAATGTTTGGTGAAATTCTACTTGTTTCTAAACGGAAAGTAGATTTTTTCAATTTGCAAATGTTGCCATAGAATCTCACACCACTCTCATTTTTCCGTAGCTAAGGTTGTCCACGGTGAAGAGAACGGTTTATTCTATCCCACTCGTTTTAATCTCTATGGGGAAGTCTGGGATACGTGATAGTCATAGAACCAAATAACGGATACCCGCCAAGCAAAAAAGGTTGCTTTTTTTGCGGGCTTGTCAGTTGTTTCTTAACTGTCTTTTGATAATGTAAGGGAGGGTTTCTCCATTTTGTTGATTTCTTGCTCCTCTCTAGTATTGCAAATTAAGGCTCCGTTTGTTTGACCTAAAATATTTTCCCGTAAAATGTTTTTTTCAATGTTTGGTTGTGCAAACAGGAGTGAAATGTTTTATTGCAAAATCTTTTCCTGAAATTGAGATAAAATAACTTTTGGGCAGAACCTCCGTAAGTCATTTTACCAATTGGATCCCAATCCCTCTCATAAGTCGGCAGCTAATCTCTTGGACAGCAACGAGATAAAAAATTTCGTTCCCCTATCTCACACACACACCCCTGAAGTCAATCCCTCTCCCTCCACTTCAATTTCTTCACCTGAAATAAAAAAAATTTGCTTTCAAAAGATATATTTCCACTACCAACCAAACATCCAGAAACAGAACCGAAAACTGTCATTTTGACAAAATTATCTTACATCGAAATTTTCATGTGTTACGTTGAAACAAACGGAGCCTTAGAACCTGTCATTCAACTACTTGATTATTGACTTCCTTTTCAGTTCAGCATCCAACAGAGCCACTTTCTCTGGTATGGAACTTCTGTATATATGGTTATGAATTCATATGTGCCTGTAGTCTGTAGAGCCCATGGGTTCCAATTGGATACCAACAAATGGGGGGAGGGGGCGGAATGGGAAAACAAACATGGCCATGTTGAATGGTTGGATTGGAAATGGGGTGGAGGAGGATACGTTCAGGAACTGGGCCACAAGCTCAAGCTTATAATCACATTCTTGTGCAAATCAAACACGATATTTACAGTTCAATTATGTAATCCTTTTCTTAGTAGATGAAAAGATGAACTACAAAGCTTATACTTACAACATCGATTTCTTGACGTACCATTGTGATTTTAAGGATTTGTGGGAACTGCAAGTTTTCATCTGACAATGGGAACGGATCTGTTTCGTCTTTCAGGATGTAATGGAAGACCCTTGTGTCGCTGCTGATGGGTATACGTACGATCGCAAAGCTATAGAGATATGGCTCGAGTCGAATGATAATTCTCCAATGACGAATTTGCCGTTGCCGAATAAGATTTTGATACCAAATTACACACTTCTTTCTGCCATTATGGGGTGGAAATCAGGAAAACAATGAAATGATATACTTTTTGTTGTTATAGAGCGTTTGGTACTTTGGTGGCTGCTGCTCTTTTTTTTATTCTTTTGGGTACTTGGACTTGGTAGCTGCTTCTTCATTTGTGAGAATCCTTTGAAGAAATTGTCTGCCCAGCATTTTACATGCTAAGCTCCATTGTATCCAATTTGGCTTCTGCTTTAAACATGAATATTGATATTGTCAACATAAACTTGCTTTAAACATGAATGCCGGTTTCTCGGCAGTCACAAGTGGGGTCCAGCCACTCGCGGTTCGCAGCGGCATGGGCTGCCCGTTGTCCATTCAGCTTTGCGGTTTGGGTCCTGGCGTTGTCCTTTGGTTTGCCTGCGCAGGTTCTGTGGCGGTTGGTGCTTGTGGTGGCGGCGGTTTGATGGGTTCAAGGGTTAGGTTTTGAGGCTCTTGGGTTGGGTTGGCCCATTCTATGTATAGGTATTTTTAGGTGTTTCGGGCTTGGCCTGTTGGTGTTTTTTGAGCTTTGTCCCATTAGGAGTGGTTTTTTTTTATAATTTTCATCCAACTTTTGGTTTGATTCCCCTCCCCTCCCTCCAACTTAAACCCTTTGTCAAGTTTTCCTCAATAAATTTGTTACCGATAGAAAAACATGAACTTGTATATTGTAAATTTGTGATGGATCAACCATGTTTGTGTAATACTACATGCGTTGCATTTTTCATGTCAAAATTGCCGCCTTCCTATCCCATATTCCCCAGATTAACACGAAATATGTTACATTTACTTTTAGGAAAGATGAATTACATTGCGTTTTTTTTTTTTTTTTTATAACTGCGTCTCTGAATTAGCTTACATGCATTTTAACTGACCATGAGTTTTGAAGTTAACAAGTGAACAAACCTCCATTTTTTCTAAAGAACTTTTCACAAATAGTGAGAGTTGAACTTATGAAATTCGAAGAATTAACCATTTATTTGTTGTTGTGCTTTCACTTGACTAACTCCTAACGTTTTGTGGTTGAATTATATTGCAGGTTAAGGAGAATTTAGGAAGCTTCATATATGGTGCTACAACAATATTCGATGCCTTGCAAGCAAAATAAGCACAGGAAAAATATTTTCCATTTAATGGAATTTTGAATCATGACCTTTGATGGGAGATTTAATAGTAAGGTCAGGTATTCATGTGTGATTTTGGTGAAAGCTCAGGGCTCTACATGAAATTTTCCCCAAGAAAAAAGGTTATGACCAAAAAAACAGTTAGGAAATTGCTATTCGTGCTATACTTTTTACTGATGGTGCTCTACTTTGTTCATGAAGTTACTAGTAATTTCACATTAAAATTGGAGCGCCATCAGTAAAAAATAGAGTGTGAAAATCAGTTTCCAAAACAGTTATGTTGGCCCCAATAGCTACACCAGTGGTGCTACTAGTACAGATTTAATATATGTATTAGCGTGTGCAAATGCCTTTTTGGTCTCAAAAAAATTATCAGAGTCGCTCATTTTGTTTAGAATACTTTTTTTATGGCCCTTACAAAAAATAAGCTCAATCCGGTATCGGTAAGGACATTTACAAAACATCCAACTTTGTCACAGATTTCTGGCCTGAATTCTAAAACAAAGTTGGATGTTTTGTAAACTCTCTTACCGTTACCAGATTGAGCTTATTTTTTGCAAGGACCTTAAAAAAGTTTTTTAAACAAAATGAGTGATTTCGATCATTTTTTTGAAACCCAAAACATGCCAAGGTGTTTGTACACGCTGGTATAGATTATCATTTCTGATTGCCACACTACACTCTATTATCTCACAACACAAGAGCCCTCTCTTATTATTCATCTTGCCACACTACACTCTATTATCTCACAACACAAGAGCCCTCTCTTATTATTCATCAGGCCCAGATGCAGCCCCAGCTCTTCCAATAAAATAAATTTGTATTCTTTTTTTCTCTTGCTCAAATCTTGAAGGTGGATCTAATTCCATTCAGGAAAATGGGGTTACAGGTTACTGCCCTAAATCTCAAGTCCTTTAGCTAATTATTACTGCTTCCTCAATCCTCATTCGTTGGTTCGTCTGTCTACTGGTTATATTTTTCAATTGCTAGTATTACATTGTTTATGCAATATAAATCTTATTTGATAGCTCTTAATTAGTTCTATTAACAAAAGTATTTAAAATCAAATAAAATATTATAAATTCATGTGATATAAGCAATTGAAAAATTACACAAACTTTCAAAAAGGACCAAGGGAGTAGTAACAATGGTAGATGGAAAAATTACATTTACCAGATAAGTACATAATTTTGAAAGAGATTCAAGAAACCTAGAGCTTTCTTCTTTAAACCGTATTTTTCCATATTATTGATAGGGAAATATCCTCTCTAGACCCAAACAACCCTATTAGATTCTTGTGGGCATTTTTTGGGGTCTAATTTCATGATCAAAACTGTTTATTTATTAGATATCTTTTTGAGTACATCTACGATGGTGAAAAATCATTTTGTTGGTTATCATCAATAAAGTTTCAAAACACAGTTATCTTAAACAAAAAGATTGACATCATATGAAAATTTATTTGTTTCAAGATAAATGTGTTTGTGATTTGGTGCTACTAGATATCTGATCAATACGAATTTTGGTGCTGATCGATATCTGATCGATACTTGTTGGTTTTCGAAGAAACAGTTCGCGCGATTGACAGGGAAAGAAGGAGCACTGTCTCTTTTTGGGACCGGCCAGTCAATCGCCCTATTTATTGAGGAGCTCTAAAAAAATGATGTCATTTCCGAACATTAAAGTGGCCCAAAAAAAAAAGGCCCACAAAAAATCCTAACAGGACCGTGGTATGGGATTCCTTTCCATTAGCTCACCACCACAATTACACATAGCGCTTTCTTACATAAAGACCACCACCAAACACTTCCATCCCAGCTACAGAACTAAAGATGAGAGAGAGAGAGAAAGAAAAAAGTGCTCGCAAGAGAGAGAGGAGGGGTTTTTCAGTGCCGAGCGGATATTGCCGACGTGGCACCCGCTCGTCGCATCTGAGCCGTTCTATTTACCACGTTGATTTTTGAAGTTCTATGTTTTTCGTTCCTAATTCCTCGTTATCAAATCACTCACTGGGAAATGCATATGTTCAGTTTTTTCTTTTTTCTTTTTCTTTTTCTTTTTTTTTTTTTTTTTTGGGGGGGGGGGGGAGGGGGTGCGCGTGTGTTAAATAGTGCATATATTATGTGATTTTGAAAACATCATTTAAAAGAACTTAATAAGATCTATTAAGCAAGATTCATATTGCATAAAAACAATACTATCAATTGAAAGTCATAATTAGTTTTTTTTTTTTATTTAGTTGAGATAGGACGAGAAACAAAAGATTAGAGACGGGGTAGTAAATTTTTTTTTTTTTTGGGGTAAATAGTGCATACGTTCAGTTGCAGAAAAAGAATGCGGCAATTGTAACAAGAAACAGAAGTGGGGAATAGTTTCTTCTGGAACCTGGTTGTGAAAAGGAGTGGAAGTAGGGAACTAGTAAAATGGGGGAGTAGGAAAAGAATTGGGGGTTAACTGGGTTGTAACAGGGTTAGAGGATAAGTTAAGCGAGACAGGTGTCACATATTGAAGGCAGGGACAGGGAGTCGGACAGGCATGAGTCGGACAGAGAATCCCATTCCGAGGGGGAGAGATGTGGGAAAAGCAGCAGTGCTACAGTCACCGACCGGGAGGGTCGGTGACCGGCCACCGACCCCGTGTGGGGTCCACTCCGGGCCCCGCACGAATGATCCGAGCCGCTCAATAATTTTAAAAAAAAAAACCGAGTGGGCTACGTGGAAAATAAGCTCAATCGGATGTGTGTACGTGCTCATTCCAAACTTTCATTTTTGAATGGCTCAGATCATCTGATTTTGGAACGGCTCGGATCGAGCACGTACACACATCGGATTGAGCTTATTTCCCACGTAGCCCACTCGGTTTTTTTTTTTTAAAATTATTGAGCGGCTCGGATCATTCGTGCGGGGCCCGGAGTGGACCCCACACGGGGTCGGTGGCCGGTCACCGACCCTCCCGGTCGGTGACTGTAGACTTTCTGTGGGAAAAGTGGTTGAGAGAGAGAGAGAGAGAGAGATGTGGGAAAAGTGGATGCAATATAGTACTTCGTTATCGTATCTACACAGTTGGATTTTTAGAATAGAAAAAAAGACAAGAAACTTGGAATTCAACAAAAAGGACAAAAGTAAGAACTTGCTTTTGGAAAACAAGAAAGAACTCAGCAGACCATCAAAAAGGACAAATTGTGTTCTCATGTCTCCAAGGAAAGAATGGCTAAAAAATGGGCCAAACACAAGGCAACTGATCATCATACCATACTCTTGGAGGACTTTGGTAGTTGGAAATGAAAACCAACAGCAAGATTAAAATTGTGCTCCTAGGAATTTATCAACAAGTAGGAAAAACTTGGCTGTTTAACTTCATTACTATGTCCGATATTTTCGTTCTTTTGCAAAAATCCCCCAACGAATCATGATCCAAACACAGTATAAGAAGCTCTTTTAGCTTCTTTCTCAGAATTGATGACCCCCATGGTATGAAGCTGAATGAAGTGGGGAAAAACATAAAGACATCCTGAATTCGAAACTTTAAACTTAGACAACAAGAGAGACTTGGCAAGAAATCCTCTTTGACTATGAAACTTAGCAACTTCTTTGGGGCCAGGCCGCAAGAGAGAAATCTCTTGTGAATCACCTAGTCCCGGTGTGGATGACCTACCTTTGACCGGCCGGAAGAGAGAAATCGCTTGTCAACCACCTAGTTCCGGCGTGGATGACCTGCCTTTGACCGGACTAGGGAGGAGAATAGTCGAGGTGCGCGTAAGCTGGCCAAGAAATCCTGCATTCTAAACATAAAGACATCCTGCATTCTAAACTTTAAACTTAGACAGCGAGAGAGGCTTGGCAAGAAATCCTCTTTGACAATGAAACTTAGCAACTTCTTGGGGCCAGACTTCTTGGGGCTAGGCCGTAAGAGAGAAATCTCTTGTGAACCACCTAGTTCCGGCGTGGATGACCTGCCTTTGACCAGATTGGGGAGGAGAATAATCGAGGTGCGCGTAAGCTGGCCAAGACGCCCCTGACCGTCAAACAAAAATAAAAATAAAAATAAAAATAAAAAAACAAAACTTTTTTCCTTAGATGGGAACCAAACAGTCAACTTCTTTCTTGCTTCAAATAACAATTCCAAAGATCAAATTCCTGACATTAACTCTTGCCGTTTGTATGGCCTTCTTCCTCTCTCACAGCGTTATGGAAGTAGGTACCCAACTAATCAACAATCCTGTTAGTGTTACACTGCTTGTTTAGCTTGTTGAAAACTTACCAATCATTTCTGCCCCAAGGGAGACCACAACATAACAAACTTCTGCTTGGTGCTCATGACAGTATATTCACACCCAGAATTGGATGGTAAAAATGTTGAACTCTTGCTTGATTTCTTCATCAAACCCCATCATTGTTTTGGCACAACTACTGTATTCAGCTTCACATCAATTGCCTCAAATGACTTTCATCTGCACCTTGTCTATTTCTGAAAAACCCAGGTCCCTACTTTCCAATTTCTTCAAGCTTTTCGAGCACTTGCTTTATGTGGGGCCTAAGAGAAGGCGAAGGCGAGCAACAAGCCATTGCAAGCTGGAAGAAACTGAGGATCTGTTCTTCGATAATCGGGATTTGATCAATGCCTTGCCCTAGAAGAATGTCCGGATGATATAAGTCCGTAATCCGATGCTCAAGAATAGCATTTCTCATTGCGTTTGGCAAATAAAAATCCTCATCAGGGGTTGGATTCTCATTTATCGGTTCCTTTCCCGTAAGTAGTTCTAGTAAGATCACTCCAAGGCTGTAAATATCGGTCTCTTCACTTGCGTCCCTCATTTTGATTAACTCAGGGGCTTTATATCCCTGACTTGCAGATACTTCGAGCATTTCTTGCCCTGATGTGGGATTCAAGAGGAGATGTATGCCAAAATCTGAAACATACGGACGGTAATTCTGATGCAAGAAGATGTTTTTCGACTTGAGGTTTCCGTGGATTATGGGCTTTTGCAATCCAGTGTGAAGATGATCTAACCCTCTGGCAATACCGATCGATATCTTACTTATGATGTCCCACCTGTGAGAATCACCATTTTCATCTGCCAATTGAAAACATTGTTGTTCAACTTAATATGTTGCAATACTTCAAAATTGGGGATAAATTGACAAGTACTTAAAAGTTAAAACAGATGGACCAAACAAAGTGCAACACATCGACATGAACTACCACGAACTAGGTAAAGGAAAGGGAGATGAGTTCCGCGCTCTATATTCATATAAATGCACCTCAAAATTTATCTTTCGTATGCTCTGAAAATTGTGTTGCAATACTTCAAAAGTGGGGATAGATAGACAAGTACTTGAAACAAATTTACGAGAGAAAGCGTAACACGTTGACATGAACTACCACATTTTAGGTAAAGGAAAGGGAAATGATTTTCGTGCTCTATATTTATTTAAATCCACCCTTAAATTTATCTTTTGGTATAACTTCGAAAATTGTGTTGTGTGTCATTTTAGCAAATAAAAAAAAATTTTGAGGAGCATTAATTTATTAAAAAAAAAAAGTGGATCCCTAAAGAAAAGTGAAGAATTAAAAGGGGAACAATATTAGAAGTAGTTGCAATACACGTTGTACAGCAAATACATTATCTAACCTACAAAAAAAGGTGGAATTATTGTGCAGAGAAAGACAAAGTTCATTTAAAAACTCCAGCTAAGTGCTCACCAAGAATCCCCATTTTCCCATTAGCCCATAGGCTTAACTCCAGCTTAATTCAATTAATAAAGAGCAAAAAGTCTTAGAAAGTTAAATAATTCGCCAAAGCAATATCCAACTTTACTGCCATTGAGCAACTTGATTAGCTGTTTCAGGATTGATCTAAAATAAGAGATCCAACAAATAATTACAAACATTTCAACCCCCAGGGTTTTGGTTAAGAGGGCATGAGAAAGCGAATAAGTGTTTGTCTTATATGAGGTCGCATATTCGAATCCAACGGAGGCTAAATGTTCCAAACCTTGGGCCACTAGAGTGTTTGCCTGGCCGTTAACTTCAGGCCTTGGAACTAGTCGAGGTGTGCGCAAATTGGCCCTGACATCCAGTGATAAAATAAAAAACCTAACATGTAACTGAAAGTTCATTCCAGACCAACTAACCAAACAAGAAACTTGAGAGAGAGAGAGAGAGAGAGAGAGAGAGAGAGAGAGAGAGAGAGAGTCCAGCAGGGAGAGACAAAGAGAGAGAGAGAGTCCAGCAGAGTAAAACCAAGATAAGAATGGATGAAGAATACACGACCTCAAAACAGGAAGGAAGATCCACCAAAGAAAGTGGGGCAAAGGGTAGCAATGAATATTTTTACAGCCAATTCCGGGTAAAGATAATTGACAGATGGAGAGCTAAATTCCAAGAACTTGGTTTTTTTTTTTGTTCTTTTTAACAGGAAGTCATTCAAGAACTAGGTAGAGGACCACATAGACAAAGCAGACAAACAACGCGTGCATTTAAACTGAGAACCCATACGAGGAAATTGATAGGACTAATTTCTTCTCCACTTTTTCAACATCACTGCAAAATTACTGGTACTTCAGCCACATCTTGATGAAATCAAACTGTGAAAAATAGATAAAAACCCATAGAAAGAAATTGATTGCTTTGGCTATGTAATCCACATGACCACAATCATGGCTATTTCACCCAATATGACATGGGAAATCATAAGATCAAACTGAAAGAGCAATCCCAAGGGATTGTCACAGTCGTTAATCAAGGACTATGGAAAAGTGTAACGATCCGCACCAGCTTACCTGCTAACTCTTAGGAATATGCTAACTATTAGGCTTATCACGTGGCACAAAAAGTTATCTTCGAATTATACAGTAGTGACTGCTCACGATTCATTATATATTGTTCCTTCTCAATTTTTCCCATCGATGTGGTACAACATGGGTTCTCACATAAAGGCCGCAGAGATTAGTTTGGTTCATCGGAACACTATTCATTACCGAAGAACAAACTGAAAGAGCATTATTACCTCTAATGAATTGGGCCAAATTGCCACGACCAAAGAGGGGATAAACAAGAAGCTTCTCACCCCTCGGCCCTCCATAAAACGCCTTCAAAGGCACCAAATTGTCGTGCCTAATCGAACCCAGAACCTGAATTAGGTGCACCACTTCCTTCATCCCCCCAGTACAAGCCGGCCTCAAGAACCTGAGCACCACAACCGAGTTAACCCTTACCAAACTCGCCCTGTACAGCGTTCCATAGCTGGATTTCCCAATCACCTCACCGGGGGCGTCCAGTATGTCGTGTACCGTTAGATCTTCACCGCATTGAAACTTAATTAACTCTTCGTTCTCCGCATCACCTACATGTCTGGACTCAAACCCAGCTTCCATTTGAGCTGGTTCATTTTTTGTGAGTCTCTTTCGCCGCAAGAAGATGATGAAGAAGAGGATGAGTAGTAAGAGAGAGAAAGTGGTTGGGACTATTATTAGTATGAGCTTGTGTTGGGTTTCCATTTCGTGGGAGAAATTGTTTGTGGGTTTGGTTGATGAAGGAAAGTTGTGGGTATTTCTTGCAGGAGTCTGTGGAGGGAGAACTTTAGAAAGATTTTGCTTTGAAATGGATCAAGAGTTCAAGATCTGGGTTGAAAGTGGGGGATGCAAGTCAGAATGGGAATAAAATTGAGAGTGGAAAGTGGTGAGGAGTCGATATCAGTGTCACGGAGCTGAGAAACAGAGGAAATTAAAAGCCTCTGAGGTATGGGAGAAGGTCTGTAGATTTCTGGGCATGGCATTTTGGAGTTGAGCATCAGGAGAGAGAGAGAGAGAGAGAGAGAGAGAGAGAGAGAGAGAGCGAGCGCGCGTGCTGAACCGATGGTGAGTGAAAATGTACTAATGGATTATGGAACCATGTGATGTTATCTCCGACCATTGCGGTTGGGATTTTTTTTTTGGTGTTCTAACCAACTTATACGTAGTTCTTCGACTAATTTTCTCCTCAGTGTGGTCAAAGTTAATGCATCAACGCCTGGTCAAGGGAGATTCACAAGAATTTTTTTTCCTTACGGCCTAACACAAATAATTTATATTTTTGATAAATTTTGTGAGAAACAAATACGCAAATCATCTGGACTAATCTTAATCTTGGGGCTAGACCTGGTGATATTCCAGGAGCTTCTATTTGCACCCACATTTTGTCCAAGTGTCTATCAAAATTTAGTGTGAGTTTCAATTTTTTTCCACTAAATTTTTTGTCTTCGCATATTGACAATAGACAAATTGTTTGCACTAAATGATAGTAGTATTTTAGTAGAACGATCCCGCTAATAGGTGCCCCTGGGGCATTAGTTTAGGGTTCTTTAAATGCTTTACATGCAATAAATATACTTAATCCATGAGTTGGGTTTATGGGTACTCACAAAATATTACTTTTCACCACTATTTTCTAAACAGCCCATAAATGTTTGTAATACCATTTTTTAATGACAATACTAAGAACTAGAACAATTTTTTGTACAATATATATATATATATATATATACATATATATGGAAATCAAATACCATAAGTGTTTGTAATACCATTTTTTTTAATGACAATACTAAGAACTAGAACAATTTTTTTGTACAGTATAATATATGTGGAAATTAAATAACTAGATAGTTAAAATTGTAAGGAATAAAAACTCTTCATCATTTGATTTAACATTGGAAAGAACTTTTTTTTTTCATTTAGTTTAACTCTGACTCAAACATTCCATCCGTTCTCCTACATACCATGATCTAGCAAAAATATTCAAAAAAAAAAATTCTTCATCAATTATGTCGGGGAAAAATCTTTCCAAGAAACTCAAAGAAAAATTCATATATATGTTAGTTTGCTTGGTAGCAAAAGTTAAATTCTTGTTGAAGTCTCACAAGGAAAAAAAAAGGGCGGGATTCCCACTTTTCTAGTTTTCGTTCATTTTGCTTTTTTCATTTTATAGATATAGATAGAGGAATATAAAGAGAATATAAAGAGTTGTGGTCATTTTGTCAATCAAGAAACTTTTGAACTTCTTTTGATGAATGATTTGTATTTTCAATGTAGTTATTAATAGGTCTTGGGATAAGTATAACAAAATGTAATTAATGTAGTTAAACTAGTGCCCTATAGTGTGCCCCAGGGGCACCTTTTAGAATTTGCCTAAGTCGAATGACTTGTTTAGAAATTCATGAAAATACAAGCTTTATTCAAATGTCCATTAATTCAATAGAGAAAACTCACCCTTCGTAACTTTTAGTTTTACCAGTTTATTTTTCATGTAATTTCCAAACGTAAAAGAATACTAGTATTAATTAGCCAGTATTTTATTTATTACTTTAGCTTGAAAGTTTTGTCAATGCTCTCAATAATACTAGCTATTTAATCTTTCATCTTGTAAGATATCATAAATTTCTTTTTTCTTCTTTTACTCCTCCATGTTCTCGGTGAAGCGGAAGCCGGGACGAGCAACTCTCCTCCTCTAGGAATATAATTCATTTTCAAAGGGAAAAAATTTGTAAAATACACTATATCCCATTAACAGTACCTCAACAAATTTAGATAGGCATTGAAGGTGAAGACATTTTTAGCTAGCTTGTATTGAAGGAGTTGGAGGGTTAGTTTTATTTTAGCAATCTAACATAAGTTAGCATGTACATTTATCTAGCCTTATGTACATGCTCTTTATCATAGCCGAAAAATCTCAATTGTTGTCTCCATTCTCGGGGAAGGGGGTTTCCTATAGTGCAAAGCCCTGTACTAGAATCCCGTGTCTCATTCTCGGACACGGCTATATGGTTATCGTGTGGTTAATAGTTGGTGATCACGGTTGTTGTGACTATATGTTTTTGGACTCAAAATTGTAATAATTAAAAGCTGTTATTAATTGGTGGTGCCATAGTTGTGGGCCACAATGTTGTAGTTTGGCACTGTTAGGCGAGTATGCTTATCGATTGCACGTTAGACAACTCTGTATATATTTTTGTGCTCCTATTTTTCATTTCATAAAATTGATATTTAATAAAAAGATTTTACAGACATGAGTTAGTAAAAGCTTAAGGTGATTCTTAAATCACTGGCCAAGCACGAATTTTTTAACCTATGGATTTGGATGGTGACCCTTCACTGCCACACCACGAAAATCCTTAAATTTCCAAGGACTGTGTACTTGCAAAGTTTGGCATAAAAATTGACTGCAAATAGCAGCTCCCGAAAATTGCCATTGAACATTATGACTATGACAATGACAATGGCAATTTTAGCCCCAAATGTGCTTGCAACAAATAGTATTTTCGTGCTGTGTCCATCTAAAATCATGCCTGTATCGTGTTGTGCCACATTTAAAAGTGCCGTGTCGGTGTCTTGCCGTGCTAATCCGGCCCGTTTGACACCTCCACTGAAAATTGTCATTAATTAGACATTATGACAATGACAATTTTAGCCCCAAATATGCTTGACAGAGAAAGTGATGGTTTGGTGCGTGATTAAGGGATTAGTCATCCGGGTGTAATCAGCTGTAAACATGTCGGTTGGAATCGTGCCAGATGATTTACAATGAAGGGCCCACAAGTGGGAAGGTCTAACACACATGAACCGTCTGATCTGAGTTTTAAGAGATTGGGAGTTTGAGTCTGTTACCAATGGACGGTTATGGTTCGCGAGTTGTTAGACGATCCGACCGAGAATTTCTTCAGTGTCGGGTGGGTATTAGGTGATGCCCGCTCGGTGCATACAGACTGTCTATTTCGGTTTCAGACGGCTCGGATTTGGAGAGAGAAGAAGGAGAGAGAATGATGTGGTGAGAGGGGAGAGAGAGTTTCAATCTGGATCATCCAACACACTTTTGAACAGTACAAATGGACTGCTCGGGCACCACATGGACACGGCCACGTGGTACCCACCCGTACCCGAAAAGTTCTCTGACCCCACAGTAGAGCTGGTTGTCATGTCTTCTTAGTATTTTTTTCCCAGCATGATCAAATGGGGCGGGCCCTTTCCAACTCGTGGGGATGATGGTATGTGAGAAAAGTGTGGACCAAAAAAAAATAAAATTTGTTGCCCATATATTTTTATTCCCTCGTTTAACAGGGAATGAAAGATTATTCATTTTTGTGTGAAGCTACTTCCGAATCTAATTAATTTTATTTGATTCTAGAGTTTAACTTTCCAACGATTTATGGAAGAAATCAACTCACCTTGATAGTGACGATTAGATATATCTAAGTTGCGGGTGGTCAAAACTTAACGTTAAGAGTTTGCTTGCTCGTGAGCTCTTGCATTTAATTAAAACCTCTCAAGTATTACATATCAATTATTATCGGGCCGGATTAAAAAAAAATCATCATTGGGCCAGTTTTATACGGGACTTTGCCTCGACTTTACTCGACTCTATGTGGACGACAATATTGAATCTGTAGGAATTAGTCGAGGTGATGCAAGTCGATCTGAACACATTGAGTTAAAAAAATATATAATAATCTGGGCTCTCAACCCAACCCAAATTCTATCGGTTATATAATTTGAATTAGTGTGAAAGAATCAATTTTTCTCATAAGTCACGAGTGATTAGTTAGTGCTCCTAGAGTACTGTCACGCGGTGCTCCATCAACCTTCTCCACGTTGTGCTCCTAGAAAGTTAATGGAGCACCTGGTGGCGGTGCTCTTGGAGCAGAGAATAATACTTGGAAAAGTCTTTTCATCTCTTTTCCTTTTTGTGTGTTTGAAATAATGACCTAACTCATAACCTGGTCTTGATGGGAATTGGGGAAGCTGCTGTGCAGCTTCGTGCTGCACAGCGTGCTGCGCAGCCGCCGGCGCGCGTTGCCGGCATCGGTCCGGCGATCGGAGACGTTCAACACGTAGAGCTCGTCGAGTTTTACGTGTGCGCCAAAAATCAGCTCGATCAAATATCGATAAGTGCTTCATCCGAACACATATAACTTGAAAAAAATGGATTCAGTGGTTTCGATCCAGTGTTTTGTATCCATTTGGATTTCATTTTTTTCAAGTTATATGTGTTCGGATGAGGCACTAAACAATATTTGATCGAGATGATTTTTGGCGCACAAGTAAAACTCGACGAGCTCTACGCGTTGAACGTCTCCGATCGCCGGACCAATGCCGGCAACGCTCGCCGGCGGCTGCGCAGCACGAAGCTGCACAGCAGTTTCCCCAATTCCGTCTTGATGGCCATTTCATAATTAGGTTAAGCATATAAACTCGAACCCCAAATTTCTTCCTTGTACTAAGGTAGGCATTGGTCTACTATATATAATTATATATGTACTAAATAAAAACTTAAAATATTAGGAATATTTTGAAGGAAAATGATATTGGCTCTCCAAAAATTGATACGGACAATCCAAAAAACAAAAGAAAGTGGCTTTAGAGTTACACTGATTTTGGAGTGCCTGTATCAATTTTTGGAGTGTCAATATCATTTTTCATTTTGAAGGGGAAAATATGAGCAGAATGGGTCTCGGATTTTTTTTGGAGAGAAGGTTTGGAGAACATTCATAAAGTAAGGTTGCATAGAATGGCTAAGGAAACCCCAATTGGATTCCTCCAAAAAAAACAAAACAAAACAATAGGATTTGGGTAAGGTGAGACTTGTGGGGGGAAATTTATACAAGAAAATATTGGGTAGTTGTGTGTGGGTGGAACTTTGGTACTAAGAGATATGATTAATACATTCAATTAGGGAAAAGTTGGTGGGAGATGGGAAAGCACATGCACTTATTATTGGAATGGACATCACATGATCACCAATTTAGGTTCTTCAATGAGATCATTTATCCACATGTAATTGATATATTTTTTTTGTTTTTCATTAAGCAGCAATTAATGCAAGAATGCCACTTTTCTGATCTACTTAATTCAATGTCAAAGACATCTCAGTATTGGTTGAGGTTCGATTCGTTCGAATAGCCAGAGGTACAATATTAGTATGCATGTACGATGATGAGCCGAATACTTGTAACAAATGAACATGGAATTATTGAACGAAAAACTGTGATCATTAATTCAGAGAACCATATAGAAAATACAGCAGAAATGTCCGGTTATAAAAATCTCAAAGGTAGTAACAGATGTTAGTAGTAATTGTTATGTCAATTATATACTTTGACTCTGCAAATTGACATAAAAATATGTTTCAATTAATTCAAGCATTATTGAAAGCTAGCGAGGGAATAATCACCAGCCAATATTCTTCCTTGACTTGGTTGAATATTCTACTGCATGTTGATCTGTCTTGCTCCATTGGAGTATAGAATTCAACATCACACATTAAACTAGTAGATTTCAGCCACTTAATTAACTAGATTTTTGGTTAACACATGCAGGTTGACTCCAGTGGTCCAGTAGTCCCAATAAGACTAGGAGAAAGCTATGGTTCACCTAGCTTCATTATGGAAAAGGTACTATGTATTTTTTTCAGTGTATTTTACACATATTTTAGTATAAATATAGTTATAAATCCCCTCCGTCCCTAATTAAATGTCCATGTTACCATTTCGGACATTTTTAAAAAATCACTTCTATCGTCTAAAGTATATTATTTTTTATATGTAATATGGACCTTATTTGATAGATCTCAATTAGTTCTATTAGACAAAGTTTTGAAAATTATAAAAAAAAAATGCTATAAATTGAAAGATATAATTAGTTTAAAAATAATATAAAAAGTGCAACTGGACATTTAATTGAAAGTGTATTGTACCCATAATTTTGGAGGATGATACACGTATTTTTTTGGTAAATGGTACGCATATTTATGGGCTCATCAGTTATGTATTTTTATGCTATTAGACTATTAGTTATGCATTTTTTGGTTGAAGCTACAAATAGTTACTACTATTTTTGCGCTTGCTATCTATTTTTTTCGTACTAGATGCTCATTTTATTACATTATTATTTATGCATGCATTTTTATGATAACGAAAGCTTATACAGATTCAATGATAATCACCAAAATTTTAGGGTATGTACCATAGACTCGCTATAGTAGTAAAGTGAATTTATGAAGGATAAAAAACACACAACTCGGCATTGCTGAGGGCAAATTCCAAAAATATATATATTTTATTTCATTTCGCGAGTAAACCCAGCCAATCAAATGGGCAATTGTGGAAAGAAAATCCACATTTTGGGCACAAAACTTCAAAATAAGTATACTATAGGTCCAGTTCCGCTAAGTATAAGTCCTTAATTTTTGAATTAAATGTGATGCATTGTGAGAGAATGACATGTCTCGTACACAGTGAAAAATAAGTACTTAAAAAATAAGAATTTTAGCGGAATAAATCAGAAATAATTTTCCACTCCACCCCAGGTCAATCTTGAACGTAGCAAAGTTTCTTGATGACCAAAGAGTCGAGTTTCCAGTAATAAAATATCCAATACCTACATTGGTTTCATTTTCCTCAGCTGTGGAACACAAGAAATTAGCTAGGAGCCTAGGAGTACTAAATACGGCACCCTAATTCCCCATAAAACAGAATAGAATAGTGACATTTCCGATACTGAAGTCACCAAATTGCTTCGTCCATGTGCGTGCACGCGCGCAGAGAGAGAGTGTTTCAAGCAAGGGTATGTTAACGGCATTTGTACCGGTTCTGATCCGGGATTTTACATAGATGATTGAACTCATTTATTTTTCTTAGATTGATTTTCTAATTAACATGCTCTATAAAAGATCAGTTTAATGGGATAGGATAAGTGCTTGATCAATTCATCTCGTATCCAATTGAACTGATCTGTTATAGTTCAACTTAAAAATTTGTTCTTTACAAAATGAAAATGAACAGCTTGAATTATATTAATATAGGACATGAGGCGGGACCAGCTCCACACACGGGATTTGTAGATTTTTTGCACCCAGGGATCGGCACCCATAATCGCACTCGTATGGTAATCATACAAACTTCAAATTTAAGTATAGCAAAATAAATTATTGAGCATATCTCAATCTGTTGGGAAATGGATTCCTACACTAATCACAAGAATATCAGATGAACATGAATTTATGAGAGGATTTGCACAGTTGGAGACATTTAAAAATTAGTCAAAAAGGCTGAATTCAATACCATCAAAGTACGACAAAGCAGCCAATTATGATGTTTAATTGTAGCAGACAGTATGATCAATTTGGACCCCAAAAGACAACGGGAAGCTCATTTTCTTTTCCACAACTTACGCGTTCTGGCTAGCTTACGCGTATCTTAACTAATTTTGGTGGACTAATCTCACCATACACTGACGGAATAAAATTTTGTATCGACTGGCTCTAAAAAAGTGGATAACAAACCCCTAAGTTCCAGAGACAGAGATAGAGACCTTAGACTGCCAGGCCGCCAACCCCATGGGGATAATGGGAGACACATTAGACAAGATCACATGGAAAGATTAATGTTCCAATCACATTTATCGTAGTAGAGGAGACAGTACAGATGCAACTGCCCTGATCATTACCAAGGAGATATGTTAAGTGGGCAATTTCATATTTCCAATGGGCTAAGCCCAATTTGGCCAATTTCTTAGGTGAGACTCACAAAGTTTTTAGGACCATGGTCCTAAGTTCCATGGCACGATTCCAATACAATTTACAATTGCAAATGCAAATGCATTGGAGCACGATTTACAATTGAAAATGCATTGTGATACTTTTGCTATTTACAACACAGGAGATGATTAAGCCGCCAGGATATGGACCCAACAATCTATATCAAGCTATTTAACACCCTCTCTCACGTGTGCAACCCTGTCTTGCATGTGGAGATGCAAATTTTTATAGACAGAACGAAATAGAATACGAAGGGGAGAGAAACAGAATGCAACCGGGAAACAAATGCAGACGGAGAGACTTGAACAATACTTTTTGCAACCTGTGCTTCAATACCATGAAACTTTTGCTAAAGGAGACAATTGTTCTATTCGTTTATTGCATAATGACTTGCTTATTATGCTTACCGGTAAAACTAGAATTTGCAAATGCTAGAAGCTAAATTATGGAAAGCAAGTTAAACTATCATCATCAAAATGTTCTACAAAAAAGTGCATAAGATAGGTACAATATTCTCTTATTCCTAAGAACCTCAATTTCCCAGCAGAGACTCTCTCATTGTTAATAGCAAGTATTCGGAATCACATCCCAAACATTTCTTTTTCTCAAAGAGATAGTAGATAGTAACAAAAATTCCAAAGGCTGGGTTCTGCTTATATCATCACATGATTCCAACTAAACCTTCTGCTGGAGTGGGTAATCCTAGAGGACACTTGCTCACCGAGGCATTCAAAATTCTTTCAGCAATAAAAATACAACAAACAAAATCAGTCAGATGACAAAAAACTACAAACCTGAACGAATTTTATTTTATTCATCCCAAAGGTGTTGCCATGGCCACCTAAATCTATGAGTACACTCTCAATAACCACTTAAATCTAGGACACTTCTTAGGACTCAATCTGTACCTTAGCAGGTGAATTAGCAGTGTTGCAATGTGATGGTGTTTTTGGTAACTGCGGATAAGAAAAATGGAGACCAACCTAGATGCCAACCATAATAACGAGAAGAAGAGCCACTGACAAGCACAACTAATTGGCAACTTAACCGTCAATTTTACCACTATTATCCCGAAAAACCAAACTCTGCCTTGTGAAAAGTTGTCAAGAGTATGGTTAATTAACTGTTCCAAGATCCTGTTGTGTTGTAGAAGGGTTATACAAATGATATTCACTCGTAATGGTATCCAAATTCTTTTAAGTTTCCAATACGTATACTACATGGGAAAAGCCCAGGTAGCCCAGCGGCCAATGCTCCCAGGCAACAGTACGGGTCTTAGGCCCGTGTCATCACGGGCAGGCCAAGGCGCTAGGTCGGCTTATGGAGCGTGTTGTGTACTTCGGCCTGTGTCATCACGGGCAGGCCGAGGCACTGGGTCGGCTCATGGAGCCTGTTGTGTACTAGGAGTACGTAGGTCAACGACTGTGCCGTGGGCCAATGCAATATATAAATTACATTACTGGACAATAGAGAGATACAACACATTACTAGATCTGAGATCTATTGTACTTGTCTTTATCTTCTTCTCTCCCATTGTCTAACTAAGGCATTGGAGTGCCCTCCACCCGAGTTCAGCTGCTAAGCGGTTCCTTGTTTTATGGACTAGCTGTAGAACATCATCATACGGTCAACAATACCGTTCAACCATTGCAGTCGAGTAAATTTGGAATATTTGGTGTAAAACAACAGACCCAATTTTCATTTACGAACTATACGATCAGTTAATTTGGAAAAGTACGATCAGTCTATTTACTTACATTTTTACTTTCCAATCCTCATAGCTAGAGATGCACAAAATTCCCTCGAATATTGCGCCACACAATTATTCACAACATCTCATAGCTTTTGTGTTCCAAACCTTCGCCATTTCTACTACCACATTTGTGTACTTTCTTGGCAAACTACATCGATTTGATAGAAAGCCTTGCCATATTGTTTATCAATGTAAAAGACCCTGTCTACTGGTGATCATCGAGACGATAACTTCTCCCGCGGAAAGCTAATCCATCATTGGCTTAATTTGGTTGTGCCACCGCCTTTGGTTGCGCCTGCACTGAACTGCTTGGTTGTGCCTCTGTTGAGGCGTGACTCCCACCAGCAAGTGGATAAAGCACTGTCAAGAAGTAATAGAGATGTCCAGCAGCCATACCAAGTAGAATTGGCTTCAATGGATTCCCAAGAATCAAATCTATTCCAAGCATGTACCACGGAAGGTAGAAACCCTGCAAGCCACCCACATTTAACTTATTCGCAGTATGGAAAACGAGGTCTCATATTTGTTTCGCTTTCCTCTATTACCATAATGGTAGTTTTACTCTGTACTATTGAGAGGTACAGGAATCAGATCTTGCCGAAGGCAAGAATTGATTATTAATTCTCCAAATCAAGCATAGGAATGGAACAGTACCACTCATTGCCCTGTAGAATAGTACTAGTGCGATGCCGACGCGCTACGCGTGCCGGTGTGACATTATGTAATTGAGGAATGTGGTTGCGATAGTGATTGTGAAACAACTTGTGAGTTTTTAAGCATAGTGCAGATTGTATTTTATATATAATTAAGAAGAATTTATTGATGCATTATTCTGGGGAAATCAAATGGAGCTAATTGCTTGTGGATTTGGAGAAATTAATGATGTATATGTACAACGTGCGCATACGGCGGATTCACGGCTCTCCAAGTGACAGTGACAGTGACAGTGTGTCATGTTTCAGCTGGCAGCATGATTCATTTGGGTTGGATCTGGTGAGCCGTTTGGCCTCAGATCATGTGTGTCATGGTCTCTCACCGGTTAGGCTTTGAGGGTGGTTCGCCGCCGGTGGGGGTGGGTATCTAGGGCCCTGGGCTACCTAGGATTTGGTCTCGGGAGACAGTGGATGAATCTAAGCCATGTTTAGTAGTTTAAACTTTGCTTAGTTTTTTGATGTTTTCCCTGCTCCTTTTGTCATTGTAATACTCGTATTTCAGTGATAATAAAATTTTTTGCTTATCAAAAAAAAAAAAAAAAAAACGTGCGCATAATAGCAGGAGGAGATATTTACAGAAATACAATTTGCTTAACTTTTGCATGGAATTTCAATCTGAATCAACAGTGTCATGCATGGAAAGCTTGCTTTCTGTATCATTAACCTTCTTACAATGCGTTGCAAAAGCCATTTAAGAATCAAGGGAGAAAAGATAATGCAAAAAACTGACAAAAGAGGATAACTAAGAGACGAACCAATGTGAGGACATGGCCATGAAATTTTAGACAAATCAACTAAGTTTAATATGAGGCACGTTTTATGGGATTTTATTGCTAATATAGATCTTAGGTATTCATTTTGATGCATGCGGCATTCATAAATTCTGGAAATATGCAGTTATTCTAAAGGAAAACATATGTTTTTTTGTCTACTAAAAACTTAATTTGGCATACATTGAGTAATAGGAAAGGCGCTGCATTACTGATTCCATGATTAAAGAAAAGCACGAACAAGATTGTTCTCCTAATTAGGTCTATTTAATGGCCCATTCATCCAAATCATGCTAGAAACATCTACGTAAAATAGTGCCATGCCGACACGCTGGTGTAGATTGTATTTGATATATAAATAGGAACAATTTATTGATGCACTATTTTGTGGGAGCGCATGAAGTTGAGTAATATGTTAAATGCGTTTGATATTTTTCCCAATACAACAATGACTTATAGTGGAGTGATGCCGTGTTGGCTTTTTTGTGGAGTTTAAATTAGAACTACTATAGCAAGCCTTATAACGTGGAGTGAGTTATTTTATTGATAATAGAGGATGTTTGTAGACTACGAATAATTAGATTCGCATAGAAAGCATCATACTTGCAATGCAGTTACAAGGATGTGGAGAGAGAATGCGCCATGCGTCCCCAGCACGCTACGATTTTACTAATGTATTCTTGCACTCAGGGACCCAAATAATTTTGGGACAGAGACGGAAAACTTGTGCCCTTGTTCTGACCAGGTATATTTCCAAATAAAAGGACCAGATTTCGCAATAAGAGGACCTGATCTGCAATACGATATCTTGGTCGCTTATTAGTTTGAAAATTGTCAATTCTATTTTAGAGAGCTCAGGTAGTATGGGTACATCTATTCAACGTTGATAAAGAAGAGAGGAGATGAAGACAAATGTCTCTCTTGCAGAAAACGCATGAAGCTGTCTGGTATGATAATGGGAAGTTGAAAATATCCTTAAACAAAACTTGAAATGCCAGACATTAAAAAACCAAACTTGGAAATTCGGTGAAATTACCACAAAAACCTCTGTAAACGGACAACATAACAAAGAACAAAACGGCAATATGGGCCACAAAGGAAAAACAATGAAAATCCAAAAATCCACTAAAGTAATTTGAAAAATATCTTGCACAGAGCAAATGCAAAAGCTATGCCTTGTCATCAATGGCCCTACTCAAATGCAAGATCGTGTTTTACAGGGATATTTTGGCCAAATCAAGCCTAAATGGCTTCGTCGCTTACATTGGCCATAATTTCAACTTCACTACTCTTTTTTATTCTAAGCGGATCAACTCTATTCAAACATATCACTTACATTCATTTCATAGGTATCACTTGCTTGCATACGGCTCCACAAATCTCCCTCCATTTCTTTCTCAAGCCGAGAGGTTTCCCTTTCATTTTCTAGGTCAACAAGTTCATTATACTCATTGATCAAATTTAAGTAAGGGAAACGCTATAGAGTTTTATTGATCGGCGACCACATTTTAGAATCTTTTTCATACAATGTACGAAATCAACCTCATGTTCTTTCAACTTCTCAAATGAGCCCATTCAATAGCTATTAACTGAAACAATTAATTTGTTGCTACCAAGGCCACCATGAATAGGTGAACACTCTTCATTAACTACGTTTCTCTTTCCCTTTTGTTCACATCGAGGTCATGAGTTCACTTTCATTTTACACTTTATCTCTACATTGAAACACCAACACAAATACAACTCAAAGTCACAGTAGAAACTAACCACCACAATAAAAATTAAGCATTCTAAGCAAGCACTTGTATCACTGCTACACAACCCACACAAAATATAGTCGCATGATGCTAACCACTCTACTTCAATATTTGAAGAACATGGTGTTTTTCTGAATAAGGAATTTATTTTACTATCTAATGCTCCAACAACGTTGTAGTTTCATCTGATATCAAACAAAGGTGCATGTAAACCTTTGCAAGTGTATTGCATGCTTGTTTTTTGGGTTTTGGAGTTTTTTGGGTTTTTCACTCTCGTGATGTACATTAGTGGTATTATTTAATTAAGTTTTTGTCCTCTTTTTTTCGGTTGGTTTGCAGAGATAGTGGTGAAAAACCAATACTAAGAGCATCCCCATTGTAATAAGCAAATGACTGTGGATAAGCAAACTTAACAACAATACTAAAAAAATACCCCACATTGTAATAAGCAAAGTTACAAGTCTTTTAAATAACCAAATTCCACTCATTCCATAACCAAACTTAATAACTTTTACCAATAACCAAACTCAATAACTCAAAAACACCCCATATTGGAATCGTCTCATGAAGACGAATAATTTGGTGTGGTCGGGTGCTTGATTGGAATTCGTTGCAATTGAACATATGTGCATTGTGTATTGTGAGGGTTTTTTTGATTAGGGATACAAAAATAACCAATGTAGAGGTTGAGGTTGTTAAGTTTGATTATATACTAAACGGATAATCAAATACTGACATAACACATTTTAGTTATTGATTTTGATTATATGCTGACGTAACACATTTTAGTTATTGATTTTGATTATTCCCATTGCAGATGCTCTAAGGAAATTACTCTCCCTCCTTCATTGCATGTTTCTATAATGGGATTTATTCAAGTCTCTTTTAAACACAAGGCAAAATTCTTGTTCTTTTGGAATGTTTGCACAAGAAAACAACAATCCAAAAATTGAATGCTCATCTTGGAGACTACCATTATTTGATAATTTAATGTACAATAAAATGTCAAGGTCAAATGACACTACCTCTCAATTATTGTTCCCTTTGTTTCATACAGGATCATAAGGTATATAACATAATCATCTTTTAAAATTATCTTATATATATCCACCTCTTTCGAAGCACCTTCCCAATTAGCATTATAGGTAAAATCTTTTCTAGTAGTGATATTAAGTCCAATAGTTTGGTGGAATAATTAAATACATGTTTGCAGTTTATTTTGCACATTTCATAATGCCGAAAACCTGACCCCCTTAATCAAAATAGCAGACAAAAAACTATTTGGGAATAATGGTGAAACTGGGATTTATGGTTGCACAAAATGCTTTCAAGATAAACAAGAACAACAGATAGGAATGAAATGTGACAGTTCAAAAAAAAAAAAAATGCTTTCAAGTTAACTTCTATGTTGTATTTGATCTGGAAATGTGGTGCTTTTAAAAATTGAAATGCACACAACTTAAAACATTGTTAATCGATACACGCTGAGATCAATAATGAAAATATCTAGGCAGGAAAGCTAAGCTAGGAAATGTATGTAATTAAAAACATATTTTTCTCTTATTCCCTAAAAACCCAAAACCTTTTCAAGGCAACTCTAATTAATCTAGAGTATAATTATCTCTCTCTCTCAACCCTATCTCTCTCTTCCTCTCTCAAAACCCTAGCCACCACAACTTCTCGATCTTCTCCCTTCCCCTCCCCCCAGGGGTTTCATACCCGTGTGCGGCGGCGGGAGGGGGAGGTCATGGTACTATCGACTCCCTTTATTTGTTTTTGTTTTTTCCCTTTCGTCTCTCCAGATTTACGACTTGTCATCTGATCTATGAGAGTTTTGTCTCTCGTTCAACGAGAGTTATTAGTTTCGTCTTTGGACGAATTTTGTCTACAGATCAGGTTCTCTCAATCGAGGTTGTTTCATAATGATATCTGTACTTCAACGTTCTATCCCTACACAATGTCTTTGGCAAGGCAACTCGTGGCGGCTTGGCAGATCTGTAGTTCTTGGGTGGAGTGCATCTGATTGTCTGGGTATTAGGTGTCGTTTGTCCTTAACTTCGCACTTTTTCTCGTTTGAGACTCCTAATTAAATGTTAGGCAGTTTAAAAGTATCGCTATTGCATTAGACCATGTCTGGGTTTGGATGTACATCGATTGCCTTGTGATTTACTTGTTTTCTATTTGTTAGACGATTAGTTTGCTTTATCCAAGTTCTTTGTAAGTGCCGCTGGATGTTTATCAATATAATCTTCTCACTTTTGACCCAAAAAAATAAAATAATCTAGAGTAGGGAATAATGGTTGCAGTGTTTTATTTTTTCACATAGTAATTATTAGAACGGAGACATAGTGATATACTCTCTTCGTTCCAAATTGAGAGTCCATTATACCATTTTGGGTTGTTCCAAAATGATAGCCCTTTTCAAAAAATGGAAGAAAAAAATTTGGTGATTTTCCAAAAGTGTCCCTCAAAGGTGAATATAAGTGTTATAAAGTAGAGTTTTTTTTTTTTTTCTTTTTATCCCTTAAACTATGCACCTTTTCTCTACTTAGTCTCTAAATTATAAATTTGATGATTTCATTCTTTCAACTATCATACCATTACCTACTTAGTCCAATAGATAACGAAACGTAGAAATTTTGATGGAAAATATCACGTAAGGCCCTATTTGGGGCTCTATAAAGCAGATACTTGATTATGAGAGTATTAGATATAAAAATTAATTATGACCCTTTAATATAAAATGATAAAAAAAAATAAGACGTTTGTATCGGTTCAAACAGATAGAAAATTGGAGCACTTAATTTTTTTATAAGGTTCATATATTAGATTCTTATGTGGCATTTTATAGAGACTAACACATACGTGTAGATCAAAAGTTGCATGGCTTGTGTAACCGAAGAGAATCTCGTATGACCCCATCTATAGGCACAAATAAATACTACCAAATAATAGATCCATTTTAGCTAATAAGGACAGCAACCAAGTGTCCAGAAATCCCACCCACCCCACCTTAGATAAGAAGCATTAAAGCTAACATAGTTACAAAATTACCGATATGTTGAAACATATACAATGATTTAAAATACAACACTAAAAATTAACTCAACCAATACCTTAATTCAAATGTCTCCATACCCAAATAACCGAGGCTCTGATGTTTACAAATGGAATTATAATAAACACTAACCCTCCACCCACACACACACGGGTAATTCCCCTTAAAATTTTTAATCTTGTTCCCAATAGCTTTACCATGTCTTGTTGATAAATAGAAAAATGTTGAGTATTCAAGATACCATTCTTTGGTCTTTCTTTTCAAGAGAAAAAACATTAAGACGAAAACAAGGATACTAATCTAGAATTTGCACCCTAAATCCCTTCTCCTCTCTTACCTTTTTCACTCTCTCTCACCACCCACCTGATCTCATGTAAGACTTATTCCCAAAGATCTTATACCAATTGGAGCAATCCAAATCCTCAACCACCACGACCAAGACAAATCAATTCAGATGTTTATGCTCCCAATCCAGTATAAATAACCAACAATTATTGAGAAAGCCAATCCCCTCTTCCTTAAAAATTTACATAATTTTTGATATTGAAATCTCCAGCTGAAGCTTTAACCAAGGCTCTCACGGTCGAACCATAAGTTCACTTTCGTTCGCCTCTCTCTGCCTTCCAGCCTTCTCTTCTCCACATACCCCAGCTCACTCTAACTCTCTCTGTACTTCTCTTCTTTCACCTTTTTTGCCACTTAGCCTAAGCAGTCCTCTTTTATTGGGTTGGCTGACTCATGTAAAAAGGAGATTAAGTTGAGGGCACATGTCCATAATAATCCAAGCCAATTTTAAAGCCACACCCATGTGAAAACCACCTGCTCACCATGTTTCACTTCTAAAATTTATAAAAGCACCTTCATATATATTAATATTTTTCCCACATACTCATCTTTGTTTCTAATTTTGTTTTTGTCTCATCTACTCATACCAATACCATATGGCTCCCAAGTCACACATGATCTTAAACCCACGTGCACCCAAAACCAACAAGTTAACACTTGGGTTCTCCATGCAAATATGTCATTTTGCTATTACATTAACCTTTTTTATTTCTTTTTTCCAAATCATATAAAGTTAACAAATAATGGTAATCCTCAAATCACCGAAACAACATACTTATCTCCTAGCTAGATTTAGCGGATATCACATTGATGGACACCCATTATTACTCTAAAACAATTATGTATAATGAGTTTCAAAGTAATTATGTTATTTTTTTCGTCTTTATGAGAACCACTTCTAGTGAATTAAGTTGATTGCTCATCTCGCTCTCCCTAGTAGTGACCAAGGTTTGAATCTCATGAGGGGTGGGGCTTTGGGGGCCAGGGCTATGGATAGCCTCTAGACCCCCTGTGCTAACTCTAACACCCTCGCTACCCGCCGCTCTTGTACACAATATTGGGGGGGAAAAAACTGAGTTCACTAAATGTAAATTGGTAAATGCGAGATTTGCTTGAGATCACATATAAATTTTTTGTGTATAGATTTTGTATCTAAATAATATTCCATATAAAGTTCCTCCAAATGCTTTCGCCAGCCTTTGTCCAATTAAGAACTTACCCATTGGCAATATTTTTCACAATTTTATTTTTTAACATATAACGAATCTTGTTTTTGCTTTTGTTTCGTTGTTCATATTGCTGGAAATAATCGTTAGAATTTCTGCAAACTATAATAACTGGAGAGAACAATAAATATTAAGGTAACTATATAAGCACAAAATTAGGAGTTTAAGAAAAAACTTATGTGAATTGAGTCACGCATGGAGTGTTGTCCTAAGAGAAGATACGTCCCTAATTGCATAGAGTTGTGTGACGTTCCACTCTCAAAATAAAACACGTAGCAAGTCATAGACAATTAGTTTGCCTTGTAACTTGGTTAAACTTCCAAGCCCTTAAATTTTACAGTCATGCTCTCTTTCTGGTTATACCTATCTTCATATTGTTCTTCGCATGTTAAATGCACCCAGTTTAGCATGCAACACTCATAATCACAACATTTACTAATGCCAAGAGTTTAGTGGAATAACTAAGTTCATGCGTGCATGTTATTTCACACATTTCACCTTTGTCGACAACCTATCCCCCACATGATGAAGATGGTGGGGAACGAAAATATCTGCAAATATTTTTGAAGTTGAGATTAAATGTATGTGAAAGCATATTTCCCTCTTTATCCCTTCAAACCCAAAATCTGTTCAAAAAAAAATCTAATTACTCTGGATAAATTTTCACACAAGCCCAATCAATAGGCCACCAACAATCGCAAACCATCAACAACAAAGATTCCCTAACCACCATTTCAATTAGTGATCGAAGAACACACAACTCTGCCACTTGCACACAAATAACACAACCAAGCCAAACCTAAACACGCGCATCAATTCCACACAATATGCGTGCCGTTATTTATTTAGTGACCATTTTGTACCACATTCTTTGGGATTTGTACTATGCCAGTTTGTGAGTTAGAAATTAGAAACCTAATCTCCAAAATCTTCAGTCAATTTCCGTTTCCTTTTTTTAAGCCAATTTAGGCAAAGTGAATTACAGTATAATATGGCAAATCATTTTGGCACTCCAATTTTTTGATGGCACTCAAAAACTTGTCTAAAAATTATACATAGTAAAGTACACTAAAAGACAAATGAGGACACGCTTCGAATTACGCTCGTGAAGTCTCTCCCAGAGAGCAATTTTCTTGAATTTTCTCATAAACTTCTCTCTTTGCTAGAAAGCCTTCAAGAATTCACCCGAAACACAACTAGATAAGGATAGAAAATGCTTTGAGGCATAGACGCAAGTTGGTTTCCACACAACAGTAAGCATATTTATCATAGCATTTCGAGGTACATAACAAAATCCAATGTGAAAACTTTCATTTGCCTTTTGAAGATGTCAACCATTCCCACCTCTATGGCTTGCCCCAAAGAAAGGATCGATGTAGTTATTCATCTTAAAGATCTGGATCAAGTAAAGACAGAAAAAGGCAACCATCAGTGGATAATGCTAAATGCATTAAAAAATAAAAACACTTGCAGCAAGATTGTCATCCATAGCTGTTCTAAATTGGTGGAATAAAGTGTACTAATTATAACTTTTGCTAAGCTCATGTTCTAGAGTGCTAATAATCACCATCTCCTATGTATAGAAGTGAATTATGCTACATATAATTAGCAAATTATGATGGATTAATAAACATTGTTAGCCCAAAATAGAACTCGACACCAACTGCAACTTTAACGAGCCTCATCTCTCGATTGAAACCTACAACCGACTTAGAAATGAAAATCGAAAAACACAGTACCACTTCCCACCTCATCTTACTGCAGGTCACATTAACCCTATACGAAGAACAACCTCAGAGAGATTTTATTTTTCACCTCATAACATCGAAAGCTTAACAAGGTTTTCAATTTATTAGGTTTACCAGTGCTCCAGATTAAATATAGCCATTGGAAAACAACATAAAGCGGCTAGCAATCCATGTTTGGGTCTAGCATTATTTTCCAAACCCCCAAAAGTTTAACTATCAGACCCAAAAACATAGAGTTTTAAACATATATAGATCTGGCGGATAAAAAAGAAGAAGATAGAACTCGCAATCAAGGTTTAACTTTTAGGCCATCTGAAAATATTGACTTAGAATCCATTCCAATGGTCCAACAGAGCAGTGTTTAATGCTCTTGGGCTTATGAAATGTCTATAGTTGACCTATCCCTAAAATTTTAGTTAATCATCTACCCTAACATTTTGTGCTTTATTTGGCTAAAGCAACTCTATAAAAGTAATGAAGGGATGTGAGCACAAAACCAAGTTCGGCCAAAAGTTTAACTATCAGACCCAAAAACATAGAGTTTTAAACATATATAGATCTGACGGATAAAAAAAAAATAGATAGAACTCACGCTCAAGGTTTAACTTTTAGGCCATTTGAAAATCTTGACTTAGAATCCATTCCTATGGTCAAACGGAGCAGTGTTTAATGCTCTTGGGCTTATGAAATGTCTATAGTTGACCTACCTCTAAAATTTTAGTAGTTTTTTTTTTTTGCTAAGCAAAAGATTTTATCACTGGAATACGAGTATTACAATGACAAAAGGAACAAGGGAAAACATCAAAAAACTAAGCAATGTTTAAATAACTAAACAGAGCCTAGATTCATCCTCTGCCTCCCGAGACCAAATCCTAGGAAGACCCGGGCCCTAGATACCCACCCCTCAACGGTGGCGATCCACCCTCAAAGCCAGACCAGAGAGAGCCACCAACAATTACACAATCTAAAATTTTAGTTAATCATCTACTCTACTAACATTTTGTGCTTTATTTGGCTAAAGCAACTCTATAAAAGTAATGAAGGGATGTGAGCACAAAACCAAGTTCGGCCCACGCGTTTACAAAATCCTGGTTCCGTCCCAGGATGCGTGCCATGGCAAAAGACGACAAATGAACAAGGAAATTCAACTCTAATCCAGAATAACTTGTCATGCTATTGTGCAAATCAAGAAATTTGTTAGGGGTCAACCCTAACCTAGAAGGGGTATCTAATATCTGATAAAAAAGGACCCCCTAATTTGGATAGCAAGGCGGCTTTAGCTAACCACTCACACACAATAGCTTTGGACAAAAGTGAAGTCAATTAATATACCAACACCAATACGTAATCAAACAAACCCAATAAACTAATTGAGCCATACTAATCAATCAATTATACAAACCTTAGACCATTCAAGTATGCACAGACAATCATTCAAAACAGGGGGATATAATTGTGGAACGTAGATAGAAGATGAACACACTTATTCGGCATTAAGGTTGAAACAATGGTAGTAGAGGGCCAACAGAGGTAACAAAGGGCGATTCTGTGGAAAGCCTAGACGGAGCCAAAGGCCTTGTTTATAAGACCAACATAAATAAATTCTAGCTTGTAGCACGACTAACAGATTTTACCATCTAGGTTAGGTTATATTAACAATAACATAAGTATAAAGGCATTCACACTGGCCTTTGAATTTCGTTGAAATTAGTTGCGAAGTTGATCAACAATCATATGCATTTGATGGAATTTATTCAAAACAAAGTGTGAAAGAGTGTGTTACCAAACCAAAGTTCAAGTTCAATACAAGGCATAAGGGGAAAACTACCATCACAATTAGTTAGACTTCCATGCCACTTCATTTGCCACATTTTTCAAAAAAGTAGAGAAATAAAGTTTGATTGAGTAATTTAAACAAACATTTGGTGGGCAAAACAAATATCAGAAAATCTGTCCACACGGATTTTACATGCATAGATTGTGCACAAATTTTTTTGTGGGGCCCACCACGGGTCCCACACAAACAATCTGAGCCGTTCATTAAATGTAAAACACTTTTTCAAGGGTTTCTAAGAAAAATCAGCTTAATACGATACTTATAGGTGCTCGATCTAATTATTTAACTTGTTATTTTCTTGAAATCTCAATGAAAAGTTAAATAATTGGGTCGAGAACTTATATGTATCAGATTGAGCTGATTTTTCATAAGGACCCTTAAAAAAGTGTTTTACATTTAATGAACGACTCGGTTCATTTGTGTGGGACCTGTGGTGGGCCCCACACAAAAATCTGTGCACAATCTGTACACTATTGTCTGTGTGGGTAGACTGGTTCCACAAATATAGAGTCCTCCAAAGTTTGATTGAGTAATAGAGTCGGGTGAATACTCACATATATTCTTTTTTCCCCAACAAAATAGCTACCTCCTCACCTCCTCTGCCTCCAACACAACCAATCAACTATTTTTACCTATATTTTTTTGGATGAAAAATCATGACAATGTCTCCATACGTTTTGTAGAATTTCATTATGTATAGGTGCATTTCGTTGGTGCTGGTAAAATGCCGAAATTTTGGATTCCATTGTTCTACTATGGTTATGTTTCAATCTCCTAAGAAATATAAAATTTTCAACGGAAATTTGTTCCTTGTTCTGTAGTACCACTTTATTCTCTTGCTAAAGTATAATCATTGTCACGTAGACGAATGCTGCATATAAAACACATAATAATGATTTTCCCTTGCCTTCTCATGCAGGGCTTGCAAGATATGATAAATGACCAGACAACCCTCAGGATTAAAAGAATGGAGGAGGTTGCAGAAGTCCTCTGGTGGAGACTGGGTTGAGATGTCTGCCAAACTATGCTCTTCTTGGGAAAAAGAAATGAGGAATCCACACTGGCATCCTTTCAAGAAAATTACAGTTGAAGGGGACTACAGGTTTGTCTACCTCGAACTTTCTAGATGGCATTGCCAATTACGATTGAGTTTAAAATGTCGAAAAATATCGAAAACCTGTTTGGTGACCTGAAAAGTTTCCAAATTGGGGAAGCAAAAACTCAATTATCAACATGGATCCTATACTAAACGCCGAAAATATCTAACATGTCAAGAAATTGATTAAGGGTTAGTTTAACCTCCCTCGACTCCCAACTAAACAAATTAGAAAGGAAAAGACTCTTAAATTTCAGCTAAACATGCCCATGTTTCACTTATTTCCAAATTTCCAATACACCCAGGAGGGTAAAATGCTGCAGTTTGTGCTTTTTGGTTACCAAATTCCTTGTGTTTGTATGTTGAGGTTTGGAGTGTGGATTGTGATCTCTAAAAAATGCAGGAGATCATTGATGAAGATAATGATAATTTACAAGCCTTCTCATTCTGATTGTGGTGATGATGTCTACAAGGCTGTAGCCAACACGTTGTTAGAAATCAAAAACTACAATCCCAGTGGGATGTATGCGGTTCCTGAAATATGGAATCCAAAGCAGGGAAGAAAAGCAAGTTTGAAAGAGATCACCAATTACGTAATCAAGCAATGGAAGTCTAATAAGCGTAAGAGGTAATCCGGCTAACAATTGCTTGGGCGCCCACAACCATAAGTATTTTCTTCCAGACTGTGAAGTCTATAAATCACAAATAACAAAGAAACACCCATGAAAAATCTCCATAATGAAAAATACAGACAACTATTGCTAGACTTCCAATAATAAGCATTACAAAAGTACAAAGCACATGAAGGAGAAAAGTAAGTTCGTCGTGTACTTGATTCTGACCTATTTTCTCCTTGGATCCACGAGAACGCAATTGACACAGTCTTGGAGCCAGTCGTCGCGATGAGCCGGTGGATGTGGACGACAAGTTTTACGCACCAGTTCTCCCTCACCGCTGATGCTTGTGAAGGCGGCCAGCGTGTGTCCTCACCCTTGTGAGGACCCTTGAGCAAAAACCCTGGAACCCAACTGGAAATCACCATCCCTCCACAACCCACTTCTCACAAATCGATCACACCAACAAATCTTCCTCAACGTCGCCAAAGAAAGCCCAATTGCCACGTCAGCGACGTCGTTCGCACATCGGCGGTATTCGTAACCCTAATCCTTCGCTCCTCACGCTTCCCAAATCGATCTTATCCAAGCCCACGCTGTTACTCGCCACAATTTCCAGACTCGACGGTGAGTCGATCAACTCAGAGTCGGCCCCACACGTTGCGTTGCCGACCACCGCTTGAACTGAATGAAGATTATGTCTGAGAAACTCCGACGAGGAGGAAGAATCCCATGGTCTGAGGAGTTTGAATTGGTTTTGGAGTTGCTGTTCGAGGAGTTTGAATCGGTTTTGGAGATTTCTCTCTCTCTCTCTCTCTCTCTCTCTCTCTGTAATCAATCCTCTATCAAGTTAGAGAGTACCGTCGATATAGAGGTTTTTTTTTTTTAATCCTCGGTCAAATGTCAATATAGTGGTTTATTTATTTTATTTTATTTTTTTATTCTCTGTCCAGTTGGGTGTTCGGATAAACAAGCCAAAGTGGCTTATTTTTTGTCCTTATTCAAATTTTTTTCGTATAGCGTGGCTTATTTTCAATTTTTTGGGTTTCGTCTTTATTCAAAAAAAATTGGATTTCGGTCAAAAAATTTTACTTTTTAGATTCCTCTTGTCGTGAGGATGCAATAATCCCCAAAAAATTGAAAATAAGCCAATACGAAAAAAATTTGAATAAGGACAAAAATAAGCCACTTTGGCTTATTTAAAAGAACAGCCCCTTAGAGAGTATTGTCGAGATAGAGGTCTTTTTTGTTTTTTCCTTTTTATCCTCTGTCGAGATAGAAGTTTTTATTTTATCCTCTGTCGAGATAAAAGTTTTTTTTTTTTTACCCCCTGTCGAGATAGAGAGTGTCGAGTCATTTTTGGTCAGTATGAATTCTAGGATCAACATTGTTAGCAGTTTACTTGAGGGAATGGGTTAAATAATTTGAGATGTGGTAGTAAATAATTCTTTGGCCTGTTTCGGGCACAAAAAAATTATTGGAATCGTTCATTTTGTCAAGTTTGTTGAGAATTTCAACCTTGCAAAAAATCATGATGGTCGGACACCGATCAATACTTGATCCAAAGATAACACAGTTATCTTAAAACAAATGGGTGTTATCTATGTGCACAGTGGGTTTTTTCCAAGATTAACGGTGTTTGCTTGTAAGAAAATAAAGGCTGATAGGATTTTCTCTATTCTACACCATTGGATGCACTCATTTAATAGGTGGCATTCTCCTGATGAAAGCCTCACACAATCACTGCAGATACAATCCTCTCAGAGGATCCGGATTTTCTAATTTATTGGCTTTTCCATTTCTCATTTTCAACTTCTGGGTGCTAGCAAAACTCTCTGTTTTTAAGGTTAGAGACGAAAAGTGAGAAATAGGGAATGAAGTACATTTCAACTTTTCATTTTCCACTTCTGATTAATGTAAGAAGAGAAAAGCCCAAATTATCATCTATATTTGGTTTTAGGGATCTCTTAAGGTGCTCATTGAAAAGAATAAGAGTAAAAAATGCATCACTACCATTTAGAATAAAATGATCAGAAAAATAAAATAAAAAACTTTTGTGTGCTAACATATCTAAAAAATGGGAAAAAATAAAAAATTATTTCTAAAAATTGATTAAACCATTATTTATACACATTATTATATCCTATAATAAATAAACAAGGGCAACATGGTAAAAAATCAGGTCATAATTCATTTTCATCACATATCTCTCAAACACTATCAAATTACAAAATGAATTATGCACATATTATCAAAACACTCTACCAGATTCAAACTATATTATGATGAAAAAGCCAAAAAATAATTAATGAAAAGCCAATTAAAAGTAGGCTCTCAGACACCCACTAAGCACAAAGATTTTTTTGAAGGTTCTGTCATTATTCCAAAAAAATTGAGTTTGACAATAGGAATCGAAAAAAAGAAAAAAAAATACTTTTACCCAAATATTTCAGATAATAACCCATTTTTAGCCGGGGAAAAAAGTTTAAGAAGTTGGCTTTGCTTGCCTCAAATTAGATATTTCTAAAAATATTTGGATAAAAGTAAAAGAAATTCTTTTTTCCAATTCTTGTCCAAAGAATCAATAATCTACAAAATTTTGATGCAAAAACAACGAATACCTTTTTTTTATAACGAAAAAATCTTAAAAAGTAATAAAAGTTAAGCGTAACGGGGCGGAATGAATTAATTTTTGCTCTAGTAGATTGTATCATGTGCTTCATTAATATCTGCTAAGTAATTTTTGAGGGGAACGTGGCTTGATTTTTTTATTTTTTTTGATCCGCGGCTTGAGTTGAGGTTTTGGAATTTTGCAGTGTTAGAGCAAGTTTATCAGCTCATGTAAACACCTAAAATTAGCTATTTTACCTATGCAAAGTGAAAAAACCCTCATGTAGCAGATTAGGTAAACCGAAGGGGAGAATACCTCCGGCTACAGTGCATAGGTATATTTTACTAAGAACTGTTCATGAGCAAAACCATTTAATACTATCTCTCAAAATTTTCCCCTCTTCCCTTTTCTTTGCTTGAAAAAGAAAAAGGGAAAAGATAAAGAAATAGTATTTTATTAGAGAATAGGTAAAATAGATAATACTCCCTCCGTCCCTATTTAAGTGTCTTGCTTAGTAATTCTAACTTATTAAAAAAATATCATCATTATACCTTTCACATCAACTTTTTCCTCCACTTTTTCCTCCACTTTTCCTACTTACCCATCATCATTACACTTTTACTAATTAACTTTTCAAAATGGAATCTATTTTTAGGGACAAAATAGACAATGCACTAACTTTTACCCACTAACTTTACAAAATGGACACTTATTAAGGGACAGCCCAAAATGAAATACCGAACTCTAAAAAAGGGACGGAGGGAGTATTGGTATAGTGTTAAAAGAGATATGAGTAGGTAAAATAAAAAAAATTGTACCGTTCACCAGTATTTTTGGCTATATACTGGTGTACATGCTCCTAGTTTGCCTTGACTTCCGTTAACATTTTATACTTGGTCGTAAATTTGTTAATTAAGGAAGTCATGGTTTAGTTAAGGCGGTAATGGTTCAACAGATTTGGTCAAGTCCAGCTCAACTTGTGTTCCACCGAGACCTGCTATGGGTACACCATTTGGTGTACACCAAATGTACACCGCCTTCTATGAGACCCACTTAAAGGTCCCACACAAATAATCAGATCCGCTCAGTATTTTTAAAATACTTTTTTAAGCAATGCTATAAAAATTTAGCTTCGTCAGATATCGGTAAAGACTTGATTGATTCCATGCCCAATTTCCTGTCAGCAAATCAGGCGTAGAATCGGTCAAGCATTTACCGATATCCAATGGAGTTGATTTTTTACAAGGATGCTTAGAAAAATATTTTGAAAATGTTGAGCGGCTCCGATCATTTAGATGAGATCTCTAAGTGGATTCTATAGAAGACAGTGTACATTTGGTGTACACCAAATTGTGTACCCATAGCAATTTTGTGGTAGTAAATAGGACAGTGCCTTTGTTTTGTAGGGAATCTTTTGTATATACCGGGGATAGGAGGGGTGGTGGTGTACCCCTCCGGTTTGTTTTCAATTTTTCGGCCATTTTATGAACACACCTTGATGATAGACTCTGTTCATTTGTTAGAGCTCGATGAGAACATTAACCTTTCCAAAAATCATGAGTAGATACGTGATCGGCACATTTGCAAATTGAAAAAATTAAAAATTGGATAAAAAACACAATGAATTAGAACATAATTCGATTTTTCTCAACTTTCACATGCGTCGATTGTATATCTACTGAAATCCGAAAAACATGATTTTTGTCAAGATTAACGTTCCTATCGAGATCTACAAAATAAATGAAACCGATTACCAAATTGTCTTTGCAAAATGGCCGAAAAAGTGAAAACGGTCCAGAGGGGACACCACCGCGGCACCACCCCTCCTTATACATAAGTTTTTCTGTTTTGTAAGGGGCCGAAAATTGGAAAATCGCGTAAGTTAGACTCAAAATTAACAAATGTCAATTTTTTTTTGAATAAGAACAGAAGCCCAAAATTTTCCAAAATTTAAACAATCGATACAAACGATTTTTTTGAGCAGCACGTGTGTTGAAAATAGACTGCCATTTAGGAATTTAGGAAGTACTTTTTAGACTCTCAAGACATATGATTAATTTTAAAAAATCATACAAATCCAACGAAAATTCAAAAAAATGATCAAAACACACAAAATAACGAATTTCAGGAACCCAGAATATTAGTTTGGCCGGACTTTTGAATTAAAATGAGCCAGTGCCATGTAAGTGCTCCTATGTGCTAGAGTGGATTTTTTATTTTTATTTTTATTTTTTGATTTTGCAGCCGTTTCTTAGAGTGCAACAAACGGACAGGAGCTGAACCCTACACTCCCATCTGCAGGAATCTCATCTAACTCTCTCTCTTAAGTTCTCTCCCCATCTGCAACCATCTCTCTATCTCCTTCAAAATACACAACCCATTCTCTCTCTCTCTCCACCACCGGGGACGACACCACCAACGCCGGAACACCTGCACCACAAAGGTCACTTCATCTCATCCAACAACTCCCACCCCCACCCCCAACCCCGACCCCAAAACACAACACTCTCTCTCTCTCTGCATAAAATGCTCAACTCTCTCCGACGATGGCGCTGCACAGATCAGAGAGTTCTCCTCTCTCACACCAAGTCCGATTGGAGAGGCTCTCTATCTCTCTCATCTTTCTCATCTCTCACTCAAAGTCCGATGTGAAGATTAATCTCGACTGCCGATTCAAGAGGAAGTGAGAGAGATAGAGAAACAGATGCATGAAGAGGAGATCAATTGAAGATTTCATCCATCGAAGTTCCTCGCCAGAGGTAATCTCATGACTGATCATTTTTTGTTTCCTCCACGTCTTCTTCACCTTCTCCGGCTGGGTTCTCTCTCTGTTTCTGTATGTGTGTGTGCGATATATATATATATATATATATATATATATACACACACACACACAGACACACACACATAGAGAGATGATTAAAAAGATATAGCGAGAGATTTGCCATTCAAGATTTGGCGGAAGAAGTCAGATTTTTTCTGATTCGAGAGATTTGCCATTCAATATTTGGCAGAAGAAATCAGATTTTACTCTGATTCGTTGGGGAGATGCAGAGAAAGTACTTGCATGACTTTACCAAAGCACCCCCACACAAAAACCCAAACAGTAAACCAAAGAATGAAAAAAAGGATATGGAAGGAAAACATGGAAAGTCAGAAAACCCATTAAAGTAAATAAAAAATAAAAAATCAACACCATCTGCACACCCCAATCTGCAAGATTCACCACTAATTGCCTGTAGAATGACCAAAACAACCCTGCACAAAACTATCCAACTTCACAGACACACGAGGGCAATCTTGGCAGTACACAAAGTTCATCTCTTACACGTACGGACAATGTCAATCCTCCTTTAGTGGCCCTGAGTGGATTGAAGTTGCTCCATATATTAAGGCACCAAATCAAGCACAACAATGGTACAGAGGACAGTAAAATCCTAGCTTGAGTGAAAAACTTTTAGAATGGAGAAAGGGAAAAGGATGGCATACCTTCACCTGAAAGAGGCCATGCACATCAATGTGCTCATTCGGGAACTCACGGCCCCAAACATAGATGATCATGAAAACCAAAGAAGATGCCATGAATGGAGAGGATAGGAACGGAATTGAGTGCCATCACCTAGGTACCAACAAGAAGCATGGGATATTTCAACAATATGTTCTAATTAAACTCAAATAGTAAGTGGTTATTGCCATTGTACCAGCAGTGATAATGCACCAAAGATGAGCATCCCTAGATAATCTGCCATTCTTCTGTCAAAGGGTCCCCTTTCTAATTGGACTCCATTCCTTGCTCTAATCAAAACAATGAAAAAAAGGTGCTATTAGAAGTCAGTCATGTTGCAAAATAATTCGGACATTAAGGCTGGTTTGGATCCTGGATTTGAGAAGGCAGCCGACTCAAATCCATTATCCAGACAAAAGCTAGCGATGGTTTGGCGAGGCACCAATTTACCCCAGAAGGGGATTGGCAATTCTTAGCCTTCCCATCTTTCTAAAACCATATTGTAGCATGTTGGAATCCAGCATAACAGAGGGTTTAATATTTACATTAAAAGAAGGTGAAACACAAATGTATATGAAAATGGTCCAAGGAAGAAGAAGTTTGTAACCAGCCTCCAAACCTGCATCACCAAACAAATGGAATGTTACTTCTAAAATGTCACACCTAGCCGAAACCATCCTGGTACTTTGTTTTGTTTTTTTCGTATCTTTTGAGCAACCACATATAGAGATAATAACTCAAGGTGTTTCAATGGTCAAATATCAGGTCATTGAAACAAGATTTTTACCTCAAAACGTTCTAGAACAGCTTCATAGGACAGTGCTAAATCCCAAGGATTATAAAGACCGAGATGGTAGGCGCCTGTAGTCATTAAACAGAGTGCCATACGTCTTGGCCACAGGAGGTAAATCTTGATACCATCTGAATAGTGCAGAATTAGAGGTAAAAGCAAGCCTTTTTTATTCTAATTTTTGGCTGTATCAAAATTAATTAGCCCGAAGAGGGAAAGAGAGGAGTCGAAGTAAAGGAAAATCGCTAGGGGATTTCAAGTGCTACATGCTGCACAAAACACCACGAAACTCGCATGGCAATAGATTCAAAAAGCAGTTGAAATACACATGAAACAAAATCCTTCAATAACTTTTTTTCCTTTGTTCCTTGAATTCAACATGTCTCTGTCTAACAATAACCTTGTAAAATATCATAAACATTGTTTATGACTTGTCGCGTAATAAATTCACATCTCAAAAAGAACATAGAGCAGTAGGAAAATATACTGACTTCGAAAAGGAATACGTAACCAGTTTTCCTCTGTCCAAAACACAAATATTTTAACATGAAATTACAACTTCAAATAACAGATGAAATTGCAAAGCACAATATAAAAATACTCCATGAAGACCTCAAATAGTAAAGCCAGACAACAAAAAGCTCTAAGACTTCCGATCAATGTGCTATAAGGGCGGCAAACAAGCTGAACTTTAGAATGTTCAAGTTTGTTTGTTTGTTGTAAGAGAAACTCGAACCGAGATCGAGCTCAATGAAAATTTGACGAGCCGAGCTCGAGCCGAACTTGCTTAGGTTTGAGTCAAACTCGAACTTGTTCACGATATTTTATATTTATGCTCTCATTCAGGTCTAAGACTGGAATATAATTTTTATTTTGTACATAAATAAATAAATACACATAAATTATAAAACATGGAGTATTAAATTTTATCTATAGTACTTTTATAAGTTTAGACATTTACAAATTATATAAGTTTCATTACGTTAATGTCAAGCTTACATGTGTAATTGTTATGGGATATATATGTACTCCCATGTTCAAGTGCTTAATCGAGCCGAATACTGTTAGGTTCAGATTCGGTTCATTTATTAAAGGAGCCTAAAATCGAGGCTCAGGATCGATTCGATTACAACCAACGGATCGAACGCCTTCACCTATTGAGCATCAAACAGGTCACAAACAGTGCGGTTCATTTGTAGCCCTAGCTATAACTGTGGAATTCTATTTCACGCTCATTAAAAACATTCAGGTCAATATGGAAAACAAACAAAAAAACTATTCCAAAAAAAAAAAAAGTCCCCTTATAACTACTGTTGGACATGAGTTAGCACATAGCCCCCATGCCATGCAATGCAACCAGAGAGAGAGAGAGAGAGAGAGCTCTCTCAGCTTACTGCCCTGGAGTAGTCATCTTAGATAACACTACAAGAAAATTCACCAAGCACGATCAAATTGCCGACACAATGTATTTTTTGTTGGGAAAAGTAAGCTTTTACCGATGAAAAAATAGTATGTGTCGGTGAATGTAAGCTTTTTGGCTACAAAAATAAATGCGTTGGCAAATGTTGTAGGCAAAAGTAAGATTGGCAGGAAATATTTTCCCGGGAAATATTTGCCGACGAAACTTTCTTTTAGCGATGAATTTTGCATAGGCAAAAGTTGAATATTTCGGCGACAACATTTTTGCATCGGCAATAGTCTTGTGGGGAACCTTCGACGACACAATGTGCATTGGCAAAAGTCAAATCTTTCGGCAACGAAATCTTTGTGTTGGCAATTGTTCGTATTCACATGTAACGTATATGTATGTATACGGTATAGATTTTATGTATAATTATATATACACTTTATATATGTGTATATAAGGAAGTTTAAAGGGACACATGAAAATACACCATCTTAGTCACTTATTTCAATGGTTGAGATAATGTGTTTTTATGTATATTTTTTGTATCGCTTGAAACCATATTCCTATATATATAATATAACGTATGATATGTATATTACATAGAGTACATCTATATATATAGTGTACATACATATAATATATATGTTATACTCTCTCTTGTCCCACAATTTGTCTGTAGGCAAGGGTAATTCGTTATATATAGTGTAATTTGCAAAAAAGAAAGTTTGAATTTTTTTAAAAAAAAATGCATTCTTTTAAGTTCTAGGTGTTTAGAATATGATTTTAAAGGTATCCGCGAGAAATCGAAAAAAAAAATGACTAGGAAGGGCTCGATTTGATCAGTTTTTGGTAAAAAAAAGTTATTACGGCTTGGAACATTGAATTCGATCGGAAAAGGGAACAAACTTAACAAGTTAAGGGCGCCCTTATAAGAAGTTTCGTGTACATATATATATGTGTTAAGTATATTCGTATGTAGTGTGTGTATATATATATATATATATATATATGTATATATAATAATAGTAGATACTTAGAAGATATAATATAATATAATATATACTACCTAAATAGGATATATATATTCAATCTTGTAATATTATTCACGAAAGAGTAAGTTGGTCTAGTGGTAGGCGCGTAAGTGTGGACACCTGGGGCTCGACGTTCGAAACACGGGGTGCGCAGAACAACGGAAACTACTGCAGCAGAGTTGGAATTGCTGACAGGTTTTGCCGATGCAAACTTGTGTCGCTGAAACTATACTTTTGCCAATGAATGACAATTTACGTTGGCGAAACCCTTTCCCGATATATCAACGCCGACAACTTGCCGACGCAAAATTTTTCATCTACCAAAACCTTTGCCGACCCATATATACTTTTGCCAATGTGTTTTGTTGTATCGCCAAATCCGCATTTTCTTGTAGTGTAAGATTGCGGTGATCGAGCGTGGCCGGTGTCTGGTGAATAACTACGCAGGGAATGAAAATGTGTAATGGGGGTTGGTTGTTACTTTAGGCCTATCCTGTCTGTCTGTAATCTGTATCTATGAAGGCAGTAGTGGGAATTCAAAAGAAAAGCGTTTTCAAGCCAATCCCAGATCCGAATTGTGGGAGTGATCAATTGCCAAGAACCGTTTTCGTGCCTTACATGAAAATATTGTTCTATTATATATGCCTCTATATAGGCTACAAATTTTAGCCACTAGGAAACCTAAACAAATTAAGGAAATATGTATAACTAGGAAACCTAATCTAATTAGGAAATGTGATGTATATAACTAGGAAATCTAGACTAATTAGAAAACGTGATTAAGGCTCCATTCTCCTCTCTTTTTTACTTTTTTTTTTCCGTCTTTTTTGTTTTGTATATTTTGTTTGTACTTTCTAAATTTTTGTTACATTCGCATTATATTTCTTAAATTAATTATCTGTCTCGACGGGATGAGTCTTTTTTTTAAAAGAAAATCAGTGTCATTATTTGCTTGACCGATTCCTAAACCTAAAATAATGGGTTGCCCCAAGCGTAGGGCTGAGACCGATGTAGCACAATACCCGGTAAGACCGGAGTCGAATCCACTAAGGACGGTGAAGCGTGTGCTGTGAAACTCGGGTTGTTATAATTAAAAGGGCTCTTAGGTAGCCACCCCTTGTCGTTTTGATTGAGAGATTAACTAAAACTCAGAAATTGATTGTACTTTTCAAAAAATTAAAAGAAAGGTACGGCCGCAGGGTTCATAGCTCTCGTAACCAGTCCGGATTAACCTGCTCTGTTTGGAGTTCTTAAAAACGTTTAATTTTAGATTGAAAAAGTTACCCTGCAAGATGTGAGACCCTATGGTCGCCGTATACCCATGCACAGCGAAGAATGAGTTTTGGACCCCCATTATCCCGTTCACATGGGTTCCGACGATGTCCGGGTTCGTCCGCGGGAAGTATTTTTCCAATCTAAAATTGTTTTTTCCATTATTTGAAAACAAGAGCAGTGCCCGAACTGGTCACGGTGTGCTAATCACCCCGCGACCCTACCTAAACGACTACTCACTAATCATCATGCATAAAATAAAAGAAACTCTAACTTGAAACGTGCTTCTATTGCGCGAGATGAAAAATAAACAGAAAAATATCAACTAATCAGAACCAGCAAATAACTTTTATAAAGAACAAAAATTAAAACGAATTACCAGAGTGCGAATATTTAAGCAAACTTAAAATAACTGGAAGGAAGAAAAACGCAGGAGAAAAACTTAACAATATTTGGAAGAAAGATTGCAGTCCCTTTCTTTGTTTTCCGTCGATTTCTGCGTGTTACCCAAGAAGGTACCACCGCAGTTTCTGTTCTTTTTTTCGTCCCTCAAAGAAAGCTACTGAAAAAATACCTAAAAAATTCCCCCTTCTGCAGCCCCGTCCTTCGTCCTTTTTATAAGTCATGCTGAGAAGTGCCGACCTATTTTTTTTAATTCCCTTCTGAGTGGGCTCCAAGGGCTCTGGCAAAAGTCCAAATATGGTGGACCATATCACTGCCGAGAGAATTGGCTTTGGGCTTCCTAATTCTTTTTTTTCTTTTCTTTTCTTAGTCCAAGACTAAGTCAAAATAGGATGTAAATAAATGGTAGCTCTTTAGGTCCACCAAAATAACATGTATAACTTTTATTCTTCTGCTGCCAATTACACCTTCACGATCACGTGCACAGTTGAAACATTTTAAAGCCCAATTCTTGAAGCTCTAGCCAGGATCTGGAATGTATTTCAATCTATTTTCCAAAATTCCTACAATACAAAAATCAAGCATTAAAACACCAAGTAATAAAATAAATAGACTTAACAATAATAAATTAGGGGGCGCGTATATAAACATTTACGCACCTATCATTATTATTAAAGATTGAAGATCCGATAATCAAGTTACAGAGAAAATATACTGAAAAACAAAGGGGCACACAAACTGATAACTTCGGAAGCAATCATGGAAATACAATTAATTGTTAGAACTTGTGGCTCATATATGAGAGGTACCGAAAAGTTCTACAATAAGGGCCAGTTACGAGCGTAGTGGAGTGGAGTGAAGCGGAATGGAATGGAGCGATGAATATTCAGGCCATAATACGGATTAGGGCAGGAATAGAGGAGGTATAAATATTCTCTATTGTAAAACCTTATGTACTGTGATTATCAATTACAAAGACTGCTCTCTCGCTCCGTGAACGTACTCGGTTTGGGAAACCATGTATATTGTTGTGTTGATTTCTTTATTGTTTTATACTCGTGAATCGTGTGCATGCGTGTTTCAATCCTAACATTAAGCATACTCAACAACAACAACAAGTGTTATTACTATCTACACCGCGATGAATGTTCCAAAATCATTACGGACGTGTTGCCAATTTAAAATCCCCAAAACAAACGGTCTAGGAGCATCTACCGAAAAGGCAGTCACTACGAGTATGTCTACACCTCAAAGGCTCAAACACACACGGAGGTCATCCGGTTCAATCCAGGTAGCTAATGCAGAAAAGACAGTCACTACGACCACACCTCACAAACGGAGGCCATCCGGTTCTATCCAGGTAGCTACTATCCAAAAGTGCTAACCCCGGCAATTAAGCTCCTGGCATAAGAACCAGACCTGACCCTTCATTGCCACGAGCACGAACGTCACCTTGATGTAAGCCCCTGCTGCCATGGCGGACCCTGGACGCTGGAATGCCAAGCTGGTGGGAGAGAAACGGTTATCAAAACAACACAATAGAACTACTGGTGGCTTTTTTCAGAAGAAGGATGGAGTAGACACGAGACCATGTAATTACACTGAAAAGTGGGAAATTCTTGACCAACTCCTAGCTAGAAGAGGTAATTATTGATATTGTTTTTTCCTTTGACGAACAATGTATATCTTTGTATCCATATTCAGATTATAATGTTTTCGTGTGAAATGATTTTATGAGTAGGTTGAATTGATGCTCTGTTCACATGTTTCGTTTCAGCAATCATGATGAATTTGCACATGCAAGGCGTGTGCCCAACCTATAGTCCATCCATCCATATAAAGCGCGGACACGGCCTCGGGCAACTTTTACTATTAAGGCAAAGCCCTTCACTTAATTAATATTCCTCCCTCTGTCTCATTTTAAATGCCCATGTTTCTATTTTGAAAATTTTAAGATAAATGTTCCCTTTCTAAAAACAATCATGGAAACATGTCAAACTTCCGATATTACACTTAAAAAAGTACTATTTCCTCCCAATTGGTTTGTCCATTGTTGATATTCATGTCATTTTAAATTGTCCGTATCTATCATTTTATAATGTTTTCATGATTTTAAAATTTTTGTGTGATAAAACTAATTGAAGTCTATCACACAAGATATGGTATTGCATAGTTTCTTAAGTTTCATATAATTAAAAGATATAACCAATTTAAATACATTTATTTAACTGCATAGTTTTGAAGGTTAATTTTGAAAATCTATAGCAATAATTTTCACCTTGAGAAGTTGAATTTTCCATAGAAGACATTTGAATTTGGGACAGAGGGAGTATATATTAGTATAAAGTGCGAGCACCCAATCTATACCAACCTATACAAGGGGTTTTTGCCTCCATTTCCCAAGGCAGCAGAATGTATGTTACAGGCCTCTAACTTTCTCTCCCTTAAAGTCCTTAATGAATTTCGAGTCGGGGATAGAGCAGTGGCTTATTTGGTGCTATATCAGAATTCATTCATTCTCTCTCGGGCATATCTGTTCAAGCATGTAAATTTGGTATTCTTTAAGCTTTGACATTTTTTTTTCCGCCCTCCATTAATAGTGCATACGTTGGTTTCGCTTTCTTCTCTGCCATAAACTATCGCAGTGCACTGGGAGATTGCAGCGATGCCACTGCGTCAAGAAACAATTTATATACGACAGTGAGCCGCGATTTGATCAAGGCTAGGTACCAGAGAGCTACATCTATTGTATGTCTACATTTTGGTTATGTAAGATTTCAGCTTTCTTCAGCGCAGCATGATGAACCCCCGCCCCATATCTTACCTAAAGTAATGGTTAATCTGGGTTCTGGGAGACCAATCTTGACGTCTACTAGCGGAGGATCAATTAAAGTCAAGACAAGACTTGTCTGGACTGACCTAACATGGAGTATATATTTTCAGTTTATTTACTTCATTTGTACTTTCCAATCCTCACAGAGAAGCAGAAAATTCCTTCAAATATTGCCCAACGTACACATTATTCAGTTCATCTTATAGCTTTTGTGTTCCATACTTTAGCCATTACCACTACCACATTTGTGTTCTTTCTTGCCGAACTACATCGGCCCAATAAGAAGCGTTATCACGCCGTTAATCAATGGAAAGAGCCACTGTCTACCGGCGACCATCAAGACGATAACTTCTCCCGCGGAAAGCCACTCCATCATTGGCTTGATTTGGCTGCGCTGCAGCATTTTATTGCACCTGTTCTGAACTGCTTGGTTGTGCCTGCGTTGAGGCGCTTGTTCGGGTCCCACCCAGGCGGCGACTTCTCCCCTGGAAAGCAACGTCAGCAGCAGTATTCCTTGTCACCGGAGCATTTTGTTGGAACCCCACGCCCCAAAATGCAACCAGCTTGTGACTAATGTATGTGTGAGTCAAGGAAATAAAAAAAAGGCATCCACAAATCACATAAAACAGCAAGTTATACAACACTTTCTCAGGTGTAAAGCATCATTTAGTCTTTCAGGAGGTGAACTGGAAGATTTGGATGAGATTTCGAAATCCTTTCAAGTCTTAAATTTGGATTGGCAGAAATGGGGAACACAAGTACTTCATCAACTATTTGAGAGAAGCTATATAAAGGATACACCCAGTGGGGAGTCTTCAAGGAAAATCTCCCGCCGGAAAGAGGATAGAGCACAGTCAAGAAGTAATAGAGATGTCCAGCAGCCATGCCAAGTAGATCTGGCATCAGTGGATTTCCGAGGATCAAATCTACTCCGAGCATGTACCACGGGAGGTAGAAACCCTGTAAAGCCACCCACATTTCGACTAGCTAATAAGTTATCTTATTCACAACGTCGAAAATGAGGCTAGGAGATGACTAAAATGAGGGAATTCAAATGCCTCAACAATTGCAGCTAGGTCTCATACTTGTTTTCTTTTCCTCAGTTGCTATAACGGTAGTTTAACCAAACAGGCGTAGCCTAATTGGCCTACCTTTTGCACTCTCTATTAAGAGGGAAAGGGGTCAAATCTTTTTTGGGTCAAATCTTGCCGGAGGCAAGAAGCGAGTAATAATTCTCCTCTATGGAGCTAGTTCTTTGGTTATTTTGAAATGGGATTGATTATATTTGTTGCGAACGTCATGTGGTTGATGTAGTGTCCCATTATTAAAATTCTCCCACCTCTAGACCAAAAAAAAAATTGTAACGGTATTTTAGTTCAATAAATGAAAAGAGTCATATCTTCAAATTACCATTGTTTCAGTTTTGGAAACTTCAAAGTGAAAATACCTAAAACACTGACAGATGAAACAACCTTGTGGGAGAACTTAAAAGAGGGATTTATGCTCCTCCCACCGCAGACAATCAAAGAAAAAGAATATGTTAAAGGACCAAATCAACCGTAACAATAAAACAGTAGCAGCCAGGACCCTGCAGACCAGTAAGGAGTTACTGCAAATTCTGTGTATAGAGAACTTGAAAGATCATTTCCCGTAACATCCTTGCTTGATCATGAAAAGCTTTTAGAATAGAGAAATGGAAAAGGATAGCACACCTTCAGCAGAAAGAGGCCGTGTATATTCATGAGCTCATTTGGGAACTCACGGCCCCAAACATAGACGATCATGAAGACCAAAGAAGCTCCCATGAAGGGAGCGGATAGATACGGAATAAGTGCCATCACCTAGGAACCAACAAGAAGTATCGGTTAGTACTTTTACTTTCTCAGTTGTCCATCCTGGTTACAGGTATATCAACAATATGGTCAAATTAAACTGAAATTGGAGGTGGTTATTGCCATTGTACCAGCAGGGAGAATGCACCAAAGATGTACATCCATAGATAATCTGCTGTCCTCTTGTCAAAGGGTCCCCTTTCTAACTGGACTCCATGCTTTGCTCTGACCGAAACAATGACAAAAGGCGCTATTAGAAGCCACTCATGTTGCGAAATAATCCAGACATTCCAGACATTAAGGCTGGTTTGGATCGTGGATTTGAGGAGGCAGCCAACTCAAATCCATTAACCAGACCAAACCTCTAAGCGATGCTTTGGCAAGGCACGAGTTTGGCCTTCCCATCGTTGTGAGCATGCTGGAACCCAAAATTACAAATTAAGGGGTTAAAGTTTACATTAAAAGAAGGCGAAATGCAAATGTGAACGAGAATGGTCCGAGGAAGAAGAAGTTTGTAACGAGCCTCCAAACCTGCATCACCAAACAAGTGGAATGTTACTTCTGAAAGGTCACCTGAAAGTCTGAAACCATCCTGGTAATTTTGTTTTGTTTTTCCAATTTTTTTTTTTTTTTTAAGTAATTGAGGTGTTGCAATGGTCAAACAACAGACTGGTCATCAGAACACAACATTTTTACCTGAAAACGTTTTATAACAGGTCCATAGAACAGTGCTATATTTTGAAGATTATAAAGTTCGAGATGGTAGGCGCCCGAGGCCATTAAACAGAGAACGCCATACGCCTTGGCTACAGGTGGTAAGTCTCGATAGTATCTGAATAATGCAGAATTAGAGGCAACAACAATTCAATTTTCTGTTCTTGCGGTATAAGATAGATTAAAGAAGCAGTAGACATACACAAGAAATGAAATCCTTCAATATATTTTCTTCCTTTGTGCCTTTAATTCAACTTATCTCTGTTGGCATTTGGAAGCTTAGGAAATGATTTTGTGGTAAATCCTTCGCTTTAGGACCCAAGTCCGTAGGAGTATCGTATACTCTTTCCGGTCCGGTCCATATTGGTACTTGTTAGTCCTTTACGCAGTGCAATTTTCGGACAAAGAAACGCCTTGTCCTCTTTACCATTCAAAAAGAATTTTTCAAAAAATTTTCCGTAAATTCTCCCTACTTTCAACATTTGTCTCTCTATCTCTCTCCACTTATTACCTCTATTATTTTTCAAAAAAAATTTTAAACATCAATCCAAACATAGCATAAAATATTTTCGTGCATAATTTTTTTACCTAAAAATTTCACGTCTTTTTGTAAAAGACCAATAGTATGAGACGAAGAGGGTATATTTTACATGAACAAAGCGCCCACAGATTAAAAATAAAACTCAAACCCGAAAATGATCATTATAAGAATCTAAAAATAAAACTCAAACTGATCGAACTCGAAAGAGATAGCAAAAGAAGATCTATACGAACACACCCTACGGAAATAGTTAGGGAGAATTTGATTTCGCCTCCTGAAACTTTCACCTAAATGTCACATAAGCACCTGTATTTCGATTTTGTTTCAATTAAACACTTGAATTTACAAAACCGCTCAAAAGTAGGCACCCACCATCTAAATCCGTCCAATTTCTAATTAAAGGAAAATGTTAATATCCCTGTCTCACTGATCTCTCTCTCTCTCTCTCTCTCTCTCTCTCTCTCACTCCCAAAACCTTTGACCCCAAAATTCAAATCAAAACCACCTCATACTCTCTTTCCTTTATTATAGAGCATCTCTACTCCTTACTCAAAGTTTTATTCAAAGTTGAGTAAAAATTTGGATAAAAACTTAATTTGGTATGAAGCAATCCAATGGACAAAGGCAAATTTAGGCATAAATTTGAATAAAGGTTTCATTAATGGCATAGTTGTAAATTTGAGGGGGAGAAAATAGCCTTCAAAATTTGAGTAAGGATTTAGTTCTAACCAAATTTGGTAAGAAATTTGGTTTGCGTTTGAGTATGGAGTGGATTGGTGTTTTGGATGATTTTTACTCAAATTTGAGTTTGAGTTTAAATTTGAATAAAGAGTGTAGATGCTCTTAACCATGCAAACCCTTCCCCATTTCCATCCCCGGCCACAATCGCTCTCTCTCTCTCTCTCTCTCTCTCTGGTAGCTCTCTCAGCATGATCTCCATGTTTCGAAGTACAAAAAAAATACTTAGAAAATTTCAGCGACAGCCATGGCCACCGGTTGCTATTACCACCTACCTCTCTCTTCCTTTCCTCTTCTCTCTTCCCCTCCAATAACACATTCTCTCTCCTTCCCCCCTCTCAGCACCCTTTCTCTTGATTTACTTCAAAACGGGAAAATAAAATAAAATAAATAGCTTGCAGCGGCAGCTTTGGCCGCCCGCTCGCAGCACCACTCGCTCTCTCCTCTTTTCTCTTCTCCCTCTCCCTTCTTCTCTCTCTCCCCTCTTCTCTCTTGTTCCTTTTTTCCCCATCCCCTTCTCTTCTTCCCCATCTTCTTTGGCAAGAAAGAGAAGGGGTTTTCTTTTGGGGTGAGAGCTTTTGGAGGAAGGGAGAGAGATATTAAAAGTTTCTGTTAAAATATTGGACGGATTTAGATGACGTCTGCCTAATTTTGGGAATTTTGTAAATTCAAATGTTTAATGGAAATAAAATGAAGTATGGGTGCTTATGAGACAATTGGATGAAAGTTCAAGGCTACAACTATTACAGTAACTACTGATTCTGGAAAAAAGAAGAAGAAGAAGTGTTCATTAAAATTGTGATAATTTCAGTTTAGCAGTAATTGATAATACTCAAAAGATTGAGTAGAATGGCTATAAATTTTTTAGACAACATATTTTCTAATTAACAACGTTAGCAAACGCAAAAAACATCAACTTTAAATTGTCGCTTTAGGCCTTGTACAGTCTTAAGCCGGCCCTGAACCAAGGCAAGCGGAGTGAGCTAGAATAACAATGATGTCATAAAAACATTATAAATTTTGCTTATGTCTTGTTGCGTAATAAATTCAAGTCTCCATGCCAAAAGAGCAAAAGAAGGATTCGACGTTGGGAAAAAAAAAAAATGCTAAAGATCTTCCATACATACATATAGTACATACTACGGAACACAAATAAAAGTTTCTTACATATGAAATTACAACTTCAAATAACAGATTTGCAAAACACAAGATAAAAGTCCTCCATGAAAGAACGCAAAAACTAGAAATCCAGCCAACAAAAATCTCTGAAACCGGCGATGAACACGCTATAACAGTCGAATGCTGTTACGCACCCGCTGAAAAGATTATGGTGGTCAATATGGAAAACAAAAATAAAACTAGCCAAGCATTTGAAGTTAAAAAGAGTTCCCTTAGAACTACTGTTAGACATGAGTTTGCCACCATGCTATGCAACCAGAGAGAGAGAGAGAGAGAGAGAGAGCACTTACTGCGCTGGAGTAGACATAGTAGCTAGATGTGCGGTGATCGACCGCGGCCGGTGTGTGGTGAATGCGGAAAAAATGGAAATGGTGTTTTGTAGTATAGTAGAGCTAGAGGGTATTGGAAATTCCGAAGAGAAAGACCTTGAATTTTTTCCGTAATGCGAGGGACCATCACTGGCATATATTGACCTTCTTCTTCTTAATTCTTTTTTTTTTTTTTAATCATTGCTTCTGAATTTTCTGGCCGTCTCATGTACTTAATTAGACGTGTGGAATAAGTCAGTCAAATTGATTAATTAGCTAGCAAATACTATAGATAAACCCGTGGAACAAGTTAAGCCGTAAACAAATCGAGCTGAGCTAATTAACAGTACTGATCATGTAGCAATGTTTGCTTGAGTTGAGCTCAAGCTTGTCTTCATTGCTTGAATACGTAATCAGACAAGCTGGATCGGGCTAATCAGGGCTACAAATAAATGAGCTTAATTAGGGACGAAATTCGTACTTGGAAATGAGAAACAGATTATGATCTATATGATTGTATGCATTATCCAGAAACATTAATCACTGGTTACACGAACAGATTTCGAACATAGGCTCAAGCTTGATCAATGTATGCAATTGTAGAAAATCAAACGAGCTGCTGGGAATGAACCAAGCTTACGCGGCTCAGCACCCAGCTGAAAGATTTTCCCTTTGGAACAAAGCTAATAAGTTTTTCATCCGGTCATAGTACTGAAACATCAAAAGTCATCTCAATATTAAATTTGTGGGGATGATCAATGGGGCCGGCCCTTTCCAACTCGTGGGGATGATGGTATGCGAGAAAAGTGTGAACCAAAAAGAAAAAAATTTAAATTTGTTGGCCATGGAGTATTTATTATTCCCTCGTTTAACAGGGAATGAAAGATTATTCGTGTTTGTGTGAAACTACTCCCGAATCTAATTATAATTATTTGATTCTAGAGTTTAACTTCCAATGACTTACAGAATAAATCAACTCATCTTGATAGTGACGATTAGATATATCTAAGTTGCGGGTGGTCGAAACTTAACGTTAAGAGTTTGCTTTCGCTTGAGCTCTCGTATTTAATTAAAACATCTCAAGTGTTATATACACACACACACCACGGATCCAATGAGGGATCCCACACGGTGCTACCGTGCGGGACGCCTCTTTCCCTAGCAAATTTCGATGATCCGAGCCGTTTAAAGTGTGTAGAACGTGATTTTAAGTGTACCCGCGAGAATCAGTAAAAAAAAATGATCGGGAAAGGCTTGATCCGAGCAGTATCATCGAAATTTTCTCGGGAATTAGGGGCATCCCGCTCGGTAGCACCGTGCGGGATCCCTTATGGGATCCGGACTCTGGGTGCGTGTGTATATATATATATATCAATTTTATCGGGGCCAGATCCCAAAAAAAAAAAAAACCATTATTGGGCCAGTTTATACTGGTCTTTGCCTCGACTTTACTCAACTCTGCATTTGTGGACGACAAGATTGAATCTACAAGAGGTGATGCAAGTTGGCCCAAACACATTAAGTTAAAAGATATATAATAATCTGGGCTCTCAACCCATCCCAAATTCTATCGGTTATAAAAACTGAATTAGTGTGAAAGAATCAATTTTTCTCATAAGTCCCGAGTGATTAGTTAGTGCTCCTAGAGTACTGTCACGTGGTGCTCCATCAACCTTCTCCACGTGGTGCTCCTAGAAAGTTAATGAAGCACCAGATGACGGTGCTCTTGGAGGAAAGATTAATACTTGCAAAAGTCTTTTCATCTCTTTTCCTTTCTGTGTGTTTGAAATAATGGCATAACTAATAACCTGGTCTTGATGGCCATTTCATAATTAGGTTAAGCATATAAACTCGAACCCCAAATTTCTTCCTTGTACTAAGGTGGGCATTGGTCTACTTTATATAATTATATATGTACTAAATAAAAAATTAAAAGATTAGGAGCATTTTGAAGGGGGAAAATATGAGCAGAGTGGATCTCGGATTTTTTTTGGAGAGAAGTTTTGGAGAACATTCATAAAGCAAGGTTGCATAGAATGGCTAAGGAAACCCCAATAGGATTCCTCAAAAAAAAAAAAAAAAAAAACAATAGGATTTGGGTAAGGTGAGACTTGTGGGGGGAAATTTTGTACAAGAAAATATTGGGTAGTTGTGTGTGGGTGGAATTTGGTACTAAGAGATATGATTAATACATTCAATTAGGGAAAAGTTGGTGGGAGATGGGAAAGCACATGCTCTTATTATTGGAATGGACATCACATGATCACCAATTTTGATTCTTCAATGAGATCATTTATCCAAATGTAATTAATATTTTTTTGTTTTCCACTAAGCAGCAATGCAAGAATTAATGCCACTTTTCTGATCTACTTAATTCAATTTCGGAGACATCTTGGTTGAGGTTCGATTCGTTCGAATAGCCAGAGGTACATTAATATTAGTATGCATGTATGATGAGCCAAATACTTATAATATAACAAATGAACATGAAGGAAAAGCCGTGATCATTAATTCAGAGAACTATATAGAAAAAACAGCAGAAATGTCCTCCGGTTATAAAAATCTCAAAGGTAGTAATAGATTTTAGTAGTAATTGTTACATGTTAATTATACTTTAACTCTGCAAATTGACATAAAAATATGTTTCAATTAATTCAGGCATTATTGAAAGCCAGCTAGGGAATAATCACCAGCCAATATTCTTCCTTGACTTGGTTGAATATTCTACTGCATGTTGATCTGTCTTGCTCCATTGGGGTATATAATGCAACATCACACATTAAACTAGTAGATTTCAGCCACTCAATTAACTAGATTTTTTATTAACACATGCAGGTTGACTCCAATGGTCCAGTAGTCCCAATAAGACTAGGAGAAAGCTATGGTTCGATCACCTAGCTTCATTATGGAAATGGTACTATGTATTTTTTTCAGTGTATTTTACACATATTTTTGTATAAATATAGTTATATACTCCCTCCGTCCCTAATTAAATGTCCATGTTACCATTTTGGAAATTTTTAAAAAATCACTTCTATCGTCTAAAGTATATTATTTTTTTTATGTAATATGGACGTTGTTTGATAGATCTCAATTGATTCTATTAAACAAAGTTTTGAAAATTATAAAAAAAAAAATCTATAAATTGAAAGATATAATTAGTTTTAAAATAATGTAAAAAAGTGCAACTGGACATTTAATTGAAAGTGTATTGTACTCATAATTTTGGAGGATGATACACATATTTTTTTGGTAAATGGTACGCATATTTATTGGCTCATCAGTTATGTAATTTTATGGTATTAGACTACTTCCTCCGTCCCTTATTTATAGTTCGGTATTCTATTTTGGGCTGTCCCTTAATAAATGTTCATTTTGTAAAGTTAGAGGGTAAAAATTGATGAATTATCTATTTTGTCCCTAAAAGTATATTCTTTTTTGAAAAGTAAGTGAGTAAAAATGTAATGATGATGGGTAAGTAGGAAAAGTGGAGAAAAAAATTAATGTGAAAGGTATAATGATGATGTCTTCTTAATAAGTTAGAGTTACGAAGCAGGACACTTAAAAAAGGACGGAGTGAGTATTAGATATGCAATTTTTTTTTTTTTTTTTGTTGAAGGCTTGAAGCTACAAATAGTTAGTACTATTTTTGCGGTTGCTATCTATTTTTTTGGTACTAGATGCTATTTTTTTTTAACATTATTATTTATGCGTGCATTTTTTTGTTAACCAAAGCTTATACACATACACTAATAATCACCAAAATTTTAGGGTATGTACCATAGAAGACTCGCTATAGTTGTAAAGTGAATTTATCAAGGATAAAAAAAGGAAGGCGATAATGCCACGAAACTATCCTTTAATGCCACGACATATTCATGTGGTTTTACTGTTTTGCCCTTGTTCTCTTTCTCGTGTTCTCTCTGTCTTCTTCATCTTGTACCAATTTTCTCTCCCTGCAAATACAATAACCAGTGCATTTTTCGCCTCCTATGCTCATGCTTATGTAAGTTACTATGTTTATGTCCCCACTCAAGCGAATTCTTTCTACTGGGATCGTTACTAGCGAGAACAATGGATTTGAGATTGTAATCTGGACATGATTTGATACAGTTATTGAATATATAGATTGTGGGCATGCGATGCCCGATTTTCTCGTCCCCTGGGAAGGGATTCCGTTCCCCTCCTAAGAAGAGAAAATGCTGCCGGTTCGCAGGAGCGCTTTTAAGCTGGACGACAAGCGCTTACGAAAATACAGAGTCGTCACTCGGGTTTGAAGGTCCGACATCCAAGGAACCGTATTTCGAAGCACTTGTCGCGCTGTTTGATTTGAAAAGTTAAGGAACTAGTCCGTCATAACCATATCTGGGTTCGGGAGCCAGGTTACGAGAGGGGAAGGGTTTTATGGCACCCCTCTCGCCCAATCCGGAGATCGGTCTCTACTTAGGCATTTGCGAAAGATGTTCATTTGCGATTCTGTTTGATTAATCAATTTTTAGCCATTTAGGGCGGGGAAACAGTTTAATGGGGATTAAAGCTGTAACACGTTTGCAGGTTGTGATGATAGCATAGATGAGCAGTTAGTATAGAATGAGAACAGACTGCTGTGGGAGTTTAAACAAACTGGAACCCCCCTGTTTTGGAGTGATGTGCGCAGGAAGAAACCAACACGCACTGAACAAGTCACTACATGTTGTTTGCTCCTGCGCGCACAACTCCAAGACACGCACGCGCCGGTGAGCTCAAACCCACAGCTTTTATTCTCAAACCTTCTAGGCTCTGGAAGGACCAGTGCACACTCAGGACAAACCACGCAGTTTATAGGCAGCATAATATACAGTTTAAAGGCTTAAAAGCCTTAGAAATTGACAAAACACCCCATAAACAGTGTGGGGATAAAATAATGGCCTAAGGCCGAGCTACCCGTGCAAGCCAACTCACTGGTCAGAGGCAGTCTATCGCGCGATAGAGTCACTCTGTCGATCGAGGGTGCGCACTATCGCGCGATGAAGCCAGTCTGGCGCGCGATGATGCGCCCTGGCGCAGGATGGGCGCAACCAGACCAATGCTTGGTTTACATATTTCTGGGTTCTAGTACATATCCAGAAAGACCTCAGGGGTACTCCAAAACGACAGATAAGCATATTGAACTACCGTTAACAATTTCTAACAAAAGAAAGCAACAAACTGGTTATTAACATGATCAACAGAGTGATCTATACACAAAATAAAGCACAAAACAGTAGGACACCAATCCCCACGTGGTCCGTCGTGTGCAGCACCGGAGTGTCGCGCGAGAGAGTGGGACCATCGCGCGCTGGTTCCTACCATGACGGTTTTTGAAACCTTGCCAGCTTTAGGACCAGGGCTGGTATTGATTACCAGCCTTGGCCCTACCAGCCCCCCTCACGAATCAGAACAGAAAGACAGTAGGTATACTATACCTTCGGTTGAGTTTGAAACGAATTCGAGCTTCGAGGTTTGAAACTTGAATAAGGTGTTTGAATGGTTGTGTGGAAGAGGAAGAACAAGCTATGTTCTTGGTTGAGGTGTGAAAATGGTGTGTAATTCTATTTGAAATTCTTGAACTTGTTAACCCTTTAAATGGATGAACAAATGGGGTAAATAGGGAGAGGGGGTGAATCTGGTTGGTACCAGGAGAGGAGTTCAGCCAGTCCACGAGGCCTGCTGAGAGTTACATTGGTGGCCAACTGCCCATCTCAAGAAAGATTGGTGGTAGGTTGGACCGTCGCGCGATGGACTCAGTCTGTCGCGCGATGGTGCGCCCTGGCGCACTGTCGCGCGATGGAGTGAGTCTGGCGCGCGATGGTGCGCCCCGGCGCACTGTCGGGCAATGGAGTGACTCTGTCGCGCGATGGTGCGCCCGGGCTCGGGATGGATGCGCCTTGGCGCGGGTGGGTCAGTAGGGTTTTAGGTTTTTAAAGTGGTTTAGGCTAGGTTAGGTTCAAGGGTTTTGCAAACACTCAAAGCTCAAACACGCTATCATTCCCAGGGTGTTCTTGATCCATTTCATTATCGGGGAATCAAAAACCGTAAGTAAACTAATCTGAAAGCCCTGTAGACACCCCTCTTTGACAGCACTTGAAGCACCATCGACTTGGTACAAGTAACGTCAAAGATTTCTAGATACCACTCAAGGCAATCCAGAGCAAAGCATACTAGCAAAGTAGACAAGTAAACTTAAGGAACCTGATCGGTGGAATGGACTGGCTGTCCATTGCCGGGATGGAAGTAGAAGTGGACGAGTGAATCGCCGCTTGTTGATCGAATTTGGACAGGACAAGCTGTCGCTGCAGACGTGGACAGGACAGGCCGTTGTTGCTGGGGATCAAGCTATCCTCGGCACAAAGTATTCCAACAAACACGGGTAGGTCGTGTCAGACAGGTTGAATTCCATCTGTTGAGAATCAGAGCCAATCTCCTTATCAAACACCATCCGAGACAGAGCAATAAGCCTGCTGGAAGATGCGCATGAAGCTAGACTGATGTAGAAGTAGTTGTTTGGGGCTGGCCGAGGTGGACTCTCCTGGGGAACAACACGTTGCGGATGGGTGGACCATTGAACAAGCCATCGGACGATAATCTGATCATCGTTGTGGATTGTATGACGATATGGCTAAATATCGTCGATGGATTTGACAGGACCGGCTGTCGTGGATGCGGGCGAACAGATCAATGAGCTGAGTGATCAAATCGCGAGGAATTTGACAGGATGGGAGGATCATCAGTATAAATGATCGAGCCGTTGAAGTCTGGATGGGAGGATCATCAGTATAAACGACTGAACCGTTGCAGACAGGATGGGACAATCATCAGTATAAATGATCGAGCCGTTGAAGTCTAGATTTGAGGATCATCAGTATAAATGACCAAGCCGTTGCAGACAGGATGGGACAATCATCAGTATAAATGATCGAGCCGTTGAAGTCTGTAGGGGAGGATCATCAGTATAAATGACCGAACCGTTGCAGACAGGATGGGACAATCATCAGTATAAATGATCGAGCCGTTGAAGTCTGTAGGGGAGGATCATCAGTATAAATGACCGAATCGTTGCAGACAGGGTGGGACAATCATCAGTATAAATGATTGAGCCATTGAGATTGGACAAGACCTGCTGTCGTTGATTTAAGACGGGCAGATCAGTGTGCAGAATGATCGAGCCGTTGAGAAATGGACAGGACCGGCTGTCGTTGATTTGAGACGGGTAGATCAGTGTGCAGAATGATCGAGCCATTGAGTTTGGACAGGACCAGCTGTCGTTGATTTGAGACGGGCAGATCAGTGTGCAGAATGGATCGAGCCGTTGAGTTTGGACAGGACCAGCTGTCGTTGATTTGAGACGGGCAGATCAATGTGCAGAATGATCGAGCCGTTGAGTTTTGGACAGGACCGGCTGTCATTGATTCGAGACGGGCAGATCAGTGTGCAGAATGATCGAGCCGTTGAGAAATGGACAGGACCGGCTGTCATTGATTTGTTATGGGCAGATCAGTGTGCAGAATGATCGAGCCATTGAGAAATGGACAGGACCGGCTATCGTTGATTTGTTATGGGTAGATTAGTGTGCAGAATGATCGAGCCGTTGAGAAATGGATATGACCGGCTGTCGTTGATTGAGATGGACAGATCAGTGTGCAGAATGATCGAGCCGTTGAGAAATGGACAGGACCGGTTGTCGTTGATTTGTTATGGGCAGATCAGTGTGCAGAATGATCAAGCCATTGAGTTTGAACAGGACCGGCTGTCGTTGATTTGTTCCGCAGAAGATTTTATCGCATGCTTGCATGTGAACAATGCCGCAAGAGATTTTCGATCGCATCCGTTGGCAGACAAATCGTGGACTCAGAGAGATTTCTTCGCATCCGCTGACCAACGATAACAATACCGTAGAAGATTGCATCGCATCCTTCAGCAAGCAAATCAAGAGTTATGGAGATTTCCATTGCCTCCGCTAACAAACAGAACAAAACCGCAGGAGATTGCGTCGCATCCTTTGGCCAACAAATCGAGAGTTATGGAGATTTCCATCGCCTACATTAACAAACAGAACAAAACCGCAGGAGATAGCATCGAATCCTTTAGGCAACCAAGACTTGATGGTAACCATTCTAGCCACCTTTCTGTTTTCAACATTTGATATACACAATATGCAAAGATGTATACCATATGAATGCACAAACTGAAAATGCAGACCCTAGCTAAGGGTGGCTCCTAGGAGGACAATGATGCCTAAGGACTACCACTGAGCCCCAGTACTTTACTGTCTTTTACTTCTGAGATGTGCATCCCGATAGAGAGACATTAAGCGGGCCCGCGTGCCCAGTTGACATATACCGATGTGGCATTGGGCTTGCATGCCCTTTCTTCGATGCTTGGGCGGATAAGCCCCAGAGATATGCTTTGCTTGGCCTTAGGCTGACGTGCCCTTACCGTTGACGAGATTACACAGCATGTGGATTACAGAAGCCAGGATAGCAATGTAAAAATTACATTTTCGCAGTTTATGGACAAAAACTGACCGCTAATATCTAATTTACATTGACAAGTGAACTGAGTCGACACACAAACATGCGCACATATATGTACAGACTCACCTAGCTCGAAGAAAAATGAGAAAAATTCCAAGGATACGATGCGGATCCTTAGACACATGGAGAATAATGAAATTTTGGGCATTAACGTGCCAAAACTCACAATATCCCTTTAGACAGGTGAAACTGACACTTGCGCAAGGTCAAAATAGCTGTACATTGACCTGCATGAACAAATAGAATCAAGAAAAGCATCTCGACATGACAATGGATTGAAAACTAGAAAAATGCCACAAAGACGCAAACAATGACTCGTATAGGCCCGGACTGAAACCGACACCCCCGTGCAGTCACATTAGGTCCATATGACCTGCACGGCATGACAAGACTTGACAAAAGCCCTTTGAATAGGACTCAAAGGTAGTAGCTGACTGTTGTCGATTGCTGCGCGAATTGAAAAAGCGCGCGCAGGATTGAGACCAACGCACATAACTATGAACAAGTGCACGTGAACCTCAAACTAGCCACATGACTACAAAGCTATTGCAACTGCTCACACTAGACTTCGCTGAATTTAGAATAAATTGTGAGCCGTTGGGCCTCACCAGCATTTCGTTCTGTTTTTTATGCTTAAATTCTTTTAAGGCTTTATGCTCAGCTTTTGAAATTGAAATAGTAGTTTGAAATAAAATTGAAAGACAAAAGGTTTCACCCTTTCAGACTCCTCCCATGCAGCTTGATCTTCGATCCTATTCGACCTTTGATGTGTACCAACGTCAACCATGGATCCAATTGATAGATTGTGATCGAGTCTCAATGAAAAACTGCCTACGTATCCCAAGCTAGGGAATCAGGTCAAAACGTAGTTCAGGCCAAGGTTCACTCGTGTGTTTTACCTCACCTTTTACGCTCTAACTTTTGCCTAGAACCGCCACTTCGGGTTTTCGGTCTAGTGAGCTTTCAAACATTGCCTTTACTTTTGCCTAGACCTCCTTCATAGGTTTTCGGTCTAGCAGGCTACTCTAACTTTTGCTTGGAACTACCCACCCTTGGGGTTTTCAGCCCAACGAGCTTCTCTCAGGGAAAAAGCTTTTGAATTGATCCATGCTGACCAAGGTATTTGAATTTGATTGCCATCGAGGTAAGTCGAGATCGATGGTCTCTGGCCACAGCCTCAAATAAAACAGCTTTTGATAGAACAGAGTCCAAAGTGTTTCAGTTGACATGCCTCGCTCCAGGCCACTTTTGAACTTTCCAATTTGTGCTTGGCGGAACGCTGCTCCTGCAAATTTGAGGATGGTATGAGGTGCTGGACCTTCTGAGCTTTGCTTTGTATGGTTTGGCGCCTGGTAGCAGGGGGATTTGATGTTCCTTTATCTCAGGGTCAACATTAGGCATGTCATTTGAAAGACCCTGCCAAAACATTGATGAACTCTTCGAGCCTGTCTGACTGGACACAATGCTCCTCTGGGAACAGCTTTGAACCAAATTTGAACCATTGGGAGGTTGTCCTTGTCTTTCAAGTTTATTTGAAAACTGCTATTTCAATTAATAGGCTGAGCATGCCTTTTGTCTTCCCTTTCGGCGAGGGAACACATTTCCTTGGGGATGATCCCATCGAATCTATCCCTTCGTCGTCAGGGTCAACACAGTTTATTCAAAAGTCAGCAAAGTACTTAGAAGCAAGATAGTGCATATCATAAAGAAAGCCCCTCGGGGTTGCCAAGTACAGTAGACTCAAAACTTGAAACGAAAGCTACGACGTGGAGGGCCAAGAGGCACAACCTCCGACTCAGAGCTAGACTTTAGACAAATGCAAATAACTCTATGTCAGACCCAGACAAAACGCCAATGCAAACTAGACGCGGTTTGAAAATGCAATATTTAAAAAGCTACCCATAGCTTCCACAAAAAGAGGTAGGATCCAGCGGGTGTCAAGCCCAAGCAACAGCACTTCAGCTTCCTCAGCTTCTTTTACCAAACCTACTCAGTGCTCTTTTGATCAATGGACCTCAGTCCGTCAGTCCGCTCCTTTGTAAGCTTCTCATTACTGTTAATCTAGGTGTCGGCAGTGAAGACCTCAATTGCCCAACCTACAGCCATCATGTTAACCTCCGGTTCGAACGGGATGGAAATGATTGGTTTGGGTTGGCTTTCTGGGACGATATAGTGGCTAGGGTTGAATATGGTGGAGCTCAGGTTGATTTGAGTGGAGGTGATAGATATCTGACCAACCAGAGGGTCAGAGTTGTGTTGAGGCAAGGAGTTGGAAATGACGTTGGGCTTTGGTGGAACTTGAACCGTGCCATTGTCAATGAGATCTTGAATCTCATGTCGAAGACAATAGCATGCATCAGTGGGATGGCCAGGCATTTGGTGGAAGGCACAGAAGAGGTGAGCCTTGTAACCAGAAGGTAGGACTTTTGGCGGAGAAGTTGGGGTCAAAGGTTTGAGATGCCCAGACTTGACAAGTTTTTCCATCACTGCGGACAGAGGTGCCTCAAAGACAGAGAAATTCCGAGGCTGGGTTCGGGCCCTGTAGCTTTGGCCGTTTTGAACCTGGTTGACATTGACAGCGCGATTGGAGTCAAAAGCCGGAGCATCGCTCCCACTTGTAGCTGTGTTGGAGTAGTTACTGTTACCAAACAACGCGCTACTATTTCCAGAATCGGGTCGCGGCTTCGTTTTCTGTGAGGATGACTCTCCTTTGGGCAGAATTCCACTCTGCAGTGCATCCTCAATGGCTAGGCCTGACTCAAAGAAAGTCTCAAAGTTTGCAGATGCTTGAACAAGAACCAGACATAATCGAGTTGGAGATTGCGCGAGATGATGCGGAGTTGATCCCTCTCGCTCGGGCGATCAGTCATCAATGCGGCTTTAGCTCTACACCTCTTAACAAAAACTGCAAAGGACTTATTTGCTTCCATTTTGGTGGATTCTAACTCCCGAGTAGTCATCTTGAGTTGAGAGTTGTAGTTGTACTGTGCAAAAAAGGCGGCCCCAATATCCTCCCAAGTTCTTCTTTTGGAGATGTCGAGCGACATGAACCACTGGAGGGCAAGCCCAGAGAGAGTTTGAGGGAAAAGCTGAGACATGGCCTCACTTTCCACACCGAGCAACTTCATCGCAGCATGGTAGCCAAAGAGATGAGTCTTGGGATCACTGCTCCCATCGAACTTAACCAAGTCAGGCATCTTGAATTTGTCAGAAAGCCTAGCATTGGGGTACAAACAGAGATGATCCAGGTCAATTCCCCCTGCACTGATCATCTCGGATTTTGAAATAGCTTCTTCCAGCTTAGCCATCTTGGCCATAAGAACAGCTATGTCAGGGTTTTGAACAGGCCTAACAACAGCGGGGTTTGGATTTGGAGCAGGCACACGAGCCTCTCTAGGGTTGGGCTGAACAATGAGACGCCCTGCATGGTTTGGATCCTCGACAAAGACAGGTTCTGCATGAACATCCTCATCGTCCTCACCTTCCTCTTCAGCCAATGGTGGAAGACGAGTGTTGATAAGGTCATTCAACCGAGTGATGGAGGCATCAGTCGGGGTGGCCTTCTGTTGCATAGTAGTGATACTGTTCTGGAGGGTCATGAGTATGGTTTCCAAAGTGAGCGGTTGGTCTGTCATTGTAGGTTTTTCCATGGAGCTTGATGAAGAAGCTGAAGATGGGGAAACCGGCGGTGTGGCTTTTTGCAATATCGATGGCGAACCTGACTGCAGGGTGGCCAACAATGAACCTGGAGAAGCCTCCGTTGTAACTGACTGGGGTCCTAACCTGACAAGTCTTTGAATCAGATTCTGATGCAGACGTTCCCAAGTAGGTTTGGCTCTTCCTTTCGGTACTCTCTTGTTCGGTGCAATGGTTCCAAACTAGACAGTAAAGTAATCGAAAGCTCAGTGACGTTCCTGCAGCAAGCTATGTATAAGAATAATGCCATGTACACGTCATCGTCGTCGGTGTCCTCCTAGACTCTACAACTATAGACGAGTCTGGCTCATGATATTCAGACGCTGCCAAAATCCTCGAAAATCTTTTCGAGGGTGTATCCTTTGAATAGATCGACTAACACTAAGAGATGTCAAAACAGTCTAAGCCTTTGACTATTCCGTTCTCGAAGTTTCAACTTTGAATTCAGAACAACTCAGTATTGATGACATGGCACCTTAACTTTGAACGTCGCGGTGTATAGTGACTTCGCACTTCAACCTGGGTAGTGCCAGTGACACAACATCCATACTTTGTGGTTCCTTATTTTCGGTTGAAACTTCAATCAGTCATGAGCCAAAGGCTTAAAAAGGTTTGATTTCCCAAAGTCTCCCTAATCTAAAGACTTTGAAAATTTAGCAACGTGCACCATCGAGATGCACGACTCTTCATCGGATCATGGCAACGTCTTAATAAGCATAAGACAGACTCGAAAGAGAGACAACCTAGAAGCCGCCCTAAACATGCTCCTACGCAAAACGGTATGTATGTACAGAAACAGAGACGAGTTTGCCTCACGAATTTCAGACGTTGTCAGAATCCTCAGAATTCTTTTCAACCATGTGTCCCTGAGTAGATCGTCAGATCCTAAAAGATGTCGAAATAGACTAAATCTTCGACTAGTCCCATTTGAAGGTTCAACTTTGAATTTGGAACAACTCGGTGGTGATGACATGGCACTTTAACCTTGAACACGGCGGTGTATAGTGACTTTGCACTTCAACCTGGGTGGCGCCAGTGACACGGCATCACTACTTTTGTTGTTCCATATTTTCGATTGAATTCTTAACCGGGCATGAGCCAACGATGTAGTAAATTTTGATTTCTTAAAGTCTTATTGAACTAAGGACTTTGCGATTGATAACAAATATTCGACAGAATGAAGGACTCCTCATCGGGTCCAACAACGTCTTAGATTGCGCAAGACAAACCCGAAAGAAAGAACCACTCTAAGCATGCTCCTATACAAAATAATGTATGTACAGTACATGCGATAGGGAAAGCAGTAACACGAAGACAGTATATGGGGGTTAGATGCAAGTAATCTTACCCTGTAGGTACCTGTCTTAGTTTGGAGAGTTCTAGTGCTTTGTATATGCAAAGGCCGGTTTTGGCTTGTAACAAGTTCCTCGGACTAAAGCCAAGATATACCTCCCATTGCCCGCGTAATCGCAGAGCAACAGTCAAACGGTAGAATGACTCATCATCGTCGAAGGTTGTTAGTCATTCGGGGTCCCCGGGCTCCGGTAAACCGTGCTAGATTGCCAAAACGATCCAACGAGGCTTATCCCACATCGACGCAAATGAAGATGCTAAAAAGTTGATTAATAGAACAGAATCGCAAATTCGCAAATACCTTTTCAAATTTGGCTCTCTTTATTGATCAATACTTAGAATAAACTACGCGGAAGAACAATCGGAAAAGCCCCAGATTGGATGGCCGGACTCGAGGTCCTGTTAAATCACCAGTCCTTTCTTTAGCACCGCGAAGCTTACTATTTTGACAGGCTTTTGGGGATTGTTCTCACGCGTTTTAACTTTTAAGTATAGACCAATATTGATTCGATCCCCAGCAGAGTCGCCACTGTGGGCATGCGAATGCCCGATTTTCTCATCCCCTGGGAAGGGATTCCGTTCCCCTCTTAAGAAGAGAAAATGCTGCCGGTTCGCAGGAGCGCTTTTAAGCTGGACGACAAGCGCTCGCGAAAATACAGAGTCGCCACTCGGGTTTGAAGGTCCGACATCCAAGGAACCGTATTTCGAAGCACTTGTCGCGCTGTTTGATTTGAAAAGTTAAGGAACTAGTCCGTCATAACCATATCTGGGTTCGGGAGCCAGGTTACGAGAGGGGAAGGGTTTTATGGCACCCCTTTCGCCCAATCCGGAGATCGGTCTCTACTAAGGCATTTGCGAAAGATGTTCATTTGCGATTTTGTTTGATTAATCAATTTTTAGCCATTTAGGGAGGGGAAACAGTTTAATGGGGATTAAAGCTGTAACACGTTTGCAGGTTGTGATGATAGCATGGATGAGCAGTTAGTATAGGATGAGAACAGACTACTGTAGGAGTTTAAACAAACTGGAAGGCCCCTGTTTTGGAGTGATTTGCACAGGAAGAAACCAACACGCATTGAACAAGTCACTACATGTTGTTTACTCCTGCGCGCACAACTACAAGACACGTGCGCGCCGGTGAGCTCAAACCCACAGCTCTTATTCTCAAACCTTCTGGGCTCTGGAAGGACCAGTGCACACCCAGGACAAACCGCGCAGTTTATAGGCAGCATAATATACAGTTTAAAGGCTTAAAAGCTTTAGAAATTGACAAAATACCCCATAAACAGTGTGGGGACAAAATAATGGCCTAAGGCTGAGCTACCCGTGCAAGGTCACTCACTGGTCAGAGGCAGTCTATCGCGCGATGGAGTCACTCTGTCGCGCGAGGGTGCGCCCTGACGCACTGTCGCGCGATGAAGCCAGTCTGGCGCGTGATGGTGCGCCCTGGCGCAAGATGGGTGCAACCAGACCAGTGCTTGGTTTACACATTTCTGGGTTCTAGTACATATCCAAAAAGACCTCAGAGGTACTCCAAAACGACAGATAAGCATATTGAACTACCGTTAACAATTTCTAACAAAAGAAAGCAATAAACTGGTTATTAACATGCTTAACAGAGTGATCTATACACAAAATAAAGCACAAAACAGTAGGACACCAATCCCCACGTGGTCCGCCGCGTGCAGCACCGGAGTGTCGCGCGAGAGAGTGGGACCATCGCGCGCTGGTTCCTACCATGACGGTTTTTAAAACCTTGCCAGCTTTAGAACCAGGACTGGTATTGATTACCAGCCTTGGCCCTGCCAGCCCCCCTCAGGAATCAGAACAGAAAGACAGTAGGTATGCTATACCTTCGGTTGAGTTTGAAACGAATTCGAGCTTCGAGGTTTGAAACATGAATGAGGTGTTTGAATGGTTGTGTGGAGGAGGAAGAACAAGCTATGTTCTTGGTTGAGGTGTGAAAATGGTGTGTAATCCTTTTTGAAATTCTTGAACTTGTTAACCCTTTAAATGGATGAACAAATGGGGTATAAATAGGGAGAGGGGGTGAATCTGGTTGGTGCCAGGAGAGGAGTTCAGCCAGTCCACGAGGCCTGCTGAGAGTTGCATTGGTGGCCAACTGCCCATCTCAAGAAAGATTGGTGGTAGGTTGGACCGTCGCGCGATGGACTCAGTCTGTCGCGCGATGGAGTGAGTCTAGCGCGCGATGGTGCGCCCCGGCGCACTGTCGCGCAATGGAGTGACTCTGTCGCGCGATGGTGCGCCCAGGCGTGGGATGGATGCGCCCTTGCACGGGTGGGTCAGTAGGGTTTTTGGTTTTTGAAGTGGCTTAGGCTAGGTTAGGTTCAAGGGTTTTGCAAACACTCAAAGCTCAAACACGCTATCATTCCCAGGGTGTTCTTGATCCATTTCATCATCGAGGAATCAAAAACCGTAAGTAAACTAATCTGGAAGTCCAGATTGGGGTGTCTACATAGATCCAATCTCTCTTCCCCACACAGCCACACACGAGCAAATCAAGACCACAACCTTCTTCTTGATTTGATTTTGATGGGGATTGCTACCATTAACCTTTAAATCGAGCAGACTAATGTAACCATTGATCTATTTCTGTAGTAAACTGAACCCAAACCAAACTGAGTCTTATGTCACAATCACTTGGAGTCGACTACAAACATGCATGGAGAGAGACAAACTAATCATGTTTATCATTTTACTTTTCAAAACTAAAATCTGTCGTTGCTAAAGGTTGTGAATTAGGGGAATCAAAGGGGTTCTGTTGTGAGGCGGCCATGGCTGATGATAATGAAAAGCAGATGTAGAAAATCCCGTCTCTAGCAGATGAGGGTATTACTGTCAGTACACAAAATCTATCGTGGCACTATAAAATTTTGTCGTGGTAATAGCAGCAGCCTAAAAAAAAAACACAACTCGGAATTTCTGAGGGCAAATTCCCGAAGATATATATTTTTTACTCCTACTTCATTTCACGACTAAACCCAGCCAATCAAATAGGCAATTGTGGAAAGAAAATCCACATTTTGGGCACAAAACTGCAAAATAAGTATACTATAGGCCCCGTTCCGCTAAGTACTTAATTTTATTGCAAAATAAGGTGTAAAATATAGGCCTCGTTTCGCTAAGTATAAATACTTAATTTTTGAAAATTAAATGTAATAGATTGTGAGAGAACGACATGTCTCGTACACAACTACTTATTTTTCCACTCCACCCCAGGTCAATCTTGAACGTAGCAAAGTTTCTTGATGACCAAAGAGTCGAGTTTCCAGTAATAAAATATCCAATACCTACATTGGTTTCATTTCCTCAGTTCTGGAACACAAGAAATTAGCTAGGAGTACTAACCCTAATTCCCCAGAAAACAGAATAGAATAGCGACATTTCCGATATTGAAGTCACCAAATTGCTTCATCCATGCGTGCGCGCGCAGAGAGAGAGAGAGAGAGAGAGAGAGAGAGAGAGAGAGTTCCAAGCAAGGGTATGTTTTAACGGTATTTCTACCGGTTCTGATCTGGGATTTTACACAGATGATTGAAATCGTTCATTTTTCTTAGATTGATTTTCTAACATGCTCTATAAAAGATCAATTTAATGGGATAGGATAAGTACGGATCAATTTGTCTCGTATCCAATTGAACCGATCTGTTATAATTCAATTTAAAATTTTGTTCTTTACAAAATGGAAATGAGCAGCATGAATTATATTAATATAGGACATGAGGCGGGACCGACTCCGCACACGGGATTTGTAGAATTTTTGCACCCAGGGATCGGCACCCATAATCGCACTCGTATGGTAATCATACAAACTTCAAATTTAAGTATAGCAAAAGGGAAATGATTTTGTCACTCCCTTTTTTGTCAACCCCACTGCCCTGCAAGTGTATTTTTTGTATAAAAATACACTTGTATGGGAATGGCGTTAACAAAAAAGGGAGTGGCAAAATCAGCAGCTTAGCAAAATAAATTATTGAGCATATCAATCTGTTGGGAAATGGATTCCTACACTAATCACGAGAATATCAGATAAACATGAATTTATGAGAGGATTTGCACAGTTGGAGACATTTAAAAATTAGTCAAAAAGGATGAATTCAGTACCATCAAAGTACTACAAAGCAGACAGTATGATCAATTTGGACCCCAAAAGACAATGGGAAACACATTTTCTTTTCCATATATAACTTGCGCGTTCTAACTAGCTTACGCGCATCTTGATTAACATTGGTGGACTAATCTCACCATCCAATAGCGGGACAAAATTTTGTATCGACGGGCTCTAAAAGAGTGCATAACAAACCCCTAAATTCCAGAGACGAAGACCTTAGACTGCCAGGCGGCCAACCCCATGGGGATAATGGGAAACACATTAGACAAGATCACATGGAAAGATTAATGTTCCAATCACATTTATCGTAGTAGACGAGACAGTACAGATCCAACTGCCTTGATCATTACCAAGGAGATATGTTAAAGTGGGCCATTTCATATTTCCAATGGGCTAAGCCCAATTTGGCCAATTTCGTAGGTGAGACTCACAAAGTTTTTAGGACCATGGTCCTAAGTTCCATGGCAAATTCCAATAAAATTTACAATTGCACGATTTACAATTGAAAATGCATTGTGATACTTTTGCTATTTACAACACAAGAGATGATTAAGCTGTCAGAAAATGGACCCAACAATTCATGTCAAGCTATTTAACACCATCTCTCACGCTTGTCTTGCACGTGAAGATGCAAATTTTTGCAGACAGAACAAAACAGAATACAAAGGGGCTATGTGGTTTTGGTTTGGCTATTTCTTTTTTGTTTGACTGTTTCAGCTTATTGTGGATGGGTGCTTAGGTATAAGGAGTGAGGCTCGGTTTGGGTTTTTGACTGTTGAGGTTATGTGGATGTGAATTTCGTTGGCGTCCTGCCTTCTTCTAGGTCTTGGGTGGCTTTTGCCGGTGTGCCATTGATCCTTTATCTTTGTAATCCTTTACAAAGTTTAATAAATTCTTTTTGCTTAGCAAAAAAAAGAATGCAACCGGAAAACAAATGCAGATAGAGAGACTTGAACAAGACTTCTTGGAACATGAGCTCTAATACCATGACACTTTTGCTAAAGGAGACAATCGTTTTTTGCGTTTATTGCATGACTTGCTTACAATTATACAAGATGTTCAATAGTATTAAAAATAGAGATTAGCTAGGTTGTACAAAGAAAACCCTAATGCAATGAAAGACTATTCTACCCTTAAAACAATAATTAATAACAAATAAACCAAACCCTTAATTCTGTACGATCACACAAAGGACTTGAGAAATCGAACGTATGTAAACAAGGATCTTGTTTTTCAGTACATTAGTTACGCTCATCCCATTAGAAATATGCGGTGTCGCTCAAAACACGCTTCCCAAAAAGTGGTTATGCTTACCGGTAAAACTAGAATTTGCAAATGCTAGAAGCTAAATTATGGAAAGCAAGTTTAACTATCATCATCAAAATGGTCTACAAAAAAGTGCATAAGATGGGTACAACCGTACAATATTCTCTTATTCCTAAGAACCTCAAATTCCCAGCAGAGAACTTTCTCATTGTTAATAGTAATAGCAAGTATTCGGAATCTCATCCCAAACATTTATTTTCTCAAAGATAGATAACAAAAAACCATTTGTGTAAAAAAGTACTCACTCGCACAGTTTCTTGTTGCTACATATAGCCTAAATTGTCACCGTTTTTTTCATTTACTGCTAACTTATCAAGATCAAGAAATGAAATTCTCAGAGGCTGGGTTCTGCTTATATCATCACATGATTCCTACTAAACCTTCTGCTGGAGTGCGTAATCCTAGAGGACGCTTGCTCACCGAGGCATTCAAAATTCTTTCAGCAATAAAAATACAACAAACAAAACCAGTTAGAGAGCAAAAAACTACAAACCTGAACGAATTTTATTTTATTCATCCCAAAGGTGTGTTGCCATGGCCACCTAAATCTATGAGTACACTTCTCAATAACCACTTAAATCTAGGACACTTCTTAGGACTCAATCTGTACTTTAGCAGGTGAATTAGCAGTGTTGCAATGTGATGGTGTTTTTGGTAACTCTGGATAAGAAAAATGGAGACCAACCTAGATGCCAACCATAATAACGAGAAGCAGAGCCACTGACAAGCACAACTAATTTGCAACTTAACCGTCAATTTTACCACTATTATCCCGAAAAACAAAACTCTGCCTTATGAAAAGTTGTCAAGAGTATGGTTAATTAACTGTTCCAAGATCCTGTTGTGTCGTAGAAGGGTTATGCAAATGATATTCACTCGTAATGGTATCCAAATTCTTTTGAGTTTCCTGTACATATACTATATGGTATCCAAGAACACACAGCTTCTTGAAAGTCTTGCCTTCAAAATCATATCGCATGACCTTCCCATTTATGATGGGCACTAAGAATGACTCCTCATCAATGTCTCCCTGAACCAGTGTTTTAAATGGTGATAGGCACACTGAGGCGCCAAGGTCCCCTGGAGCCTAGGCTCAAGGCGTGTGCCTCGTCAAAGTGAGGCACAAATTTATTAATTTTTGCTCGGCAGCAAGGCGCAATTTATTAGAACAAGTATTCTAATATAGGCAAAACTTTCAACACAAGCAAACACTTATCAAACTTTCAAATGTCATACAAAATAACATTTCAATGGTTAAACAGAAGCTCTCAAAGGTTGCCGATTAGTTCTCTTTGCATGGAAGGAAATTATCCAGTGTATTAGCCTACCTTTTATGCATCATAGATCAATGGTGGAGATTGATTTTGGCCTAATTTGAATAAAAATTCACGAGGCGCTCACCTCAAAGCCTAGGCATGCGCCTCAGTGCCTAATATGCGTCTAAGTGATCTGCGCCTAAGCTCAACTCCGCGAAGCCCAAACCTTGCACCTCACCTCAACACCTAGGCGCACGAGGTGCGCGCCTTTTAAAACACTGCCCTGAACAACTAAAAACGACACAAAATTCTACCCAAGAATCATCCCCTCAACTCTAATACTTCACAAACCCCCACAAATAATTTATTTTCATCTCTTATACATCAAACCGAGCACACTTCTGGTCATATATGTCAATATAATGCAAATGGCCCTTAGACTCCCCAAAATAGCTTGTGCTAGGGGTGTTTTTATAAACCGGAAAACCGGACCGAACCGGTCTAAAGTTCCGGTTTTTTAGTGGAACCAGTCCGGTCCGGTTTGAAATTCTTTTTAAAATTTATTCCAGTCCGGTTTCCGGTTTTGTAGATTTTCAGACCGAACCGGACCGGACCAGTTTTCTACATGCATGTAAAAATTGAAAGAGCCGGGGCTCGAACTCGAGACCGAGCAGCGGAAATAGCCTCAACTCACCACTGGGCCAATGTTCTAAAACTCGGCACTCGGTACTCGTTCGGCCGGCCACCTTGTACCTTGTAGGCCGAGTACTCGGCGATTACTCGGCAATTACTCGGCGAGTAGAAATTACTTGGATTTTTATTTTATATGTTGAAGAAGAAGAGGAACAGCAGCAGCAGCTTCGAACAGCAGCAGCAGCTTTGTGTTCAGTCGATTAGGGTAACTAGGTAAGTATAAAAATATACTGAAATTACACTAACGACCCTTCAAATTTAACATATTATGAATTTTACCCCATTTTTTTCAATTTTTTTCGATTTTACCGAGTAATTCCGAGTATTCGTTTTACCGATTACTCGTACTCGCCGAGTATTCGCCAAGTACTCGCCGAGTAATTCCGAGTAATCGTCTGGCCGAGTAATTCCACCGAGTATGCCTAAATCTACTCGGCTAGGCACCTTGTACCGAGTACTCGGCGAGTACTCGCCGAGTATTTCCGAGTTTTAGAACACTGCACTGGGCTATTGTTTCGTTTGTGTGAAATTATTTATTACATTACGTAAGCAACATTCATATATAGAAACCCAATTCCCTAAACTCCAGTTATCGTTTTCTTGTCCAAAAAAGACTATTCCAGTCTGCGCAGCGCCGCAGCCTCTCTCTCTCTCTCTCTCTCTCTCTCTCTCTCTCTCTCTCTCTCTCTCTCTCCCTCCTCCTCCTCCTCCTCCTCCTCCTTCTTCTTCTGCTGCAACGGCAAGTCCGGCGATGGTGGGTCTGGCGACTGTTGGTATCTCTGAAACCATGAGTCTCTCTCTCTCTCTCCCCTTTTCCCATCCATCTCTCCATTGATTTTTGGTTTGAATTTTGTTTTTCTTTTGTATGAAACCCCAAACTCAGATCTGGTCTGAGATGGAGCTTGGTGCGAGCATTTGATGCCGGCGGTGGTGCGCTCTCTCTCTCTCTCTCTCTCTCTCTCTCTGTTCTGGAAGTTGAAACTGGATAAGCCGGAACGAAACCGGTTGAACCGGTCGAAACCGGACCGGATTATCTCAACTGGTCCCAGTTCTAAAAACCCCAAACCGGATAATCGGTTTTGACCAAAATATACGCCAAACCCGGTCAAAACAAGACCGGTATCACCCCTAGCTTGCGCTCCTCTTACCAATCAACAAACCCTCTGGGAGTGGAGGCATTTTCATTTTCACAATCACCTACTTATTGATATTAAAATACAATGACTAACCACGATTAACAATATTAATCCAATGAATACTTATAGAACCCTCCCAAAACACTCCCCGATTGAAAGAAGTGTTAAGACTTGCCACAAAAGGCTCACCAGACAAAACCCAATCCACTATCTCCAACAAGTACACCTCTACCTAATAATACTCGAACCCTAATTCTTGTTTCCTCGGACAAGGCTCCAGATTTTTCATCAAAATAACAAACCAATACAATTTTGTAGTACCGTGATTTCGATGAATCAAAAGCCAAATCTACGCCACAAACGAGTGGCTTCAAAATGCCACCATAACCGGGTTTGGGCAATTTTTAAATTGCTCAGTTGTGGGATTGTAAATGTATTTTTCAATTGGATCAGCATGATAGGGGAGCTGAAGCAGCAGAATAACCCATTGCAAGATGAGGCGATTTGTAGCCTAATGGTTCGGGGATAAAGTTTCTAGGGTTTAGATCGAGCAAGGAAAAATACAGACGAGGTGTATGAACACGTATAAAGCCTATGCTTATAAATTTTAAGAAGTTACTTCTCATATAAGAAGGAGAAGATAGTGTTCTTATCATTACTTCTCCAGCATTTTTTATCTTCATTCCATCAAGGAACAGAGACTTCCAAATCCTCTCCATTAAATTATTTATCTCCACATCTCTATGTCATTCAAAAAAAAAAAAAACAGATGACTATCAACATAGGCTTTCTGCGAAACTTAATGAAAACTTAGCATGTCAAAACAAACAAAAAACATTTGTAGACATATTTACATGTAGATTGCGTTCTTAGCATAACTTGATCAGACATTTTATCCATTCATTCATGTGAGCCATTGCATCCCGTATACTTTCCTTCATGTTCTTGCTCTAGTCCTCAGGTTGACAAAGAGACATGAACCAAACTCTGCCACTGTGTTGAGTTATTCATCTGTAAATCCACGGCTTGAGGCCACGTCTAGTAAATTTGAGCACTTGGGAATAACCGAATCGTGTCGGGAAGCATTATGCATCATGGTTACTAAGTCTTCAGGTTCCTTCTTGTTAAATCTGTACACCATCTCTTCGCACTTGAGAAGTTTTTTGCAGCCTACTTGAACATCCATTCCTCTGTTTTGTGTCTTTCCCTCTATATATTTTTGCTTTGTTTCCCACCATTTGTCTATTACGTTGTCACCAAAACCGTTTTTGAATTTAACAGTCGTCTCTTCCCAAAACAGAGAAATGGATGTTCAAGTTGACAGCGAAAAATTTCTCGAGTGCAAAGAGATGGTGTACAGATTTGGCGAGAAGGAATCCGAAGACTTAGTGACCATGATGCATAGTGGTCCCTGAAACGATTCAGTTATTCCCGACTGCTCAAATTACTAAACGTGGCCTCAAGCCGTGGAATTGCAGATGAAGGACTCAAAACGGTGGCAGAGTTTGGTTCACGTCTCTTTTGTCAAAGAGAGGACTAGTGGAAGAACATGGAAGAAAGCATACGAGATGCAATGGCTCACATGAATGAATGGATAAAAAACTCTTATCAAGTTATGCCAGGAACGCAATCTACATGTAAATATGTCTGCTGATGTTGTTTTGATAACCTATGTTACCTGTCGGACTGTTTGTTTTCGCTTTTTTGAATAACATATAGATGTGGAGATAAATCATTTAATGGAGAGGATGTGGAAGTCTGTCTCTTGATGAAATGAAGATAGAAAATGCTGGAGAAGTCACGGTAAGAACGATATCTTCTTCTTATACGAGATCTTAAGACAGTTGAAGTTCAGGTGTGTAAATGGGACATTGAGTCAAAGGTCAGGGGTTGTTTTGAAATTTCTCCAGAAGATTATACAGGATGACCTTACAATTTACTTATAGCTAGAGCACCAACAGCGATTCATCCTCACTTACATGCTCAAGAGTCATGACAACCAAAGAACGTGCAATGTGTAAAGGAAACAACCAGCAATTTCAAGCCCAAACACAAGCCATACAAGAAATAGGGCAGCAAGTTGACGCAAATTGTAAATGTAGACATTTAAAACAAGGACCAAAGAACTCAAAAGTACTTCAAAATCAACTATCCAAATGCAAAATGTTAACTAACAGAAACAAACAACTTATTAAATTTTCCAAGCTTCTAATCAACAAAACAATTTACCAAGAAAACATTGCATAGATATGTACTCTTTTGTCTAACCTGTTACGCTATTATTATGCTAAGTAGGCCCAAAATATATACCTTAGCGTGTGAATCCATCACAACTGCGAAAATGACTTGATGAAGGGAAAAGCACTTAACCACCCACCATATCTTAGAAAGCCATCACCATAATTCCCGTTGTACCGCTTCCCCGGACCAAAATCACAGAGCTTCTTGAAAGTCTTGCCTTCAAAATCGTACCGTATGACCTTCCCATTTATGAGCAGCACCAAGAACGACTCCTCATCAATGTCACCCTGAACAACTAAAAGCGGAACGAAATTATACCCAAGATTCATCTCCTCAATCACTACGGGAATCAAATCAAGATCAACTTGATACTTCACAAACCAGCCCGAATAATCCATTTCCATCTCATGTACATCAAACGTAGCACACTTTTGGTCATAAATCTCAATAATGTGCAAATGCCCCTGTGACTCCCCAAAATAGCACACGTTCCTCTTCTCATGACTTCCATTTTTTTGGACGCGAGGCATTTTCATTTCTCGAATCACCTCCTCCTCAATATCGAAACGCAACGAATCTTTCCCCCAACTATCGCTATTCATCCAATGAATAGAACCCTTCCAAAACACTCCCCTATTGAAATAAGTATTAACACTCGCCTCAAAAGGCTCACCAGACAAAACCCAATCGCCCGACTCCGACGAGTACACCTCCGCCCTATACCACTCAAACCCAGATTCGGGTTTCCTCGGACACGGCTCTAACGCTGCATCCAAATACCGAACGCACAAGATTTTGTAGTGCCGCGACTTCGACGGATCGAAAGCCAGGTGCGTGCCACTGACGAAGGGTTCCGAGACGCCGCCGCGGCCGGGTTTCGGGAGTCTTTTAAATTGTTTGGTTGTGGGGTTGTACATGTAATAGGTTCGATTACAGATGCCGGATAGGAAGGTGAAGCAGCAGAACAGGCCATTGCAAGACGAGGCCATTTGTAGGCCTAATGGTTCAGGGACGAAGTTTGTAGGGTTTTGGTCGGGGGAGGGTTTAGGGTTGGGGTTTTGGTCGGCGAGGGAGAGGAATTCGACTAGGGGGAGGTCGTTGTGGCGGGGGGTGCGGCGGTCGAGGAAAAGAGCGGTAGGGATGAGGGAGGTGGGGAGGAACTTGAAGTCGGAGATGAGGGAGAGCCAGTGCTTGGAGATGGATTTAAACCGGGAGAGGGACTTGAAAGGGAGGAAAGAGAAGATGCGGTTCAAGAGGTCGCTACTGGCAGCGACGGCGTCCGCGGGCGGCGGCAGCATTGTGGATGTGTCAATTGAGGTGGTGGTAATTTTTTTTTTTTTTTTTTGAGAATGCGAGGGTTTAAGAATCCCATTGAGTAATTTGATGCAAACTTAAAGAATGGAAAAGAAAATAAAAGTGAAGGAAAATGAGAGGAAAATACTAGGGAAAATTTATTATTCGCTGAACTTTAAATTTTTATTTTTTTTCCTCTTTTTCTTTCAATCAAACAATAAGAGAGAAAATTTTTAAATTTTTCTTTCTTTTCCTTCCTTTTCCCAAAGTTTCAAACAAAACCTATTCCAAACAGAAACAAAACCTATTCCAAACAGAGCCTGTGTATTTTGAGATACTCGCCTCCCATCTATCAATAATTATATAATCACACATTCTAACGGCTTGTTTGGCTGAGTCCTTTAAGACCCCGCATAATCCCTTCTCCTACGTTTGGGAGAGGAAAAACTTCCGCGTTTTCTTCAAGGGCTTAGCCGACGTCGGGATTGCTACTCCCCCTCCGCCCAAATTTGAAACGATAGGCGGTACTCCCATCGTTGGATATGCGGCTTTGTTGAAAGACTGTGTTGCCCTTTCTTTTTGGTTTTGGCGCTGGGTTTTGCTTAGCTTCGTTCATCCCACGAAAGCAGATATGAAGAGAGGGAAGAGAATAGGAGGTCCCACAAAAACGTAATCTATTTTTTAAAATAATTTTCATAATAATTGAATTATTTTTACAAATATTATATCATATAATCCGGTTTTCTTTAAATAAAAATAAAAATTATGATTTAAACATTTTAAAGATAAATTGATTTATTTTTATCCATTTTTTTGATAAATATGTATTTATTTTAATTTTAATTAAATTAACCTATATTACCCATTAAATTAATAAACTTGGGGCAATAAAGTCATTTCACATCTTATCTCGTCATATCCACCCTCCAACTCCCTCTTCTAAAAAAATCATCCAAACACTGAATTACAAATCCACCCTCCTTACATATTCATCATTCTTCTATATTCACTCAAAATCACATCTCCATATAAACGGGCCGTAAGGCTCTAAGGATTTGTTTTTAAATCAGGGAAAAGAAAGGAAAAAAGAGGAAAATTAAAAAAAAAATCTCTTCTATTGTTTGGTTAGAAGAGAAAGAGGGAAGAAAATAAAGATTTCAAATTTAGTGAATATTAAATTTTCCCTCTCATTTCCCCTCTTATTTTCCTTTCTTTTCTTTTCCTTTCCATAAGTTCCAGATGGAGCCTAAAACTATTCATTCTCAAACTCTCTAAAATTGCTTTTGGCTATGTTCGTTTGGAAGTTTGGGAGTGTTTTTATTTTGTTTTTCAATCATTACCCTACTTCTTTTTCCAATCATTACCCTATTTTTCCAATTATTACTTTCTCATCTCTCTCTATCTCTCTCCAATCATTACCCCTATTTCCAATCATTACCCTATTTCTCTCTCCATCCACTACCAAAACTAAACTAAACTAAACTCTCAAACGAACATAGCCTTTGTTTTTCCGTTTCCATTATTTTTGCTACCAAAACAAATATTTTTGCTTCCAAATCCAATCTAATTACTTTATGATTTATGTTTTGCGAAAGAAAACAACTTATAATCTCCCTAATTTTTAGACTGCCAAGATAATATCTTTAGAAATTATCTCATTCCATTTTGAAATTTGTTCTATCTCATTCCATTTCAATGTCACCTAATTGCATCTAAAATCCCGCCCATACAAGGACTATTTTGCGTGTCCAAACGCAATCTAATCTATTCCATGACTTCCGTTTCTCAAAAAAAAAAAAAATTCTTACAATTTTTCGTTTCCATTCCAAACCCAATCTAATTTCTATGGGATTTATGTTTTGCAACCCCAATCTAGTTACTCTATAATTTTCCATTTCCATGTTCTCACAGCTTCCAGATGGGTTCCATTGTTCAGTTGTCTCAGTTCGTCTGTAATGTCATCCAAGGCCGTACGTATATTTTTTGACTTCGTTGTATGTATTTGGTTATCGGTATGTGTGTCTTTGTCTTTGTTTGGTGATTAGGAATTTAATAATTAGATTGGGTTCACACTCTGTTTGTTTACAGATTTATTTAGCAATTCTAAAACAAAGAATGTAAAATGCTAGAGCTTGTTTGTTCAGTTTGCACTAATTTAAATCTACTCCATGCATAACACGGGCTCTATGTTAGTTTAAGTTCAACTGTAACGTCATTTTAACGAACTCAATTACATTGCTAAAATAAATTTTCCCCATTCGGTGGAGAATTCGTCCAAAAAGGGGATCAAACTAGACCAATTTTTACTGAGCTATTGGAGAAATTTTTAAGTATCAGTTGGCATCTATTACTGAATTAGATCACCTGGTACCCAAAAATTTCTCGAGCTGTTGGGTCTGTTATCGCGAATATGGAGTCGAACACACTACACAGTGAGTGTTTTTCAGTTTCAAAGCATCCTCTCGCATGTAGCTATCGATGTTGACCAAAAATTATACAATGTGTGTGCTACAGTGCTACTAAATAAAAATTGAGAAATTGCCAAAATCAAGGGTCAAAGCAGAGATGTCCTAAATATAATCAACTGTGTCATTGACATAAAATATTTTAATGTTAAAAGAGCATGCTCCAGTGAATTTAATCCCTAATCCATCTGTTCCTGATAGGGTTATTTGGACCTCAACCTCGGATGGTAAGTTTTCAGCAAAGTCTGCTTGGGAGGCTTGTTGGCACAGGAATTCCTTTCAACCATGGTCTTCAGTTGTGTGGTCTGGTCAGGGAGTGCCTCGATGGAGCTTCATTGTGTGGTTGGCTGTATTGGAAATATTGTCTACTAAGGATAGGTTGGTTAGTTGGGGGCTGGTGGTTCCCCCATTCTGTTCTTTTTGTTTGACTAATATGGAATTGCATAGCCATCACTTCTTCGACCGTCAATTTTCTTCTTTGGTCTGGAAGCAAGTCTTGACTAGGAATGGGATTGCTAGGCCTGTTGAGCCTTTAGCCCAGGAGTTGGTTTGGGCAATCCATCACAGGAAAGGGAAAGACGTACGTGACTCTTTGTATAAACTCTACTCTTTGGGGCGAGCGCAACATGAGGATATTTCAAGGTAAATTTAAGAATGAAGGTGTGGTTGTTCTGGATATTTTCAATTCTGTCCGAGCTAAGGTTAGCTCTTGGTCCTCTGTTAAGCTTTTAGCTCAAAATAGGAAGTTGTGCGATGAGTGGCTTTTAGATTCTAATAGCTTTGCTATTAATAATCGTGGATAGGTCATTTTCAGTTTTGGCTTTGGGGTGTTGGTCATTGTTTGGATCTTTGATGCATTGGTTGGAGTGATTTGCTTTTATATCCCTTCGACTTATCCGCAAAGTTCAACTTAGTCCTTCCAGTTTCAATTTCATCCAACTAAACCTTCGATTTACAAATTGATTACAATGTCATCCTTCCGTTGGCTCCCGTTAGTAATTTAGACGGAGAAAGGACATGTGCCCATCACGTTAGCCTCCCCCAGGGGCATATTTGCCCATTCCCCTCCCTCCCCAAACCCTAATCAATTACCCTCCTCCACGCCACTTTCCAGCACACTCAATTATATACACACACCCCAATAATATCACCTCTATATACACCATTAATTCCACCCCATCTCCCACTGCCCCCATGTCAGCCAACAACCCACCCACCTTTAACACCTCTCCCCCTTGAGCCACCTCTCACGGTTCACCTCCCCCGCCATGCACCTGCACCCTCGGCCTTCTCCGGTCACCACTGAGAACTCCATAACCACCAACCGGAGCTCACCTCCTCCGTACCACCATCACCACCCAAAACACCACCTCCAGCTCGAACCATGTAACGACCCGGATTTTTTGCCCTATTTTTTTTTTCTTTTCGAATAAAGAAATTAATTTTAATCAAATAGTCTATAGTAATCGATTAATTATTTAAAAGTGATATTAGATTAAACCAAAATCTAGATTATTTTTTTGTGACTAAAATTAGTTTAGCAAAATTTTAATTCAACTTATAACTATAGCGACCCGTAATTTTTATAATTAATAATATCATTTAAAGTGTATTATTTGTAATAATAAAACCGTAATTTTTATAATTAATAATATCATTTAAAGTGTATTATTTGTAATAATAAAATTATCTTAATTATAATCTATCTAGTAGATATATACAAATAAATTAATTTAGTCTTAATTATCTTACTTTTAATTTTTGTTAATTGCATGCATTCAACTTCTGTCATCTCTCCTTCTCCTACTCAATTTCTACTTCCCTCTTTGGTGTATCTCGTCCCAAATTCGTCCATTTCGAAGCCCTATAGGATACAACTTCTTAAATCCAATTTTAATCAAAACTCTTAAAATTCTCCTATATATACCACACAAATCCGACCCATGAACATACCACCATTCCACACACGCTCCTCCGAGTCAAAAACGAGAGAAAACCGTGGGCTAATTGGAGCTCCAATCAATGGAGTTTTAGAGAGAGAAAGTGAGAGAGAGAAAAACGGGTTTTGGATCTACGCCCAACCAAAACCCAAATTGAGCATTCCACAATTCTTCCCCAACCCCAAGCATCCCTAAACATCATCTAATTCAAACCCAAGGTCTCCTGATCGAAGAAACCGAAGTCTCCGTCCAAAAAATTCAAGTTTCGGTTTGTGGATCAATTCGATCCAGTCGAGGTATTATAATTCAATCCAAACACTTCTCTAAGTATATTTAATGTTTTTATGCTTAACCCAATGCCTCGAATGGACCCATGCATCAAAACCGAGCCAAAACAACGAAAAAATCGAATCTGGCTTCAACCTTGCGGCCGCAAGGTGCGGGCCGCAAGAACCAGACGCAAGGATGCGGCTGGACTGCTCCACCGTAAGGTCAACCGGTCAGACCTTGCAGTTTGGACTGTTTTGTTTCGAACGTGTTTTACGACCTCCCGAACACCGTTTTCGACCCCCGAACTATTTTTCCTCGACTTTTCATACCTTAAAGATCATAACTTGTTAAGGTCATATTTTTTTTATTTAATTATCTATTTATTAAATTATTTATTAGTTATCGTTCAAAGTTTACAAACAAAAATTAGTTACGACCTTGCAACCTACGTTTTAACACTCAAACTAATTTTTTTTAGACTTCTTGAATCTCAAATACAATAACTTGTTAAATTAAATATTTTTTATTTAATTCACTATTTATTATTATTTTTGAAGTAATTCCAATCAAAATTACTTTACGATCGTATAAACTTTATTATTAATGCCCGGATAATTTAATTTAGACTCCTTACTATCCAAAAATGAAATTATGTCAGTCTCAACATTTATTTTTATAATCAATTATTTATTGTCTATTTACTTCACTTTCGGTCACTTTAATTAACGTTTTCATGTAAATTAATTCTTCGGCCCTCCGAACCCAACTTTTGACACTCAATTGATTGTATGGGACTTTTAGGACTCTTATTAGGTCATGATTAATTATTCCAATATTTTTACCTAATTAATGTATTTAATTAGCTTTTAATTAATCTAATTATTTAGAAATAATTAATAAGAGCCTAGAAAATATTTTATTAAAATCTTTATAAAAGTTCTACTTCATTATTGACATTGTGGCCATACGAGAATAAGTGCAACGGCCCATTTATAAAAGGTTGTGTGATTTTATTGTTTGTTAATTGTTTTAATAATTAATTGATTTAATTGTATATTGCATCGACATTTGATTTTAAATGCTAGATTGGACCCTAGAGACATGGGATGGTATGCGAGTAGAATTCACCTAGATGATATTAGGTAAGGGATGAATTTGGAAGGTTTTATTTTTAGAATGCCTGCAGGCGAGAATTAGAGATATGATGAAATTTGTGATGAGATTGAAACTGGCGAGAGTCCAGTGATGAATTGAAACTGACAAGAGTCCAGTGATGATTGTGATGATTGTGAAGTGGTATATAAGATAAGCAAACCCTAGTCATGATTCAGGCATGATAAGCTTACCCCTTGTTGTAGTTATTGGGGTGCACACTCGGTATATAACTTAGGTGTATCTGCGACAGCAAAGGGAAATGATCTCATGGGACCGGGTGTAACGCCCCGAAAATTCGGAGACATTAATAAAATATTTAAAAAGATTATTTTCACAAAAAAAATTCATAAATTGACCACGTCACCATTTTAAAAGCATTTGTCATTATATTACAATCGTTTCGAATAAATCAAAATACTACAATTTCCAAATAAACTTAGAAGCTTCCATAATAATGTCGACTTAAATTAATCAGAGCAACCATGCGCACGGAAACCAAGGTTTTCAGCTTCTTCCTCAACAGGATTGAACTCGATCGAATTGTACGACACTTCTGTTCCGTCTTCAGTACCTGGCGTTCGAGTTACCAGGGTAGCATAGTACCATGAGCGATGACGCTCAGTAGCCAAAACCCACCCGAACCCATAACTTACAAGCAATAAGAATATAATTGACACGCATTAAAATAACATAAAAAGAGAACAATCAACTTTTCTTTCATTACTATCCTTTAACTTAAGTGGATTCTAGGGATCTTCTCCACAAGATCCGCTCCTCCCATACCACTAACTCCGCCCGTTTCATGGGACAACCCACCTCTTGCTTGTCCTGCACCGGGGTCTTAAGCAAATATGTTTCACTCAGACCATAACAAGGGGTTAAGTTACCCATGACGTAACCGTCTGTTAGGGTCGCACACAACACATTACACACTGGGCCTCGATTAGCACCCTGGGCCCTACCTGGTCACCCATTTCAAAATCATAGTACTTTTGAGATCACAATGGCCCTACCTGGTCACCATTTGATCACTGGGCCCTACCTGGTCACCCATTTCAGATTTCCACAACACACCCTCTCCACACATTATCTGACTTCCATTAACTTAACGTCTATCAGTTCTCTCATCGTAAACCACCCCGGGAACCTATTTGTCCAATCTATCAATACAACAACATTTCACACAATCCACATTTTCACAATACAAGCTAACATGCTAATAATGTTTAATCGAGTTATAAAATGAATTTTACTATAGAATTAATCATGCCACAAAAATAATAATGCGATAAAATTAATTACTCGGTACACTACCATGCGATAAAGGTAAATCATTTGGTACACTAATCATGCGATAACTAATCATGCAATAAAATAAATTGAACCGAAACTAATTAACTTTTGAGGGCTAACGTTATTAGACTTTAATACTCAAGAGTTGGATTTATAAGCTAAACAAACTTGGGGAACCAAACTGTAATTTTTATAAAGCTCATTTCGACATTTCCATTTCCAGTACAGTATCCAACGGAAAATCAGTGGGTTTCGGCCCAACTCAGTTTTCGACTTCGGGTTATATCTTATTGTTATATCTTATTATACCAAGATACGAAACATTCAATACAGGACATAGTAACATATATTTAGAGAGGTGAGTTCGGACTACCTCTTGTCCGGCGAAACAGGGTTCGGAGAGATTTCGGTGGCGGGTCGGAGCGGTGGTGGAGCTCGCTGTGATGTCGGTGAGCACGGCAGTGGTAGGGCTGCTCCAGTTGGTGATGCGTGGTGGTGTCCGGATTCGGTGGTTGAAGCTCGGCAGATTAAACGCACGGCAGCGGGGTTCCATCGGTGGCCGGTTTCGGATCATTTCCGGACTGTTTTGCAGCTGGAAGAGGGCTGTTTTCGTGGCTGATTTCAGAGGTAAAACGAGACTAGAATTTGGAGCACGTACGTGAGCTTTATGGGCAGTGGAATTGGGGTGAAGAGAAATGGCAATGATCTTGGTAACTCTCTCCCTCTGTTTCTCTTGTTTGCCGAGAAAATGAAATGGGAAAAGGCCAAAAGGGAGAAAAAATGGGTTTTGCTTTTGTAGGAAGAGAGAGTATGAAGTGTGGGGAAGTGTGAGATGTGAGGGGAAGTAATGGGATGGGGCTGCTGCAAATGGCAGAGGGGGGGTGGGTTGTCAGCCGAAAATAGGGAAGGAAGGGATGGTGAGGTGATAGCTTGTGTGTGAGAGTGGTATTCTAGTTATAATGTAATCGGTTCAATTACAAATTCAACATCTAGTCACACCACAAGGATTTAGTTACAAATACAAAGTCTCATTCGAAATTAGTCACACGCAATATGTTTAGATATATAATCACGTGATTAGGTGCTAAGTTATATTATGATGGAGTTAAGCATAAGCATATTTACGATAACAATTATATATATATATATGCGTCTTTAAATGTATAATTATTTTTATCCAAGCTTTAAAAAATTAGGGTCATTACACAGGGCATGGCTAGTGGTTGGGGAGGAAAGATCCCGCGGAGGAGATCTTAGATTTCACGATAGGTTAATGGATAGTAAAGAATTGGTTTATGTGAAAAATCTCTGTTTTACTTCTTCGTATCATGTTATCCTGCTGCTTGCTAACTGTAAAGTAAGAGGGGTGGTTGGGTTGGATTATTCTACTGGATGATTTATCACTCACGGATACATCTGTATCCTGGCAAATCGTTTGCTTCGGCGATCAATTTGCCAGATGGCGCAAGATTCAATGGAGGGGAATCAAGCAGGGTGCAGTTTGACACGAAAAGAATATCAAGAACGAAGATCGAGTATGCCTGGAATCTGTATCAAGCCTAGAGTCGGCTCTGAAGCTAATGTATTTTAAATCACCAAATCTATCTTAAGTTTGTAATATCAAAACTTTATTTTAGAAAATTATATTTATATTAGCAAATTTTCTTAAGAAAATTATTTTATTTTACTCTCGAAAAGTCGGGGCGTTACATACCACTCCCTCCTCCATAACCAAGATCCCCACAACCAAACCCCACAGCACCACCATCTTTCAGTTCCCCATTGAACCCGCCATCACCGAGACCACCCACTACCGAACCCATCACCTCCGGCCTGTACCAGCCACCACCGAACTATCGTACCTCACCACGAACAGTGAGAGGGTGAGTTGTGTGTCGTGAGTGTGTGTTTTATTGTGTGTCGTCGTGCGAGCGCCGCCGCTGCACAGCCCCGACGGAATGCCGCCGGACGCCGCCTTGTAATTTCTAAACCACCACAGTAGTTTTTTTGCGTCCAGAAATTTCTTTCATTCACCCTTTCGAAACCACTCGTGGGTAACCCCCAAACCCAAGAAATTAGGTTTTTACCAGACAAATTTGTCCCCTTTAACAAATTAGGTTTTTACCGGACAAATTTGCTTAATCGATTGGTTTGATTGGATGAGTTTGTGTAGAATTCATGAGAGAGAGAGAGAGAGAGAGAGAGTTAAATTATTCATTTTGCTAAAAAAAATTCTGGGTTTTCTCTTCTTTTTTTTCTCTTGGGTTCTGTGGAGAAGAAGAAGGAGGGGGAGGAGGATGTAACAACCCGGATTTTTGCCCTATTTTTTTTTTATAAAGAAACTATTTTTTTTATCTATAGTAATTGATTAAATATTTTAAAAGTATAATTAGATTAAACTAGAACCTAGAATAATTTTTCGTAACCAAAATTCGTTTAGCAAAATTTTAATTCAACTTGTAATGACCCGTAATTGTTATCAATTATAATTTAAAGAATATTATTAGTAATAATAAAATTATCTTAATTATCTAATAGTTATATGCAAATAAATTAATTTAGTCTTAATTATCCTACTTTTAATTATTTAAATTGCATGCATGTAAATCGTACCATCTCTCCCTCTCCTATTCAGTCTCTAACTCCTCTCGGAGCACGAAAACCGTCCATAATTCGTCCATTCCGAAACCCGATAGAATACAACCTCTTTAAAATCCAATTTCAATCGAAACTCTTCAAATTCTCCTATATATACCCTAGTACGTCGACCCTAGGGCACACCACGAAATTTACCACGCCCCACCAGTCCAGAAAAGAGAGAAAAACAGGAGAGATCGAAGCTTCAATCTATGGAGTTCTAGAGAAAGAAAGAAAGTGAGAAAAAAGTGGGTTTCATACCTACGATCAACCGAAACCCGAATTGATCATTCCAATACCTTCTACAACTCCTAGCATCCCTAAACACCATCCAATTCGGCCCCAAGGTCTCCCGATCAAAAAAAAACCGAAGTTGTCATCTCCAAATTCCAAGTTTCGAATTAAAATCAATTCGATCCGATTTAAGATAGTATAATCTCTCCTAACCCTCCCTCTAAGTATATTTATTGTTTTTATGCTTAACCCTATGCCCCGAGCGAACCCATGCATCAAAACCGTGAAGAAAACCGAAAAAATTCAAAACTGGACGCGACCTTGTGGCCGCGACCTTCGGGCCGCAAGAACTAGGCTGGAGTTCGCGGTCCGCTTCTCAGCCGCAAGGTTGACTCGGTCAAACCTTGCGGCAGGTTCTGTTTTGGTTTGAATGCGTTTTGCAACCTTCCGAACACCGTAACTTGTCAAATTAAATATTTATTTTATTTAATTCACTATTTATTATTATTTTTAAAGTAATTCCAATCAAAATTACTTTACGACCTTATAAACATTATTATTAATATCCGTGTAATTTTTTTTAGACTCCTTATAAAAATATGATAGCCTCATTATTTTTTTTATAATTAATTATTTATTGTCTATTTACTTTACTTTCGGTCATTTTAATTAACGTTTTCATATAATTTAATTCTTCAACCCTCCGAACCCAACTTTTGACATTCAACTAATTGTATAGGACCTTTAGGACTCTTATTAGGGTTATGACTGATTATTCTAATATTTTATCTAATTAAGGTATTTAATTAGCTTTTAATTAATCTAATTATTTAGAAATAATTAATAAGAGCCTAGAAAATATTTTATTAAAAATTTCTATAAAAATCCTACTTCATTATTGACATTGTGGTTATACAAGACTAAGGGCAACGGCCCATTCATAAAAAGTTATGTGATTGCATTGCTGGTTATTTATTTTAATTATTATTTGATTTAATTGTACATTGCACCGATACCTGATTTGAATGCTAGATTGGACTCTAGAGACATGGGGTGGTATGCGAATAGATTTCATCTAGACGATGTTAAATTGATGGAAAAAAATGGTAAAGTGTTGAAGTCGTGAGATTGTGGATTTTGATTTGGCAATGGATAAGGGTGACCTGCGGGGCCCAGTGATGATATTTTGGTGACCCTAACATATGGTACGCCATGGGAAGTTCCAAAGGGTAATCGTGCATTGCCAGGCCAGCAAGGGAGATTGTCTCACGACACGGTCATAGTTAGTGGCTTAGGAATGGTGATGACCCTAATGTATGGTACGCCATGGAACGTTCCAAAGGGTAATTGTGCCCCCTGTTATGGTCCTAAATGAATTCATACGAGGTACATAACTTAGGTGAATTCATTTAGAATCCCGTGTGCAGGACAAGCAAGGGGGGGATTTTCCATGACACGATCATAGTTAGCGGTATGGGAGGAAAGGATCTCATGGATGAGATTCTTAGATCTCACATAAGGTTAGTGGATAGTAATAAATTGGTTCATGTATGAAATCTCTGTTTGGCTCTTCGATTCAATATTGTCTTGTATCTGCTAATTGTAAAGTAGAAGGGGTGGTTGGGTTGGATTATTCTACTGGGTGATTTATCACTCACGGATACGTTCGTATCCTGGCAAATCGTTTGCTTCGGCGATCAATTTGCCAGAGGGCGCAGGATTCAATGGAGGGGATTCCATGAAGGTGCAGTTCGACGCGGAAAGAATATCAGGAATGGAGATCAAGTATGCTCGGGATTCGTGTCAAGCCTAGAATCAGCTCTGAAGTTAATATTTTTGAATCAGTAAATTTTCGTGAGATTGTTATAGCTAAACATCTATTTTAGAAAATCATATTTATTTAGCAAAATTTTCCTAAAAAATTATTTTATTTTGCTTCCGAAAAGTCGGGGCGTTACAGAGGAGGAGGAGGGGAATGGGCAAATATGCCCTTGGGTAGAGCCCACGTGCTGGGCACATGTCAATTTTCCGTTCAAATTAGTAACGGCACCCAACGGAAGGATGACATTTGAACAAAATTGCAAATTGAAGGTTTTATTTGTTTAAATCGGAACTTAAAGGACTAAACTGAACTTTTGCGTAAAATCGAAAGGATATATAAGCAAATCACTGTATTGGTTGTATTGGTTTCGATGCCCCTGTTGATTTGTTGTAAGCTTCGTGCTTGTTTTGGTGAAATAAATCTTTACTTACCAAAAAAAAAAAACATAGATATGCCCAACAAGAAGATATTGAGGCCCCGTTTGATAATGGGTTTGAAGGTTGGGATTGGACTACAAATCCCATGGAAGTATTAATTCTTTATTTGGTAACAAAAAAAGGTCCGGACTATTAGTCCCTTGGGATGTTCAAGCCGGGCATTAGGGGATATTAACAATACCCTCTGGAATTTGGTATTAATAATCTCAACACATCCTCTTCTCATTATCAATCCCTTCTCATTACCAATTTCTTCTATCAATTCAATATCATCATCTAATCTCATCTCAAACAAACATGATATTAATAATCTCATCATCTAATCTCATCCCAAACAAACATACTCGTTATCAATCCCTTCTCATTACTCATCCCATCTTCTTACGAATCTCAATCCTAATCTCATCTATCTATCACTGTTATCAAACGGGGCCTGAGAGAAAACGCCAGAGCGCTTTTGCTCCATGACATCCCAACAGTTGGGCAGGGCCGTTTTTGTTTTTTCAAGGCCCAAGGCCGTCTTACAAAACGGGGCTTTGTCTATTTTTACTATTAAATTCAAAAGTAAGAATATATGGCCCCGTTTGTTAAAGCTCCTTGGAGTTGGGATTGGATTACTAAGCCGAATTGATTAACAATACTGCGTTTGGTTTCCAAGATTGGTTCGGATTCGTAGTCCGTTGGGATAACGAATCCGGGGATTAAGGGGTATTAGCAATACCCCGTGGGACTTGGTATTCATAGTCCGAACCCAACCCCTCCTCATTTTTTTTTTTTGAATCAGTCAATTCATTTCAAACCCGAAGGCAAAGATTACATTGCGAAAATACAGGAGTGCACCAAACTACCTACTCCGAGATTACAGGACACCCTGCAAGAGCAAATCAACACTAGGTGCCGATATGAGAATCCCATCCGGGACTAGGCAGAGAGAAATCAAACGAAATCCCAGTACAAACCGGTAAACAATAATAACAGATGTAATCAAAACAACAAACAAATCACAAGCGGAAGGAGAAATCTAATCCCGTGCGGAGACCAAACACTGCTTCGCGCCTGAAACTGCCGTTGTCGACTCAGAGCAAGGAAACAACGCCGGTGAACAAAACAGGCCAGAGCTGCTACCGGAAAATCCCCAACAACGGCACCACTGCTGCTACTACCAGAAATCCCTAAGAAGCACCACCAATACCGCCGTCGACCACCGCAGTCCTCACTCTGACCACCCACCAAACCCTACGACCTTATTGCCCACCATCCAAACCCACCGGATTTGGTAAAGCCAGACCGGTACACCAAGCCGGACTGGGGGAAACCCAGCCGGAGAAAAAGGCACAGAAGGCCCAGAAAACATACCTAAAACCACAAGCCTCCTGCCTCTCGGCCACCACAATTATTAACACCCATACTCCGGTGTCGGACAACCACCTGCTACCAGATCTAAAAGAACAAGGAGGAGCCGGACTAAAAGGAGGCCAACTACCCAAGGCCGGTGACCCACTTCGCCGGGCAACACAACCCAAAGATCTCCACACCGGAGAGGAGCTGAGAAACAGAGCGGAAAGAGGGGTGAAGAGAGGTGGGAGAGAGGAGGCGCAGGGAGGAGGAAGGCGTAGCCCCCAACCTCCCCCAAAACCGAGCTGCTGGGAAGAGTTTCTAGAGAGAGAGGGAGAGCGTGATTTTAGAGAGAGAGAGGAGGAGGAGGAGTTAACCCCTCCTCATTACCAATCCCTTCTCATTACCAATTTCTTCTATCAATCCAATCTCATCATCTAATCTCATATCAAACAAACATGATATTAATAATCTCATCATCTAATCTCATCCCAAACAAACATACTCATTATCAATCCCTTCTCATTACTAATCTCATCTCCTTACGAATCTCAATCCTAATTCCATCTCCTTACGAATCCTATCCATCTAATCCTGTTATCTAACGGGGCCTATATGTATATGTATACTTATATATATTTAACCAGTTGGGATCGGGTTAGGAATCTATCACCTGATTCCAGTCCGCACCTTCCCTTTTTCGATCGAATTTTAATGATCTAAGCCACTCAATATGATCAGAACATGATTTTAAGGGCATACGGGAGAAATCGGAAAAAAAAATTATCAGAAAGGGTTTCACTCGAACAATTTTTATTGAACGGTTCAATAAAAAACTGCTCAAATCAAGCCCTTCCCGGTGTTTTTTTTTTTTGCCGATTTCTCCATAAGTCCCTTAAAATCACGTTCTGAACACATTGAGCAGCTCGGATTATCGAAATTCGATCGGAAAAGGGGAGGTGCGGACTTGATCGAGTCTGTATAATTAACATATGTTTTTATTGTTAATTTTTGCTAATTTGAACTTATAAACAAACTTAAATAAAAGAACATAAGATAAAATATCAAAAGAAAAAAAAAAGAAATATTTAACATATGTTTTTATTGTTAATTTTAGCTAATTTGGACTTATAAACAAACTTAAATAAAAGAACATAAGACAAAATATCAAAAAAAAAAAAAAAAGGGAAAGGAATAGCAAGTATATTTGTAGAGTTCGGATATAAAAAAAAAGAAGAAATTAAATAGGCATCCTATATGGCAGACTTATTTAGGTGTTCATCCACGTGAGTTTGAATGCTTAAGTCTTCATCCTCAAAATGCATTCTTGCCTATTATACCCCTAGTAATGTATTAATTAATATATATGTCGAATATTTTTATTTGATTCCTAGTTATAGGCCTACAGTCCCAATCTCCCCAAATTGTCGGCTTTAAGTAATCCAATTGAAACAGATTATCCTATTTTCACGTTCATGCCTATTATCCTCCCACCATTAATTGGCCCCGACTCAACCAACGGCATAAATCCTCATACTAATTAATCACTGATAGATTTATCAACGCCACCATTCTCCTCCCGTCGGATCTGACATCTGCCTCACGGATGAACTTGTTGAATTCAACTGTGTCGTTGGCGTCGACATCCATGGAGGTGAGTAAGGCGGGGATCTGGTGAGACTTCCGTCGGCATCCGGGGTGAGACTAGTGGGTTTTATTCTGAGCAAGCAGAGAATGGCAACAAGCTCCACTATGGTGAGACTTCCGTCAACGTCCATTTCGAAGCGCCAGCATATGTTTCGTAGTTAATCCAATTTGGTGGGTTTCTGTAATGGATGTGATTTCGTTGCCATGGCTGTATTTGGTGAGATTTAGTTTTAACTATAAATTTGCTAAAAAAATTCATGATAATATATAGAAGGTTTGAATATATGGTGGGCCTGATTTTTGTACCGAATTTGGATGCTCTCTTGTAAAATTGGTAGATGTTCTTGGTAATTTTGTAGAAATTATTTGTGAGAAGTATGATCGATTTGATTTGAATGCATCGTTTGACTGATCATTTTGTGGCGAAATGGGTCCTGATAAAACATGGTGAAACTACAGAATTTTGTCATGAAATGATTGTTGTAATTGATGATCCTCAATTCTCACGAAAATTTATGTTTTATGGTGATTTCATAATTTTTGTCATGATTTCGGTATGTGTTTTGGTTTCTTCAAATTTTGTCATTATTTCGGTTTAGTGTAGTGTATGTCAACATAATTTTACGATACGTATTCATGACCTTTTTTTGTTTCATGGTGATTTCATAAATTTTGTCATGATTTCAGTATATGTATTTCAATTTTTTCAAATTTTGTCATGATTTTAGCTTAATGTAGTTTTTGAAGGGACAATTTTATTATGAATATTCATTTTCAAGTTTGGTACTAGATGTTAGTTTTATTTATAAATGTTTTAGACTTTATGGGTGAGAAAAGATTAGGAGAGAAAAAGATAGGAGAGAGAATGAGATTAACTAGGAAAGATAAGGAGAGTAAAATATTATAAAGATTAGGAGAGAGAAAGGGTAGTTTAGGATTTATTTGAATTTAGGGATGGAAAGATAAGTTTTTAAACCCGATAGGATGAGGACTTAAGTATTTATATAGGAAAGGATCCCTATTTAAGTTCCCCTAAAAAAAAAAGTATATTTGTAGAGGGTTGAATTTGATTCTTGATGTCTACCACCACAATGCCGCCGCCGCCTACCAAACGGAGCTGCTCCGCCTCCCTCCCACCGCCCGCAGACGCCGTTGCCGCCAGCACCGACGTCCTAATCCAAATCTTCTATCTCCTGCCTTTCAAGTCACTCTGCCGATTCAAATCCGTCTCCAAGCACTGGCTATCCCTCATCTCCGACCTCAACTTCCCCCCCATCTCCCTCCTCCCTTCCGCCCTCTTCCTCGACCGCCGCACCCCCCGCCACAACGACCTCCCCCAAGTCGAATTCCTCTCCCTCGCCGACCAAAACCCTTCAAAACCCTCCCCCGACCAAAACCCTGGTAACTTCATCCCCGACCCACTAGGCCTCCAGATCGCTTCGTCTTGCAACGGCCTGTTCTGCTGCTTCACCTTCCTCTCCTGCCAATCCGACCGGACCTACTACATGTACAACCCCACCACCAAGCAATTCAAAAAGCTCCCCAAACCCGGCCGCGGCGGCGTCTCGGAACCCTTCGTCTGTGGCACGGACCTGGCTTTCGATCCGTCGAAGTCGCGGCACTACAAGATTGTGTGTGTAAGGTATTTGGACAAGGATTTGGAGCCTCGTCCTGGCAAGCCCAAGTTAGGGTTTGAGTGGTACAGGGCGGAGGTGTACTCGTCGGAGTTAGGCGATTGGGTTTTGTCCGGTGAGCCTTTTGTGGCGAGTCTTAATACTTGTTTCAACAGGGGAGTGTTTTGGAAGGGGTGTATTCATTGGTCGAACAGCGATGATCGCGGGAAAGAGTCGTTGTGTTTCAATATCGATGAGGGGGTGGTACGAGAAGTGAAAATGCCTCTCGTCGGAGGGAAGGAGAGTTATGCGAAGAGGAATGTGAGCTATTTTGGGGAGTCTCAGGGGCATTTGCACCTTATTGAGATTTATGACCAGAAGTGCGCTAAGTTCGATGTGTACGAGATGGAAATGGATTGCTCGGGGTGGTTTGTGAAGTATCTGGTTGATATTGATTCAATTCCCGTTGTGATTGAGGAGATGAATCTTGGGAATAATTTCGTTCCGCTTTTAGTTGTTCAGGGTGACATTGATGAGGAGTCGTTCTTGGTGCTGCTCATAAACGGCAAGGTCATCCGGTACGATTTTGACGGCAAGACTTTCAAGAAGCTCTGTGATTTCGGTCCCGGGGAGGAGTACAACGGCTATTATGTTGATGGCTTTTTAAGATATGGTGGGTGGTTAAGCGCTTTTCCCTTCATTGAGTCATTTTCATGGTTGTGATGGATTCACAAGCTAAGGAATATATTTTGGGCCTTAGTAGGATAATAATGGTGTAACATGAGGACATCTCTATGCACTGTTTTCCCAGGGGCCAGGAAAATGATTAGTTGATCAGGAGCTTGGGAAATTTAATAGGTTATTGTTTCTTTTAGTTAATATTTTGAAGTTGGATACTCCTATTTGGTTTTGAAGTACTATTGAGTTCTTTGGTCCGTATTTTAAAGGTCTACATTTGCAATGTGCGTCAACTTGCTGCCTTATATCGGGCTTCATATTGCTGGTTGTTTCCTTTACACATTGCATGTTCTTTGGTTGTCTTGACTCTTGAGCATGTAAATGAGGATGAATCGCTCTTGGTGCTCTAGCTATGCGTAATTTGTAAGGTCGTCTGGAATAATCTTCTGGGTACGACATTCAAGAAGGTTTTTGGGAGGTGAGAATAGTGATGAGAGAAATGGATAATGATATAACCAGCTTTGCGTGGTCAATGCTTATCCACACATTGAGAGTGCCGCTTCTGTTTGATAATACGATTACTCAGAGCTACTGATGTCTTGCATATGCACATCTTCTTTACTGGGTTCCTGGTACTCTCTGTGCTCGTCATTGCATAAGCATTGCGATAAGATTTTCGAATGATTATATATGTATCACATTGAGGTGATACCAACAAAATAATGCTGTTGCACAACTTTTAGATAACTTTGAAATCAACTTCAAACTTTGCTAAACCTTGGTTTGGATTGAAAATCCTTGGGTAGTTTTCTGCACTAGGAAGTTCTGCCTTTGATTCAGTGTGATGTGTTTGTTGTAATGTATGCTAATATATTTCTAAGATACTGTTTTAGCTTGGTTCTTATGAGCACAGCCAATTGGTCACTTCAAGGTGAAACAATGTGTATGATATAGTTACTTTAGAATATGCCCAAAATTTTGTTGATGGAAGAGTTTTTTTTGAAAACATCCCTCCAACTATCCATCAGATTTTTACTTAGTCCTCAAACTATCAAAATGTTTTATTTAGTCCTCCAACTATTGGCTTGCATTTTATTTAGTCCTTCCGTTAAGTGTTCCGTTAAGTGTCAAACGGCCGGGCAACATTTTGTTTTAAAAAAAAAATTTCCAACCACCAATTTGCAATCCTATGGAGTAGAAACGTGATTATGAGAGCCTTAGAGACAAAATTTGATTATGTCTCTTTAGAATAATATGATCAGAATAATAAGATCTTCACACCCATTCAAACGGATTAAAATTTGAGCACTTAATTTTTTTGGACGGCAACGTTGTTTAAAAAAAACGTTTCCAACCACCAATTTGCAATCCTATAGAATAGAAACTTGATTATGAAAGCCTTAGAGACAAAATTTGATTATGTCTCTTTAGAATAATATGATCAGAATAATAAGATCTTCACACCCATTCAAACGGATTAAAATTTGAGCACTTAATTTTTTCGGACGGCAACGTTTTGTTTTAAAAAAAAAGTTTCCAACCACCAATTTACAATCCTATGGAATAGAAACGTGATTATGAGAGCCTTAGAGACAAAATTTGATTATGCCTCTTTAGAATAATATGATCAGAATAATAAGATCTTCACATCCATTCAAACGGATTAAAATTTGAGTACTTAATTTTTTGAGACGGTTTATATATTAAAAAATATAGTTAAAAAATTAAGTGCTCAAATTTTAATCCGTTTGAATGGGTGTGAAGATCTTATTATTCTGATCATATTATTCTAAAGAGACATAATCAAATTTTGTCTCTAAGGCTCTCATAATCACGTTTTTACTCCATAGGATTGCAAATTGGTGGTTGGAAACTTTTTTTTTTTAAACAAAACGTTGCCCGGCCGTTTGACACTTAACGGAAGGACTAAATAGAATGCAAGCCAATAGTTGGAGGACTAAATAAAACATTTTGATAGTTTGAGGACTAAGTAAAAATCTGGTGGATAGTTGGAGGGATGTTTTAAAAAAAAACTCTTGATGGAATATGTCTCGGAAAACCTCACTGACACTGGGACGAAGTTGCAAATATGGTTAGCATATGGTCCTATAACCCCACTAACACGGGGATCAAATCAATTTGGGCGTTTGCTCATCGCATGGATAAGATCTCTGGTGGGATTCTGAAATTATGCCTCATGGCCACCGTATACTAACACAACTTGGGATGTTTATCTAAATTTCGACTGTAGGTTACTGGTATGATGACGAGGGATCATAGGCAACACTTGTAGTGTGAAGGAAAAAGGGCACTTCATTCTTGGGATCACAATATTCTGATTTCCGGGTGCCATGAGAGTTGTTTAGTGCAGATAGAGAGGCCTTTAGTGCGGCTGAGTTTTTGGTTTACATCACGGGATCTATGGGATATTGAGTATTTTCTGGGCCCATGTTATTGTCATTTATTGGGTCTATCATATGGGTTAAAAGAGCGGGAGCCTTGGACATTGGGTTTGCAGCCCTTGCCCTATTCCTACTTCTGTTTGGCTTTTCTTTTCCAGCAAGAGCTAGCACAGATTTACAGGTCCAAAAGTTTAGCCGAGACTGACCGGGATATTACAAGTTGGTGTCAACGTCAGCCATTTTAGAACATGAGACATTTATTCATGCGTCTACACATCTCCTCCTCATCTCCGCCCAAAAAACCCTGAGGTAACGAGTTCAACTTCCTTTCTGATGTATTTCCTTCGTATGGCTTTGGGGTTTACATATAATTTCCTTGGGAGGGGATCGTTTTTATCCTTCAACTTCCACATTTCGTTCTTGCGCCTTCTACCTTCAAACTCAAAGGAACCATTTGCGTTTCTTTCTGAACTCAAGCAAAGGCTTTAACCACCACGTATTCTGTACCTCATTTTCATTGAATTTGGGGAAATCGGACCATGTTTTTTCAATAAAATGTCAGCAATTTCAGACCAAATCCCTGAAACAGTGTTTGAAGCCATAGCAGTTCATGTTGCCAGCATTTCTATGTTAACTCAGGAACAAGAAACAAGAGATAGATTAGCTTTATTGTCGCGTAACAAAAAATTAGACTATCGAAGAAAGAGGATTGTCATCAGCAACGCAAATGTACTTTTTTATACAGCAGTTTCAGTTCAATACAATGGTAGCTGAGTCATCTTAACGTCGTGTTTGAAATTAAGACACAGACTCACAAATCACAATATTTCAGCAAAAGTTACTAACAAAGCATAAGATTTCAAAACACGAGGGTAAGAATGGAACCATTGTTAAAAAAAAACAAAACACCCCTGTCAAATACAAGAGAGAGACTCGATGTATTCATGAGAATTACACCAGTGGTAGTACAGCAAAGGATCGTCGCCATCATTGTGCTGTGAAGCATCACATATGGTTTTGAAACTCCCGTCAACAAGTCTGTATTCGACAAACTTTCCACCTACGAAAATCACCATATACGATTCCTCGTCACTTTCTTCGCGTACAATATCAAGAACACTACACCCGATGTACCAGCTATTAGGAATCTGCATCAGTTCAGGAAACGCAATTCCAACCGCGGCTATATTAACGTTGTACTTTATGAACCACCCGGAGTAGTCTCTCTCCATCTCATAAACCGTTAGCTGAGTCGTTTGATTGTACATCTCAATGAGGTGCAAATGACCGCGGGACTTCCCGTGATACATATACGCTCTGTCACAGTCATACCACCACTTCCCGTGAGGAGCAGGAGGCATCGGTATGGTCCCCAGCCGTTCTTGGTCGATGTTGAAGTACAACGAATCCCCCGGCCCCAAATTCAACCAGTTAACCGCACCATTCTCGTAAACCCCACCATTAAATGAGGTCTCAGGGAAATCAACCTCGTCAACCGTGTAAGAATTTCCGGAAGGCCTCCAAGAGCCGGTCTCAGACGAATATATCTCGATATGGTAGTAGGTCTCCCACTGCGAAATAGAAACCGATCTCCAGAGGCCAACGACTTTGTAGTGAGGTGATTCTGATGGGTCGTAAGCTAAGCATAGATCTTCAAGGCCATCTTGATGGGGCTGGGGAAGTGTTTTGAATTGTTTGGTGGTAGGATTTAGGATATGATGTCCGCCTTTACCCTCGACCTCGTTATAGCCTAAACAGAATAAGAGTCCATGGGACTCGGGGTGCCTGTGGTGACCACCCAAGTCACCACAGGGTTGTTGTGACTAAACACGGCGCCGTTTTGAGGCAAGAAGATGTGGGGGAAAAAAGGGCTGCAAGATCCCGTTTGGTGAAAAGAAGAGGAAATTTTCAATTCATTTGAACCAGTGCAAAAATCTTATTTTTCTTATCATTTTATCTTAAAGGGTCATAATTAATTTTTGACTCTAGGACTCTCGTTAGTTAGTCTTGAGAGATATTTGGTTTTACGACTTTCTTAGGGCTAACCAACGAGAGCTTTAGAGTTAAAAATTATTTATGACCCTTTAGAATAAAATAATCATAAAAATAATATATTCGCACCCGTTTAAACGGATTGAAAATTGGAGCACGTAACTTTTTAACCCTATTTTTTAATATATAAATGGTCTAAAGATTGTTGAAAAATTAATAATTGCTCTAATTTTCAATCCGTTTGAACCGGTGCGAAGATTTTATTTTTATGATTATTTTATTCTAAGGGATCATAAATAATTTTTGACTCTAGGGCTCTCAATGATTACCCCTAAGAAAATTGTAGAACCAAATATCTCTTAGGACTAACTAACAAGAGCCCCAAAGTCAAAAATTATTTATGACGCTTTAGGATAAAATGATCAGAAAAATAATATCTTCATACCGGTTCAAACGGATTGAAAATTATAGCACTTAATTTTTCAACCATCTTTTGACCATTTATATATTAAAAAATAGGGTTAAAAAGTTAAGCGCTCCAATTTTCAATCTGTTTGAACGGGTGTAAACATCTTGTTTTTATGATTATTTTATTCTAAGGTGTTATAAATAATTTTTGACTCTAGGGTTCTCGTTGGTTAGCCCTAAGAAAGTCGTAAAACCAAATATCCCTTAGGACTAATTAACGAGAGTCCTAGAGTCAAAAATTAAGTTAATTAACTATGACCCTTTAAGATAAAATGATAAGAAAAATAAGATCTTTGCACTGGTTCAAACGAATTGAAAATTAGAGCACTTAATTTTTTTCCTCTCCTTTTCACCAAACGGGGCCTTGCAGCCCTTTTTTTCCCAGCCCTTTTTTTCCCACTTTTTCTTGCCCCAAAACGGGGCCGTGTTTAGCCAAAACAACCCTGTGGTGACTTGGGTCACCACAGGCACCCCGAGTCCGAGTCCATGACATGAATTTAAGACTATAACATCGGAGAGATTCGGAAAACGCGTGAGAGATTTGATGTAGGCATCCTGATCATCAGGTTCATGAGCTGGGGCTTTCCCATTCTTGAGAGGGATGAATTCGAGTCCAAGGTTGAGGTGTTTTGTACGCTCGCTCCAGCGGAACAGGCAAGCACCATGTCTGGTAGGGTGCGAGAATAGGCCAGAAACAGAACAAGGGTCGGGGTTCCGGAGGCGAGCGACGTGGGGACTGGAAATCAAAGAGTTCCAGTTTTTGGAGACGGATTTGAAGCGGAGGAGAGACTTTACCGGTAGACGGATCAGGATTTCGGTTAATACGTCACCGTTGGCAACGACTTTTTCTGCTGACGATGTCGTGGGTGTGGGGCTGTCGGAGGCTTCTACTCTCGACTCATTAGATCCGATCGAAATCATATTGATCGATCGCCAAAGCAATTTTGTTGCGTGGAGTTAGACAAAAGTGTGTTGATAAACTTTTGTTATACTGTATAACATAGATATGTACTGGTCTGGAGTTGCCTGTTGTTTCCGTGTTCGTAAGACCTTTCCATGATTCAAACATTGTGCGCTGTAAACTCTGACTATGAAATTTCCAACTAACCAAAGAAATTTCGAGCTTGTTTCAAAGAAAGTCGGGCGAAAAGTAGGTAGAGAGGATCTATGTTACTTTACATGGAATCGGTTAGGTGTGTTGGATGCAAGTATACCAAAACGCGCGCGCTTGTCAAACCACGTTTATTTTCCCTTTTTATCCCCTAAATTATGCACATTTTCTCTATTTAATCTCTAAACTATTAATTTGATGATTTCATCCCCTTAACTATCATATTGTTACTTACTTAGTCCAATAAATAACGGAAATTAGAAATTTGGACAGAAAATATCATGTAAGGCCCTATTTGGGACTCTGTAAAACAGATATTTGATTATTATGAGAGCTTTAGAGACAAAAATTAATTATGACCATTTAGGATAAAATGATCAGAAAAATAAGACATTCGCATCGGTTTAAACAGATTGAAAATTGGAGCACTTGATTTTTTTGCAAGGTTCATATATTATAATCTTACGCGGCATTTTATAGAGACTAACACATACATTTTTTTTATAAAAATGACTGTGTTTTTTATATAGAGTTTAGACTATTTATATATATTAAAAATATAGTTAAAAATTAAGCACTCTTATTTTCAATCTGTCCGAATTGGTGAGAAGATCTTATTCTTCTGATCATTTTATGTTAAAAGTTTATAATTAATTTTTCTTTCTGGAGCTCTCATAATCAAGTATCTGCTCTAAAGGATCCCAAATAAAAAATAAATATTTAATTATGATAGCTCTAGAGATAAAAATTAATCACGACTCTTTAGAATAATATCATCAGAAAAATAAGATCTTCGCAACGTTCCAAATGGATTGAAAATTTGAGCACTTAATTTTTAGAAAGTTTATATACTAAAAAATATGGTTACAATATTAAGTGTTCTAATTTTCAATCCGTTAAAACAGGTAAGAAGGTCTTATTTTTTTGATCATTTATCCTAGAGGATCATAATTAATTTTTATCTATAAGGCTCTTATAATCAAGTATCTGTTTTACATTTTCCGTCTAAATTCCTAACTTCCGTTATCCATTGGACTAAGTAGGTAACGGTATAATAGTTGAAGGAATGAAATCATCAAATTGATAGTTTAGGGACTAATTAGAGAAAATGTGCATAGTTTGGGGGATAAAAAGAAAAAAAAAATCTCAAAAAAAAGTTCAAGCAATTTTTATATAATAATCATCATCATTTGTGCGATTCCAAAAAAGTTAAATGTGGTAAATATATACATATGGTAAAAGCAAGCAAGTTTTTTCGAAAACATTTTACATTGACACTGTCAGAATTTAACTCATAATTAATTAATTAACTTTAACTTGTTTTGAAGTCTGCAAAAGGCCTCGTACGTACTACTCCGTCCCATTTTTTAAGTCCACGTTTTTATTTTGGGACGTCCCAAAATGTATGTCCACTTTACAAAGTGAAAAACATATGTTTGGAGTTTTTCAAAATAATCTCCACAAAGAGGTATGAACACTTAAATTTAAAATAGAGAGACAATTTTGGTAAAATGTTGTACATTTTGATTGACTTGAAATGCATAAAATCTATATTCCCTTAAAAAGTTGAAGCTCCCAAAAGATCTAAAAATATGAGACGAATATTATTATATTTTTTCATGTTGTGGGTCCCACGGGTTCCACTGCTATGAAGCTTTTTAAAATTATTTACATTTGCCCCGACAATGTATGTATTATTGCATTATTCGATTAATAAGAGTGATGTCTTTATTAATGTTATTAAGCTTTTTTTTATAAATGTTATTACGCGTTTGGAATTCTACTAACCATTAGTTAGGTCTAATATTTTTGAAGTTCGGAAATGAACTGTATTCTTCCTTTTATTAGGAGTAGTATTTTTTGAACAGATGAGTTGTACTTCTTCACTTACCCAAAAAAAAAAAGTTGTACTTCTTCTATTTTATTTAGAAAATTATTGGATGCCCATACTTCTTCTACTGTATTTTATTTAGAAAAATTTATTCGATACCTCAAGAGCATTGTCACGTGGTGCTCCAATTTATTTCGCTATCACACATTCGTGTGGTCTCTACTTTAAAGTGTGTGGACCAATGATAGAGAGGGTTGAAACACTCACTGGCCATGCCCATGTGGACTGTGGCATTGAATAATAGCATTGGTCTTTGGGTATCGAGTCTCTCATTGACTAAACAATTGTATAGTTGTTTATGAAATTTTCCGTTGACACATTGCCACGCAGTGCCCCAATTTATTTTTCTACCACACATTCGTGTGGTCCTCACCTTAAAGTGTGCGGAGATAGCATGGGTAGGTGGATATCGAGTGTATTGACTAAGCAATGGCATAGTTGTTTATGGAATTTCCCATTGACCTTGAGAGATCAACTGCAGGAAGAAGCATCAAAATATTGGGAAAGGCCAAGATCCAACTCCGATTGACGTACACTCTCTCTTTCTCTCTCTCATACGACGATTCATAATCTCTTTCCCTCCAACAATATTTATCGAATTTACTCCTACCAGGCTAACACTCCCGGGCACACAGTCTTGTTTGGTGGATGGATAATCGATCCGCAGCGGTCAACTAGGTTTCTTGAAACTATGGACTTGGATGGAGCGCTGGACTTCGTGAAGGCGACGATAAAGCCAGTTTTGGTTGCTGTGGTTGTGGTCGTGGCTGTGATCTTATCATACACCCAGGAGAGCTCAGGGCGGGGACTGTCGTCACTGTTGTATTCAATCCTTCGGGTCTCTATTCAGCTCTCTGTCATTGCATCTGGTCTTTACTACATTTCCACTCAGGAAAATGCCTCCTGGATTTTCCTATCTTTCATGTTCGTAAATTGGATTATGCTTGCTTGGCGTCTGAGAAAATTGTGGTACGGATAGGAAAGAACAATGGATCGATCGATCCCGCGTCCCTTGCTTCGTATTATTATGGCTTACCCTTTTTTGTCCAATCAAGGAAGGTACCGAAACCTTTTGATCTCAACTTTTAATTTGTATTTTCTCATTTTTTTTTTCCTGTAAGAATCCCTTCATAATCATCGCGAGATAGGAAATCCTGTCAATTTATATATCCCCATGAGCCATGAGAGGATCAACGTTATCATGCAATATGTTGCCCCAATCTCATCTCATCTCAGCAAGGACGGACCTAAGTCCGGGCGAACGCCCAACCCAAGTTTCAAATTGATGTTGCCTTTCATATGTTCTATATTTTGTTGTAATATCGTTCACACAACCCACACTCGAATCCTGCGTTCATCCCTGCATCATGAAATTCCATCCGATGTACATATAATTAGACCAAATTAAAAAATCAGGTCATTACATTGCCTACTTTCTTTTCTTTGAAGAATTTTGTGTCGCAATTGATATACGAGGCCGGTTCAGTGCAATCTGCAGCATACACTAGCATTTTCATTGGTGGAAAGATAATATTTGAAAATTTAAGTACCAAACACTGCAGCATAATCATTTTGATAGTCTCATAGCAATGCCAACAACATAAGTGAAAATAATGCTACACTTGTTAAGAAATGCATTCAGATACGAGAGACCGTCTCGATGTATTGAAAAGCATGAAACCAGAAATATCGTAACGCATCCTCTATCATGCCACTACTGTCACAATGCTCCGGGGAAACATCGCCTATCTTCTCAAAGCTTTTATTCACGAGATTGTAACGTACGATCTTTCCAGGTAAGTGCAACACCAGAAACGATCGCTCATCTTCTTCCCGTACAATGGCAAGTATAGCGAACGAGTAGTACATTGGATCCCACGAGAGCCTCTGCATCATCTCAGGAAATGCAACTCCGACTTCGTGAAGATCAACATTGTACTTAACAAACCACCCGGAATAGTCAGCTTCCATCTCGTATACACAAAACTGAGTCCTTGCACCGTAGATCTCAACAAGATGCAAATGGCCACGGGACTCCCCATAGTACCTAAACAGCCTCCCATTCGCTTCACCCTGAGGAATCGGAGGCATTGACAAGATTCCAAGCCTCTCATCCTCGATGTCGAAATACAAGGAATCCCCCAAAGTGTTAAACCAATGAATCGCGCCATTCCAATAGACCCCACCAGGGAAATGGGTATTGAGATCGCGGATAAAAGGTTCACCAGAAGGCCTCCAAGTGCTGGTCTCAGACGAGTATATCTCAATCTGATAACGCCACTCACTTTGATAAGGCTCTCTAGACAAAACTGAAACAGTGCCCAATACGCAAACTACTTTGTAGTGAGGTGATCTACATGGGTCAACAGAGAAACCCAACCCTCTTACTTCCCCGCGGGGTTTAGGAAGTGAAGTGAATTGCTTGGTAGTAGGATTGAGGATGTGGAATTGATGGTTGCCACGGGAGAAGCTAGTACAGCACAATAAGCCGTGGCATGAACTTAAAATTTTCATTCCTAATGGAAACGTTGTAAAATTTCCGTCAGTTGGATTGCCATGATTTTGAAGAGGGATGAAATTGAGTCCGGAGTTGAGGCACCGACCGGACGAGTACAAGAATAGGCCAGACACAGAGCTAGGGTCAGGATTCCGGCAGCATGCGAAATGGGGTGTGGTGATGAGAGAGAGCCAGTGCTTCGATACTGACTTGAACCGGAGGAGTGATTTCACCGGTACCCGTATGAGTATTTCGGTTAAGAGGTCATCATCGGAGGCGATCATATCAGCGGAAGATGGATACTCAGACATGGTGAATTTCAAGAGTTCGAATGAATGCCTGCAGGTCTTGTGTATCAATCTATTGCTTGTCTTGCTTCAACTCTTAACATGTGGTGTGCTTTTATTTTTGATGTTTTTGTAGTTTTCTTGGCATTGCTTTGTTGAACGTTGACAATAAGTTGCTTGTGGAAATTAGCTGTTGACGAGATCAGTGGTCTTCGTTTCGCCACGCACAATTTTCAACATCAGGGAATCATTTTTTTTCCTTGGTTGGCACGTTTGAAAAAGTAGGATAGGAACTAGGAAGGAAAATACTCCTACCAGGGAAAACTGGCCTAAAAGGAAGATTCCTAAATGCAGACTATAGAAATCATTTCCCTTTCTCTTTCTTTCCTTTGGGTAAATTCAAAAGAAGATGATATGAGGGAGACTAAAAAATCAAATGGCAGGTTTTAGAATTTTTTTTTTTTTTTTCGTTTGGAAGTTTCCTTTAAAACTTATTTTGGGGAAGGGATGCCTCTTGAAATTTATAAACTCAAAAGCAGGCAGCAAGGCTCCTACATTTTTTTTGAAATATTGGAGGTGGGAGGGGAGCCCTACGAACCCAAACCCGGGTGCATAAGCTGGATGCCTGGATAGCAGTAAGTGCTCAGCTTGTGCCACTGCTAGTATCATTTTTTGATGTACTGAAAATAAGATCACTACAAAGCAAAACGAAGACTGTTAAAATTAATGTTTTGTTGTCTTTATAATTTAAGTGGACCAAAGTTTATGTTTGTATTTGGGCTTTGTATTTTTGTTTTGTAATTGGGCTCGCTTAATTGGTTAGGCCCAAGTTGCTTGTGTAAGGAACCCCTAATATTTAAAGTCATTTGGAATGAGAGAAGGGCAAGTTAGTAGCCCCATTTCGCTGATCCTCTTTTCGTTTCCTTTTTCTGCTTGGAGAGCAACCTCTCTTTCCCTGTTTCTGCCGAGAAACCAAGCAGTCCATTTCCTTCTCCTTTTTTGATTTATTCTCCACTAAAATGCAACAATAGCTTGGGGGTAATGCCAACATAAGTGGTATCAGAGCATTGGTGGATCAAATCAACTTGGGAGTAAAGATTTTTAAAGGGGAAACAAAATCCTAAAAAGACTACAATAATGGCAAGTTCAAGCAACCAAGACATGGGGAGCTCTACTAGAGCTAAGCAATGGACACGAAACACGATAACATGATACGAACCGGATATAAAGTTAGCGGGTTAAGGTTGACCATTTCTGGCACGAAACACGGAAATGACACGATTCGGGAACTCGAATTCTAAATGGGTCGGGTTCGGGTTGAACACGCGAGACACGAAACTGACACAATTAACACAATTATTTATGTGTCACCCATTAACACGACACGACCAGAACACGAACATATATATAATAAATTATTATTATTATTATTATTATTATATGTGTGTGTGTGTGTATGTAGAAATAAGGATAAATAAATAAAAAAAGGGTTGAGCTGGGCCAGGAATCAAACCTAAGTCCCTGGCTCATTTTCTAGTATTCCAATACAAACAAACCATTATTCCACAAATTGACTTGTGCTATGGATTTGAAAAATTAGTATAAAGTATATAGTAGACCTAGACAACGGACACGAAACACGATAACACGACACGAACACGAAGTTAGCGGGTTAGGATTGACCATTTCTGACACAAAATACGAAAATGACACGACTCGAGAACACGAATTCTAAATGGATCGGGTTTGGATTGGGTGGTTTATGACACGAACCCGACTGACCCGACACTACCCAACCCGAACCGTTACCCAGGTCTAAGCTCTACCACTTTCTTTTCCACTTCTCAATGGAGAAAACTATGAGTTTTGGTGTGTGAAGGTGAAGACCCAACTCATGTCAAATGATGTTTAGGAATATGTTCAAAATGGGTTTGAAGATCATGAAGGTGTAGAGAGTTTGACAAATGAACAAAAGAAACAATTGAAGGTGGATAATAGAATGAATGCAAAAGCCCTCTCCATGATTCAACAAGGTATTTCCGACAACCTCTTTCCTAGAATCATCAATGAAACCCAAGCCAAGAAAGCATGGGATATTCTTTACAATGAGTATAGAGGCAATTTGAAGGTAAAAACCATCAAACTCCAATCTTTGAGAAGAGATTATGAGAATCTGAAAATGAAGGATAGTGACTTGTTGAATGATTATTTTTCTACACTTATGGATGTTGTGAATCAAATGAAAACATATGAGAAGGATGTTACTACTCAAAAAATTGTTGAGAAAATCTTGATTAATTTGCCACGGAAGTGTGATCCTATTGTTGCCGTTATTGAAAATACTCAAAATCTAGCCCCTTTGAGTGTCAAAGAATTGATGGGTTTTCTTAAGACATTTGAGTAAAGATTGAATAGGCAATCCGAAAAATCAATTGAGAGTGCCTTTCAATCTAAGCTTAATGTTAATACACCTGAACCCCATGGAAAAGTATCTTCTTCAAGTCATAATCAATTTAGAGGGCAATTTTCAAATGGTGGAAATTTTGAACGAGAAAGAGGTGGAAATGATAGAGGAAGAGAAAGGAACAATTTTCAAAGGAGAAACAATTTTCAAGCAAGAGGGAATGATGAGGTCACTCAACCAAGGTGTGGAATTTGTAAAAAGGGTAGTCATGTTGATAAAGATTGTTGGTTTCAAGGGAAGCCACAATGTTACAATTGCAACAAATTTGGGCATGTTAAAAAGGATTGCCGAGTCACAAACAATCAACAAACTAATTACACCGAAGAGCAAGAAAGTGGAGGGTGCATGTTTTATGCTTGTCAAGCAGCTTCCGAGCAAAAGAATGATGTGTGGTTCCTTGATAGTGGTTGTAGTAACCACATGACCGGAGATAAGAGTATCTTTGTGAAGATTGATACATCCTCAAATTGTCGTGTAAAGATGAGGAATGGTGCCTTAGTCCAAGCAAAGGAAAATGGTACTATTGTCGTGAAAACAAAGAAGGGTACAAGGACTATCTCGGATGTGCTACTTGTTCCGGACTTGGAGCAAAATTTGTTGAGTGTTGGGCAACTTATAGAGCATGGTTACACCGTCCAATTTGAAGGAGACTCTTGCAAGATTTATGACAAAGGGGGGAGAAACCAAGTTGTAGCAAAAGTCAAGATTGAGAAGAGTAGAACCTTCCCTCTCACTTTTTGTTATTCCAAAAATGTGGCCTTGAAGGTGGATGTGCTTGACGACTCATGGCTTTGGCATAGAAAATTTGGGCACTTGAACTTTCAAAGCTTAAGGAACTTACAACAAAAGAACATGGTGTATGGTTTGCCAACTATTCATGAAGTCAAGCAAGTTTGTGAAGGTTGTGCACTTGAACAGCATCACCGGGAGTCAATTCCAAAAGACTAAGGTGTGGAGGGTTAGAGCACCATTGAAGTTTGTTCGTACTGATGTGTGCGGGCCTATGGATATGCTAATTCATGGAGGTAACAAGTACTTTATCATTTTTATTGATAATTTTTCAAGAATGACTTGGGTTTATTTCATGAGGCAAAAATCTGATGTTTTCTCAATCTTTAAAAAGTTTCAAAGTCTTGTAGAAAGGCAAAGTAGCTATCTAACGAAAGTTTTGAGAAGTAATAGGGGTGACGAGTACACTTCAAATGAATTCTATAATTTTGTGAAGACATTGGCATGGAAAGACAACTAACGGTTGGGAAAACTCCACAACAAAATGGAGTGGCCGAGAGGAAGAATAGAACCAATCTCATCTCAACTCAGCAAGGACAGACTTAAGTCCGGGCGACCGCCCTACGTACCCAAGTTTCAAATTGATGTTGCCTTTCATATGTTCTATATTTTGTTGTAATATCATTCGCCCAACCCACACTCGAATCCTGCGTTCATCCCTGCATCATGAAATTCCATCTGATGTACATAGTAACATATAACTCGACCAAAACAAAAAAACCAGGTCATTACATTGCCTTCTTTCTTTACTTTGAAGAATTTTGTGTCGCAATTGATATACGAGGCCGGTTCAGTGCAATCTGCAGCATACACTAGCATTTTCATTGGTGGAAAGATAATATTTGGAAATTTAAGTACCAAACACTGCATCATTAATCATTTAGATAGTCTCATAGCAATGCCAACAAGATAAGTGATAATGCTACATTTGTTAAGAAATGCATTCAGATACGAGAGACTGTCTCAATGTACTGAAAAGCATGAAACCAGAAATATCGTAACGCATCCTCTATCATGCCACTACTGTCACAATGCTCCGGGTCAACATCGCCTATCTTCTCAAAGCTTTTATTCACGAGATTGTAACGTACGATCTTTCCAGGTACGTGCAACACCAGAAACGATCGCTCATCATCTTCTTCCCGTACAATGGCAAGTATAGCGAACGAGTAGTACATTGGATCCCATGACAGCCTCTGCATCATCTCAGGAAATGCAATTCCAACTTCGTGAAGATCAACATTGTACTTAACGAACCACCCGGAGTAGTCAGCTTCCATCTCGTGTACACAAAACTGAGCCCTTGCACCGTAGATCTCAACAAGATGCAAATGGCCACGGGACTCCCCATAGTACCTAAACGGCCTCCAATTCCCTTCACCTTGAGGAATCGTTGGCATTGGCAAGATTCCAAGCCACTCATCCTCGATGTCGAAATACAAGGAGTACCCCCAAGTGTTGAACCAATGAATTGCGCCATGCCAATACACCCCGCCAAGGAATTGGGTATTGAGATCGCCGATAAAAGGTTCACCAGAAGGCCTCCAAGTGCCGGTCTCAGACGAGTATATCTCAATCTGATAACGCCACTCACTCTGATAAGGCTCTCTGGACAAAACTGAAACGGTGCCCAATACGCAAACTACTTTGTAGTACGGTGATCTACATGGGTCAAAAGATAAACTCAACCCTTTTACTTCCCCACGGGGTTGAGGAAGTGAAGTGAATTGCTTGGTAGTAGGATTGAGGATGTGGAATTGATGGCTGCCACGGGAGAAGCTAGTACAGCATAATAAGCCATGGCATGAGCTTAAAATTTTCATTCCTGAAGGAAAGGTTGTAAAATTTCCGTCAGTTGGATTGCCATGATTTTGAAGAGGGATGAAATTGAGTCCGGAGTTGAGGCGCCGACCGGACGAGTACAAGAATAGGCCAGACACAGAGCAAGGGTCAGGATTCCGGCAGCGTGCAAAATGGGGTGTGGCGATGAGAGAGAGCCAGTGCTTTGATACGGACTTGAACCGGAGGAGTGATTTCACCGGTACCCGTATGAGGATTTCGGTTAAGAGGTCATCATTGGAGGCAACCGTATCGGCGGAAGATGGATACTCAGACATGATGGATTTCAAGAGTTCGAATGAATGCCTGGTCTTGTGTATCAATCTTTTATTGCTTGTCTTGCTTCAACTCTTAACATGTGGTGTGCTTTATCTTTGATGTTTTTTTGTAGTTTTCTTGGCATGCTTTGTTGAATGTTGACAATAAGTTGCTTGTGGAAATTGGCTGTTGACGAGGTCCGTGGTCTTCGTTTCGCTACACACAATTTTCAACATCAGGGACTAGGAAGGAAAATACTCCTACTAGGGAAGACCGGCCTCAAAGGAAGATTCCTAACTGCAGACTATAGAAATCATTTCCCTTTATTTTTCTTTCCTTTGGGTAAATTTTAAAAGAAGATAATATGAGGGAGACTAAAAAGGAAATGGCAGTGTCCGGTCCAGAAGCCCATTGCAGTTCAATCAAATTTAATCAAGTGAATGGCAAGTTTTAGTTACCAATAAGATCACTACAAAGCAAAACGAAGACTACAACGACAAGATAACAAGAAGAAAGATAGAGCGTAACAAAATCATTCCAATGAACGCGCGGCACCAATGTCAAACACGAGAGAGAGAGAGATTCAACGTAAGGATAGCAATCACACCAGAAATATGTAAGCACATCCCGTACCCCTCCCTCATTATCGAACCCCTCCGGAGCCGCCACGTCACATATCTCCTTGAAATTCCCATCCGCAAAACCGTAGTCCAAGATTTTACCAGGTACGTGCAGGACCATAAACGACTCCTCGTCTCTTTCTGTCCGTACCACACAAAGCACACTAATCGAACTATACCCCCGCGGGCGGCGCACAATTCCGATGCCATCGAGATCATCAACCTGGTATATCACCGACCACACAGAGTAATCCCCCGCCATCTCATAAACATCAACTTGATTCGTCGGACCAAAACGGTAGGTCTCAACGAGATGTAAGTGGCCTCCAGATTCCCCATAATAACTAGACCCCGGACCAGAACAGCGGCCCCAAAATTCCCCATAATGCATAGAATCCCGACCATAACAATTTCTAAGCTCTCGTGCCGGAGGCGCTGGAATGATTCCCATCCGCTCTTCGTCGACATTGTAATAGAGTGAATCCCTATTTCGCCAGCGGTTGAACCAATGAACCGCACCGTTCCTATACACCCCAGAGTTGTCATACTTGTAGAAATCTACGGTGAACAGCTCACCGGAGGCCTTCCATGATCTGGTCTCAGATGAGTACGTCGCAATCTGATAGTAGGGCACCGCTGGACATATTAATGTGTCATAACGAGTGCAAACGATTTTGTAGTGAGGGGATTTCGACGGATTGAAAGGCAAAAGCTAGTGTTAGGCCTCTGAGTTCGGAGAGATGGCGGTTGGGGGAGGATCTTGAATTGTTTGGTTGTGGGATTGAGGATAAAGTAGTCGGTTTATGGTAATTCAGTTCTGTGTAGAAACAACACAATAGTAATCCATGACAGGAACCTATGATTCGTTGTTACCTGATAAACACGGGAAGAAAGCGAGGTCATTGAAATGAGGGTGGGGTTTGTGAGTAGGGGTACTACCACCGGTGGTGTTGGTTAGGGGGATGAAATAAAGTTGGGGTACGGTGGCGGCCCTATAGGTGTCCGCAGTTAATAGGTCGGAGACAGGGTGCACGAATAGGCCGGAGACGACAGCGGTGGAGTTGGGATTGCGACGTAGAGAAAACGAATCGCTGTTGATGAGAGAGAGCCAGTATTTGGAAACAAATTTGAACCGCATGAGAGATCTTATGGGTAGACGAATTAGGATTTCGGTCAAGAGTTTGGAACTTCAGCAACTTTATCAGCAGCAGCAGAAGATGATGAATTCTCCGCCATGGAGGAGGTGTGTGACACTTCTCCTATTACTAAGAGCATCTCCGGTCTTGACCCAAACTCTTTTCCAAATTTAAAATTTGAACAAAAATCACAAAAAAAATCTCTTCAATCCTTTACCCAAACACTTCCCCATTTTGGTTTTACCCATTTTTTTTTCAAATCTAGGACAAACCAAACCCTTTCCCCATTTTTCCTACGGCTACTTAGAGAGAGAGAGAAATGTCAAGTGGATTGAAGGACAGAGAGGGTGAGTCGGGTGGTGGTGGGTCAGTGACTTCTCAGAGAGGGTAGGTCGGTGATTTCTCAAATTTGTCAGAGTTGTCACCGGAGTGCTGTCGGTCCGTCCGAGCGCCAAAGTGTCGTCGTAGTAGAGGCAGTGGGTCGGTGGTGGTGGGTCAGAGGGAGAGAGAAGGGAGATGGATGGTTGCGGTGGTGCGGTGATGCAATGGAGGTGGATCGAAGGAGGAAGAGAGAGGGAGAGTGAATTTGGGTAAATTTTGGGTTTGATAATTGGAGATGTGCCTACCCAAAATTTAACTCAAATTTGGGGGGAAAAAATGGGTGAAGGCTCCAAGGTGCTCTAAGTCAACTTAAATATAGGCAACTCACAAATGATACATGTTTGTGAGAGTAATGTGGTGGTCAACTCCATCTTTTTTTTTCTTAGAGAGATACCGTAAGCCATATCTCTCTTCTTAAAAAAAAGATTAGCCGACTGATTATTGAGTATGACTAAACAATTGTGCAGTTGCTTCTGGAATTTTTCCAACAAACATTGTCGAATTTTGAGGCAGATCCTATCTAGTTCATGGAAAGGACGGAAGCGTACTATCCTAGCCCAATATGGGCCCCTTCTCGAGCCTAGCTAGTCAGACGATCTATACTTTTTACCTTTCAGAACTTATCGCAAACATAGGCCAAGCAAAAAATCATGGTCATAGGACATCAATAGATATATTTTTGAAATACTCCACCATGGAGGAGGTGTGTGACACTTCAATAACCAACTCAACCTAAATATAGGCAATTCACAGATGACACAGGTTTGTACAGTAAAAATAGGTGTGCATATAAAGTAATGTTGTGGTCAACTCTATCTTTTTTTTATCAGATATGGTAAGTTGTATTTCTTCTGCAAAAAGAAAGATTAGCCGGTGGGTTATTGAGTATTGACTAAACAAGTGCGCAGTTGCTTTAGGAAATTTTCCAACAAACATTGTCGAACTTTGAGGCAGATCCTATCTAGCTTGTGGGAAGAACGGAAGGGTGCTATCCTAGCTCAATATGGACCCTTCTCCGGCCTAGCTATTCCGACGATCAATACTTTTTACCTTTCAAAACTTATCGCGAGTATAGGCCAAGCAAAATATCATGGTCATAGGACATCAATAGATATATTTTTGAAATATTCCGCCATGGAAGAGGCGTGTGACACTTCTATAACCAAGTCAACCGAAATATAGGCAACTCTATCTTTTTTTTTTTAATCATATATCATAAGCTGTATTTCTTCTATAAAAAAAAAAAAAAAAAAAAAAAAGGATTTGCCGACGGATTATTGAGTATTGACTGAACAATTGCACAGTGGCTTCTAGAATTTTTCCAACAAACGTTGTCGAACTTTGGAAGCAGATCCTATCTAGTTCATGGGATGGACGGAAGGATGCTGTCCTAGCCCAATATGGGCCCTTCTTGAGCTTAGTTATTCCGATGATCAATACTCCACTTTTTACCTTTCAAAATTTATCAAGAACATAGACCAAGCAAAAAATCATGGTCATATGACATCAATCGATATATTTTTAAATACATTTATATAATAGTCAATAACGAGTTATATCTGAAATTACTAACCAAATAGTCAACATACAAATTGCTCCCAAATTGGTAGTTTTTGTTTAGCACTTGTCAGCAATTCTTTTCAATCATCATTTTCCAAAAGCACCAAAAAAAAAAAAAAACTCTAGATTCTCCATATAAAATCATTTCCGCAAAATGTTCTTCAGAAAGTGTAACCAAACAAACGTAATTCAAAACCAATTCCGTGTATTCATTTACAAACTAAACCCACGAAATACTACTCTGTGTCTCTCTCCTTGGGTTACAGTAGATCCCACAATACCCCATATACCCCTCTAATGTGCTCATGTGGACAGCACAAGGGTATTTTCCGTCAAAAAAATTTTGACGGAAGATAACAGGGGATTGACATTGAAACTTATCAAGAACTGTAAGGTTAAACACCAAATAGTGACTCATTGTACTGGAAAGAACGACACCAAGAATATGTCAATCGACTCTCGAAGCCTCCCCCACTGCGAAACCTCGGTGGGATCGCGACGTCACATATCTTGTTCAAAGTCCCATCGCCAAAGAAATAGCGCAAGATTTTACCAGGTACATGCAGCACCAGCAACGACTCTTCATCTCTTTCCATCCTCACAACACAGAGTATACTAAAGTGACAAAACCGGGGGTCCCTTGGAATTCCAACCGCATCAAGATCGACGCAGAATTTCAAAAACCACCCGGAGCAATCTCTCTCCAGCTCGTGAACATCAACCCTATGCGTTGGATTTTAGACCTCGACCAGATGCAAGTGGCCCCGAGATTCCCAGTAATGCCTGAACTGCCGATTGTACCAATCATTACCCTCCAGGATCGGCGGCAGGGGAATATTTCCGAACCGCTCGTTGTCCACATTGTGATACACTGAATCTCCTATCCCCCAGCTGGTGAACCAGTTAACCGCACCGTTCCAGTACACTCCAGCATCATACTGTCTTGTATTTTGCTGCAAACGGCACACTGGACGTCTTCCATGAGCCGGTCTCGGATGAGTACGTCATGATACGATGGTAGGGTCCTGCTGGATAAGTTGGAGCCAAATCATTTCCAAAAAAAAATATTGGAGCAAAATCAGCGTAACATACGCAAACAACTTTGTAGTGAGGGGATTTTGACGGATCGAAAGCTAGGGCGGGGCATATGAGGTTGGAGAGACGGCATCTTGGGAGGATTTTGACCTGTTTGGTTGTGGGATTGAGGATGAAATAGTTGAGTTTAGGGTTATCATCATGTTTGTGGCCAAAACAACACAATAGTAACCCGTGACAGGCATTTATGATTCGTATATGAGCTCATAAACCTGGAAAGAATGCAAGATCTGTGAACCAGGGGTGGGGTTCATGTATGGTGTTGATAAGAGGGATGAAATTGAGCTCGGGGAAGGGGTTGGACTATAGGGGTGCAGGAATAGGCTGGAGCCGATTGTTGAGTCCGGATTGCGGAGGAGAGCGAAGAAATGGCTGGTGATGATAGAACGCCAGTGTTTGGACACGGACTTGGAAATCCTAAGAGATCTTATGGGCAGGCGAATCAGGATTTCGATCAAGAGGTCGGAATTGGCAGCAACTTTTTCAGCAGCAGATGACGATGATGATGATCTATGAAGCACGGGTACTTCAAAAATGTCGCAGTACCCGTACCGGGTACGGGTACGGCAAAAACGTACCGGGTACGGCAAAATAGTGTTGGGTACTTTTGGTAATTTTGGGTACGGCACGGGGTATGTTTTAGCCCAAAATGAATTTTTTTTCAAAATTTCTGGGATTTATTGTAAATAATTATAAAATGTGAGCTTATTGTGTAATTTATTTGTCATTTATAAACACAATATTACACGGCAAAGATCTTGGAGATCGATCTAGGGCTCCAAATCGGGAAAAAAAATATAAGCTCTCTCTCTCTCTCTCTCTCTCTCTCTCTCTCTATATATATATTTTCTTTTATCGATTGAAATAATCTCTCTGTATATATGTAGTGTAATGTATATGTATATATGTATCTGAAATTCTGAATACTAATAGATATGCAGTAGATATGTATATTTATACTGATTTTGCTTTTTATGGGTAAAATAAGTTTATATTTCATTTTATGCAATAAAAAATAGAAAATAATTATATATATAAATACACACACGCCGACGCGCCGTACCCCCGCCGTACCCGTACCCTACTTTTTTTGGGTTTTGCCGTTTCCCGTACCCGTACCCGTACCGCGTACCGATACCCGTGCTCCATAGATGATGATGATGATGGATGCTCAGCCATGGAGGAGGTGTGCGATACTTCTCCTGTTTCAAGTCAACCTGAATATAGGCAGAGAGAGGATTGTATGGAATTGGTCGATATGGGTATCAAGTATACCATAATAGTCAACTTTCTACCATTTTAATATAGTACTCTACTATCATACTACTCATTAAGCAATTGCACGGTTGGTTCTCTGGAGTTTTCCTATTGGAGTTAATAACACTTTTGAATTCTGCCACGGATGTTTGTCTCGTCCTTTTGTCAATTTTATTAATTAATAGCCATCGAGTATCGAGCCACGCGGTGAAAGCTTCAACTTTGAGCGACCAATCAAGGTTTTTGTTTTTGTTTTTTTTTCCTTTTTTCATTTTCAAGGGATTTCGTGATCTGTTGCCATACAATTGATTCCTTGGGTTCTCGAAATAGTGTAAAAGAAGTTGCTAATTGTAGGCGCAGTCAAAATTATGACCGTTGATTTGCGAAGAAGTTTGACCGATCACTCATGCGCCAAATTGTGGAGGGGTCGGGAGAATGACAAGTGGCTAAGCGACTGCAACGCAGAGAGAGAGTTGGTGCCACGCGGCACAAGATAGGACCTGTAAGCTGAACGAGCTCGCAAGAGCAGATGGGCCAGCGAGAGCCATCGCGAGGGCCCCGAGGTCGCGAGACCCCAAATTATGTAGAGTTGATCCAGCGTGACCCCTAGAGTGTGTAAAGTTCACCCCGCGAGCTGAACAAGCTCGCAAGAGCAGAGAGAATTGGTGCCACGCGGCACAAGATAAGACCTGCGAGTCGAACGAGCTCACGAGGGCAGATGGACCAGCGAGAGTCATCGCGAGGGTCCCGAGACCCCAATATTTAGAGTTTATCCACAGAGACCCTTAGAGTGTGTAAAGTTCACCCTGCGAGCTGAACAAGCTCGCAAGAGCAGAGGGACCAGCGAGAGCCATCACGAGGGTCCACGAGGTCAAATGCCCGAGTAAGGGACCAAAGACGCGAGAAGGTCCAAGATTGTGCAGAGTTCATTCAGCCAACAACCCCACCCCACCACCACACGAATACACGAATGAACCATATTTCAACCACACAACACAACTCTGAAATGAGGCAAATTCTCAGAAAATAAAGCTTCTTCATATGCCCATCAAAAATCACTTCTAAGACAAATGAGAAATGCTAGCATTCTGATAAAAGTTCTACCACATTACACAGCACTAAGTTAATAACATTTAACCGAAAATTGAATAATGTCGTCCCAAAATGATATCGGAATCTACGAAAAGGTATTTGTACCTGTTAACGAGAGGCAAGTAGATTCCGCGGACATACCTTGACATAGCCTGCATATAAATCAAAAAGTGTTCAATTTGTATTACCTCAACATTTTTTTTCCTTTTTGCTTTCCAGTTCAAGATGTATTTCCTTACAAGGGAAAAAGAGTGATTTCCATACACATACAGAGAAAATTCATAGGAAAAAAAACACATTGCTGTTTATACAATGACATTTCAAGGCTTGGCAAAGGTAGCTTAAAAAGTACCAAAATAAGGGAAGGATTAGAATACTACTACTAAGAATCAACTTGAGTGGTCCTCCAATTTTGACTACAGTGAACTAAAATTCTCAAATCCTGAACTAATTTTTCACACCTTTTCCGCATTCCCACTCATTTCAAGCAAAAGAAGCCTCCTATAACATACTTGAACAGGGGCTTTGGGGCTTATGGTTGGTGGTCGGAAAATGGAAGAAGATGAAAGCGTTTACCCCCAACATTGCACTATTGCTACAATGTGGCATAGAGTACATACCATCTAGATGCTAACGCGGCTAATACCAGTATTTCGTGTATCAACAATAGAGGCAATTCCGACTGAACTAAATGACAGTACTCGCCAAATCAAAAAAAAAAAAATATTACAGTGATATAGAAGTTGTTTGTATCTACATATTTTTAGGATACAGCTATATTTTACGATAAAGATGCATAACATTCTTGATTAAAATAACATTCTTGATTAAAAGCAATTACCGTCAAACACCGGCAAGTGACTCAATGTACTGATAAGAACGAAACCAGGAATATCTCAATGAACAAGAACTCTGTGGAGCCACCACATCACATATCTTCTCCAAAGTCCCATCTCCAAAACTGTAGCGCAGGACTTTATCAGGTACGTGCAGCACTAGAAACGATTCCTCATCTCTTTCCATCCGTACGACACAAAGTATACCAAACAGACAATACAGAGGGTCCCGCGGAATTTCAAGAGCATAAAGATCAGCGCTAACTTTCACAAACCACCCGGAGTAATCTCTCTCCATCTCGTAAACATCAACCCGATACATCCCACTGTTGATCTCGACAAGATGCAAGTGGCCTCGAGATTCCCAGTAATGCCTGAACTCCCGACTGTACCAATCATTACCCTCTGGGATTGGAGGTAGTGGAATAATCCCCAACCGCCCTTCATCCACATTGTAATACACTGAATCTCCCTTCCCCCAGTTGCTGAACCAGTTAACCGCACCATTCCAATACACTCCAGAAGTATACTGTTCTCGGTCTTTGGCTGCGAACGTCACACCGGAAGCCTTCCATGAGCCAGTCTCAGATGAGTACGTCATGATCTCATGATAGTATTCCACTGCATAAGTTAACATAGATGTAGTGTGACGAAAGCAAACGCAAACGGAAACGACTTTGTAGTGAGGGGATTTTGACGGATCAAAAGCCAGGGTTAGGCCTTTGAGGCCGGAGAGATGGGCCAGATGGCATTTGGGGAGGATTTTGAATTGCTTGGTTGTGGGGTTGAGGACAACGTAGTTGGGGTCACGGTTTTGCTCTTGAACAGCATAATCGGGGTTATGGTTTTTCTGTCGGGTGTAGCAAAAACGGCATAATAGTAATCCGTGGCATGAATTTATGATTCGTATATTATCTGATAAACCTGGAAAGAAAGTGAGATCAGTGAATTGGGGGTGGGTTGGGTTTCTGATGGTTTTGATAAGGGGGATGATATCAATTTTGGTTTTGGTACCATAGGGATGCAGGAGAAGGCCGGAGACGATTGTGGGGTCGGGATTGCGGCGGAGAGCGAAGAAATTGCTGGCGATGAGAGAGAGCCAGGATTTGGACACGGATTTGAATCGCACGAGAGATCTTACAGGTACACGAATCAGGATTTCAGTCAAGAGGTCCAAATCGGCAGCAACTTTATCAGCAACACATGATAATGATGATGCATACTTAGCCATGGAGGAGGTGTCTGATACTTCTCCTGTTTCAAGTCACCCTGAATATAGGCCATTTTCCATAAGAGAGGATTTCGTAGTATTGATAGATGTGGATATCAGGTAACATAATAATCAACTCTTTATCAGCTCATATAATATGATGTATTTCTGGTAAAAAAAAAAGTTGACGGGAAACCCAAGGGGTTTGGCCAAGTGGACATGAGAAAGTAACAAGTGTTTGTCCTCCATGTGATCGCATTTTCCAATCCCACGGAGGCCACACATTCCAAACATTCGGGCAACTGGAGGATTTGCCCGGTCGTTAATTTCAGGTTCCTGAATTAGTCGAGCTGCGTGAAAGCTAACTTCAGGCTCTGGAATTTGCCAACATTTTATTACAATAGCAGGTTCAAAGCGAACATTTTAAGTGAAGCCTCTATATTAAGTTGTACTTACGAAGTACAAAACTTCAACAACAAAAAAAAAAAAAAAAAACAACGAATTAAAACAAATCAGTAAACGAACATAAATAAATCAATCAATCAAAATCAAAATAAACGTTCATGAAAACTCATTGACAACCAGACAAGGCATTCTCAATCCCAGAAAAGCAACGATGCCCGGATACATAATACCAAATTAACCAATTGTTTCAAGAATCAAAACCTAAACCAGTTGATTCATCACCCTCGATAGGAAAAATCAAACCCTAAATCAAGCCGAAAACGAGACCCCGAAAAACATCAAACCCAAAGTAGTAGATTTTCGCCCAAAATACAAAACCCAGAGTTCCTCATGGTTGATACTTGATGGACAGAAACCAAGTGTGAAGATAAAGAAAAACTTACTTAGCGAAGATTGAGTTTAGAAGCAGCCTTGTTGACGGAGGCTGTGACCTCTTGGTCGAATTTCCGTCTTCCCCACACCGACAGGCGCCGGCTTCCTTTGTTGTTCAAAAATGAAGTACTTGTGGCCCCGCTTCTGTTCCAAAATAAGTACCTAGAACAAAAATGATCCGCGAACAATTGTTGTGTTGATTATGCGCTCAATTCTGACCATTCAGATGTATTTGGACCGTTTAAATTTTAAAAAAAAGATTGAGTTTATCTAAATTTAAAAATATGTCATATGAACCTTGTTTGATAGATTTCGATGAGATAGCGATGTAATAAAATTGAAAAATTATTTTTGTAAAAACATTATTTTTAAATTTAAAAATTAAAATAAAAAATAGCTGCGTATTTTTTTAGAAGAGGAAGTGGAACGAGGGCAAGTAGCTTTTTCTTTTATCCCCGTTCTCTTAAACTTAACTTAAATCGGAGAGTTTTGTTCTTATTTAAATTTTTTTGACATTTGTTAGTTTTACGTCAAACTTTTGTAGGTAATTGATTGACATTTTTTTTTGCTAAAAAAATAGCTATTTCTCAAATATTTGAGTAAAAGTAACAAAAAAAAAATTACTTTTCCGATTCCTCACATCGAAACGAATCAATAACCCACAAAAATTTGGCACAAAATTAACAAATGCAAAAAAAAAATTCGAATAAGGAGAAAACTCTCAATTTTAATTTTCTCTTTGGGGTTGCAGATTCTGGGATTGGGGAAAAAGGCGAGGATCTCTCTTCACACACACAAACATACTCGTATACATTATAATCTCTTCAACTCCAACAGTACTTCTTGAATGTATTCCTCAACAATATTTGGCGAATAGGTCTTGTTTGGGAGTGATTTTTCAATGCTGAGCGGGTATATCCAACGTGGTATCCGCTCGGCTCATCTGAACCGTCCAATACACTTTCAGACAGTTCGGATTAAAACTCTCTCTCTCCTCTACTCCAACATTTTCTCTCTCCAAATCTGAGCCATTCAAACACGCAATGAACGAATCGGATGCGCGAGCAGGCACCACGTGGCACCCATTCGGCACTGAAATTTTTTCCCTTGTTTGGAGTCGGGATCTGCAATGTTCCAACTGGGTTTCTTTGAATGGATTTGAAAGGGGCATTGGACCATCTTGAAGGGGATGCTAAATATAAAGCCAGTACCGGCCGTCGCGGCGGTGCTCGTGGCTGTGATCTTATCATACACCCAAATTACCCAAAAGCCGAGCGTGGAGGGGAGAGTGAATGGGGGAGTGGCATATTCAATCCCCACGACTTTTTAGTCAGCTATGTGACATTGGATTTAATATTTCATACTCTCTCCGTTCCACTTTGTTGTACTCTTATTTCTTTTTAGGATATCCCAAAATGATTTGCTTCTTTCAAAACTTTCCAATTTTGGATGTCCGTAATACCATTTTACCCCTTATTTCTTCCTTCCAAATTCAAATTTTGAATTTGATTTGAAAGGAAAGTGGAGCAAATTAATGACCTAACAAGAAAGTTTGACAAAAAATTATAAGTTACAAAAGGGTAAAATGATAAAATTGGCATAAAGTTAATGTAATTATGATCTTTCTTTAAATTACGTGAAAATCAAAATAGGCGCAATAAATTTGAGACCAAGGGAGTACTATATTTTTATTCAGGAAACAATACTACTACCGGGATTTTCCCTCATTTTTCTTTTCGCAGTATGGTGTCTCTGTGTTTGGTTTACGGGGGAATTGTAAAATTGATCCCTAATCCTTGTTTTGAAGATAAAAATAAGCAGATAAGTTTTCTTGCTCTCACACGGATAATAATACGTGAATGAAACATAAAACAAATTTCACCGACTAGCTAAGTAAAGCAAATAAGTAAAATACTAAGTATATGCAAATGAAATGTCAAATAAATATCATGTTTGCCTCTTGCTTATTTGATACGGGGGCGTTTTCGCTAAATTAAATGGACTACACAGCATATGTTTTGACGGATTTCAAGACAAGTAGTTCTTCTCGCATACTTTAACTAAAATACCATTCAATAAAAACATGACTATTGCCATTAACCAGCAGCAATGCTACACACACAGCAAAAGTGTACAGATTTTGTGCACAGATTTTTTGTGGGGCCCACTACGGGTCCCACACAAATAATCCGAGCCGTTCATTAAATGTAAAACATTTTTTCAAGGGCCACCGCAAAAAATCAGCTCAATCCGATGCTCATAGGTGCTCTATACAATCATTTAACTTTTCATTCGAATTTCAGAATAATGAAAAGTTAAATGATTGAATCGAGCACTTATAGGTGTTGGATTAAGCTGATTTTTTGCGGAGGCCCTTGAAAAAATGTTTTACATTTAATGAACAGCTCGGATTATTTGTGTGGGACCCGTAGTGGGCCCCACAAAAAATCTGTGCACAAAATCTGTGCACTTTTGCTGTGTGTGTAGCATTTCTGATTAACCAGTAGTTCAATAATATAGCGGAAACGCACTAGTTTAGGCCTATAAAGCCTGAGGTTGAAGAAGTGAAATTATTTTGCATAAAGGAAAAATGTGCAGTTGCGTTCTATATGGGTTGTACTGTGCTGGTGTGTAAAGCCGTAGACAAGAAGAGGAAAAAAATCCAACTGCTTTGCCAAATTATGAACGGTGCGACAAGGAAGGCCTGATCGTGCGGGGGTGAAAACTAGGACAAGCCTAAGAAAGGTAACCAAAGGAGCCCTTAACAATATACGTACATAACATCTCTGCTATGGATCAAAAGGACCAAGTAGCTGCAGCTGGATCCATCCACACAAAGGCACGGAGAGAACAAAGGGTAGCCCTGTGCTCCCCTGCTCAATTCTCACCGTAGGATCTTATTCCCTACCCCTTAGATTAGGACAAGGTAAGTTTCTTGCATGTACCAAAGAAGAAGAAGAAGATGGGTCTCATCATCATACAAGGTCTCGTTATTCAACCAGCTGACATTGAGTAACCAAAAGTTGAGTACCGAACAAATCACTTTCTTCAGCAAACATACAAATATATCCATGGTGAACAAATAGAGCCCTTCTCTTAAAAAAGAAAGAATAAAAAGATGCCTTCATATTCATTACTCTCGTGTGCAATCCGAAATCCTGCCTACTTCTATAACCCATGAGCCACCATAGGATCACCCTAATTGTGTCAACATGTTGCCATAATCTCGTCTCAGACTGTTCTATGCTGTCCTCTTTGGCGTATGGCTCGACGAATTCTCCAATGACGTGAACATAAAGTTCCCAGAAAATAAAGCTTCTTTTTCTGTCGATCAAAAATCAATGGTCAGACAGATGGGAAATGCTATCATTCTGATTGAAGTTCTTCCATGCAGCACAGAACTTAATCTTCACCCTCAAAAGTAGTTATGTTGTCCCAAAGCAACATTAGACTCTATGTAAAGGTATATGTACCTGTTAACGAGAGGCAAGTAGATTCCCTGCGGACATACCTTGACATAGCCTGCATATAAACCAAGAGTCCATTAAGCTTTCCCTCAATTTCTTTTTCTCCCTTTCTTTTCGCTTTTCAATCCAAGATGAGAGATTTTTCAAATGAATACAGGGAAAATTTAGAGGGAAAAAACAAAATCGATGTTTGTACAACCCTCTTCAACTCAACTATTACATGTGGTCAAGTTATGAAGTTGTTACATTCCTTGTGTGTCATAAGACCCCACTTAACCAATAAGCTAAAAAACTTGATGGTCCTCCAATTTTAACTTCAGTGAACACAAAAACTCAATCTTAAACTAATTGCTAACACCTTTTCTGGGTGCCCAGTAATTTTGAGAAATGCATCCTCCAGTAGCAACACCAAATACTCCAGGTATATGGTTAGTGGTGGAAAATGGAAGAAAGACGGAAGGACCTTTACTACAATATTATTACAATGTAACATAGAGTACAACCCCTGTAGATGCTAATGCAGCTACATGACTGATTTTTGTTACACCCACCAGAAATAGATATGCAATTAACTGCCAATGTCATTCCTTTTGAGCACCCGACACCAATGTCATTTCTTTGGAGCTACATGTTGGTGTGCTATATGCATACCAACATAGATGCTATGGTCATATTTCTCATCTTATGTATCAGGACACGAGATTATCTAGTTTCACTGATTTATATTTCCCTTCAAGCTTAAGGAAATAAAACAGAGGTGAGAAGTTTGCCTGAACTGCACGTAAACCAGAATCATCTGGTATTGATGAGCCATCATCGGAGAACACATTCCTGCAGCATATACAAACATTAAAGCAGAGAGTTAAGAACCATCATGACAAAACATGGGCCAATCAAACTCAAGCGAATGCCTCACCTCCACAGCACATTTTCCAACTCTTCTTGTTTAGCTTCTGGTAGCAGGGCGGCATCATAAGCAACAATATTTCCATAAAATATCTTCTCCAAATCCTTCATCCATCTAGTCAATAGTAAGTTAACCTGCAAAAACACAAGCAATAAATGATCTCCCTACTTTGATATTGCTATTCAACCAAAATCAATGATTTAACCATCAATCTACAAAATACATTCCAGTGTGATTCCCTCATTATGTCAGCCAGTCTACCCTTTTTATAGGCAATATTCTAAAAGTCAATTGATTCAATTTCCTAAATTTCATCCTGCTGCAACAAATAGCTCATTTCTGATAGGCAATACTGAATAGAGAAGTGTTAAAAGTCACCAAATGGAAACAAATCACGAACCCCAGCCTTAGATACTCGCATCTCTACATCATGATTGTATAACTCGTACAAGTACTGCCCAAACTCAACACCTTCACTTCCCTCTTGTTTCAACCGGCGTAAGCAAAGCCACATGTGAAGCACGAGCACAGAGAATGTCATTTTGAAGGTCTTCTCCAGGCTAAATACTGCAAACAAAGAGAGTGTCATTTTGAAGGTCTTCTCAATATAGTTATTGCAGACATTTTACAAAAACACGCACTCGATGCCTAGGCTCATGACTCCAGTTTCAAAGCCACATAAAACGCTGAGGTTGCTTCTGAATTCTCGGCAAGAAACCTTACCTGCCACCCCTAAAAATGTTTAGTTTTCAGTAAGGAGTGACACCCGCTACTTTGACACAAAATCCAGGAGGAAGCATCAGTCAAGTTAGTAGCTTAAGTTTGAAGTACAATGAAGCACAGATGAGGTCTAGACCTTGCATATGTCAGCATCTTTTCTACCATACTGACCTTATAGAGAGAAAATGGTTGATTTTCACTTATTCTCAGTCAGAATGCTCACCTCAGTTTACGAAACTTTTTAGAAAAATGGTATGGACCTCATAGATGTAAATATTGAGGACACACTAGAGCAAACCCAACCTCATATGGTATATAGCCGGCAAATTGTTTCTATCCTGTTTTTTATTGGAAAATTTTGCATAACGACACAAGAATATAAAATTCAACCATCAAACTTCTTTAGGGTAGTTTTTTCTGAGTAGTTTTATTCTCATCTAACATTTTCACCAAAATCAGGTGAATATTTAAAAAGGGGAAATGACTACAATTCCTTTGTGTTGTGAAAAAAATTACAATAGAAATTCAGAAACTTGCAGGAAAGCTAGAGTTCCCCACATTAATGAGAAGAAAGATTTACTAATTGGTGAAACAAAACATGGAAAGACCAACCATTATAGATGGCAGGTTTATCAACTTGTGAAACGATGCGGCGGTAAACAACATTTGCCCCTCGAATGGACTTGCTTTGTTTACTATAAAATAGCAGCAGCTTGAAAATTATATGCCGGATGCCCTCATACTTTGGCTCTTCAACTCTTAATGGGGAATCAGCGGCCAAAGCCAATGAACAGGGTTTAGCCCAAAACATCTTATTCAAGTTTACCTGTTCCAAGAGTATAGTGTGTTAGGCAGCACAAGAAAATTTCACCAGTCAACAGCTTATTACCATCGAATAATGTACAAGAGCTTTATTTATTTGTTTGACATGTACTTGGTAATAGAACACTATCTGAGAACATTGCATGACCTCAAAAACAAAACCTTCAATAAACTCATTACCAGACTATACACATCTTATTAGTAAGGTTCAAAGCAGATTATACTCATCAGAATAGAAACAGAAACAGAGACCGCCTGAGCTAATTTGTTTGTTTAACTTTACCAACTTTACAGTAACTATCTGTTGATACCAAAGATATGATACAAATAACAACAGAAAAATAGCAGAGTATTCTTGGCTCGATAGAAAAACAGATGATTGATACATCTGCCACTCTACATGCCATCTTCTAGTGACCAAAATTTGATTTTAAACTTAACAAACCACTATCAAACGAGGAAAGGAGAAGAAACCATAACAGTTCAAAGGAACTACAACAATTTGTTTTTCTTTTATTTTAAATTTTTTCTCATGATATCAAGTCATATTGCTGAACAAGACCAACATTTGAAATCCAAAAACAATACTGCAAACTGAAGTAAATTAACAAAGTGTATTCAGGGATGGATGATCCCAGTGATATCCCTGAAATCTACATTTTTCATAGTTCAGAACATTAGACATCAACATGAGAGGTGTGTGTGTTGTCATCCATCCTTCTGTTCCAAACTCCACCAATATCCATTTTACATCCTCACTCCCAGGGGAGGAGGTATCAAGAGGCCCGTGCCACCCCCCACCCACACACAATATATACACACAACACATGTGACATGTGTGTATTTGAATGATTGGATGTAAATTTCAAGTTTCAGTTCTCAATTTCATAACACTGTTGCTAATGCCAAAAATTATAGCGCATAAAAGACTTGTTAAACACTATCTCACATCGCTTATCTAAGCCACCCAAGTTTGGTTAATATAATCTAGAGGCTACTCCATCTATTGTCAATTGATTTTGCATAACCCTCCAACAAATTCTAACATGTATTAGAGCTAGGTCTTGGGTGAGGCCTCACCTCACCTGGTTAAGTCTCCGTCACCTGAGTCAAATGACTCAAATCTCCTGGTCTCCTCAATTCGTGCCTCCAAGTGCATCCAGGCTGCACGTAAGGGTGAGTGTTAGACTTTATCCTACATCGCTCATCTAAGCCATCCAAGTTTGGTTAATATAATCTAGAGACTACTTTCACCTATTGCCAATTGGTTTTATGTTGGAACCCTCCAAGAAATGCCAATTAGTTTTATGTTGGAACCCTCCAAGAAATTGAACAGTGTGGAGTACAAGGCTCTTGTGTGCTAAGATTTTGGCATTAGCAAAAACAGTTCTGCCATTATCTGATTATCATTTTCCTTGTGTAATGTACCTAGAGAAAAGACATAGAATTCTACCCATAACTATGATATACGGATCAAATCTACTATCACCTTACCCATACCAAACTTTTCAATTAAGTAAGTTCACAAAACAGAACACCCCAAAGTTGAATTTCTCTATCCACAGATTCTCCCCAAAAAGAAATTGCTGGTTCTGAATGCATACCTCCGGCGTATTCGCATGGCCTTTCTCACCAGAATCCACCGCGAACGGCGCCTCAGCAGTGGAAGCCACTTTCGAATACCCTCGGCCCAAAAGAGAACAGAAATCTCTCCTGATTACCACGTCCTTCTGTGGTCCAACCCTATAAAGATACGTCGCGGCTCTGCTCCATCTCGAAAACATCACGGCCTTTAACCTGCCAAATTCAAAACAACATTTCCCAAACCTCTACCACAATTAGAACTAAGCTTTATGTATATGTATATTTTTACATATATTTGTACATATATATGGGGGCGTAAGTACGACGCAAACAGAACCTGATTCGTGCTGGAGTCGGGGTGTGATTTTCCAAAGTGCGTCGTTCGTTTGTTTTACGATTGGTTGATTAGAAGGCTATACCCTAGAACGTAATGGTCAAGGGCGAGAGGGATGAAGAGCAGAAAAAGAGATCTAAGGGCAGAAAGTTAGGAGAGAGAAATGAATGGCAGAGGAGGAGGGAGAGTTCATTGAAGTGAGGAGAGAGAGAGAGAGGGGCGAGCAGAGAGCTGAGTTCATGGTAGGCTTTGGGGAGAATTTTATGTAGTGGTTCCTGCTTATTGGAGTATGGATACGTAGCTTTATTAGGAATGTTAAAACTAGTGCCTAGTTACACATCCGGGCGCATACGAGTCGAGTCGAGCTAAGCTTTATAGTGTTTGAACTCGGTAATTGAGTCTAAAATTTGACCTGAGCCTAACGATTTTACTTAACAAACCTCTTTATATGAGCCGAGTCAATAAAGTGTCGAGCTTGGCTCATTTAGTAAACGAATCTAAAACTCGAGTTTGAGCTCAATTGCTAAAAAAGCCGAGCCGCAAGCAACTCAGTTTGTTTGTAGCCCTACACGTAATCCTTCTCTTAGCTTTTGATATCAATCCACGCTTTTTCTCGCCGAGTCTCTTTACTAGTTTGAAATGCTTTCACTTTCTCATTTTGGCTCTCTGCAAAAGCGTTTTACGCTCACTTTCAACTTTCGTTCTCACGGACTTCCAGTAGTTAAAGCGCTTTCACTTTCTCATTTTTACTTCATCACATACACAGTGACTAAGAATGGAACATCGGCCACATAGTTGATTCTGTGGAGTATTTTGCTTCTAATCTTTCTTGTTTGAAAAAAAATTTGTCCATTCTGGTTCTTTTCAATTTTGTTGATTTTTTGTTCACTCCGTTGTTTACTTCACATACAATTTTTTTTTTTTTAATCCTCTTGCATGTGATATTATACTATTATAATCTACTATGTAAAACAGTTCCACCAAAGATCGAAATAGAGAGAAAAACAAGTGCAATAGACAGAAGCACTTATAGACTCTATGCATGAGAGGACAGGAGGAAGGAAGGAACCAGCCAATGCTACGGAAGCACTTCTAAAATGTTGAAAACAAGTAAATGTCAGAAAGCCCGAGTAAAAACGTGCAAAATGAAGTGCAATGAAAGCGCGTTTTTTTTTTTGGTCAGTACAACATGCTCGACCGAACAAGAACCGCATCCCAAAGACCCCTGACCATCGGACGAGGAACAACAAATACACCCCTTATTCACCATCAGTCAAACAAATGCAATACTGATTCACGATAAACATCCTACGCCTTATAGTTATCGTATTTCCCGGTATAGTACTAAAAACCAATTCCATTCCTCCTCTATACTTAGCACCAAACCAAACTAAGAAGAAACTCACAAGCCAGATTCCTGATAGATCTTCTCCTTCCTCCCCCATTACTTTCCAAGTACCAGGTCGAAGAAATAGAACTGCTTCGTCATAGCCTTTGGCCAAAATTTCTTGCTAAACACAAATAACTTTCATAAGGAGCATTCCAATCATTCAGCAAATCCAGAAACTTGAGCAGAACGTGACTGATTATCATCTTTAGCATAAACAAGAATGCATACATGATGTATCAACCCGGGCACATCAGAAACTACAAAATTTGCCCCCTAAAATCTAAAACCAACTGAAATAAAAAGGAGCGTTCATGTCAAAACTTCTGTGAGTTCATGTACAGTGACCATGAAAAACATGTTACATTACATTTATGTACATGCGATAAATAGGCACACAGGCATCAGCTCCACAGAAAGCACAGTTCGTTCTATCGAGTTTCACCACCATGTTGCCATTTCTCAAGTACACCACCGCTTGCAGCGTGCTACAAAGGAACTGGATAGCTAATCAACGACATCAGAGGTATTGTCGGAGGCTTTCACCACTCATGAACTCCATTTCTTTGAGTATCTCTTGTGCAAGAGACTTGACCGGTAGCTCAACATCTTCCAGCAATTCACCGAGGAAAGGGATGGTTTCAGGTAATAATACCAAATATTCTTCTTTAAGACTCTCCACAAGGTACTTCACAATTCTCAGCCCCAAAATGCGGGATCGAACCTTCTCACTACGAGTTTGCATCAATACCTGCAATATTGAAAACAGAATGTAATGCCCCAAAGGAAAAAATAACTGCATCCTTGGTAGCCAATAAGTATGGCCTTTGATCTCAAATACGCATGCTTTGAAAATGCACAAAGTAACTAAAATGACAAAGCCATACGCACCACCATGTTATTGACACATATTGTAAACAGTCAGAACATTGATTTGGAGAACCCAAACTAGCAAAATTTTGGAGTAGTGTCACAAAAGTATAACAAGACGGGTAGTCAAATAATGCACAGAAAATAGAGCACAATACGGGATGCCATTAAAAAAAATTGCGTGCAGGCCCCGGTTTGGCAGAGTGGCACCCGACAGGTTACTTAAAACACCATTGATGCTTGCGACTAATTTCAAAGCTCGTCAAATGAGCAAAAATCTTGGCGCACTAAAATTTTGGGCAGACAGTATTTAAAGGACCACAGATGCACATCATGAAGAAAGCTCAAGCAATTCTGCTGCACATGAGTCTTCTTTTCCCTTTATTTCTTCTTTTTGTTGTGGTGGTGGCAAGGCGATTTTTTTTTTTGTCCCAATCATCTTTTTATGGCATAAGCTGTAGGAGCTATCAATTAAACACCAAAAGTTGAGGCCCAATGCTAAGAGCATCAACAGCATCCAGTCAGTCAATTCAGAGGAGATCTGCACTCACCTCATGATTCAGGGGCTTCCAGAGAAGGTCGGTTCCAGCTGTAACAGCCATTTGACCAACACAAGTAACCAACAAATCATCAACTTCTTTTAATGAAGGAATGCTTGCATATTCTTCTAAAGAAGCAGGTGGTTCTACGACCAGCTGTGATACAATAGGTTTTAACAGAACCTGAAGAAACAAACAAATTGATGTCAATCAAAAGGAAACGGTAGACATGGATGGAAATGAAAGAATGCCACATATTACGGGTTCATAATGGTGATAGAAGCTTGCAAAAGAGGATGTCAAACTTATTCTAAATTGCATCACGGGTAAATGGAGATCCAATAAGTCCAAGAGCTCCATGATTTAGAGTTAGTACCAATGACAGTCAAACCCAACTACCTACTTTCAAGATACTTTCAAATGAGAACACAACCAATGAGCTAACAAAAGCTCATATGAAGCTAAAGCCGCAGTGCATCGAAAGTTGGATCTACATTGGATCTCACCTTACTCGCCCCATGTATCCTCTTGAGGAGTAGTTTGGTTTCAAACCCCGGTTCGCATAGGAGGAGTACACCATGTTAATGTGCCTTGGATAATCCACATCTAAAGGTCAAGTGCCGAACACAGCCCAGGCACAACGACGCAATTATTAGGGGCACACTCTATCACTGAGGCCTAAGCTAATAGCCCGTCGTGCGAGCCTCTCACTGCGGACCCACTATGCCAAAAGCGAGAGAAACCCCATCCCTCTCTTTCAGTTTACTGCCCGCTAGAAAACATAATTGCGTGTGATAAAGATTTCACACGTCCAAAGCTTTGCCAACCCATACGTTTACTAAGTTTTCGAGGTAGAATGTCCAAATAGTTCACCCTACAGAAATTTGATACTTCTCAGTTCTCAGTCACGTAATGATCGCATTTGATAATTCAAGTATATCACATTTGTACCATTTCGGATACATCATTCAACATCAATCAGACAAATTATTTATTCGATCATGTTAGACATTTAAAGTCTTCATCAAAGTGAATGATCGGAGTTTCTTAAAACTCACCAACTTTAGTAATACTTGGCCAGTAAAAGGAACCAAATTGACAATCAGTCCTAACTGTACCTTTTCTCAACTATGCTAATTTTTTTGGGAGCTGGCAACCTACACAACATCAACACAAACTAACAGACGTACCAACTTTTGAAAGGAAATGGGAAAATTTGGTTAACTAATTAGCCTTCTTTAGCCCTTTTTCTCCCTACAGGTTTGCATCTTCCGCTCTCATGGTTACATTCTAGTTTGGGTCTTAAGTTGAACAAAAGCATTCAAAGTGGTTTCACATGATAACCACTAACAACAAAAAAAGCTGCATCGACCATCAATCAGGAAAATGATAAGGTTGGACATCTAGTAGACCAGGAACAGGAGGGGGCAACCAAACCAATGGACAGACTAAATGGTGAAACACAAGTATGGAGAAGCAACTAAATCTATAACTTAATTTCTTGAGCCAATGCCCTAACAGAATATTACAAAAGAATTAATTGCTCAAACAAAAAGTCTGGCAAACGGACAAAAAAGAATGAAACGATCAGACTTGAGTCACATATACCACAGGAATTCATTCATCAAGCAAAACCACTCCTTGCAGGCACCATGGATATAAGACAGTCAAAGAAATAGGTTACATAGAAAAAATAGCCAGGTTAACAGCAGCAAATTCAAAAGCATAAAAGGTGAACAAGGTGTTTTGACTAACCTGAAAATTTGACGAGTCAAGAAACTTCAGGTTTCCAGTATCATAAAGGAAACATCTGTGCAAGGAAGATAGGACCAATGTCCGAAGATGCCATACTTGATGTGTTACAGTACCATTTTCCTCATCTACATTACTATACCCTTCTTGATGTTTGGCCTTCTTCTTTTTCCGTGGCACAGCAACATTTGCATCTTCAGTGCCCGTCAGATGTCGTATACAACTATCAAGCAAGTACTTGAAGTAAGGGACAAACAAAGATCTGCACTCGGAAAACAACAGTATCAACTACCAAGGGAAGTGTAGGGTACAAGGATGACTGAAGCAAACTGAAATGCTACTTAACCAAAAAAGATAACTGAAAAACCAGAAGCATGTCCTTGAGAGTAATGTCTTCATAAGAACTATGAATTTTTTTACATCTCAGCTACCATAAATCTACTGTTAGCCTTGAAGCTTTTGTTTGTACACTCACACCCCTCCCCTCCAAGAGGTCTTCTCATCAACCATGAGAAAACTCTCGAATATAAACTCCACAGAAGAACTTGGAAAAGTGCATGACCAAAAGACAATTCACCCCCTCAATCTAAGCAACCCAAGGTCAAAAAGATGAGCTCGGGATTGGCTTTTCAGAGACAGTTTACGAAATTGTCTGATGAGTTATGCGATAATCTAAATATAAAGACTAGATTACAAATTAAGAACCAAATTATTGAGCCTCTACCGAATTTCCGTACCACAACATCTAGCTATCTGCTAAAACAGAATTTCATTTGACATCAGGAATATAAACTGCAGAGAAAGGGAAATATAGTCCACCTGTGGCTTTCAGCTAGTCTATGTACCAATCCATAGAAAGAAATTGCCCTATCAAGATTTGTGCTTCCCACACCTCCACTTTCATACAAATCTGAGTCGGCCCACTCGATACACCTAATGAATAGAGGCTTGAACATTGTCTCCGTAAGCTTCATAGTAAGAAAGATCATTGTGTTGATGACATATTTCTCAACATCCTCAATGCTCCTAATTGAAACAGGATGTTGACGACGAAGATCAAGTGCTACCAAACATAAGTCGAATATTTTTGCATGATAAGCAACAATTGATGATTTATCCATTGTTCGGACCAAATTTCCCAACATTTCAAAAGCAATTGATAAACTTGAATCACCAGATTTAATAGCTTCAGAGTATAAGCTCAGCAACGGAGGAAGCAAAAGTCGGACCTGGCACGCAAAATATAGGTCAGTAAAATGATGACGGCTGAGGTTCACTCTTGCTCCACAAAATAGTGAAAAGAAAGAGAGATGAATTTGACTCAATTCAACTAAAAGCTCCAAAAAACACATCGAATTTGACAAAGATACTTACAGTTATTTTCTCAGTTATAAGCTTTCGAACTACATCAGCTTTCAATTTTAATTTTGGATCTGATCCAGGCAAAAACTTGGGATGCAACACCATTAGTTTTAGAATGTCTCCAAGATATGGGTTTAAAAACCCACCAAGCTTGTCAATAACTGCCTCGAATGCGAGAAGAACAGACGTGAAGAGAGGTTCCTTGGAGGATGTTGACAACGTAGAAGTGCTATCTTCGCCATAAATGGTTATTGCAGACACAGATGAGGAGACACCGCGAGACCTACTCATCACATTCTCCATGATAGAAGGAAGCTCAGGAAGGGCCCTTGGACCAAGCACATTGATCAAAGCACCAGTCGTTCGAATGCAGGAAGAAGAGAAAGCCACATTGTCTGACTGGATACATCTGGCTACAGATGAGAGGCACATGCTGAATATCGAATAATAGGAAGGAAACTTGTACACCAAAACTTCCATCACTGAAACAGCTGCCACTTTTAATGAAGTACTAGAATCATCAAGAGAATCATCAACCAACTTGACAATTTCCAAACACATCTCCCCAAATGACTCCACAGCACTGTCATCTAGATGAACCCAAGAACTTGACTTCGAAGTCAAACCCCTTCTCCCATGCTTCAGTTTCGTAGTGTCAGAGTCTTTGACAGTTTCTGAAAGAAGCCCAAGAGCCTGCTTCAATGAAAGGTATTGATTTAGTTGTGCCACGATTACAAATCAATATCAAGCAGATAACAAGAAACACAAAGATGAACCATGAGAGAAACAGTAGAACTTAAGCCGTGGATCCGTTAAGTAAAAAGTTCCATCTGTTCCAAGCAGCAGGAAGTTTTTAATTGTGCTTAACTAGAGATCATCAATTTACAAACAAAAAAGGAATCAATAGGAATTAAAAGGAATGTATACGACAGTTTCCAACCGCGGAAATCTATACGTGAAAAACCTTACACAAAATCACCACTGAATCCAACCTTGCCACATAAGAAAGAACAGTACTACAAAATGCGACAAAAGACATCTGTTTAATATTCTCTCTACACATGATTCATGATAATAAGTTATCCATTACTTACTTTCCTCTTCACACTTCTATCTGCATGTTTCAGCAATTTAATAATCCCATTGAAGTATGTTGACGGCATGAGCCCCTTTGTAATATTTTTCAAGACAGTATGCATTAACTCCTTCAGTTCTTTCCTGACGACTGTGGAAAAATTTACATGCTCTCTGCTCGAGTCAACCAGTTGTAAATGAGAAACAATACATTCCATAAGTGCTCCAAGTGTTCTCTGCAAAAGTATCGCAATTCATAAACATGATTTTAAATCAAGTAGCTAAGGATATGAAGAACAGCTATACGTGGATGTGGGAAAGTATGAACAGATTGCACTATACAAAGCAGCCTCCCATACTACTTTAAACCCACTGAAAGTTCAATGATACAAAGACATGATGAATTATCCCCATCAAGCACGTGGCCCCACAAATTTGTTGGAAAGAAGCACATGTTGCAGTACATCCCCCCGTCCCAAATTGCCGGACCTTCTTTCCTTTTTTGGAAGTCCCAAAATTTTAGTCCCTTTAAAAAGTTAAACTTTTTCCAAAATTGTCCCTAAAAGGTTAACATGCTTTAAAAAGATACGATTCAGGGGCAATGTAAGAAAGTTATGCCTCACAAATTGAATTTGATGCAATCATCGCTTGTCCTTTTAATATTTAGCTTCCCCAAAAGGGGAAAGCAATTTGGGACGGGGAGTAATTGTTTCTAGCCTTTAAACAAAACCCCTCGACTTGAATCAGCACTTCCAATTTTGATGCAGGGTGGGGTTGGTTTGGGTGTTTGATGAGGGGTTGAGTACATGTTTGATGCAGAGATGGATGGCGGGCTGGGCAGCTGGGTTAACACTTCTCTCCAATTAGGACACCAAACAGAAAATGATGTGTTGACCACAGGTCCATAGCCGCAGCTTCCCACCACTGCGGCATAATGTTCTTCAGGCAGTCACTGATTGAATGGATCACTTTTCTTTCATAATGAAGAAAAATGGGTGAGGCTTATTTCAGTCATAAGTCTTCTCTCTTTATGTCTTTTTAAATGCCTCAATTCAAAGTTTCGTTTCTGGCGTCTAGGGGGCCAAGGCCTTGATGATGCCACATCCAAGCTCTAGATTTGTTAGTCGTCCATAACTCATCAAGGAATGAAACAAACAAACATAATATATACAAACCTGAATGTCATCTGATTCTTCACCAGAACTGAGCTTAAATGAAATTTCAGGATCTAGCAGTTTGTCTGAAATGAACTGCATAGCAACTAGCAGTTCCTTAAAACTTTGTACACCACAAGTACCAATTTCTATTTGTTGAAGCAGCTTAACAAGTGAAGGAAGCCATATCATGCATGAATACTGCTCAGATATTCTCATTGCAAATACAAACTCCCATTCTATACGAGTAAGAGAAGTTAAGTGATCCCACGAATGTAGACTATTATCAGGGGCAGATAATAGTTTCCTTGAAACCAATGAACCGAAAAGGAGAAAAAGTAATGAACCCAAGCTAGCACTCTCTCCAAGAGTCCTGGAAGGAAAAAGCTTGTCAATCAGGGCAAAAGCAAAGATACCTAGACTGAAGGACGTTCTCTAATACCTCAAAAGATGTAAGATAATTGGCAGCCTTCTATGTTCAGCAACTTCAGGAATTACATTCACAAAAATCTGAAAGACAAACATAACGAATGAAAACCTGAGATAGGAAACCATTTATGTACCACTAGAGAAGGGTTTGGCAAGTGTAGTAGTATCATATTACCTTAAGCAATGTGTCTATGCTGCCATTCTTAGATAACCAGCATGGAACTATTTCCGATATGAGGACTTCAAACACTCTTTGTGAATGACTGTTCCACTGCAACAAAAGAGTTCATAAACACTTGTATTCGTAGGTATACGACTACAATAGATTTAAGTGGGGAAAAAAACTCAATAACCAAACAGTTCTTTTGATGCATGTTCAATGTAGAGAACAGCACATTCGAACCAAAAGGCAAGAAACAAATACCAACAGACCTGTGTGACAGCTGATTCCCCAATAAGAGTACAAATATCCACTATATGGGCCAAAACTTTGTCTGGAGCAACCTTTGCAACAGTAGATAATAATGAAAAGACTTGATTGCGAGTGATTTCATCCTTTGTAGATCGGGCGCAATTAATCAAAAGCTTCAAGTCAAAGTTATCCATTGTATCATCCTGACATCAAATTCGTTATACCCAGAGTTTAGAAACAAATGGGAATAAATAGAGGAAATAAAGGCCTATTAGAAGTTTTCTATTCCTAGAAAAATGGGAAGCAACCTTTGAAGGAACAATAGTCGAAAGTGAGGCACTTATATCTTCCAGAATCAACAGTAGCGTCTGTTGATTGTAGCATATCATACTGGAAACGGTTTGAGAGACCCCCGATGAAGCTTGCATATTTTGCACATCCTGGTCAACATCATTGTGAACCGGCTCATCCATAAAAATTTTGCGGAGAAGCTTAAATAAGGGCCCTATTAGGGAAGTCCTACAAACCAAGGGAATAATATCGTTAGCCCCAGAATGAGAACATATATGAAGGCAACTCAACAATGGCATCATGATCAACAGAACAGCGACCACGACATAATAATCTAGTGATACAGATAATCAAAGAGCAGATATAATCATTATAGCAAACCTGTTCTTTAAATCTTTCTTCAGCAGCAAAAAATCTAGGAGAGAGCTCAGGAAAGAAAGTTCATTTTTGCCAGTTCTTCCACTATTTTGGTTAAGATGAGACATATGTTTCTTTTTCTTCTTCCCATATGGAGAACCAATTGTGCAAACTTCTTGCTCGAAAACAGAATCAAGTATCCTGACGACCGTGGAGCACGAAAACTGCAAAATTTAGAGGAGTGCTAGTAAGTCATCCATAGATTGCTCAATTCAAGGCAATGTAAATGATGATTATACTTGTTAGCATGTCCAGAAGAACTTAATTTAGAAATTTTTGATCTAGACATCATAGCAGCCACATGATGATAGTGTTGATCAAAGAATCCAAAGACAAAAGAATAGCAACGCAAGATGGACACCTTAGATGAATAATATCTTAATAAGAGGTAGAAAGTAATCTTTAGCTGCTTTTTATAAATGAATGGTAACAATCATTAGATCAACAGATTTGGGCCATCTCAAATGCCTCAGGTGGTGCTCATAAAGTTGATCCCTGTGATCTCGAACTCAACTCCTAATGCTTTTAGTTAGTAGTAACTAGTAAGTATTTTGGCATCGACATTGGGAAAACTTTAAATAAACATACAGCAGGAAAAATCAACTCACAAAATCTGTCAGTTTAATCAGAATGAGCTTCATAACAAGCTGGTGACATTGCAATACTTGTTTAATGGACAAAAAAAGGGAAATAGTTCAAGACAAACTCTTTTTTTTTTGAACATCAAGTTAAACTCAATTGTACCAAATTTGAATCATGAATAAAGCTGAGAGACAAGAAGCTAACTTTTAAACGCAGTAATGCCTCCCTAGTGGCATTTTGTATGTCACCGTTGGCAGACCGAAACAGAAGCATCAGGTCTCGGAAAAGTTGATCCTGTCAAAGCAAGAAACAGGACAGAAATTAGGGAAAAAACATGGGATACAAATCTCTAAGTTTTGAGAACACATCTATAATCACAGAAGCATAGATCAACAACACTATTCAATCATGACACAACTCTAAATTTTGTAGTTGCAGCGCATCAATAATACTATGTTAATGAGAGAACAAAAAACTATGCACCATAAAGTTAAATGTAATCGCTAGAACAGCAGCTAATGCACTACTAACTGGATCAAATACTAGAGACTAGAGAGGCATCCGGTGTCTTCAGAGAATGCTATCAAAACTAGGATGAGGAAAGGGAAGTTAATAATTCAACCCCATAGGAAAACTTCAATTCTTTGGAGAAACTTCAATGCACCTTACAGCTCATTCTCATGAGCTTAATTGACAATATTTGCCGACAAAAATGTCCTTTATAAGAAAATCAAACAAAGGAAACGGTGATTGAAGCTCACTTTTCTATACAAAAACAATAACAGATATCTCAAAGTGTTCAAAAATAGAGCAACGATGCCAGGGAAGTGTACATTGCAAACCACCTTCCATTTGGATCAAGCTCCTGCTTTTTTAGCACGATTTTGTTTTTTCTTTCCCTTTCCAAAGATGCGACAGCTTTATCAAAAAAGGCTCTCCCTGCCCATTGTACTGACAAATTAAAGCAAAATATATCTGGGAAAGGCTTTCCCACCCCCCCCCCCCCCCCCCCCCCCCCCCCCCCAAAACCAACACACACACACAGAGGCTGAAGAGGACTATTGCCAAAATTGATACCATGAGCGGGCGAGGGAACATCTGCAGGCGCTGGAAACACAATGCATTGCTGACAGATTTAGGAGTACATACATAAACAAAATACCAATGCATCAATTAAATCTCAGTTCACAGCCCAACATTTTATCAACATGCCATTTAGATTCCATTATAAAGAAAGTAAGTATATTACGAAATTCCAGCAAAACTATTTTTAGCAACATGTCACGTATATCCATCCAACGCAGAGCAACCCAAGCCTTAATAAGTGGTATCCAGAAGTTAAGAATGCCGATTAGCGATGAGGCTAGAAAAGAACGAGGATAACCTGTTTCTCAGTTTTCAAACCTCTGTAAAAGGAAGTATTGAGATTCCTCAACACAGTTATACAAGGCTGCACAATGGCAGAATCTTCAGAGGTCACTCCACCAAACTGGAAGAGAAAGCAGTATCAAACAAGACATAAGTGCATGGAATTGAAGTCTTTCACATCTAAGGGCAAAAACAAACAAATAAATCAGGATAGATATAGATAATTACCTGTAGAGCCTCCAATAGTTGATCTTCAAAAACAGGCTCATCAAATGAAGAGGTGGGCACAGCGCAGCTCTAGCACGGTGAGAGCATTCTTGTAAAATTAGAAGAATGCGATAGAAAATGAAATTGCAAGGAAAACAAACTATGTAGAACATCTTTAACCACCTCCAATAGTAGGCAGAGGGTTTCAACTTCAACTTTTGACAATTTTTTGAAAGTCTTTTCTTTCCCAAAATGATACCGACGACATCTTTCCAAAAGTTCAGAAAGCAACGACTCAACATCCTCAACACGCATAACTCCTCTTCCTAGTCCTTTGAGCAAGGACAAAATGACTAGCTGTCAAAGGAACATCTATAGTCAAACACTATTGGGAAGATAAATAAGATAGTTGAGGAATATAAAAAAATTCACAACCAGAAGTTAGAATAACAAATAAATCAGAGATACATGCATAACTTCCAATGACAACTGCACTAATTGTATCTGAAAAATAGTCAATCCCATTCCGAAATACTAACCTTTGCGTATGTGGAAAGTTTTAGGGCAGAGCGTAGAATGAAAATCAGTATTTCATTCTTTATAGATTGATTGAATCTGAAAAAGAGTGTTGAAAATGTTACTACAGACAGAGTTAATATAGGTAACCAATCCGTATAGCACTGCTAATTGTTGCATTCATTCAGGACAGAAAATGGCAAAAGAAATTGAAAAGTCAAATATACATAAGGAAAAATAGAATAGATATATATAGAGGCTCAGACGACCATAATGCATATACTCAACACCAAAAGAACAAAGGCTAAGATGTACTCCTCATTATGACTAAAATAAAGTGTAGTAACAAGTGGTCGTGTGCCATCCTGGAGCCTTTGAATTGCCAAAAGGCCAATGGCATCTCTGTTGAGTATGTTTCGGGAGCAATCATCAAACTGCCTAAAAATTGATTTGTGAGTATGTTTCAGGAGCAAACATCAAACAGCCTTAAAATTTATATGCGAATTGGCATAAGCAGCTGTTCACGGAAAGCCAAATACAATCTTCACAGAATAGGCAGTCTTTGCCTATAGACTAGCTCCTGTTCGGGTCCCAAAAGGCCATCTTGGTACCCTACTCCCTACTTTCTAGACGACAGAATGCATGTTTCACTCTCGATCCCATCATAGATCTCTCAGAGAAATTTAGAATGTATAATTCTTCTCATTTCAGCAAGTTTATCTACTCTACGTGATTCTAAATAAATTAACTCAACCTTGCTTCTTCCCAATCAATTTCTTGTGGTTTCTTATTTATTAACTCTGAGGAATTTGCTATAATACATGGGACCATTTGGAACAACTAACATAGTAATGAATCCCAAGAAAAATACAACATTAGGCAGGGTGTAAAATCTTCTGTCAAAAAGAGACACAGCAGAGATGACAGAGGAAGGTATTCGGTTAAAAAATATACATCAGTCGCATTCACAACATGTTCTGCCCGAAATTCACTAGGGACAAAACAAAGCTAAAAGTTTAGCAACTGCTTTAGTTAAACCGTTAAACCGTATGTCAAAAAGAAAGAGCAGCAAAAGTTTCTTAGTTTTACGAGTAATAGCATTTCAGGTTGAAAGCTTTGACTTTCCACTCTTTATGATTCTGCGTCAAAATATTTCAATGCATGAAAATGCCCCAACCATGAACGGTCACTTTTCAGAGCTAAATGGAACAAATCCAGCAACATTTAAACACTTAATGTGCATGAGACATCCTTAATTCATAGGGCATATGACAAAAGTGCATGTTGATCACCCAGCTACAGGTACGATCCATCAATGAATTTGCACCAGCGACAATGCTTATAGAATACACTAAAAGACCGGAGGTCCGGAAGCAACTGTCTTTTCTTATTATCGAAAATGGTTGCAACTTGCAACTCTCAACCTCTATTATAAACTTCAGAAACTTCCCATTCTTCGAATATTGACAAGTGGCCCAAATGAAAGGACAAAGATGGTGAGAGAGAAGATGGAACTGTCAATTATAAAAATAACATGATGGAAAGTAACTACAATAGATGATGAAAACCTCTGTCCAATTGTCTCTGGTACTAAAAGGCTATGGCAGGAAGAACTCAGCAAAGTTGTTAAAAATGAAGGCAAAACATCTCTGTCTGATAGTATCAGCCTCTTTTGTTGAACCATCAGGCTCAGAAGTTCATCAAGAAAATGTGGACATGTTGCACTTTGTCCTGTTGATTTTAAGAATTAGAAAACCCAATATTGAAGTATTGATGCAGGAGCCAATAAGATACTGAAATTGGTACCCTCACTAAGGAGGAAAGGCATTGTGTTAATACCAGATTTCCATTTGGAGAAATCAACATGAGGCGACAGTGTGCACAACCCTTCAATGCAGCTCATGGCAGCCACCCGTAAATCCTGAAATGATAAAGAAAATAAATCCTACCCAAGAAATACGTAATGTAACTAAAGCAAAAAAAATAAAATTCACAAAAGGATTGCCAAAATATAGATAAGCTTCAAGAAAATGGTTCGGAACCTTGTTTTCACTTGACAGTGGAACAAGAATTGAAGGAAATTCACCAAGAAGTTCAAAATGTAAGCTTTCATCTAACTGAGAACAAAGAAACACAAAACAATGAAGACTCTCGACTTGAACGGCAACAGAAACACCTGCAAAATTGAAACGGACATTATGGAAAAATAATCTCTACATGTCAAAACCATCACAAAACAAAGCCAGCTAGATCTTTGCAAAAAGAAAAAAGAAAAGAAAAAGGAATTTCCAAAGAAAAAACTGGTTTAAGGTTATACCCAATGATGTTAGACCCACATGTACTGAATTTGATGTCCCTACGTCCCTAAATGAAACCAAGAGCATCTGCATCACAGCTCCAGATGGGGACCAAGCACTAACATATAATATCAGTGAGGGAAAACTATTTTCAAGGTTAACTGTTAACGGTGGTCAACTGGTCAGTATCAAAAATTCAGATTATTTTCAAAATTTAAAATTTCAAGGTTTTCCGTTTCCCCACACCATTCCACCCTGTCATGATATTCCAGCAATGGAAATACTTGTGATAAGCTATTCAAACATATCTCCAGAGGTTTTAAAGCACTCTATAGAATCCAGTAACAATATAGTCCTCATATCTAGCAAAAAAAGTGTGAATAACAAACTTGAAAACATACATTAATTACTACCATTCAAGCTAAGAGATACAAACGGAAGATGAGTATGGTTAAAATTATTTTCACATGTACCAGAAATGTGAAAGTAGCAGTTGGCCAGAAGCGAAGAATGACTAATTTACCAAATCCAAGAATTTTCCAAAAAAAGAAAGGAAATAAAACATTGAAATAGGATCCTATGATAAAAACCTTCTTCAGTGACAAGCTTTAATAAAAATCGGACTGGAGAGATCTTGCATTTTGTAACTAGGAAGTGAAGATGCTTCTGGAAAACATTCTTCCGGTCTGAGTCAGCAAAGAACACAAATAGATCCTGAAATGTGGACATCCACTTTCCACTATCATCCTGAAAGAAATACAAGCTCGCTTATGTTACAGCAATAATAGTGACAATATTATCCACACAGTGGGTAATAAAAATGTGTAAAAAAAAAAATGCATCACGAACCAACGAGACATCTGCCGGCATTGTTGAGACAAACACCTCTAGTATCCTCCAAAATAAGCAAACTAGTATCTTCAAATTCAGTTGCCTAAAATTGGTGTTAAAGTTGGCCTCAAACAACTGATCCAGAAAGCCTTTGCAATCACCATCCACCATTCTTGTCTTGGACTGGAAATTACATAGCAGAACCATATGATATGCAACTTAACAAGCCCACTCTTCCTCAGATGATCAATAAAACATTTGAAGGTACAGAAGTCCAAACCGAGAAATAATAAAATATGGAATGCAGAAATCATTTCTGTACCTCTTCTGCAGATACAAGTCCCACAGACTTCAACACATTCCACTCAGTTACCAGTTGATAGCAAGCATCATACAATGCATTAAACCGACTAACATCTAACAATAAAGAAAAAACAAAAATCAGCATGGGACCTTCATCATTTCAAGGCAATTCCATCGCAATATATAGGCGCAATAATATTCCAGAAAATACTTATATGCAGCTAAAAAGGCATACCATGAGTCGCATAAAGCATGAATTCAGGTCCAGTAGCCACATAAAGGTTTACATTACATGTCGCCTGATTAAATTACAGGAATGGGTTGAAAGCATACAATCAAACCCAGTGAAAACAGATTCACTAAAGTAAATTGACCTCTTTTTTGGTATCTAAACCTGGATATAGTCACATAAATTGACACCTTATAGACATCGACTTTGTTCTGTCAAGTATATGCTTCAGACAACTGCCTATGGAGCATGAACTTTAGGAGCGAAAATGCTTAGTGGTGGTGGGGGCAACGGTTTCCTAAATGACAAACAAAACTCGTGCATAGTGACAGACTCACAGGGGAAGTTGCCAATGAAATCAGCAGGTCTTGTACACCTCCCTGTAGTGCTTGAAAGACAAAAGGCAGCAAAGTGGATGCCAACATTACCACAATCACATGATAATATACCCAACTTGCTAACCTCTATCAAATCACCCACCTAGGGCACTATATGCAATCATTTAAATAGAAATAATTTCACTGCCATCAATAACAGCGTCAAAAGGACCTACCTCAATAATATGGACTGATTTGGTAATCAACCTAATGCATACCATCTCTAACTCAACTTAAAAGTTGACAACAGGGTATGATCTTAAAAGGCTAGGTACATCTTAATGAGGGGTAGATGACAACTGAGAAAATGCCAGGGAGATCGTAACTTTCAAGATTCATGTTAATTCAGATCACAAGAAGTTCAGATACGAATAACCATTTCGCAAACTTGCTCATACACCACCCTTGCTTATCCTTCCAAATACAGACGAACGCAGGCATCTTGAAAGTGAATTGCATTCCATGTGAATGGTAACTATCCATTGTTACGCCAGGAAGCATGTTCAGATTGGTGCTTCTTAAAAGTACAAAATAAAATAGATTATTTCATATTTTCTATAGCCTATAGTTTCTTCAAGAGTTAGGGATTCAGGGTTGAATGACATTTTGGGCCCATCCCTATACACCAACAAAATGCACAAGATGAAACATATCATGATTTGAGTTCATAATCTGCCACATACATTTATAAGAAGCATCTGAACTAGTGCTCTATAGATCAAAAGTTCACAATCAGACATGCTAAAGTAACAGTGACAAGAAAATCCTTCACCAATAATTGTCTAGTCGATAACTATTTTGCATTGCAAGAGAAGCCATGGAAGCAGTCAAATCAAAACCCAACATGTACATTATAAGATGGACATCAATAAACACAAGCATAAAAGACTTCTAAGAAGAATTTAAAAACAAGCAGCATAGCCAGTCAGTATACCAATCTTAGGCATTGTGAATGACTGCAACAAAACCAAGAAGAAAAATGTCTTTGACAGCTCCGAAAACTTGCAGCATTCTACAAGCCAAGGCATATACTCTTCAGGGTGCCTTGACAATGTTTCTGCCATTACTCTTATCGTATCCATATTAGTAGAAGAAATGTGCTCATGGTCTAACATCTGCAAGCATAAATCATAATTCAAAGTCATGATCGATTTGCAACACACTCTCCAAAACTAAGAGGGCAAATAAGAAGCAAACAAGAAAATCACATATATAGAGAAACAACAGGGTTCAACAACCCACACCCTTGACATTTCAGCTGATAAAATATGGCCTACAAACTTTTATGCCGTTATGCACAATGTCCTCTCACATATAATCGACAAAGTATGACAGTTTCTGACAGACAAATAGAAAAGACGACAGAGTGTACATGGAGACCCTTTATCAATAAACAAAATATCAATTTGAAAACCAAACCTCTGCACACACATAAAAACAAAGCTCTAATAACATGTAAGACAACCTGCCATCCCAAAGCTAAAGCTGATGGGAATGGAACAAAATCTCAAAAAGCTTTCAAATTTTAGTTGCACGAAGCAGGTGCGGGAGCGGAAGTGGCGGCGGGAGCGGGGGAGCGAGGGAATATAAAAGCTCCAAGGTTGGGAGCGTGAGAGGAGTGTGTACATATATTATGAAAATAATGTAGCATAGAGTATTCACTTTAAAAGTACAATAATTTAGGAAGTAAAAATATGGGCCAAGTCCTCCAAAGTGTAAGAAATGGGCTAGTGGTACAATATATGATTTTCATTTTAAGATATCATGACTTAGGCTAGACATATGAGTTCATCAAAGACCAATTAATAAAGCCAAGAGATAAATCCCAACAGATATCATACAAAAGCTCCCATCTTCGTAAGGATAGGGCTCCCGTCAAGCTCCTTAGTTGGGAGCGCAAAAGCGGGCTCCCAAGGTGGGAGCAACACCACTTTAGGAGCTCCCTGCAACTAAGTTTCAAATGCCAAAAATACATCTACCGTCTCCTTCGAGCAAATAAAAAACACTTAGCAAAAGAAATTTCATTCCCAACTCGGATCTGTTTGAAACAAAATAACTGGAATGCAGACAAGACACCACCCTTTATAAGTTCGGGTCAACAAGGTTCAGTGTGGCCTCTTTTGGCTTCTATAACACAAGGTAAAAAAACACCTTAAACTAGAAAGCAGTGAATCATGATTCAAGAGCATACCACTAGCATTTGCGACATCCAGGTATACCAAAATATCAAAAAAGCGAGACAGCAGAACTGATAAAAGGCATAAAAATTCAAGGGTAACAAACTGGTTGATTATAACACCTTGTTCAGGATTAGCATACAACAGCATTCACATGCAACACAAAGTGGGAAGGCGAGTCAGTAGCTCAAGAACAAAAAGTCTCATATCTAATCTGTTGCTCAGGAGCTTCAGTTCAACATCAGTATATAGAGAGTGCAATTTTGTTCACCCTCCTTAAAAGAGGGTGAACATTACCCTCCCTCTTATTGGTTGAAATGGCATGGATCCCACCACAAAGTGATATCATGCTTACCAAAAAGTGTATTGCATGGTAAGCATGACATCACTTTGTGGTGGGATCCACACCATTTCAACCAATAGGAAGGAGGGTAATGTTCACCCGTTTAAGTGGAAGGTGAGCATGATATAACCTTTGTCAGTTGCCATAGTGCCTAGTTATACCACGGACGCCACTATTATTAGGTAAAGAAACAACACCCTGAAGAGGGCCAAATAGAAGTAGGAACATGCAAGGGACTATGACCTACCGCCCACGTACAACTGACCCCATGGAGAAGTGGCGAGAAGGAATACATAAAAACATACTTTGAGCTCGAATTCGGATCTTGCATTGGCGGCAAGATTTGTGAATGGAAAAGAAAAGATAAAGGAAGCATAGATTGGATTGGCAAAGCGAAATCCTTTGCCTTCTGTCATCCAAGAAATCAAAGATACACAAACCATGAAGGAATTTGATCGGTTGAATTCAAGGATAGAAGGATTCCAATTTTATGCAACATTGATCCATAAGTTCCCATACACATCTCAAGCTGTCATGCATAAATTCAGTTGTTTCTTTCGCCTTAAGACAAGCAAAATTCAAAGATGTTAACTCCCACAGAGAAGCTTTTAAATCTATACTTTACCTTCTCCAGGCTGTTGGGAATCATAAGATTCTGGTAGAACGGCCACTTTAATCCCTTGGCCAATTCTAAAGCCTTCAAATTTAACCTTTGACTCTGCACTCAGGAATAGGAACATTACATCAATAAGGAAATGGCAATGAATGGAAGTCTATCACCAAATGATGCATCATTAACTTTAAGCTGGACAACAACTTAAAGATCAAGGAACCTTTGGTACGATTAGCAGCAAGGGAAACATCATCGTTGCAAGCTGTTTTGCAAACTCTTTCTGATCTTGGAAGTTTGAAATAGCCCGTTCGAGACACAAAAAAGCAACATCGCTAGGTAGAGATGTGTCACCCGATGCAACTGCAACACAAATATAGAATGAGAGAGAGCTGCTAAAAAATGTTTCATCTGCCTAGCATGTAATTTATCAAGTCCAATAAAGTAAGCCTCCTGTGTCCAATATGTTGAAACTCCAATGCAACAACTGTGAAAATTCTATCTTGTTTATAAGCTTTAATAACATAACCCAAAACCGTGGCACAAATTCTCTGATTTCATACACCTAATTGTTTTGGGTGGACCATCATTTGTAAGCTTCTTTAGGCTCCAACTGTCTAAATAACAAGGCCAAATTCAATTCTTTCTGGAGATCAATATCAAGATGACATGCCTATCACACCCACCATTGGCATAGTGAAATTTACCATCCCGAATAAAGTAAACATTTTAAACTAGTGGATACACCTTAGTAAGCTCATAAGATATGCATGCAGATCTCAAAATGCGAAAACTATGAATGATCCAACCTCACCATTCTATAGCGAAGGTCACTTAACTAACATCACATCACCAAATATAACATTCATCTACAATTATATTCTTCAATTCCGCTTGAATAAACAAGTCCAAAGTAGAGAGCCATCTGATCAGCTCCCACTCACCGAAAAAGTTCCTTGGAGACTTATCCATACAACAGATGAAGACGACATTCCTTCGTTTGCCATCCAGTCAACAGCCTTAAACCATTCGCAGTAACATGGGTTACTTGGTTTTATTAAGGACCCGAATTCGGATTGGTTTTTCAAATTATCTTCATACTTCGCATCCTGACTTACAGTTCACATACAATTTGCCCAATCATGCATTAACCAAAAAACAAAAAATTAGACATCAGAATTAAGTTTCAGGAAACCAAATTTACCCAGGAAGAAATTTTTGGCATTTTTCCTGTACCATGACAACTGTATTTTCCCTATCACAGCCTCAATCCATGCCCTTATGTCAAGATTTATACTAATGGCATCTGTAAATCCAATCAACAACTCCATCTCACTTGTCTATATTAATAGGTTAACTATCCTCTTTGTCACATTGGGCCATATTGAACTTCTTTACCCTCAAATTGAATCTTTCCTTGTAATGCTACTCCTCAATTCAGCGATTAATTAAAGGAATATTTTGCTGAATCAAACATTGTGTAAACAAAGACAAGCAATAAAACAGATTGTTCCAAAATCTATATGTAAATTTGAAGAAACTCACTTGACATTACAATGCCGAGACATCTCTGAAGCACATTCTCAAGTGCATCAATAAGAGCCGGAGGACATATGCAGACATCCAATCTATTTACAGTTAAAGCTGCATGCACCACAGTAAGATCATCATCTCGAAGCCGACGTAATACTGCATCTTGAATAGCTACAAGTCTCTGCACAGAAGCAGGGAGTCATCATCAGAAATGCAGGAAGGAAAGAACCACTGATAACTGAAAGAACATGACCTTTTTTCCCTTTTGATCACTAAAGTGTTGTAGAACATGAATTTCATTATATGCAATATTTGGGCGAACATGATCAACTCCAGCCTCCAGGTATATTTCAAACCTTCAGAATTACAAATGAAGCCTCGAGTAAGGCTAAAATCATTTCATTCTAACATAAATCACATGGTAGCCAAAATATGTTTTTAAAGAAAAAAACTAACAATGCTCGCAAAAAAATAATATGTAGGCAAATTTCTGCTAAACATTGTAAAGGAACTGATGCATATGGACTGCTGCTGGTAAAAACGGTCATTCTCCATCCGTCGACTTCCCCCCAAATAACACCGAACAAACAACACAGCATTCCAGGTACTCTGACTTCTATTTTCCCTTCATTCTACCTTTCCTTATTCTATCCACAAACCCCACTATACCAGATTAAGAACTGTCCATCTTTTCCCTTGTTACTTGAGTCCCGCCTTGGATGTTTAGCTCTCTCACAGACCACCGGTGTCAATACTAATCATTTTGCGGACTTCAGTCTTACATAGTTCATATGCGGAACTTTCTCTCACATTTTGATAAATAAAGAACCCTAATAGGTTTGCTATCTCATTTCAGTTTCCATTTACTAGCTAATGGATCAACATGCATTGTAATTTAATAAAAGCAAAGACTAAAAAATCCCTGCATGGTCAAAAAAATTCTGCCTATCTTCTTTGCCTTATGAATATACTGCTGCTCTGTAGCATATGGATGCTCTGTCACAGACCATCCTTTACAACTTCATGACGAACGTTAAGTCCCCCAAAGAAGTAAAAGAGCATCTTCCATTTGACGAACTTTTCCAGGAAGACAAAAATAAAGTGAACAATCTTACCCCAGAACACAACTTGAGCAACTTACAAACCACACCCAACTAAAATTCAAAGAACCAAAAACATGAATAAGCTGGTGAAGCGTATGTTTAGATGAGTTGTAACATAACACGCAGATTGACTGGTACTGCAGCATCACATAACAAATTTTTCCCTGCAACATAGGAAGAGGAAATAAAAAAAATCACCTCCGAACCAACAGACTTCTCTTTGAGAACGCCAAATGCTTTCAACCCAGAAAGTGCAGAGCGTCGAACCTCAGCCTACATACATTATGCAACTAAAACCATGAGGACCAGAAGATGCCTGGATATGAATACCACATAAGGTAGAAGAAAAAAAACAACAAAATAAAGTTTATAGAACACAAAAAAAGAAATAGACAAACAAATCAACCTATCAGCTACCTTCGGATGTTCCAGTGCAAACCAAATTTTAGAATCAGAGACGTCAATGGACAAATCCAAATTCCCATCTAATATTCTGCACATGATCTCATCTATGGAACCATCATTCTTGGATTGCACTTTAGCATCCTGCAGGTGTAGGGAAATGAATATTAAGAACACTGTGCATAGAATAAAACAGGATAGTAACAAGAAAGAAAACAAGGGCGGGAGAACAAAGACACAGTGAGCCAACACACCTCCAGAAAACTGTGAACTGCTCCGAGAAATTCAGATGGGTACATCTTATTAATGGAGACTAAAATTTGCTTGGCCCAGCTTCCTGACAATTTTCGAGAGCCACATAAAGAGAAAAAACTAGTTTAGAGCAAAGCAAAAGAAAAGAGCCAAGATAACAGCATAGCAGAAAATGCAAAATGATGGATTGCACTAGCATTTAAATGTGGATAATACGCATGCCAGTTGCTGAAAAATCTAGAAAATGAAAACAACAAAAAGATTTCATGACCAACGAAACCTGATTCTGATGATATGGGCTCATTCTTCTTCTGTGATGACCTCATGCAAGAGTAAAGGAGCTTAGACACTATACGATTAACAAATTGCTTCACTGGAACTGCCTCTATGATTGATACTAGAGTAAAATGGCAAAGATCATCAGAAGAACTGCGGACAAAAGTTATTTAGTTTGACAGTGCCATTAAGAGAAAATGAGAACACCCAAGGGTAGAACTGAAAAACATGTGCAGTCGCACCAGTACTCCAGGAGAGATTCCAGAAACACAGCCAAGAATTTGTCGATATTGAACTCCTTGGTCAGTCCAGCAAGAATCCCCGAAACATCCCTATAAATCGATGATAATACTTCACAAAAAGAAGTTTTTGAACAGCATAACGGAAACTATCACCAGGAAGCTGCTTCTTTTTTCCTACGTTTCCAGTAGCAGTTCAGAATTTAAGAATTACCTGATCTCTTTCAGACTATCCACTGCCTTCTTGGGGAAGATTACAACAGATTGCAACTAGCCAAAAAACAATCCAAACCAAAGTGAGGGCATGAACAAGCAACATTTTTCCCAGCAACACACTAGTAAGTAGTAACACACAAAAACAAAGGGAAAAAAACACCAAACGGCTCCTGCATTACTCTCGGATACAGAACCCTGAAACTTCCTTTTTTCAATCTCATTAAAACCACAACAAAGCCAGATTTTCGTTAACGTTTTAACTACAAAAACGTTATTATCAGGACCTCCGTAAAGCCTCCGCCACTTCCCTTTACTAATCCTGCTATCGAAGCTCATAGAAGACTAGGAGAATGTCTTCATATTTGCCCTAAATCATGAACTTAATGCAACAGGTTCAAATATCCATTTCTAAACCAAAGCCTGCAGCAATATTCCGCATATCCATCTATGTAAAAGCTAGCTTGCAGACAAAAAAGCTAGAATCGACAAGGGAAAGCACAGTTTTTGGGGATCTGTTTTCATGGTAGGGAAGCAAACACAAGAGTCCACTAACTCAAGGTCAAGGAGATCGATGACACTTAATCTATAGAACTCCACAACTAAGGAAAAGAATAAAGTTCTCATAGGAGTAAAGCTACTAAAATTGAACACAATTCAAAACATTACCTGAACTAGATTGACCAAGGCCATAAATGAAGTGCGAAACCACTGCAAATCAGTAGATTCTTTAGCATCCTCTCTAGCTACCTCAGCAATTGACCTTATTAAGCTGTTGACAAGTTTCGGGGATAACGCTACCCTGCTCGCTAGCAAACCGACAGTCATCAAAGCACCAGCCTAAACATGTAAAAGTTAATGAGAGAAAAAATCCCATAAGTCAAGCTACCAGGTTCAATGAGAGGATAAAAGTTAATTCAAAGTAGAGTTCATATTGGTAGAGAAATTGTAGTTCAAACCAACCGAATTTCAGGTCACAAACTTGAATGACGAAAGACTCGGTTAGTGCTTAGCGGTGCTACTAAAAAGTACACAAGGTAAAGAACATACCCATGTCAACTGAGAGATAACAAGGATTACAAGTCTTTAATCTCAATCAATGCAAGAATTTCTGACAAAATATAATTAATTCTAGTTCAAGAAACATGAAAACCTATAAAACCTAGATAACAGACATGTCATTGTTTTGAATCTCATAAAGGCATTTCAGGGCTCTGTCAATTATAATTAATGAACACTTCTAGAAGCAAGTAAGCAACTTATACGTTTTGCAGTTTAGAAATGTAGCCAACCGCTGCTACCATTACTTATCACATTCTAAAGCCACCATGAGCCCACCTTAGCTGTGTGTACCCCATTCAAAAAATAAATCAGCATCACCTTGGAACACATCTAGCCTCGAAGAAGACCATCTTATATTGCTTTCTTATGTTTAATTTCGTGTACAAAAGAAGCTGCCATATCAAGCCACCTAGCACTTCTGGACTGTTAACTTCAGAAACTATGCAGCTACAACTGATCTAATTTCGTGTACAAAAGAAGCTGCCATATCAAGCCATCTAGCACTTCTGGACTGTTAACTTCAGAAACTATGCAACTACAACTGATCACAAGTTTATGATGGCACAAACCATTAAAAAATTAAAGCTGTATGAGTGATTGTTGAAAAAAATTTGCCAAGGGCACAGGAAATAGAAGACGAAAACCAGTGAAGAGAAGGTTTTCTACAACCCACATTTCCAGGATAATATTTTCAAACCTTACCTTGAGATCTAGACCACCTTTGGCATCAAGCTGCAATCCGGAGAGTACATATGGAAGGACTCTCTTCACAACGTCATCATCAAGAGTTGTAAGGGAACCCAAAACCTCAACAACAACTGCCGTGCAGAAGCTAATCACGGCTTTAGAAGGATGAAACTTCTTCGTAGGTGAGGCCTACAAATTTTACAAACAATAATGAATCCGTGTAGTATGTCCACGGCAGTTTAGCAATCAAACAACATTTTATCCAGAACACAAGCTTACATAGTTGCATAAAGCCTCCAAAACTCCCCGATCACGAATACATTGTTGCACTATAACTTGCCTAGGTGGCGGTGCACCCGATGCTTTAACACCGTCAAGAAATTTCCACTTACTATTCCTACACCATCAGAACTTAAGAATCAAAATCTGTCTCCAAAAAAACGCATATAATCAAATCGAAAAATATGTGAATCTCCTTACCCCGTATCAAGCAACTGCACGATTCGAACAAAAACATGGGTGTCATGGTAAGGCAGAGCACATAGAATCAGTTCCTCCGTGTTGTATACATGAACCCTAAAAATCCCACCAACACTCATAATCCCCCACAACTATATAATTCACAAAATCCATCATGTACCTTATAAAATTATAACAACCAATTGAACTTCTGTAATACTTACTTGAACCTACGTATCAAGTACTCGAGCGTCTTTAATGCCGAAGGGAGCTGAAAGTAACCCGATAACAACCGCAAATAAGAACTAATGGCTATATTGATTTGGTTATTTTCCTCAATGCCCATCAGCTCCCTATCCAACTCTCTACTCTTGTGACTAAACAAATCATTTTTGTAATTCCTAAACCGCTCGTCCGCGCTTACAAGAACCTCCAAACCTGCCAAATCACCAACGATGCGAAACAACAAGTATAACCATAATTCGAGAAAGATAAAAAAGCTTCTAGATGACTATGGTTAAGGAAGCGGCGGCCGAGGGTACCTGAGATGGCGATGGAGAGTAAGGTGTCGAGGTCGAGGTCGGCGGCTTCTTTGGGGTTGAAGAGGATGGAGGGGCGAGTGAAGGGGCGCTTGCGGGGGTCTGAATCGGAGGTTTTGATGAGAGACTTGATGGCCTGTAACTGGGAGGCGATTGAGGTCGCCATTGGGGGTGTGGAGTGAGGGTTCTGGGAGAGGTTTTGTGACAAAACCCTACACCCTCGAACGTTTATGCGTGTGAGTTTGGTAGGAGGGAAACGGCTCGAATGATGGGGGTTAGGGTTTTGTGGGTCCTGTTGAGTTTGGGATATATACTTTCTTGTTTAAGCATAACTTTTCATTTGAAAAAAATAATAGAATTGATTTCTACCCTTCTTCTTTTTTATAACCACAACCTCTTTTTGAATTTTAGTGTTTGAAAGTATTTTTTTTATTAAAAGACAAAAAAAATGAGGATATCAAAAAAGAAGTGTACAAATCAATTCCAAAAAAATCTTTATTATAAAACAGAAGGCTGTGAGGACAAGTTGTTGGAACTGTTTAGATTTATTTGATCCAAAGGCTGTAGTGCATCCTCCTAATTCTCTATTAAGTGCCCATGGTTTTTACCTAAATCATACAACTGTCATCCCCTTCTAACAGAGATGCGTAGTGCCGTAGCCACGAACTAGCACTAGTAGATGTATAAGTAAGAAACATAAAACTAAGCTCAAAAAATGAACTTGTGTTTCTTGCTAGTAAAATTTCTTATTTAATCTACCGGGATGAACTTAAGAATTAGAATGACAATAAATTATTCTGAATAAACAGTTGATATTCAGCTAAAGTAAAAAAATTTAATATTTTCTCGTGTCAAACTGATTGGAATAAAGTTTCGAAAATCCTTGTCCATCGGCCAAAATAAGAGATACAAATAACAAAAATTAGTACAAAGAATCAAAATGGGATAGTACGGTATTAGGCCACATTTCGGTTTCTAAAACAAAAAACTTTTAGAAAAGAAATATAATTTGAAGCTAAAAAATCATGTGTTTACGCAATTAATTTTTCTCCCAATATGGATCTTGTTTGATAGATTTCATTGAAATCTTTTAAACGGTGCAAAGAAAATTAAAAAAATATTTTTCATTTCTATTATATTTGAGCTTGAAATTATAATTTTTTTTAAATAAAGATTTAAAAAGAAAGCGGAACAGCACCTAAGCCTAGGTTTTCATATTTTTTGGGGGGCTTTATTTTAGATATTTTTAAAAATATTTGAGTCAAAGTTATAATTTTTACTTTTCTGAGTTATTTTGACGAAACAAACCAATAACTTACAAAAGTTAGGCGAAAAAACCAAAAAAAAAGTGAAAAATTTGAATAAAAAAAATTAAAAAATCTAAAAAAAAAAACTTAGTGGAACTTAGCCCCTTCCCCCTCTCTCTCTCTCTCTCTATATATATATATATTCTTAAGGATGAAGTATAAATTTGAAATTCCAAATTTAACCTCATAAATTGCTTCCATTTCCATTTTATGCTTTTTCGCAAATCTAATCTCAGTGGTCGTAAAAAACAATAAGTGATTCTCCACAAACCTACAGGTTTCATTTTCACAGAAAGGCCATCAAACATTCCAAACTTTGGGGCCTCTAAGGGTTATATTCGGTCGTTACATTCAAGACTCTAAAATTAGTCAAAGTGCGCATAAGTTCGCCCGGACATTAAGTTATAAAAAAAAAATTCGTATGAAAAAAAAGAAGTAAAATTCCTTCCATTTTTCACCAGGTTCCTCTCCTACTTGATCTTCTCATCATTTTCACCCCATTTCCCACCAATCACATTTTACAGTAGTAACATTTTCCACAGCGCCGGCAAAAAAACCACCACCCTGTTTCAAATTTTGATCTGCGTATATACATCCGTATATACCTATATCTTTTCACCGCGCCGGCCATCTTCATCCCGGATCCAACAATCTCCGCCCCAATCTGGGCCACACGGTACCGCAATGTGTCACCGTTGAAGCTTAGCTCTGAATCTAACTTAGATAGCACGACTCAGTCGGGCACTGAAGTCTGTTTCCGTTGTGTTTCCCATGAAAATACTGCGCCGCTGATGGAATTCACGGAAACTTACAAGCAGTCCGGTCCCTGTGCTTTCTCGCCCAACGCTCAGTTTCTTGCCGTCGCCGTCGACTACCGCCTCGTGGTCCGTGATGTGCTTTCGCTCAAGGTACTTTGTTCAGTTCCTTTTAACTCTTCAATTTTCGTAATCCAATTTCCAATTGGAAGTTTATTTTGCAATGTCCATGTGGGCATCGATTTTCGGCCCTTGTGGCCGAACTCTGTTACGAATTTCCGGCCGCATTGTCGGTAAGGCCGTCTTGTTTCTTTCATCTTCGAGCTCAAGTTAAGGGAGAAAGAGACAGTGCAATTTTATAGGACTGGTTATTACCATTACGCATTGGAAATATTTGATATTTACTTGGCATTGCCGAGCAACGTCAAGTACCAATTACTAGTTAGTGGGTACTAAAGGAAGAAGAGAAAAAACGGGATCTCGTAGCCTTGTAGGGTTGCAATGTTTCTTCTTTATAACTCCAGGCATCTGGGGTCTGGGTCCGCTTACGTTCACCTCATTACCATCCCAGCCCTCACTGACAGGGGCCTTATCCAAGCCGGAGCATTGCAATGTTTCTTCTGTGTAACTCAAGGTTTTGGGAGTCTACGCCAGCTTAAGTGCACCTCAACTACCATCCCACCCCCCAATGACAAGGGTCCTATTAAAGCCAGAGCAAAGTCCTGACCCCATATGGGTTGATAGCCCTTGGGAATGTTTTGAGTCCGAGACATAGAGGGGCATTGCAATGTTGAAGAATGTCCATAGTCGTAAAAACGTTCGTCTCGCGGGTGATGTTCCATAAAATTCGCTTTTTTCTCAGAATCTAATTCGTAACTCTGTGGGATCCGAGGAATTCCAAACTATCGAACTAATCACCTTCGAGTTTTATTTTATGGCAAAGAATGAGAGATTTTAAAACAAAGATCAATGATGGGAGATTGTTAGTGAGGCTAAATGGGTAGATTTGTAGTCTATCTTTGATTCTAGTAAAAGAAATGTATGCTGTATGTTTGGAGTCTGATGTCATTGTTTGTTTGACCACTAGTTCATCTGAAAATGTAAATTTGGAAGTTACCAGTTTTGAATTAACCGCTGGTATGCTAATACAGGTTGTGCAGCTGTTCTCGTGTTTGGATAAGATAAGTTATATTGAATGGGCACAAGATTCTGAATACATATTATGTGGCCTTTTCAAGAGACCAATGATTCAGGCATGGTCATTGACACAGCCTGAGTGGACGTGCAAAATAGACGAGGGTCCTGCAGGTATTGCTTATGCAAGGTGGAGCCCTGACAGCCGCCATATACTTACCACGTCAGACTTCCAGCTGCGACTAACAGTTTGGTCCTTGCTTAACACGGCATGTGTGCATGTACAATGGCCAAAGCATGCTTCTAAGGGGATTTCTTTCACTAAAGATGGTAAATTCGCTGCGATTTGCACGAGGCGTGATTGCAAGGATTATATTAATCTTCTGTCTTGTTACACATGGGAAATAATGGGTGTTTTTGCTGTCGATACACTGGATTTGGCTGATATTGAATGGTCACCAGATGATAGTGCTATAGTGATATGGGATTCACCTCTTGAATATAAGGTATGCTGTTTCATGTTTGTAATTGCTTTAACAGTATGCTTCTTCTACTTCTAGGTGCTGTTCTATTTTTCTGCACAAGGGTTTATTACTTTATTAGAGGTTTTATCTTCTTGAATTTTGAAGTTTACACACATACAACTCGTTTTCAGTGGTTGATATTTTTGTCATACCATGCTTGTGAAGCTTGAGTCCTGAGACTAATTGATTAATCCATATGACTAGATACCATCTTGATGAGTAATAAGGAATTCCACAGTTAATTGCCTTAAACTTAATGGTATGCCATCGTGTCCACAAAACATGCAACATTCCTGTAGAAACATAGGTTTTTGTTGGTCTTTGATTTGTGGCCAAAAGGTTGTTTTTTATGGATGAATGGATGATACTGTCACTATGTTCAAAGTGATTGTGGAAGTCCTCTAAATTCATTAATTTGGTTGCAGAATACATTTCCTGTTGGAAGTGAAAATTTGTTAATCTGAACAGCATCAACAGTAATAAGTAGCGCTTTGCCAACAAGTATTGACTAGATACGCATTAAGATGCTAGTGAAAATTGTCTCGTGTCGTATGATCAAAGTTCTATTTTCTGTTTCTAGATATAATTAAGATGCATGTGAGTCATGATTGTGGTGCATTTTAGTTGCAAACAGTTGAATCCTGGTACATGATGCTAGTTGTCATATGGTTTCTGCAGGTTCTGATTTACTCTCCAGATGGGAGGTGTTTATTCAAATATCTAGCATATGAAAGTGGACTTGGGGTGAAAAGTGTGTCATGGTCTCCTTGTGGCCAATTTCTTGCAGTGGGAAGTTATGATCAGATGTTACGGGTTTTAAATCAGTTGACTTGGAAAGTGTTTGCTGAATTCATGCACTTGAATACTGTCCGTGCTCCTTGTTGTGCCGCTACCTTCAAGGTATTTAAGCATCTAATATGTCACAAACTTTAACAATGAATATAACTTGTTGATATTTTTGTTCCTTTGCATGCGTTTAATCTCAGGAGGTAGACGAGCCGTTGCAACTTGATATGTCTGAATTGTGTTTGAGCGATGATTTCATACATGGCAATTCTGGTAAGTCTATTGTCGTAAATGACACTCAGAAGTTTGTCCATCTGTTTCCTTATGTATTAGGCTCACAGTCTTTCTGTCGGAGAATTTACTCAGTTGAACGACTTCTTATACTTGTCACCATTTTCCATTGAATGACATTATTGTTATAATGCTAATTTTTTTTTTTTTCAACGGTTTTGATTTTTCAAATGGGTTATTTTTCTACAGAACATGGCTACATGTCATAGAGACACATTCTAAGTTCATGTGGATATAAATGTACAAAAGAGCATTTATGGAACTTGTTGAAATTCACTCTGTAGTGATGCTACGAAGGCACGAGATATGTAACTGAAATATACAAGTACAGTAAAACTTTTTATCAGCGCTTTTCTTGTGAGGACTGAAAATGTTAGTCTGTGGCTCTGTGGTCATTGTCCCTGGAGCCTGAAGAAATGGTGCGAGGCTGCATACATCTTGCCCTCCCCAGATCACACCCTCACTGGAGTCTTATGCACTGGGTCACCCTTCATTTTGTTTATGATGACTGGTAATTAGAGCTTTTGTTGGCATCTACAACAACTTGATGTTCGCAGTGGCCTTTTATTTGTGTAAGGCTTCCTTGATGGATTAAGACTTGGTGTTTATCAATTAATGTGCCTTTTAAGAGGTGGTTGTAACTTCTTGGAATTTCCTGTAGCTACTTTATTTTAATTATACACAGTACTTGTATTTTGAAATTTTCATTCTTGTGCTGTATGCCATCTTACTTCTGAATAAGCACACACTAGCTTTTTAATTTTTCAGGTTAATTGCTATCTCACCATTTTGTCTCTCCCTGTAGAAATTCTCTCTGAAGGACACATCCAAGTTAGGTATGATGTCATGGAATTGCCCATCACCTTGCCTTTTCAGAAGCCTCCTGCTGACAAACCCAATCCTAAACAAGGGATTGGTAAGCCAAGCTTTTCTTTGGTTTCCATTGCTTTCTTTTCCTGTATAGTATATTTGGAAATGGAAATACACACAGATAGTAAGCATGTTTTCCCCATTTTCTGAACATGCTTTCTGCTTAATTCATGTTAGAACCATTTATGTTGGCAAAATAATGCACTGATAGTATTGTAGGTAAACATCCACATCTGGGAGTTTTGTGCTATATGTAGTATGTGACGATGAATTCCTCATGATACTGCATATGATGCACCAGTGCGGGATGTACGTTTATGGAGAACATACCTAGTTCTGAAGATACTGAAGTTTCCTAATTGAAAATTTTAATATCAATGAAGAGTGTTGCAAAGCGAAGATTCCTTAGCCGATGAACCTAGTATTTCTTGCGTCTCCATGCCCCTTTTCTAGTTCCATTTAAATGTTGAATGCGTATTTTACAAACTCGAAAGAGCCTATACGAGGACTCCACATAGTGAGAACTTTTCGCCAAGGTCTTCAAAGTCTTCGATCTGAAATACTCCCATACAGGTTTGATTGAAAATTAATTGATTTTCTCTCTCAGTTAAGCTATAGGTAGCCTTGCATAAAAGTACTGTGAAATGTGATGCAACAACAAAACTCTCAAATCCCCAGAAATTATTGTTCAGGCTGATTATCTCATGAATCATTGATATTTGAACTGGCCAAACTCAATGATTTCAGGTCTGATGGCATGGAGCCACGACAGTCGGTTTATCTGTACTCGCAATGATAGCATGCCCACTGTTCTGTGGATATGGGATGTACACCATCTTGAGCCGGCTGCCATCTTGGTCCAAAAAGATCCCATCCGAGCAGCAGCCTGGGACCCCACGTGCACACGACTCCTTTTGTGCACTGGAAGCCCTCACTTGTACATGTGGACCCCTTCGGGTGCTTACTGTGTGAACGTACCTCTGCCGCAGTTTATGATAACTGATCTGAAATGGAATTCAGATGGGAGCTGTCTTTTGCTCAAGGACAAAGAATCATTCTGTTGTGCCGCTGTGCCTCTGCTTTCAGAATCCACTGACTATAGCTCAGATGATTGAAAAGGGGTATGTAACTTGATATTTAGCTAGCTATTTGGTAGAAATGTGGAAGCTCTGTCTTTCTCCCTGGTTGTTTGTTGTAATATTGATGCATTGCTGAGAATCTAACTGTAGTCCTGATTTAGAAGCCATAACCAAATATTTGTTAGCCTATTTTGTCATGGTACCACATCTTATTAGATAATCATGCTAGTATTTATTTATTTTTAAGTGGCTACGATTCCTATGTTAGAACCCGAAGCATACTAGGAGCATTGTGGTAGTGCTACGAATTACCGTCATTATAAGTTGTTAGAGATTGTCCAACGTTGGCTAATTATCACCTCTAAAATTAGTACATGAGCCTGTGTGGCTTCTCCACTCATTGCTAATTGGCTTTCATTTTGTTATCCTTTATTTGCCTCTCCACATATGATTCATGGTTGGAATGTGCAAGGGAGTGTTAGAGCATGTCTCGCCTTGGTTATTATCCCCTCCAAAACTAGTACGTGTGCCCATGCTGTCTTTTCACTAATTGTCAATTGATTTTGCGTGGAATGCCTAATGTTTTGAAAGGCGGTGAACCAGTTCCTGTGCCTAGAAAACTGTGAAATGTTTGCTTATTGTGTGCAGGTCGAACTTAGATTATGAGAGCGGGCCGATAAGTGCCAACTATTTGTGAGGCCTAGCCGCCTAGGCCAAGGCCAAGGAAACCTATTGAGTAAATTAACCCAACCTTGTGACACTACGAGATTTATATGATATTGCATATGCTGTCAGACTATAGGTCGCTGATAGTAGTTTTAGTCCATGGATGAGTGGAGCAAAGTCCCACATCGTCTAAGTATCAAATAATATATACTTCATCCGCCCAATTTATTTGTCCAATTTTGAAAATTCAACTTTCTTAGGTAACACAATAATTGCACCTAGAAAGATTCAACTTTCTAAACATTTACTCCTCAACTTTATGAGAAGTTACTTTATTTCAAACAATAAAGGGTGAAAAAGAAATTTGATTCATCCAAAATACAAGTGGACAAAAAATTTGGGACATCTAAAAACTTACTGAAGTGGACAAATAAATTCGGATAGAGTGACTAATATATAAGCATGGGTGCACCCCCATTTTAACAGCTAGCTTCTGGGATTGTATTCTACCCAAGATCATGTAACATGGAATTAGAGTTAGGTAGCATGAAATGGGTACGGTCAACAGTGCATGTCTCTCGCTTGTATGCGGCAAGTGTTGCCGGGTAATTTTGTATCACAGTTAGATATCATGTAACATGTCTCTTGCTTCTGGCTTGCCGAGAAATTATGTGGCATGTCTCTGCCGAAGATCATGTAAAACGTGGTACACCGCGCGCGCGCGCGCACACAGAGAGAGAGAGAGAGAGTGTTCTAATTCTTTTATTCTTTGAGGCCTGAATTAGACCAGCATCTTGGTTAAGTCCCACCTAGAAATTCATGGGGTATTACCAAAGGGACCAGACGAAATGTTTGGTATAATCATATAATGACCTGTATGGCCCCCAAACCTCCATTCACAAAGTTTTGGGTCCTCCTAAAGGTTCTCTTGTCTCCTGGCTGTTAGTTCCTGGCTGTTAGTTAATAACTGCAGCTTTTGTGGCCTTTACTTACTAGTATTATACAATCATAATGCTCTACTTCAGTTATGCAGGATTAGTTTCCAGTTGATGCCATATTATGGTATTGACTCTAGGGACCCAATTCTGGTGCCAAACAAGGCAGTTAGGCACAAATTAGTGTTTGCAGATTACTCAGCCATGTGCAAAGCCCCTGTCCTAACATGTTCATTGATCCATCCATTGAAGGCAAATACGTAAGCTGGATCGGGTTTCAGATCTTTATCCAAGTTTTCATCATTTGAAGTTACGCACAAGCTGGTGTTTGTGATAAAATTGGTCCCTTGATCGAGGTGCTCGCAATTTGCCTAAACATCTGAATTAGTGAGAAAAACCTATCCCGGGCGCCTGAATTAGCGAGAGAAAAATCATGCTGGTGATTGGATGTTTTCTTCTTATTTTCTCTCTTTCTTTCCTTTTTAGGTCACTGTATTTGGTAGTGGATTAGTTGTTAGTAATAAAGTTAATAACTCTGATAGACGTGTTGTATCGTGGCACTGAATGGAAATCTGATCAAGGATACGTTTGGTACTGCCAAATCGAATTATTGGGCCAAAAGTCAGCAAAAATGGAGACCATGCTTTCACATGAATCGCTTGGGATGTTACTTTGAAGGCCTGCTATATGCCTACCTGTCATCCATCATCTTTTGTATATCCGTTCACGCTAGCGATCAAAGGATACGTTTTGTCCTCCTTCAATTTTTTTTTTTTTTTTATGCGTTTGTTAATTTTACGTCATATTTTTATGAGACATGGGTGAAAAAGGATGAGAAGAATTGAAAAAGTAAAAAATTTTGATTTTTAGACAAGTATTTTGGAAAATATTCAAGAAAAAGTCCAAAATTTGACTTTTTGAGCTTTCTTTGGATATTTCTCAAAATATTTGTGTAAAAATTATTATTTTTTACTTTTCTGATTCATCTCGTCCTTACTCACCCATAGTAAATACTCCATAAAAGTTTGGTATAAAACTAACAAATACAAAAAAAAAATTGAATAAAGACAGCTAAAAAATTATTCTGCATAAGTTAATTACTAGCATAAACACGATGAGTCTTGCTCGTCTCAAAATTGCACAGTAGAACAAACAATAGCATTGCAATGGCACCATTGAACAAACAATAGCGTTAGCTACGCTAGTGGCAGTTGCAGGATTTTAATACAGCGGTGACAAAAAAATTATACAAAAAGTTTTGCATACCAAACACTATATTTTACTTTGCTTGAAGACTTATCGAGCCTAATTTATTTCATTTTGTTGAGCTACATGATCTATTTACTCTCAATATATTTTCATTTACTCTGTTTCGCACCACTGATTCGGTGCCGACGATAGGAGAGAAATATCAAATTATATGCAAAAATATACAAATTCTAGTACATTTTTCAACCCAAGGGGTCAAGCGAACCCTAGTGGAGCCGCCCCAAAGGTCCTACGCAGTTCAGTTGTACTCCCTCCGTCCCACAATATTTGTCCGGTCCGCAAAACGGAGACTACAAAATAATGCATTTCTTTCAAGAAAAAATTCAAACTTTTTACACAAGTTAAAAGAACTTGTCGAGATCTAGTAAGTTGTTGAATTTTTTTCCCAACTTTTCTTACAAAAATAGAATTATTTTTACGTCTCCGTTTTACGGACCGAACAAATATTATGAGACGGAGGGAGTATCTGATTGGTAATTTTGATAACTCGAGCTGATAAAAAATAATTGATAAGTCGACTATTCAGATGTTTATGTTTGACTCTCTTTAGCATGATGTGTTGTTTTTTCTATCGTTGTTACGCTCATCGCGGATTTGCAATTGTTGCTGGAATTCTTTATAAAGGTAATAAAATATCATGATTTGACATACTTCAAGTTTAATGATAGGTATCAAAAAAAACCTTACCAAGAAAGTACTTCGAAAAAGAAAATCAAGGGTTCAGAGTATCTCTTGAGTGAATCTGGACTTTTGATTTCACTTTTCGCGGCACTTTCGGATAAATTGTTTGGGTACTTGGCATTGCTCATGAAGTATCTCCTATACCTTGTAAGGATTGAAGCTAATTGGGTTCTTTAAATGTTTTGCTTCTTTACAATTTATCACAAATTCCAAATACAAGAAAGTTGGTTTGTTTTATTTCTTTGGGTTTTTGTTTTGATTTGTTGGGTTATGTTGTGTTTTGGTTGCTGTACGAGGCTGTTTTATGGTTTGTGATCGATTGATTGTACTGTTTATTTGCTATCTACTACGGAGTATAATATATCTGAGATGATTTTGTTTGTAAAAAATTGAAAGTTGGTTTGTTTCAAGATTCATTCTGATCTCTTTTTGAAACGAAATTTTTTCTGCATTTCTTTTCAGTGGGAAAGCTTTTTTTGGTCCTCATGAAGTGAAAACTCAAAAAATACATTACTCCGTAGTATTATTTACTACTCTTTGATGCATTATTTTTAACAAAAAAAAAACACTGATTTATGTTAATTTGCGGCGAACAACCAAACAAAACACCAACAAAAGAATATGTAAGTGTAAATCGACACAAAAGAGCAAGGTTGACTATCAATATTTTCCCTATTTGTAAAGAGCAAGACTACCCCCACTGCCTAACATTCACCACGCAACATTTACCGTTCAACATTTCACTGTTCATATCGATAATCAATAGTCAAATTTTTTTAAAAATTTAGACCGTCCAAAACACTTTCGAACGGTGAAATGGAGAGCAGTGGAAATAGACTTTAATGATTCGTAAATCACTCAGATACACCGTTTTCAACCACATTGCTTCTAACTCGAGGAAAACAAAAAGAACTGAATAAACTTGGGAACCAACAATTTTTTATCTGGAGATTAAGAGCAATCAACAAAGAAATGACCAATTATTATTGTTATTTTTTTAATAATTAGTGTTGTCGGCGTATCAATTAGTTAAGATAAGGTTGTTAATATGGCCTTCTCCCTGCCAAAAACAATACTTTGGTCCCCGTCAACACTGGCAGCCGTCCTCTTCAGTTACTTTCACAGGTTCATCATCGCCAAGTAATAAATTATTCTCACCGATCTGATTTGTTTATCCATTTTAAAAAATTCAACTTATTATACTTTGTTTAGATAGAAATTTGAAAAATAGTGAGGATAATAACTAATAAGTGGAGAGAGATAGAGAGAGAAATATTGAAAGTATGAGGAATCTAGGTAGAATTTCTTAAAAAATTATTTAAGTTGCAAAGGGAACAAAGCATTAAGGAAGTATATATAATCATTACACTTTTTGAACTTAAACTTTTCCAAGAATGCCAAGTGGAATTGAACTTGTCACATTAATTCAAAAGGCAAGGGTAAAGTAGGAATCTCATAGGATTTTTCCAATTGATTTGTCAAACTAGACAAATAATTTGTGACACTAAACTAAACCAAACCAAAACCAAACTGAGCCTTAAGTCCCAATCACTTGGGGTCGGCTACATGAATTATTTTCCTCCATTGACCTCTGTCAATGGCCACTTGTTTAAACAATCCTACTATACTCATATCGTTGTGCACCACATCATCTAATGTCAATTTAGGTCTACTCTTCCCCGTAGCATTGCTACCCAAAGCTATCTTATCCGTTCTCTTAACTACTGCATCTCCTAATCTACGGTAGATAAACAATTTGAGACACTACAAAGTCAAAAAGGAGACAAACAAAATGAGATAGAGGGAGTTTTTAGCAATGCTTAGATCCCGTTTAGTTGTACAGAAAGAATGAAAAATGATGAAAATATCAAATTTTCAATAACTTTTTTTTTGTGTATTCAGTTACCAAAAAAGTTGTAAAACTCATAATTATAATTTTTTTCATTGAGAAACACTTTCTTGCAAAAAAAGTAACCCGCCAAAAGGAAGGAATTTTTTTTCGTGTTCTCTCGTGAATTTTTGGAATAAAATTTTAGCAAACTTAGGTTTCGTTCCCGAAAAAGAAATAAGTACTTATTTTTTAAGAAGACAATTTCAAGCTCAAAAATCATTTGTTTACGCAAATAATTTTCCTATTAATATGGATCTTGTTTGATAGATCTCATTGAGATCTTTTATACAATGGAAAAAAAATTAAAAAATTATTTTTCATTTACATTAATTTTTAGTTTAAAAATGTGAAATAAGTACTTATTTGTTAAGAAGGTGTTCTGGAACAGGGCCGTAATTATCACATATAACTAGAAAAAAATGAGAGGCTATTGAATCAAACCTAACCGCTTTTTCCCTTACAAAGTTCCAATCGTAGCATTTCTCTTTTTAAAAAATTATATATATTAGTATGCTAATTAAGAGTCCGTTTGGACTTTCTTGACTAATAGCAATTTATCTATTCTTTGGCTTTCGTGATTTTTTTCTTTTTTTGAACTTTTGATCAAGAGAATTTACTTTGCTAATTTGTTTTGATGAGAGAAAACATAAAAGTAAAAAAGACGAAATATAAAAAAGGTTAAAAAAATATAACGTCAGCCAAAAGTATAAACTTTTTGGCTCGGGGGATTTTTTTCATAAAAATCTGGTTAAGGGAAAAAATTAATAACTTGCTTCTTGAATGTATTAGTATTTAGTTATTAAAAAAAGAAGAAGAAGTACTGCAATACTTTTTCATTTGTTTTTCCAAGCTTCAGCGGTTTAACACCTCTCGCTTTTTCTTTTTTTGCTTCGAGTTCAAGTGTTCATCAGAATAAACAATTACTTGCATTTAGTAAACCATTTCGGTGACTAATATGGATTACCCATATGATTTTGTTTTTTTTTTTCTTAAACCCGCAACCCGCAGGAGTTGAAAGACTAGAAAATAAAATGAGGAAAAAATAAAAAAGGGGATAATTAATTTGGTCTCACCATAAACAAGTTTTTCTCATGGTCGATGTTCCCTAAGCTACTTATTACCTTACGAGTTCCTATATACTCATATGTAGTTGGGCATCATCAATACTGTGTTTGGATGAATTTTTGATAAATTTTTATGAGTATAGTAATGATTGTAAGTAAGGATAATGAGTAATAGAGATAGAGAGAGAGAAAAATGAAAATAATAATTGGAAACAATGAATAAGAGTAATTATTGAAAGTAAGAATAATGATCGAAGATAAGAAAATTTTAAAATTAGTCAAATGGCTGACAATTTTAACCTTTCTATCTTTCCAAATTTTATAAAAAAATCTCCACTCACATTCTCTCTCCTCTTATCCATTGACTTTTTGTTTTTCATCCACAAACTTACCCATCGACTTCAATTAGCCAATTGCACTCTTGTTGATGATTTTTTAATTTTTCCGGCTTCATTATGGGTCTTAAAAAAATATTTCAAATTGCAAGTTATTCTTAAATTTTTTTATGGGTTTTCGAAAAAAAGTAGCCCAATCCGATATCGGTAAGAGCTCTTTCAGAATTAGTAAGACGCCCTATGAATTCTGAAACACCTTAAGAATTATAAAACAATCATTAACGATATGGAATTGAGCTAATCTTTTTCAGAAACCCATAAAAAAATATCTTGAATAACTTGTGCTGTGTTCTCTTTGCCTTTTGAAGTTTTTTTTTGTGAAAAATAACAAGGTAATAAGTGGAAAGAGATAGAGAGAAAAATGTTAAAAGGAAACTTTTTTAAAAAATACTTTTTGAGAAGTAAAGAGAACACAACATTGATATTTGAATAATCTCTATAAGACCCCGTAATATGCCCTGCAAAAATCAAGAATTTGTTGTGATAAGGGCCCCGTTTGGCACAACAAAAAAGGGCAAAAAATTAATGAATTTTGCGAGGTCCATTACGAGCTCTATAAAGATGAATCTAATCGTAAGTTGTTCTTAAAATATTTTTTTATGAGTTTTTGAAAACAAAATTTCATCAACAGGAGATGGGTTCATCGAGTCCGAGAGGGAGATGAGTTTATCAAGAAAATGAAGAGTTGAATTTAGAGAAAAGTTAAGACTGCTGATTTTGCCACTTTCTTTTTTATTAAAGTCACTTCTCTGTAAATACTCCCTCCGTCCCAAATTGATTGTCCGGTCCGCAAAACGGAGCGTTAAAAATAATGCAATTTTTTCAAGAAAAAAATTCAAACTTTTTTCACAAATAAAAAATGCTCATTGATATCTAGTAAGTTGTTAAAAAACTTTTGATTTTTTCTTGCAAAAATTGTATTATTTTTAACACTCCGTTTTGCGGATCGGACAATCAATTTGGGACGGAGGGAGTATATTATTTGCGCAAAAATACACTTGACATTTAAAAAAGAGAAAGAAAGAGACATTTCCCAGAGTTAAAGGACATTATTATAATTCAGGTCAAGAAAGTAAAGGAGTATGTAAGTGGAACAAGACATTTGCACGAGCATTTATGTAAAAGGTTACCGTGCACGGTGCACCAACCCAATCGAACGCACGATGGCAGTGTTTACGTACTGTTTTGTTTTTTTTAAATTTTTTTAAAAGGAAATAATTCTAAATTCAAATATAATAAAAATAAAAAGTAATTGGAAATTGATTTCTACACTCTTATTTTTACCACATATATTTTATTTTTTGTCTTTATTCATTTGAATTTACCTTGTTACCCTTTCAAAAGTTCATTTTTATACACAAATGGGCAATAGAGTAAATTTACATCAAATAAAGACAAAAAAGAGTGTATGTGATAAAAAGTGGAGTGTAGAAATAAATTTTCAAATAATTTTTTAATTTTTTTTGCACCGTTTAAAAGATCTCAATAAAATCTATCAAATAAAATTCATATTGGTACAAAATTATTTACATAAGTACATAATTTTTAACTTGAAATTATCTTTCTTTTCTAATTTTTTTTTTTAAGAAACCGGAACGGAACCTTTGAGGCCCCGTTCCGAAACGTGAAATAAGTACTTATTTTTTAAGAAGGTAATTTCAACCTCAAAAATGATGAATTTATTGAAATTTAAAAATAGGAAATATGGATCTTGTTTGAAAGATAATACAGTAAAAAAAATTAAAAAATTATTTTTTATTTACATTATTTTTTAATTTAAATATGTGAAATAAGTATTTATTTTTTAAGAAGGTTTTCTGAAACAAACTTTTAGCCTTTTCCTTTAAACCCAGTATTTTATTCTATTTTATCTTCTCTCTACTGTCGATTTGAATGCGATCCCAGAGGAAGAGATTAAGAATGCAATTTCAAGTTTAAAAATTATGAGCTTATTGAAATATAAAAACATGTAATATGAATTTTGTTTGGAAGATTTCGATGAGATATTTTATTCCATGCAAAAAAGATTAAAAAATTATTTTTTTATTTACTTTATTTTTGAATTTAAAATATGAAATAAACTATTTATTTTGTAAGAAGGTTTTTGTAACGGGGCCAAGGAGTAAATGCGTCGTAGGGAAAAGGAAAAATAAAAATTGTAAAAAAATTGATGTAAAGCTGCTTAGGTGGACGATGATACTTGGGTCCCATCCGTTAGCATCAGGACGCGTAGCATCACACCGACGTGACCGACCGGCCACTGGTCCCGAGGAGTAGGAACGACGTCGATTAGTATAAAAGCTGAAAAAGTAATCAAACCCATTCAAGTTCAACTCCAACCCCCAAGCTGTATTTGGATTCCGCAACGCGGCCTCTCGCTCTACTTTTCTTTTCCTTCGCTCCCTGGACACCTCTCTCTCTCTCTCTCTCATCACAACCACCTCCCACATTCCCCTTGTGTATACACACACGCCCTCTCTCTCATCCGACTTGTCTCGACCGTTTTGAATTCTTAACTCGAAGAAGATCGATCAGTTTCTGTACTTTCACAATCTAGTTTTCGATTAATAGCGGGCCGATGCGGGGTAGATGACCTGAGAATGAGCGAAGCAAGAGGGATGGGAAACGGCGCAGTGAAGAACGGGGTTTGCTCGTCGGAATCAGCGAATGGCGGGGAAAATATGTGGAGTTGTGACAAATCTGCTGCTGCTTCAGCTGATCATCTGGTCGTCATGGTCCACGGAATTCTCGGAAGGTCAAATCCTCTCTCTCTCTCTCTCACACACACACACGCAAACACATTCGATATGCATATCTAGATATTTGGGCGTACAAGTTCGTAAATTTCGTTTTTGTGGTGGATTATTCTTTTTCATGTTCGATTCGATGAATTTTTTGCTTGAATTGAATTAATTTGGAAGACAAAGTTGAAGTACTGTAGTAGCTAATTTGCATTTTGCGCTGTATAGATGAAAGTTCAGTCATTCTTTTCTTATGTAGGTTTCAGTTTGTTTTTTTACCCCCTTTGTCAAAAGGTTTTGTGATGTTTATTGGCAAAATGGGAATTTTGATGTCGTTCGATGATTTTTTGCCTTTAACCCGTGAAAATATATGTGGAAGTTGAAGCTCTTGTCGTCTGGATATATATTCAGGAGTTTGTCAGCTTGAAACCGTGGTTGTTCTTTATTCTTTAAGGCTGTTTTTTTTGGATTTGAGCAATTCTAGGAACAAAACGTTAAAACACAACTCCGGGCATACCTGTGTCTGCAGCCGTTTGACACACGTACGTCCACATACATCAAATGGGTAGGAAACAAGCCGTTTGATGCACGTGCATCCATATATATCAAATGGCTCCGAACATAGTTGTTTCCGACGTTTTGTAACTAGGCTTTTTCGTTTGGATTTTTATCCTATGGATACCATTGTTTTTCTTATCCCAATCATCATTCAGACAGAACACTGGTTATCTTTCCCCTATTTTCCTCAGTCAATCAGACCTCTGTCTACCATAGACACTTTCTCATTCTTACTTACCTTCAGGGTGGTGGTAGTTGTCGTTTCATCTACCTCTGGATTCAGAATTATAGGCTTGAAGATCATGTAACTAAAGGGCAAAAATGTGGCAATTACCACACCAGGGTAGTCCAACGGTTTAAGTTTGTCACCAGGGATCCAGGACCAACCATAATTCGGAAGGTCCTGTGTACATCTCCCGCTGTCAATGCCTTGACTTGCAGATACACGTGGTTTGTAGATGGTTGCGTGTAGTTGAGATTAGCCCGTGGGGTGAGTCCGAGTGACCTTGCGTTGGTTTCCTCGTTACCCAAGAAAACTAGTGGTGGCAGTTAACTGTTACATTGATAATCCCGAATATTGGCTTTTATGTATTGTAATGGAAATATCTCCACTGAGTAAATTTTGCTAGAGAGAGAGAAAGAGGATAATGTTCAAGTTTTTTGGAGACTTTCTTCCATCTGATCAAATGCTTATGAAGTTATTGGTGACTTGAATGCTCATGCTCTGCGGAGCTTCTCTTGCTCCTGATGATTGGAAAGTCTGTTGTTTGCACTTTGCAGTATGGATGTTCACCCTGGTGCTATATTGTTTTTGCAGTTCTAAAGATTGGAAGTTTGCAGCTGAGCAGTTTGTTAGAATGATACCTGATAAAGTATTTGTTCATCGTAAGTAGTATTTCAACAATTAAACTTGCATTACAACTTGTTTTCTCATTCTTCCCTTCCTTCTGGAACATTGATATCAAGCCTTTGACTGCATAAAAGTAGAGGAGTATTCTTTTTCCTGTTTTAGTTTCCCTTTTTTTTTTTGTATCCTTTTCAGATATTCTCGTTCATCTTATATGTGCGTATTGATTCAAATGCTGGTCTTTTCTGCATGGGTGGAGCCATACAGGAATATAGAATTCTCATCCAAAAGTATGAATAAGTGATAGATTTTCTGGTTTGACCTCCATAATGAATAGTATTGTCTGTATGAATTGAATCGGTGTAGCTCTCTTATTGGGGTTGTCAATGTTGACCAACTGATTCAGGTGTAAAAGTTGTTCGTCTTGGCTAATTAAACTGGTGAAATTATTTCCGTTGGTCATAGATAATCTTGTTCTCCGAATGACGTCTGCATTATTGTAAGCTGTAGACGTTCTCCTGGAAAAAAAAGGAAAGAGGTTTTTAAACAACAGGAATTTCTAGGGGTAGCTGCTCTAATAATTTGTATTCCCACCCGGAAAAAAGTGATGATCATAAGAGGAGATGGAAAAAGTCTTTTATGTACTCTGAATGCAGGCATCAATTCAATTATTTTGACCGCTTGGTCAAAACTCATGTTTGTTGACTTGCTTTGCAGGTAGTGAACGAAATATGGCCAGCCTGACATTAGATGGTGTGGATGTAATGGGTGACCGATTGGCAGAGGAGGTTGGTTGTTCCTTTTGTGCTGCAGACTTGCAGTATTGTTAGCAGTGGTAGATCTTTCAAGTGTGCTTATTGTTGTACATCTGGTATGTGGTTTGTACTAATATGTTGTATATTCCAGATTCTCGAGTTGATTAAACAAAAACCAAGTTTACGCAAGATATCCTTCGTTGCACATTGCAGTTGGAGGACTTGTGGCAAGATAATGTGATCGGGAGATTATTTTTACCTCCTAGAAGCAACAATATGGAGGATTCATTGCCTAAATCCTGTGAAGAGCTGTCCAAGGGTACAATAGGTGGTTTGGGAGCCTATGAACTTCATTACCTCTGCTACACCTCATCTTGGTTCTAGGGGTAATAAACAGGTATGTTTCTTTCTTGTAATCACACTTTCCAATCATGCTGACATTGGATGATTCTGCCAGTATTAGGAAGAGCTTTATTTGAATTATCCAAATAGATAATTTATGTTCACCTTGCATGATGGTTCTGCTGGGTTGGGTCAGGAGGGGTGATGCGATGCAATCTGAAAAACTACATGGTTAGGTTGTGAGAGGATTTGGCGACTTTGTTTAAGCTGTGATAGTATTTTTTGTGGGTTGTTTGATAGCACGTATAGTCATTGGTCAGCTTGATTGTTAGAGTTAATTAAAGGATTAGCCAAGAACCTCTTAGAGTCTGTTTGGAAAAGTTTTTATTTCCAGTTTTTTGTTTTTGTTTATGGTAAATTTTGAAACAGGCACCATAAACTAGTTTGTGTTACCCAAAAAAAAAAACTTGTTTTGTGTTACTGTTTTTGTTTACAAAATACAAAAGGAATTCCACTTGTTTATGGGAAATTTTGGAAACTCAAAAGCTGCATTTCCATTTGTTTTTGAAACACTTTCGGCAGCCAAAAAAAAACACGGACCTACAATACTGGCACCTAACATGCAGTAGGCGCAAGTTCCAATCCTACTAAGAGCATTTTAGAAGATGTCCATTCATCTTCCCTCAATTCACAGACCAGTAGGTCTCTGGCATCGATGTAGCCATGACCAACTAGATTTGCAAATCTGACTACACCGCAGCTTGTACTCCCGAAAAGATCCACTGTATTTCTTCCAGTGCCGACCACGACCTCTCTCTCCAACGATGATCTATGTTCTACCCAACCAACTGCCGTCGGCAATCATCTCACTCCATGATTCAGGATGAATTTCGTTGGAGGAGAATCGTCTGCCTTAATTGCTCCTTGACTTCAGGGCTCCCTTGGATCTTACACTCACTAATCCAAGAAGAGGAGTCTTTGGCACCCAGGTTCGAAGGTGAAATTGACTTAGACCCATCAATCTGCAAATTTTCCCCAAGTTCAAAATTGATTCTCTCTGTGTGCTGGTAATGGCTGGTTGCTGTTCGATGTTCTAATACATTATTGGGTTAGAATTATGCTTGTTCTTTGTTTTTGTTTTGGTTTATTCTCCAACTATTAAGGACAACAACCATGCTTTTTGTTTTTGTTTTTTACAGAATAAACAGAAACTCAGTTCTTGTTTTTCATAAACACACAAACACAAAACTGGCAATTTTTCCAAACAGAGCCTTAAAGTTCAAGGGTTCTTATTGATCTTATTTAGGGTGTTTGGTTCTCTGTGGTGTGGGTGTTGGGCCTAGGATTTAGGGTTTCTTTTTGGGTTGGGTTGATTTCTTGCCAACCGTTGGGTTCTTAGGGTTTTTTCCTCCTGGTTTTGGTTTCAACCTGTTGGGCCTAAATCAGTTTCCTCCGTGTGGTTAGGAGAAGAGGGGTTTTGGGTGGTCAGACCAGTGTACCCAAGTCCATATTATCTTTGTACTTCATGTTATGAGTTAATGAAATTTCTTTTTGCTGATTAAAAAAAAAAAGTTCAAGGGTTCTTACTTCTTTGGGCCATCTGACAAACTACATGGTTTAACCTTTACCTCATTCTCTGCAACTACTATTCAAGAGTTGGAGTCCGGTGATTCAGGCTAACTTAACTAAACCAACACCGAGTAACTTCATTTGTGCAGTATCCACAATGTGTATCCGAGTAACTTGAGAGAAAGTAAACGAGCCTTTAGCTGATCTTTAGATAATGTGGTGATGAGGTGTTCATGGTTCCATGTGGATTTTACGGGATGCGTGGATTTTATCCCATGCAGAAGATGAAAGTTGTGCTTCAGATAAATTCAGCACTCAAGGATCCTAAAGTTGTGCTTCACATAACCCTCCTGTCTTTTAATCCTAGACTGGAAACACTACCACCATGCCGCCAGTCCGTACAACTCAATTTCTCTTTGGCATATATAAGTAGAATATAACCTGGTCTTACATGGATTCGCCATGTCGGGTGCGGTTGCATTTTGATTGATCTTCATTAATTTGCTTCCTTATGCAGGTACCCTTTCTTTTCGGTTCACCTGCCCTTGAAACAACTGCGAGACTTGTTATTCATTTGATATTTAGAAGAACAGGCCGACATCTTTTTCTCGTGGACAAAGATGATGGAAAGCCTCCATTACTTAAACGGATGATAGAAGATTACGGTGAATGTTACTACATGTATATTGCTTTAGCCCATTCCTTTGTTAAGTGAATTGCTTTTCCAAATTCCAAATGTCTGCAGATGTCGACATCTATCAATATCCTAGTACTAAATTGTTGATATACCAACCGATTCGTTGATGCAGATCTGCATTACGCTCATTCAAACGCCGTGTGGCATATTCCAATGTTCGATATGATCGTATCCTGTTGAAACTCTAGATGCAGCCCTTATATCTATTAGTGGTTTCGAAATTATACCCTCCTTGTTTTTTGTGGTAAATTTTCTCCTTGTTTCCTTTTACCAAATGTTGCTCAGATATAGTGGGCTGGAGAACCTCATCAATTAGACGCAATAGTGAGCTTCCCAAGGTACCATGTTTTCTGTGTGTTTTTTTATTAAACTATATGTGAGTTGTAGTTGCAGTTGAATGACCAAACAATATATTGTTCATCAGTGGGAGGATTCTTTAAACGAAAAGTATCCACATATTGTATTTGAAGAACACTGTAAGGCGTGTGACATGGAGCAATGTGAACCCACTGCACTAGCAAATGATTGTTCAGATAAGCTGGAAGGTTTGTATCTTCTGTAACTTGTAATTAGAGTATTCAACAGATTGCTTTTATTGTATATTAGACTTGTTTTTTGGCCAAGTGCTGGGGCTCCATTAATTCATCTTATTGCTCGAAGAGGCATTGCATTATCTTTTAGTGGTGTTGGTTTTGTTTCTTCTTGCACTTGGTATTCCAGATGCTATTTGCTGAATTTTTTGTTTGGGACTGTACTACTCAGAGGAACTTGTGACTGGCCTATCGCGTGTATCGTGGGAAAAAGTAGATGTCAGTTTTCATAGTTGCAAACTGAGATCTGCTGCTCATAGTCTGATTCAGGTCTCTCTCTCTCTCTCTCTCTCTCTCTCTCTCTCTCTCTCTATGTGTGTGTGTGTGAGTGTGTGGTTATGACAAATACATATTTACGTGAACCTTCTTAGCAGTGTGGCTGTCTTTGCAAATTTTCCTAGGAAACATGGTTAATATCTATTTAATGTTTGGCGAGATCTTTTGGTAATTGTAAAAATCTTGTCTAAGAGAAACTACAGCCATAATCCTGCAGATGGAATAGAGCATTTTTTCTAGTTTGTAAATCTTAACGTTTCATCCATCTTGCTGCTTTTGGTTGGATATTTCTCCATACAATTAGGAGAAAAAACTCTTGAATTGTTGACCAGCACAAAGTTTGCTAGTTCAGATCTGCATCTTCAATACCTCAGTATGTACTGATTTTCCGTTGGGCAATATATGACAGGTCAAAGACCATGCGCTGCATTCAGACGGTGCAGATGTCATACAACATATGATTGATCATTTGATCCTTTAGATGGTCATCAGCTTGAGTTTCACTGACCAAGAATGCATGGTGTATCAGTAAAGCTACAATGTGCCAGGTGCCAAAATCCCTCCTTTTTTTTTTTGGGGAGGATGACAGTTTGTCAATGGCTTCCCGGGGTTGTAAGCAGCAAAGTTACCAGGTTATTGGCAACGACAAACTGTACGAAAACTATTGCTAAAGTATAAAGCAACTATAAGAAATTTTGTTTACCCATTACCTCCTCCCATGTACACACAAACTATCTATCAATAAAATGGAATTCGGGCTTTCGTCAATCTTTGTGTATCTGACTAGGCTGAAGATTTTAGGTTTATATGATATGTTGAAGAATCCCAGGTGAACTCTTCTTAAAGTCTATGGAAGGCAAGGTAAAAATCTAAAGACTGGTTAACGTGGTGTCTTTGCTGTATAAAGACAATTGTTTTCATAAATTTTCACCTTCTAATGGAGCCGAGTCTTTGAATTTTTTTGCCAATGGATTTCCTCTCTCCGTTTTTAGTAACAAAATGAACCAGTAGGACCAAACTGAGAGTGAGTAACATAAACAAAGATGGATTTGTGAATGAGAAAAACAAGTCTCCTGTTTTCATAGGAATCAGTGGGAATTATTTCAAATTGCTCTAGTGGACTATGGGGCGAAGGTCATAATTTGCGGGAGCATTCTATGGTCTTAATAAGAGGAGGTAGAGTGAAAGATTTGCCAGGTGTGAAATTCCATTGTATTCGAGGAGTCAAGGATTTGCTTCCAACTCTTCTCTAGCTGGCTGGCGAAGCATGAATGAAGCGACGGAAGGTACATACCAACGAGCAAACTGAGTTGTCAAAGCAAGGAAATGCAGGAATGTTCAGAGCACTGTTAGTTTGTGGAAGCATTGGAATGGAACTACAGCACATACATACACATACCACATCTGGGCAGTTTCAATGTTTTTCCTGCAGATCGGAAGAACTTTTACATGGGTGAATGTAGACTAGGTGTCTAAGTTCAGAGTTGTGAAAGTATAGATTAGATGCATGTATAACTCAAGATTAATGTGTGCTGCTTCTGTGTTGGAGTATTTTGTATGAGCCTCGCATGGTTTCGTGTTCATACGCTGTCAAAGATGATTAAAAAATGGGAAATACAACCACTTTTATCCATGATACCGATGGTATCAAATTGCCCTTCATATGAAGAACAATAAGTCTGTCCATACAAATTTCTCATGCACAGATCGTGTGCAGATTGTGATGTGGGACCCATTACGGGTCTCACACAAATGATACGAGTCGTTTATTAAATTTAAAACATGTTTTCAATGCCCCCCTTAGAGAAATTAGCTCAATCTGCTATTTATAAGTGTTCGATCCAATCATCTAATTTTTCATCTGATCAAAAACTGAATGAAAAGTTAGATGATTGGATCGAGTACTTACAGTTAGCGGAGTTAGCGGATTGAGCTGATTTCTCGCCAGGGCTCTTGAAAACATGTTTTAAATTTAACGAACGGCTCGAATCATTTATGTGAAATCCGTAGTGGGCCTCACATCACAATCTATACACGATTTGTGCGTGAGAAATGTGTCATTAGCACTACTGGGTACCCATAAGATTGCACTGACTGGCATTGGTGCATAGATTGGCGCCCACGACCCATTTTTCTATTTTTGCACAAATGATTTGAATCATTAGTTAAAGTATTTTTTGAAGTGGTTTCTGTGAAAAATTAACTCAATCAGATAAATACAAACTCTCGATCGAATGTACTAATTTCTTATTCAAATCCAACATCTTATATTGGACTGAACACTTTCAGGGATTTGATTGAGTTGATTTTTTTCACAGCCACTCGAAAAATATTTTAAGCAAATTGTTCGAATCATTTTCGTGGAGTCCCAAAGTAAATTCCGTGTGCACCATCGGTCCTCCCCTCGTCAGTTCGTATACAGTAGTAGTTTTTTCGGAGGCGATTGGTGGCGTAGCAACAAAAGGGGTTCGCACGATCCGGCCTGTGTTCGCCCCGCCGAAGTCCAAATGTTATTTTCGCGGTAACCCAGAAAAGTCTCGTCTTTTTTAACAGCTTTTCCAGTTCACGTCCAATCAAAGCGTTCCTTGTGTTGACTGTCGAGGCCTTACGCAAGATCGATCACCCGTGTAGGTTCCAGCTTCTCGCCCTCTCTGTCGAAGCTTCCACCATTCCTCCCATTCAAGTTTCGATCACGCACAGTTCTTTAACTTTCCAATGGATCTCTCTCTCTCCAAAATTCCTCCTCCGCTTTCCCTCTCCGAAAATACATCCGTTCTTTGTTCTCGGTACTCAATAAGGCCGCTTTCCACTTTCCCCAGTCTGAATTTCAAACCCAAGACCTCCATCAGAAGGCCATTGCTTTGGCGCCATGTTCAACCAATAAGAGCTCAAAATCAGGATCAGACAATCAATGACGGATTTGTCCTCGAGGACGTTCCTCACTTGACGACCTTTCTCCCCAATTTACCGGTAATTCTTTCTTCAATTAATTAATTTTTTATACGTAAGCGACATGCATACGTGCAACATTCTGCGTAAGCATAATTACGTTAAAACGTGTTAAGTTATAATTTGGTTAAGCTGTACTAGTTTTTTTGAGGTCAACAGATAAAAGAGATCATTTACGTTGTATATGGAGTATTAAGTACAAACGGTCAAAAGATAAAAGAGATCATTTACGTCGTATATGGAGTACTAAGGCTCCGTTTCAGAACAACTTCTTAAAAAATAAGTACTTATTTCACATTTTCAAACTCAAAAATAATGTAAATGAAAAATAATTTTTCATTTTTTTTTACACCGTATTATAGATCTCATCGAGATCTTTCAAACAAGATCCATATTGCATATTTTTAGATTTCATTAAGCCCTTTATTTTTGAGCTTGAAATTGTCTTCTTAAAAAATAAGGACTTATTATCCGTTCTGGAACGGAGCCTAAATACAAACCCGAAGGATTATAATTGATAAGTAGAACGATATCTAGTCATTACTTCCGCTACAACACTGCGTCAACACGCTAATGTCTTTACAAAGGATTATAACTGATAAGTTTGTATTAAACTGAAGTAAAGAAGTAGGAGGTTTTTCACATGCAACTATGCAAGTGTGGGCATGTATCCTTAAAATGGAGAAAATGAATATGTTGCTGAGGTTGTAAGTCTTGTGAGTGATGCTAGTGCAATAAGTAAATGTAAATATTTCTATTGGATTATTCATGAGAAACGATACTGCATACGTACATTCAACTCATCTATCTGTGATACCAAATCGTCATCAACAAGGTACCATCTTTGTTTTGTGTTAAATTAGCAATATCTTGATTGTACAGTGTGTAACGTTTCGTGTTATATTGTTTTACTTTGCTCGTTTTTCTAGCTATGTGGTTATGCCTTAGTGAAATGCAGTGGGTAAACAGTTGTTGCGGAATCACGAGTTGGAAGTTGGGTAATCTATCTATTCTAATATATAAAGGGAGAACACCAGTTTGGTGTCTCCCCTTTTTGAAGCCCTGTCACAAAAGTGATTTCCATCATTGTTCTTATGAAAGGAAAAATTTGAATTACTTTAAGTATAACACAAATTAACTGTTAGGGGCAGCGTGGTAAAATCACTCATGCTCAACTACCCCACTCTCCCATCCCACTCCCCTATCCCACGTTTCAATTTCAACATACACGCACACACGTCTGTGTGTGCCTAGACTGCTAGTATGTATTAAGTTGTTTAAATTTGAGACCTTAATATGTAGCTTGGGATGCGAATTTAATAGATTTACTCCCTCTGTTTGGTCATCTTAAGGAATTCTGATTTCAATCTTCGGATGATTAGCTGAGATTTAAATTTTCTTTTTTGTTGTTTTTTCCAGTCCTACCCGAATCCTTTACAAAGGAGCCAAGCTTATGCCATAGTCAAGTAAGTTCACATTTCCTTTACATTTTTTCGTCTATTAGGTATTTCCATTTTGAAGCACTTACCAACTTGAAGTTTCTTTGCATGGTAATTCGATGTGATTACTAGGCAAACTTTTGTCAGTCCAGAAGATGTGGTCGCAGAAGAAGTATGTGACCTCTCTTTCTCTTGTAATATTTTTGTTCCAAATTTTTCTGGTTGTATCTTAATATATGTGTCATTTTTGTCCTTCAGATTGTCGTTCAAAAGAGCAGTCCTAGAGGAGTACACTTTCGGCGTGCAGGGCCTCGGGAAAGGGTAGGTCATCAGTATACTTTGTCAAGGTTGGCACTGGGTTAATCAGAAGCTGTTGCAACTTTGAACCGCTTTTACCTATGTTTTTTCCTGTATCAGGTTTATTTCAAGTCTGAGGAGGTGCGTGCTTGTATTGTCACTTGCGGGGGTTTGTGCCCAGGGATCAATACAGTGATCAGGGAGATAGTTTGTGGCTTGAATTATATGTATGGTGTTGATAACATACTTGGAATTGAGGTGAGTTTGCCTCGGACCTATATGCTTAATGCTGAAGCATTGGCAGTGAAATGTTATTGGCTGTCTATTTAGTACTCTTTCCTAAAAGTTTCCCACCATATAATTGTTTCCGTTATATAACATCATCTAATTAAACAGTTAGTCTTTTAGTTTAGACAAAATTGTGTTGTATTCTAGTAGTTTTCTGCTGATCAGTGTTATTTTTACGGCTGCTTTGGCCCTTCATGCGATCACAGCGAATAGTGCACAAATCTGAAAGCTTGAGATATTATAAAAGATTGAAGCTTCTATATGAATCTTTTTCACCATTTCAGTCTATCACGTGCTATATGCTCAGTTACGTCCTATCTCTTTACTTGCATAATACTTGGATTCATGTTCACGTCATGACGCTATTGGAAATTTCCAGGGTGGATACAGGGGCTTTTACTCTAAAAATACGATGCAGTTGACGCCTAAAGTTGTCAATGATATCCATAAACGTGGCGGCACCTTTCTTCAAACTTCAAGAGGCGGTCATGATACAAACAAGATTGTTGATAACATCCATGACCGGGGGATAAACCAGGTGACTTGCTTTTTCCCTTTGGTTTCCGTTTGGATGAAGGTTTTATTAGTTTTCTTTTTGATTTATAGGTTTATATAATTGGAGGTGATGGGACTCAAAAAGGGGCAGCTGCTATTTACAAGGTATTGAATTCCATTATAAATATGATCTTGTTTCTCTCTTATCCACTCTTCGCTAGGAGTGTGCCCTGCAAGATGCTAAACATGCATACTTTTGTCAAGGAAGTTGCGAAACGTGGTCTTCAAGTGGCAGTGGCAGGAATTCCCAAGACAATCGATAATGATATTGCAGTTAAGTCTTACCAAACATTCCCATACTTTGTTGTTGTGTGAAGCATGCATGCTTCGAATGTAAATTTGACAAAAATCAGTTGACGAATATGTATATTTGTGTGATTTTTCCGTCACGTAGTTTGGTGTCTTTACTTGGGATAACCCATGCCTACAAATAAGTGTAGCTCTAATTTATGGGCGACTATGTTATGTTTTAACATACTCTCAGAAATGTAGTGACTATTTCTTCATCTCGGTCCTGGTTTTATTGAATTGAGTTTTGGCAGACAATTCCTTTAAGTGGTATATTGATGTGCGTTTAATTCGTTTTAGATTAGTTTTTTGCAGCATACAAAGCCTGAAAGCAGGATCCATTCTGATCCATTCTATAGCAGATATGTTGTTGCAAGAAGACTCTGTGTCTTTAGAAATACAGTGAAGTTACAGTAGAAAATCATGACCATACATATATTTTTTTTAGTTGAACGGAAATTCTACCATACGTATATATCTTCTCCAAGAACCTTCTATTTGGGAGACCAGTGAAAGGAAATGGCATATAGGGACCATGTCAGCAAACTTGAATGTATTTGATAAGAGAACTTAGTTGACAGCCAAGCACTAGTCTGGAATTTCTAAATGCATGTTGGTTGGGGACCAAACTCTTTCTTTGTTTAAAGTCTCTACTTTGCTTCTACACAGTGTAAATGGGATGAAGAAACATAGTGAGATTTATGGCTTCATGGTGTCCCTAGCACTTACCTTCCGGAAGGAGGATAAATAAGTATATGTGTTCATTAGGATAGTGATGTGCTTCCTGGTCTCTGTCAAGTTGAGGCCCTAAAGTTTCAGTAACCAAGCTAAACCGTGCATTAAGGCCCAATCAATTGGGGCCTAAAGTTTCAGTAAATAACGAAGATGATACCATTCACCGCAGATGCAGATTGAAGGTGCTGAAGTTGAACACAATCATTAGTTGAATATGAAGTTGTAGCATTGTCTTAATTTCGAAACTTACTCTTACTTCAATTTGATTGATCCAGTGGAGAGGATTCGTCGAAAAGGGGCATAAAAAGAAACTCATTTTTGCTTAATCGAGCTATTTTGGTTGTGTAATTTACTTTGCAAGTGCCCTTTTTCTGTTTTGGTCGGACCCACGTGGATTGCTAAGAGCCTGGGTTGATACGTTGTGCAGATTTCATCTTCCATTCTCATGCAGCCTGAAATTTTACCACTGCACCAAGCTAACATAACTTAATTTCGTATGCATTCTGTTTATGTTTGTTGAAATTTGGACGTGAATTCATGGGTATTTTCATCACAATTGGGTCTACTATACTTGTTTCAGGTGATAGACAAATCTTTCGGTTTTGACACAGCTGTTGAAGAAGCTCAGAGGGCCATTAATGCTGCACATGTGGAGGTTGAGAGTGTGGAAAATGGAGTTGGAATAGTGAAGCTTATGGGTCGATACAGCGGTGAGTTGAGCGCGTGCAATGTCTTGATTACCAGATAGATATTTAGGGATGGATTTCTTATTTCTGCTTCCATTTTCCAACTTTTCTGCTGCAGGCTTCATTGCTATGTTCGCAACTCTGGCTAGCCGAGATGTGGTGAGAAAGCCCAATTATGATGGTTTATACAGTAAACTACTCATGTATTCTCTATTGTTTAGATCATTGTGAATGGTTCTCAGTCCATTTCAGTTCCAGTTAGAGTTTATTACATAACTACCTCGTTTATCTCCAGCTTTCTTGATCTGGCTAGTGTAGTTAGAGTGCACTGTTTTATGCATAGGTGAGGAACTGTATCTGTAGATATACGGTGCAGAACACCAGGTTCAGAACTTCAGACCCAGTTCATCTTGTTTAGTAGTTTGTGTAAATTAGTGATCATAATTATAACCAGTTGTGCAAATAATACAGTTTACGAGAGTAGCCACCTTTTTGCAAACAATGCCAAAGGTTAGGCCTATCTTGTGTCTCTAAGCATCCTCGATTAACGGGGACCAGCACCAAGTAATTCCTTTTGACATCCTAGTTGTATTGACGTATCTATAGGGTGCCTCTCCAGAAGTTTCCACTGGCGAATTTCGATTGCCTAAATTTCTTGCTGACATATCCCAGTTGAAATTTCTAGTTTGGCCTGTATTGACGTAACATAGCAGTTCTTCCTTTTTTCCTGTCGGTGTATACTATACAGTGGTATGCCTACATGTCAGATTAATATCTAGAAAAATTGTGTCTATACAAGCTTCAGTTTTGTGACAGACAATACATCTGTGTCTATCTGTTATCATATTTCACCTGTCACGCATGTGACCTGTTAATTCCCTACCCATCATATTGATTTGGTGAGATAACTGACAAAGCCAATAGTTGCTTAATCTGGAAGGACATAGGTGCTCAAGCAGACTTAAGATCATTTGTTGGTTACTGTTTCTCCTTAATCTCAACACCGTGCATGAAAATCTGTATCCAAACTTGTATTTAGTGCTGGAGTTGTATGCTTATTGGAATTTTCGTTTGGTGAATGTATAGGATAAAGTTTTTACTTCATATAGTAATTTAACCTAGTAAGTGCCTGCTATCATCGGTCAATAGACTATATTTACAACTCAAAAGTAGAAACGTAGAAACAGGACTGAGGGATTTGAAACATTTTTCACGTTTGTTATTACGTCACTGGTCTTATTAACAACATGATTGTCACGAGATTGGTTGATATGTTTCCGATCGCAACAGGATTGTTGCTTGATTCCAGAGTCTCATTTCTATCTAGAAGGCCAGGGTGGGCTTTTTGAATTTATTGAACAGCGGGTGAAAGAAAATGGGCATATGGTTATTGTGTTGGCAGAAGGAGCAGGACAGGAATATCTTTCTCAGAGCATGCATCCAGTTGATGAGAAAGATGCATCCGGAAATAGGCTACTTCTAGATGTTGGTCTATGGCTAACTCAAAAGATTAAGGTGTTGTACCATTTCCTTTACAAGTTGATTTTTTTTTTCTCCTTCGGTAAGAGTACATTTCACTAAAAGACCAAACAAGGACACACAAACACCAGTCCAAGCAAAAAATCTACGCTCTTCTGATCGTCATGCAAAGACCAAAACTAGAAACACAGACATGCTATAGCACAACCATGCCCAAACTAAACCTAAAAAAAAACTATCCAAAATAGACTACAGGGGGGCAGCCTGAAGAATCCAATGAGGCACACTCCAAATTCTGCATATATCTCTATTCTCCTGACTAAGCTTCATATTCCTCCAAGACATCGTAGAATCTCTTATAGCATTGCATACCAAAAGGTGGATTGCTTCTGTGTTACTTATTGTGATTCATTAGCTTTTTCAGTTAGCTTTTGGCTCTTGATCACGCCCCAAAACATGAAAATTGTCATTTCCTATATATTTTCGTCTGTCAGCCATGCACTGTCCATGACACTGGAGATTCTGCAGGCATCTAGTTGTATTTAGGAAAATTTCAAGTGGTATTTATGTCGTGGTGTAGAACTATGACTTTTATCCTTTCAATTGGAAAATCTATCCCATAGGGTTGACTTGAGAAAGCAATTTTATCCATCAAATCCTTTTTCTTCAATGTTGATCTCATCAATTATAGAAACCTCTATTTCTGGTCTTGGCATCCCAAAGCATGAATGGTTTTGTGACTTTTGTCCATAAGAAAGAAAAGGTGAAAATGTTTGCAGCTTATGGTGTTTGACTACTCTTATTTCCATATCTTATGATGTTCTAGCTCCAGTACCATTCTCAATCTTTCTTCACAATCCGGCTCTTTCCTGTTTAGTGTTTTAAAATTGCCAGTAGCCCAAAAAAGGAGAGGGAGGGGAAATAAAAGAGTAAAGACCATGGATTACGTGTTACTAATATTCATCCTGATGGGTTGTTTCTTACTTTGTCCAGTGTCCACTATTTCATTTCTTCTCCTCATTATTATACTGGATTTGTTAATTTGGTGTATATGTTCCCCATCACAGGATCATTTTACAAACGTCCGGAAGATGGCAATAAACCTGAAATATATAGGTACTCCCCATTTTTCTATATGGTAACTTCTTTGTTGCAGTTTGGGAACCATGTACCTCCAAGTGACATTTATTCTTTTCACCCCCCCTCCCTCCCCAACACCACCGCCACAAATTTTTGTTATACGTCCCTATTTGTTCCTTTCTTTAAAATTATGGGTCAGAATGGTGAGAAAAAGGAGTTAATTGACTTAATATTCATCATTCATTTAACTACTCTGATGTAGAAATCTGTTTTCTATCTAAATGCTGTTTGTTTGTGAAAGAAATTGTGGGGAGAATAATGGGCTCAACTGTCTGAAATAAATATCAGAATATTTAGATCATGGTTTGGTTATTTTGGTCAGTATGAAAAACCAATGCGGGTGCTATATATAACGAGGGGCGAGGGCTTTTGGATTGCATGCAATACCGAGTCATCGACTCTTATGCGATCATCTGAACTCATCATATGCTTCACAGTTTTGAGAGTAGTTACAGGCGTCATAGCTGATATTTCTGTAAAAGAGGACCATAATATAGGAACGGACAGTTGTTTAGCTGTGTGACATTGCTTATGTCATTCTCGCAGATAGAATTCTTTGGAGGGTGAGTACAAATTTTACTCTGGGCTTTAAGAGGTAGTCATGTAATCAATCAGAGTAATTTTGTTCACATGTTTATGTTTAGACCCAGTTTAGATTAAACACTTGCAATGGAAGTGAATGTGGAGAGTCTTCATTTAAGCATCCTTTGGAAGCTTCATTACCACTATCATTAGTGATAACCGTGCTCTAGTAGTCCAGTGTCATGAAAATGATAGTTTTATACATATATCTATACAAGAGTATCAAAATCTGCTAAATGAACATGTATAGTTTCACAGATAGAAGGTTTCCTCTTAATGTCACTACACAAGGTCTATCAACATGTACAAGTCAGAGCATTCAACATACAATCTTCTCCTGCACTTTCTTTGCTGAATCTAGTTACTGTAGATATTGTTGCTTAAACAGTTTTCATTGTTCTGAGATTCCTTTATAAATTTTCTTCAGATCCTACATACATGATCCGAGCTATTCCAAGTAATGCATCTGATAATATTTACTGCACACTGCTTGCTCAGAGTGCCGTGCATGGAGCAATGGCAGGGTACACAGGCTTCACAGTTGGTCCTGTGAACAGCAGACATGCGTATATCCCAATTTCTGTAAGCACTTCTGTCGTTTATTCGGGTTTATGCTTGAAGCTGTCTGTAAATTACAGTTCACTGCTCTGTAGTTGGGAGAAGTTCTACTTTGATCAGTGTAGTTGGTCAGTTCACTCTCGTCAAGGATTTGGATGAAATAACCACGTGTCGACAATCATGACTCTCTTGACCATGTCAGAATAACCATGACGCCGTATGACTTTCTTGACCATGTGGATCTCATATGGATCCCTCATGGAGGTCGTGCCAATGTCCTGTGGAACATGTGAAGCTCATGTTTTATTTATCCCCCTTCAAATCCCGAAGTGCAGTCGATGGCTACTGGCTAGACCCAATTGAAACTGATAGAAAGTATTATACTTGGTGGCAAGAAAAATATAATTGACCTTCCTCTTCATACTGGTAGTTTAGCTTATTATCGAGCCTTAAATGATTGGTAATGGCTCCGTCACCGTTAAATAAGTTCAAAGTAACTAGGAGGAAAGCCAACCTTGGGCTTTTGCTAGTCTGTTGCGGTGAAAATGGTGACAAAAGGACTCAGTTTTTTTCTACATTGGATATAAGAAGTATCATCATTCTTGAGGATATGAAGGTTCTAGACTTTGAATTATTTTCTTGTACTTGATTGACGTGATTGCTGGATCCAAAAGAAGACAGCATAATTATCACTTGTTACCGGGTGAAGTGTGCATGGAGAACCAATGATGTTTTTGAAACCAAATATTGTTGACAAATAGTACTATTTGACATTTTAATCCGATTTTGGGTGCTGGGGGCAACTCGAGTTTCTATAGTTACTGAACATGAAAGAAAGAAGTAAAAAAATTTCAAGATTATAGATGGAGCAAATCCCCTTACAGAAAATTTTATTCGTTCTCGTGATCTAACAACATGATCTTGTTGAAGTCTAATACTGAGTGCCATTGGCATGGCAGCGCGTAACGGAAACCCATAACGTTGTCAAGGTAACAGACAGGATGTGGGCTAGACTTCTCGCGTCGACAAATCAACCCAGTTTCTTACAGAACGAAGAAGGGACGGAAAGCTTTGACAAAAAGACTCTAGATGTGATCAACTAAATGTAGATTACTTCTATTTAATACTCAAGGATTGCAGCTGGAGAAACTGAAAACGAGGACTTTTTAAGAGCCACCATCTTTTTTTAGCATTATACACTGAAAGCCTATCAAGCAGCTCTTAAAGGTGACTTCATTATTGTCTTTTTACAGTATTCTTGCTGTGCAGTCAAGTACAGATTACCTTTAAGGATAGATTTTTTTTACTAGATTTCCAGGGAGGTGTTACTGTGGTTGTTTATGTTTGTTCTCAATATATTGGTTTCTTAGAAAATATTTTGAATTATTTTAGGTGACGTCAAGTAAATATTTTTTGGTAAAAGTTCCAACATGTATTATTTGTGGTTATTGGTTGATGGCAGTCAACAATATCAGTCTATTGATTATTGAGCATTTCAGCTCTTGTTTGCACATGTGTATTGCGAAGTTAGTTAGTCCCTTTTGTCTTATTGCTTGCAAAGTTGCAATACTGGCAATTGGGACCTGAATATTGCCTATGGACAACTGCTTGGAAGTAAAAAAATCTGTCTTCAGAGCTCATATTACTCGCATCAGGGAAGGGAAATGATTTGAAAAAGATCGCAAAACAATCATTGAGAGGTGTCGCACCTTTGTATCTCGAAAGGGGGTCCTTCTGGTGTGAGACTAATAGAAACTCGAACATGGTACATCACACGCCCTAAATTGTGGTAGAACTGCAGTAGGGTAACAATCGTAACGTTATTTGCACTTACTCTTTCGAGTGATCAACATCTAACAAGGCTGAGTAGTATTTCTTACAATACATGTAGAATCCTCTTTTAGGAGCATTTTTACCTAGTTTTTCCATCGCGTTTTGCCCAAGTTCAGCTTGTCTAGAGTTTTAGCCTATAAAACACAGATATGGATACGATATGACACGGATATGGTGGTACGTTCAAACTTTAACAAAATAGGATATAGATATATGTCGGGGATGCATCTGTGTAAATTGTGTACTTTTATAATTATAAGTCTTGTATACTAGGCAAAAAAATGAAGCCAAAAGAAATAAGAGTAGTTGATAGGCAAATGCTAAAAGTCATTAAAACAATAGTATAGGTATATAGAGGAGGTATATATGTACTTTATGTACTTCAGTCCTACATATACATAATTTTGATAGGTAGAGGAATTTTCAAGTGAGGGATCCCTCATTTTTTTTAAATGAGGGACTTTCATTTCCAGACCAAAATTTGAAAATCCGAGCCGCTCAATGTGTGCAGAACGTGATTTTAAGGGTACTCGCGAGAAATCAGCAAAAAAAATGACCGGGAAGGACTTCATCCGAGCAGTTTTTTTTGAACCGTTCAATGAAAACTGCTCGGATGAAGCCCTTCCCGGTCATGTTTTTTGCTGATTTCTCGCGGGGACCCTTAAAATCACGTTCTGATCACTTTGAGCGGCTCGGATCATCGAAATTCAATCGGGAATGGAAGTCTCTCATTTTAAAAAAATGAGGGATCCCTCACCGGAACCTAACTCGGTAAATATACTAAAATATAGTTAAAGGCGAAGTGTATGGAGTGTATATAACACACATACGGCATGTATAATCAATGTGTAAAAAGAGTATATAGATACACACACGCACAAATAGAGTGTAAGAACACTATATACGAATGTATATTGTATAACAAAAGATATGAATATATGGTGGGGGTGTGCGACAATGTATGAGTGCGACAAAGAGAACTTGTGAATCTTTACTTGATTCTTTAATTCTTACTTGTGCATGTACTATTATTACAGCTTTCCCCTTAATAGTTTTTCTTGATTCTTTCAAATATTTTATTTTTCTCCCAGCCGTATCCTCACGTATCCTTCATGTATCCAAAACGTATCTGATTTTAAAATTAAATAATTTTAATATAGGATACTTATTTTCCGTATCCGATACCCATACTCAACTAGTATCGGAGTGTCTGTGCTTCATAGGTTTTAGCTCATTACATTTGATTTTAGATTTAACTTCTTCATGCTAAATTGCTGTTTTGGAACGAACGTGTGTCATGTTTCAGACTCTGCATGTCAAAAACATAATCCGGTGAGGGTACTAGTAAGCATTTTCCAGTAAAAATACCTTCGCAAGGATGCCACTCCAAGTGACGCGCGCCAGAGGTCAGAGGTAATAAGGTAGGCACTCTTACCCTCTAAATTTTGCGGGGATGCTTATTTTTGTCGGTACAAAACTACAAGGCCAATCCTATTTGTCACTGTGCCGGGTTGGCGTTTCAATCTGAGTGGACCAAAATCATCTGTTCCAGGATCTGAGACCATCCCTATAGCAACAAATTAGTCCCAGAATAGCCCCGGATATGATGAATAGAGCGACTTTAGATATTTTGTGGAGGAAAAAGCTTGGGTTATGAAGACAAAAATAGGCTTCCTAGGATAAATATCTTACCCTTTTGGAATTCAGAGTTATCACTTGCAGCTGTTGGGTCCGATGGGTACGTTTGTACAGAGACATGCAAGGGGATTTTGGAGACAAAACTTGTGCCAAGTGGAGGGTCCTGAATGCAAGTAGATGAAACAAGCCTTTTGTCACTTTCTCGGTGAACTGTGAATTTGTAATTTATTGCAGAATGGCGTTATAGGACTGATGTCGAGACAACTGAGCTGCCATTTGGGCCCCCCTTATTTAAACCCTATCGGCCCCCCTTATTTAAACCCTATCCTCAACTTGTGGGCTGCGGCCGACTTGCCCATGGATGAATGTAGTGGGGTAGAGGTTTTGACACCTGGAAGGGTATAAAATTTGGTGTATATGTTAGTTGTTACCTCTCAGGTGCTATCAACGGTTTTGCTCCAATTTTTAATTTGGGCTCCTCTCAGGTAGACGGTGAGATAATTGGACTCCCAGAATCAATTGACATGCGTGTAATAAATTGGTCTGGACACATGAGTTATCGAAAAATTTGGTGTATGTGTTACCTCTATTTGCAATTTTTTTGCCAAGTTATGTGTAAGGGCAAGGGAAAAAGTCAAATCCAAGCACAACCTCCAGTGGTGTCAAACTTTTTTAGAGACCCAAAATGAAGATAGGTTGGAGTCGTGTCATTCTTCAAAAACTGAAATTGCTAATTGATCTACCAGATAAACTTCTGCTTGCATGGCTGTCGTTAGCTTGTGTCGCAAGCCCTTAAAGCGTTGCATAACCGAATGACCTTGGAAAGGGGTTAAGTTATCTGTTTTATCCCGCCTCATAAATGGAGTTTTGAAGAGTTGGGTTGGAGATGCTCTGAAAACAGTATTGACAAGAAATGAGTGAACAGAGATAGGTAGAGAAATGAGGTTAAAATTGGAGTAAAAATTTACTTAAGAGACCATGCTGAGGGTACTGGAAAGGCAAAGAGAACAAAGTCTGGTTGTTTGCTTATTAGTAGTAATTTGTTCTCCTTCATTAGTTTGCCATACTAGTAGAAATGTGAAACTGTGATGATCACACGAAGTGGGTAATTTCTCTCTTATTCTTTACGGTGAGTTGAATGGTTGTGGTTTTAGTCTTGCTTGAGTGTCAACAAAGAGAACACAAGCACAAAAACCAAGAAAAAAGAGAGCCTAGTATTTGAGTGCGTCCAAGTTTTCTCTTGCCACTTGTTACTTCCTGATTTGGACAAATGAGCTATAGAGAATGCAAAAATTAGGGTGTTGGATCATATTCCTTGTACCCTCCCCATGCATGGATTTTTGTCATATTTCCAGTTCACACAGTGTGTGGATGACTATAGAAAGAGAGAACTATACAAATTTTGTAAGAAAAATTATAGTCAACTGGAAATATCTTCCTCCATGGCAATAGGTCATTTTCCCTCTTTCATTGTGTATAACAAACTCATGTGATGTCTCTTGCATTAATGCAATTGACAAACTTTTAGGTCGAGAAAGGAAGACAATTGATTAAGGGTAGTGATTTTGTCACACCATTTTTTGATAATGCCACATCATGCAAGTGTATTTTTTGGTGCAAAAATACACTTACAGGGTGTGACATTATCAAAAAAAGGTGTGGCAATATCATTTCTCTTGATTAATTTTATCTTGGCATCCTTTACGTAGGTTGACGTCAGAGAAATGGATCATTATCAAATTTTCTTGGAAAATGCTAAAAACGGCTCACTGTTATGTTGTTAATGTTGTTAAGGTTGAAAAAGTGTATGAAAATTTAAGAAAATATATTAAAGAGTGTAAAGTTTATTTGAGTATGTGTTTTCTTGTCATTTTCTTTAAAACCACCTCTCCTCGCTCTTGTTGATTCATAAAATGAAAATTGGTTTCCTCACATGATTATTCTATGATTGGGCTTTTTGTTTGCTTGATTTTCATGTTGACTATATTCGATTGATTTTTGTCGTGTCGTGTCGTGTTTTACTTGATTCTTGAATTTATCAGGACGGTTCATGATAAAACTTTTGAAATCTTTATCTCATGTGTAGCTTGTTTGTTAGTAAAAAATTTGTGTTTGGTTCACATTTTAATTTATTTTTGGTTTAGTTTTTCAATTATTATCATATTTCTTTCTCCAATCATTATCCTATTTCTCCAATTATTACTTTCTCATCTCTCTCTATCTCTCTCCAATCATTACCCTATTTCTTTCTTCACCCACTACCAAAGCTTAACTAAACTAAAATGCTAAAAAAGTTTGCCTTTTAAATTTGAGAACCAATCATTTTTAGGACTTTGAAACATGGACCCAAAATAACATTAGGCTGAAAAAAAGTTTTGAGGTCATGATTAATAATTGTATCTCGGGATAATTGTGATGATCGAATAGTATGAAGTGGAGACGGGGTTTAACCGTAAAGAAGATAATATATCTCATGCAACTCTACGAGAGCATCAAAAAAAGGTGGAATTTGGGCATGTAATCTGTTAGGAATTGAACTCCTTGTTCAACTCACAACGTCATACGGATCTTGAAAATTAGGATCACAGAAATCGCAAGCAAACAGAAATAGTATGTAATGAACAAGAAAAAAAACGAACACAAGATATACGTGGAAAACCTCAGCACGACGAAAAACTACGGGAGCCACACTAGTCCACTATGAAATCGATTCAAGAGTACAAGTTTTCTCGCAATTTCTCTGAGACATGCGTTTTCTCTCGCCTCTGTGTTTTTTTTTTAAAAACACATTAACCTAATTACATACAAACTGCAGTATAAAATAGGTTGGGTCCTATGTGAAAATTACACCCCAAGTCTTTGAAATATTGTTTTTGCTGCAATTCAGTGTGCTCCGCCCCCACATCCCTAAGTTAAACCACTGCTGAAGGTTATCTGCACCCCTAACATAATCCATTGTAGGATGTAATAATTTGGTTAAGTTCAGGGTGTTTGATGGCTTGTCGTTCTTTTTTGTCCCCTGATAATAGTGTCCGGGTCTCTTGGGCCCTTGAAGCGCAACTAGTTGCTTAGTTGAAAATGAGTTTGGTCTCAGAGCTCAAAAATTTCTTTCAAATTGTCCATGTTGTAGATGCACAATTTTTTTAATCAATTTTTTAAGCTCACGATCGAGGAAAGGTTTTGGTGGAACTTGTTGTCCTTGTTTGATACCAACTTTCATGTAGGCCATGTCCCGTTAAGGAAAATAGTAATAAACTCCATTCTTCTATTTTTTAGAGTTTACTATTTCATTTTTTAATGTCTCTTAATAAGTGTTTATTTTGTAAAGTTAATGGGTACAAATTGGTGCATGATGAGTATGGGCTGACCTGGACGCGCCATCAACCGATTCATCAGTACACTTTCCATTTTGTCTCTAAAAGTAGATTTCATTTTGACAAATTAGTATATAAAAGTGTAATGATGACGTCTCCTTAATAAGTTGGAGTTATGAAGCTGGGCATTTAACAAGAGACGAAGAGAGTACTTATTTTTTGAATTAAAGGTGGTGTACTATGAGATAATTGATCTGTCTCATAAAACAGAAAATAAGTACTTAAAAAATAAGAACCTTAGCCGAACGGATATGTAACCTTTTTAAGCGCATTGAGAACATTGTATTTGTAAGCACGTAAAATTTTGCATCATGCATTTTGTTAACACATTATTTTAACAGTTCGATTATTGGCGCATATTTTCCGTGCACAGATCGTACACGGATCTATGTGTGGAGCCCACTTTAGATCTCACAAAAACGATCCGAGCTGTTCACTAAATTTAAAAATATTTTCTTGACTGACCTTATAAAAAATCAGCTCAATTGAATAAGTTAGTACTCGATCTAATTTTCTAACTTTTCATTCATGTTTCAGGATAAAAAATCTAAATGAAAAGTTAAAAGATTGGATCAATTATCCGATTGGGTTAATTTTTTACGAAGACATTCGAAACAATAATTTAAACTTAATGAATGACTTGGATTATTTTTGTGGGATCCGAAGTGCATGATCTGTTCACAGAAAAATCAGTGCCGACAGACTTTCCGATATTTTAAGCTGGACATTATTCCGTATATTTTTCACCATCATAAGTATGTACAGTACTACAGTTCTTACACCGGAATAGGATCAAGTCGACACAACTAATCTACACCAGCACCCACTTGCTTGGGATGAAGATGCCGTCGCTTAACCTGAGAAATTATTCAGTGAACTTGGTACACTGCCACCTTAACACCGTTCCCCGCCCCAAATTCATATGACTCGTAGTTAACTAAGCGTACGAATTCCGTATGAACGTGTGACGAGGAAGGTTATTGGGGCACTATGTTACGGTGCCCAAACCAATGAATAATTACTCTGTTTTTAGCACATGCCACAAGGCCCCCACAAAAGCCCCTGAGGTGTCGGTGATACGTTAACCGACACGTCCGACACCAATCCTATTCCTCTCCCTCCCTACTTAAAAACCACCTTAATTTAACAACACTCTGCTCCTGCTCCTGCTCCGCCGCCTCTCCGCCTCTTACGGCCGGTGCTCACCGGCGGTTCGGATTTCCCGGCGGCCAGCGGGAAGTTCAAGATGGCCTTGGTTCCCCTCATCTTGAAAGCCGCGCAGTCGTAAGCTCTGGCGGCATCAACCGCCTCATCGTACGTCCCGAGCCAGACCCGGGACCCTTTCCGGGCCGGGTCCCGGATCTCCGCCGCGTACTTGCCCCACGGACGCCTCCTCACCCCCCTGTAATGACTCCTGTCGTAGTTGACACCCGAAGGATCCCTCGGTCCCGACCCGGTCGCAATCGGGCCCGGACCCGATACCAGATCCTTCGGGTCGGGCTTGTTGGCTTCCGGTGGGAGAGAGATTAGGATTTGGGGCTTGGATTCGTAGTCGGAGAAGTCGAGGTCGGAGTTCAAGTAGTCGAGGACGGATGCGGGTGAAAGGTCGGATTTATCGGAGGAGAAAAAGGAGTTGCATGCATCGGAGGCGGCGGAAGAGGAGGGAGAGAAATTGAGGGTGCTGGCGATGAAGGAGTCCATGGAGGTGAAGTCTTCGAGGAGATGTTGGCTTATGAGCTCTAGAGTTAAGAACTCGTCGGTTGTCATCACACTTCAAAGAGAGAGAGAGAGAGTGTTGAGTGTGTGTTTGAATTGGGAGGAAGTTAAATGAGGATGGTGGTGGTATGGCTATGATTATGGAATGGGTGTCCCGAGGATATATAGGGAGGGGGAGGGTATTTTTTTCTCTAACGTGGTGTCTGGACCAGTTATGCGCACCAAAATTATTTTCTTATTCAGTCCGGTCAAAAACAGATTATTCATATCGGGACTAGGAAGTCACAAAGAGATTAATTTCTCCTCTCACCTGGCCCCAAGAAGTTGCACTTAAGATGTTTGGGTTTTTAATTAATCTATGTTGCTACGTGGGAATTTTTTTGGATACAACGGTTATTTTAATGCATTTTCTTTTGGATACAACGGTTATTTTAACGCATTTTCACATGAGGTGATCAGTCCTATATACGCAGGACCGGCCCTAGGGCAAAATAGGGCCCACTTCGTGTATATAAGTATATATATTATTTGTTGATATTTTGAGAGAAATGCCTTTGTTGGCTCAGCGGTAAGTTGATTCCAGACAGTGCGAAATGTCTGAGTTCAAGTCCTGGTGCAATAATTTCTTTTTAAGTGTTTTTTTCCAAGAAAATATAAAGGTTAAAGTGGTTATATAAAGACACATTTCTATTATTGTTGTTTAATTCTAAATATATGTAGGCCCCACTTTAGCCTTAGGCCTCCAAATTTATTGGGCCGGCCCTGTATGTATGTATAGGTACTCGTACTAGGGCTACAAACGAGCCGAGTCGAGCCGAGTTTTGCCTTGCTCGAGCTCGGCTCGCCTTAGTTTTCCCCAGCTCGAGCTCGGCTCGAGCTCGAATCGAGCTGAAATATGTGAGCTCGAACTCGGCTCGAATATATATTCAAAAGCTCGAGCTCGGCTCGGCTCGGCTCGAATGACTCGTTTGGTACATGTATGGGTATTGGTATATGTATGTGTATATATATATATGTATATGTAAGCTCGAGCTCGGCTCGAATGGCTCGTTTGGTATATGTACTTACTGTATATGGCAGCTCGCGAGCTCAACGAGCCAAGCATCAAGTGGCTCGAGCTCGTTTGTTTACTTGATGAACCGAGCTCGAACGAGCAGTTAGCGAGCCGAGTCACGAGCGGCTCGCGAGCGGCTCGGTTCGTTTGCAGCCCTCGTACATGATGTGAGAGGAGCATTACTAGTCATCGTTCCATTGGAAATTTTTTCCATGCCACTTGAGCTGGGTCGTGGGAGTATTGTTAATTATTACTACGATATAGAAACGGTTTTCACGCTGAGCTAATCATAGATATTTGTTTGTGTTGTCTATGACGAGATCGTAACAGCTGTTCTAAAGGCTTTATGAAATACTATTTATATGAGAATTTTTTTGGTGCCGGGTGGGTATATCCCACGTGCTACCTGCTCAGTATATTCGGGCCGTCCGATACACTTTTGGACGGTTCGGATTGAAACTCTCTCTCTTCTTTCTTTCACCCCAACACTCTTTCTTTCTTCTTTTTTTTTTTCCCTCCAAATCCGAGCCTTCCAAAAATACAATAGACGGCTCGAATGATGCGAGCGGGAACCACGTGGTATCCACCCGGCACTGGAAATTTTTCGTGCATGTTTGGTATGATCTTCCGTCCCACTTGTGTAAAATTCTAAATTAGTGATTAGTGACCCGTTGAAAGAGAGAGTAGAATGAGCCAAAAAGTATTGGTCCACTTTGGGTAAATTCTACTGTACAGCTCAATGGTCGTGTTTTAAGAGGCCAAATGACAGATAATGATCACATTTCTGTTGGGGGTCTTGTGGTGTGAATTGGGTGGGACAAAGCACCTAGACGTCCTAACTTCTCCCCCAACAGTGGCGTGAGATAATTGAATTAATTGAGCCTCGTCGAGTTCTGTAGCGTTTGAGCTCGGCTCATTTATTTAATGATGAAACAGCTTCCTTTTACGAAGCTATTTGCAGTAAGCAACAAGAACAATGTTTGAGCCAGAGGTACGTACTCTTTCTTTGAACAAACGAATTTGAGAAATAAACTGGATTTTTTTCATTAATAAAAAATAACCATCTTGCTCTAAGTCTTATATCCTTATTTTATAACGATAGCATTGTACCCTAAAAAAATAAAAAAGAAACTAAAATAATGAAAAGTTTAATATAAGTCTTGGAGAACAAAAATAATAATAAAAAAGAAACATAATCAACTTAAATGAGAAAATTTAATATTCTAGATAATTTATGCTAGAAAGAAAAAAAATAAAATAAATCATATATTTTAAAATATTGGCCTGCATCACTTAACGTGCTAGTGTTTGAGCTCGGCTCATTTGCTTAAGTGCTTAACGTGCCCAAAAGCCGAGCTCAAGCTCAGCCCCTTTGTGAACGCACCAAACTCAGATAATTTTCATAATGAGCCGAATTCCACACGAACGAGCAGAGCTTTTTCGAGCCGGGTTGATCAGCTTTATAGTGTTGAGCTTGACTTGTTTACTGCGCAAGTCTAAGACTCGAGCTCGAGCATGACTCGATTACTAAACGAACCGAGCCGAGTCTCGAACTGCTCACAAACAGCTCTGTTCGTTTGTAGCCCTGGTTATGGATTAGGGGAACGTCTCTAGCTTACACCCAACCCAACCCGACCTTATCCTTTGTGCAATGAATAGGCACACAACTTGGTACTGTAATCCGGTACCAAATGATAGCAGCTCTGATATTATCATTTGCGCGCCAATCAATTGGGTAGGGACGTAAATAATTGACACACTTGATGGGGAGAGATCCCTCCTCGTATACGTTTTTACACGAACCATATATTGTCGTTTGTTATGTAGTAGGAGTAATTTTTTTTTTTGCTTTGTTGGTTAGTTGCGGTTGGATAATATAAAGTTAGTTTCAGTTCCCCCTTCTTTAGCTATCAAATCCGTCTCCGTCTCCGTCTCCGATCACAAATGAGAAAATTTACTTTTTATCCTACACTAAACGGGTGTCTGCACAGTAATATGCATTTTTGAACATCGCGTTTGTATCCATATGTTTTTTTTTTTTTTGATAACTTGAGATCCAACTGAGTAGACTGATTAGGAGCATGTGTAACAACTTAGTTGAAAGATATTTTTTTTAGTCTATTTTTGAATTGACAATACGTAAAAATAAAGTTCGCTCAACAAATTAAATAAAAGGGCAAAGTATAAATTACCTCCCTGTGGTTTAAGCTTTTGGCACATCACCTCCCTAAGATTTACAAATGACCAATTCAACTCCCTATGGTTTTGGACTAAAGTGCCATGCTAACACCGTTAACGTTAAATGTCAAAATGACTATGTTACCCTCTGTCCATTTGTATACATTCCTAATTTGACAATGATTGGTCTTTGCTTTCCTTTCTTTTTTAATTCTTATGCTACAGAAATTTTTTAGTTAGAACAATCTTTAATTGTTTTATTCTTTTGGATATAATTAGTTAGGCAATTATTCATAAAATTATAATACAAACATTGCTCTTTTTTTTTTTTTGCTTTTTATTAATCAAAAAAAGAAACAAACTTTTTTATTTAATCAAAAATAGAAGAAAAAACATGTTTGGTGCACATTAAGGGTGTTTGGTAACGTTTTCAGTATTTAAATTTTATTTTAATAACATTACAAAAGGAAAACATGTTTGATATTAAATATTTTGTATGCAATATAAAATAAAGCCAACATAAAACACATTTGGTAATGTCACTTTTTTTTTTTTTGGTTTGTCATCCTTTAAATTGAAAGGAATGAGACAAAATGAAAGAGAACATTTCCACCAACAAACAACACCAACAGTTGATAATCCACTAAAAACAATGTCATTACCCAAAAGAAATATGGATGATGGTCATGTTTTTTTGCTTTACATTAAACCAAAAATCACAATTTATGCATCTAAAGGAAGAAAAAAAAACAGCTAAACAGGAAGAAATAATCTTTGATTTCCAGCATCCCTAATCTTTTTTGACTAAATTTTCGTATGGAAAAAGAACACCCAATTTCGGTGAGCTCTGATGTGTGAGAGAGAGAGAGAGAGAGAGAGAGAGAGAGAGAGAGAGAGAGAGAGAGAACGACATAGGGACGGGGGAGACACGCGAGAGAGACGATGATTGGTCCCCAATTTCGTTTTTGGGTCGGTGGGCTCTAAGATGCAAACGAAGCTTTGAGACGATTTGGGGTAAACGGTTTGGGATTTGTAAGCTCCAAGATGCAATGTAACCTTTGCTGAAGGTGGTGGGTTGGATTTTGATGCAGAGGATATGAACTTTGTTATCCCGTCGCCGCCTTCACTCTCGCCATGAGGCCGCCGGACCGCTATAGAAGAGCGGCAACATGGGGATGAGAGAGATTGACGGAGATGTCATGGCTTCGTGGGTGGTTTCGTTCGTCGGAAATGCTAATCGTTGTCTGAGCATGACATGTAGTGGAACAAAACCTAGAGGTTCTGAACTGGGACGAGTGAAGAAGATGACGTACTGTGTTGAATTTGCTTGGTTGGTTAATTCTTTCTTATTTTGGAGATGTAGAAGGGTAATAATGTCTTCTTACATATAATTTCAACTTTATTTAATTAGTTTTTCGATTGCAACTCTCGTAACAGGCGCGTGTACTCCACCTTCCGTTAATTTAGAAGGAAAATCTAACGGTAGCACTTTAGTCCAAAACCACAAGGAGGTAAACTGGTCATTTGTAAAACCTAGGGAGGTGATCTGCCAAACGCTTAAATCACAGGGAGATAATTTGTACTTTGCCCTAAATAAAAATAGACAATAGAGAGAAATAAAGTTCCATTAACATCCCTCATCCGTAGGTAAGGGTATAGCAAATAAGCTTTCAGTTTCAGCCGCCCCACTTGCCATAGTTGGAAATCTTTACTAAAAATACAATAAATAAATAAAATACTTATTCTCTGACATTACTTTTCTGTTACCAAATCAATGCATACTAAATTTTTGTCCCTTACAAAATTACGAATGAGATTTATTCTAGGGAACTGATTTTCGCGCTCCAAAATTTACTGTAAGCGCTTCACCTTTTTGTTTTTAATACACTGTAATGTTGCTGGCAACATCACAGTGTAAAAACAAAAAGGTGGAGCGCCTGCAGTAAATCTTGGAGCGCGAATATCAATTCCCTTATTCTAATGACTATGCCTTAATATTACTAGGCATAAATGAGACGTAAATCTAATACATTTGCAAAGGACTATTTTGTCAACAATAATGCTACGGACACGCCTATTGACCAGAATCAAGAGGTGATGTCGAGTGCCACAAAGGGTGTGAGTAGCATGGGAAAAGAGGAGAAGATACATATGTAGTATTCTTGATTGCTGATTATTGATTAGTACGATGTCTATTTTCTGTTGTAGTGTCAGACACTTAGTTCGTGACTCGTTTAAATCATTCTGTTGGTTGTGAAGACATCAAATATTCGAACGAGGGAAAACTTGTGAGTGCTTGAATTGAACCTTGGGATTAGTACACTCTTATTGAACCTTCACGAGAGAGAGAATATTGCCATTAAAACAGTGCTCTTAGCACGCCTATCATTATCAGAAGCTAGCTCTTCCGTACTAATTTTCGTGCTAAAATGATACTTTCATTAATACTAGTTCTAACGGCCATGAAGTTGTCGTTTGTAGAATATTGTGCTAGATGACGAGAGAGAGAGAGAGAGAGAGAGAGAGAGAGAGAGAGAATAGGTGATGAATCTGGAGTCGAGCCATAATATTGGACTTCTGAATTTTGGGATTTGGCGATTGGGATCTGTTGGGAGGTATTTACCTTAATTTCAAAGTCAGAGAGATCATAACTGCCCCAAAAGGTCATGAATTGAAATTATATCATATTGAACTTTTTGGCTTCTGAACTTACTCCGCCATGGGCATGAAGAAATTATACAGTACCTAGCTTACAAAGTCAACAGTCATGTCCGCATGAAGAAATTCAAGGGTCAGTTTTGAATTGGCTCGATCCTACACTAAAATTTGTGCTATCGATATAAGCTAGTGGTAGTACTTTCTGTTTAAACACATAATAGGAGACCAACCCAACATTAATAGACCTACGGATAAACTGTCTTACCCTTATTAAGCCACCAATACAAAGACGGCAAGGTGGTTGCAGACAACACTTGCTATAGTTAAGTTACGGCAGCGATGGTGGCGGGCCTGGCGGCTGAGGCCGGGACACAATAAAATTCCAAGTTTTACTCGTATCGTTGGTTGGTTTATCGTTAAATAGTTTATTGTATCTAGTTTGCAATCGATCGTCTTAATTGTAATAATCCTGTATACAATACAATCATACAGAATTACAGATAGGTTAAAATCAGACAACCGATCAACTGTAGAAGTGAGGAAATAAACATGTTTTTTGGTACTGTTTCCACTTCATGCCAACATACTAAAAGAATTTAACTAGCTAGGTGCATATATAAATATATAGGTCGGTCGCTTGAAAAAAATGGAGGTTTTCTTAATTTTTTTTTTTGATAATGCAAGGTGTCTCGGGCCAGATTGGGCCCACCTCTGACTAATTCCTACTGCATCTTCCACAGTCTTTTCATATGCTTATGCGTGGAGTGAGGTGACTTCAAAAATTGCTGATAAGGAGAATCGAAAATAAGACTTTAAGGAGGGAGCAAATCTCGAAATCGCAGGCCAAGACAGCCGGTCCAATTCCTTAGGTTAGGTTTTGTCAAACAAAAAGAAGCAGAGCAAGAACACAATGGAGTTTGGCCGAAGTACACCAAAAAAGTCAATGAAGGACATGAATATCTGGACTACTACTAATTTATCTATGTATCTTCGGAAATGATTGCCTTATTCCTACGACGCTGCCTTGGAAATAGTTGTTCAGCTTGACGAATAAGTAGAATTTGTATGAGTAGTAATTGTTGAATAAAGAGTTCAAAACCCTCTTTCTATGTTAGACCAAAAGAAAATCCTATATACACTTATGATGCCAAACTTTGGATGTCACTTATCGGGTCTGCGTACTATTGGCGGACTTTGCGTACTATTGGCGGACTCGGTGTACTATTGGCGGACTCCTGCAAAGCAAGATCAAAGACTAATGGTGTTTCCGGCCATGAATGCTTTGATGTTCAAAATTGGTCAGGAGGTATAGAAGTATATGAATGCTCTGCGTTATTGGAGAATGTTATGGTGTGTATATCCTTGGAGGCGTGAAACAACATCAGTCTAGTCGAGCTCCGAGGGCGCTTGACAATGTTGGTTGGTTGAGAAATTTTTGGGTGTAAATAGGATACGGATGACGTGGTATTCGTGCAGTACATGCGAGTCGTTAAAAAAAAAAACCCGATAGCTTAGATTGAAAGGTACCGAACGGATTTTAAAAAAAAGGAAAAAGGCAAAGGAAAGGACAAGAGTGTTAGATTATGACTCATCATCCACTATGGAACTTGTACCTTTCTTAGATAGTACTTTTAATTATCATTCATAAAGAAAAGATTAAAAATTAGTTTTTGGGCTTTCAAAGTTTTTTTTTTTGGAAAGCTGCTTTCAAAGTTAATGCACACCATTTGCTAGTATTCCTTCCCAAACCCAAGTTCTACATTTGTTGGGCTTTGGAAGACTCGAACTGTAAACCCAATCAAACAACTATGACCACCATAGGGCCCAGCCTCCTCGTTACAACGGAATAGAAGGGGTTGTAATGCACCCACAGCACTATACCGTGTAGTGTAGCCGAGGTGAAACATCACTGAAATTATGAGTTCTCCATATATATATATATATTCACTATTCATGCATCCATGTTGCATTGGACAACTCAAGTACTACAAACAAACAAATTAATCCAAATCCATATTTCTATTGTCCCGATACAGATCCGAACATGGATATGTTTGCGATCGCATGATGTGTTTTAGATACACAATGTATGATCCACGTGAATCGAATAACTCCAAACATACACATAGAAAATTCCACACTAGCTCTCTTATATATGTACAAGCTCCATAGCGATTTCGCTCCTCCACACTCTCTCCCTCATTAATTGTTTTTGTTGTGTTTACTTAGGATAGTACCCGATTACATCACCTTAGACCATTTGGCGTCAGGTGGTCCTAAACTTAGTAAACGCCGTCAACCGCCTCCCGTTTCCTTAAATTAGTAAACACCGTTTTTTATGACCTTGTTCGTTTTAAGTATTACTATATGACCACAAGCTGCGAGTATCCCAGCGTAGGGTGAGGCGATAACGGCGATAACGGAGGAACATCGAAAATACCCTTCAAATCACTCCACTCCCCCCAAACGTCCATCCAACTCGACGGCGTTAACGGCGTAACCGCCGCCGCAACCGCCGTGTCGTCACTCTCCCCCACCTTCTCCCTCTTCACCTCCACCCTCTCCCCCTCTCCTCCTCCTCTGCACCTCTTCCGTCGTTTCTCCACCGCCGACGTCGGATAGCTCTCGACCGTACTCCCAATCTCGTGAGGGAAGTTCAGTATCGCCTTGCTCCCCCTCAGCTTAAACGCCGCCCTGTCGTACGCCTTCGCCGCCTCCACCGCCGTGTCGAACGTCCCAAGCCAGACCCTGGCCCCTCTCCGGTTCGGGTCCCGAATCTCCGCCGCGAACTTCCCCCACGGCCGCCGCCTCACACCCCTGTGGTGCTGCTGCCTCCTCTCTCCGCCGCCTTCCGCCGGCTGCTGAGACCCCTGGATTTTCTTGAGGCCCGCCACCGGAATCGATATGTTTATCAAAGGGCGGCGTTCGCTTAATTTAGACGTCTTTGGGCTTGTGAGTTGAGGCTTTGTTTCGAATTCGAAGTGATCAATTCCGTTTTTGGCGGAATCGAACGAGAAGTCTTGTTCAGCAGGAGTAGGATTCAGCTCAAAAGGAGGGGATTGGAAATTCGGATTTTGTGGGAAGTACTGCTGGGTATTTGGCGAATCTGAGGAATTGGAGAGATCAAAGGAAGTAGTAATGGAGGTTTCCGCAAATGAAGAATCTTCAAGAAGGTGTTGGCGGATGAGATCCAGAGCAGAGGATTCATCAGGTGAGGCCATTAGAGTGAGAGTATTAAGAGTGTTAAAAAAACTTCAAATAAATTTTCTGCTTCAAAGTGAGACAATTATTATAGAGAGAAAGTGGAGAGAGGGGGTGGTAGGTATTGAAATTCAAAGGTGGGTTGGGGGATGAGTGGAAAGATGGGAGTGAGGCAGGGGATTTATAAAGGCGTGGAATTTGTGGTTTTAGAGAGAGAGAGAGAGAGAGAGAGGTGGTTTCGGGTGAGGTTTCTGAGGGGGAGGTAGGAAGCAACGGTTCGTGTAATAAAGTTGGATGGATGATGGTTGCTAAATTGGAGTCGTTTGTGTATGGCCTGATGGGGTTGAAAGTAGTTGGTTCTATTCTATTCTATGGGTGTATGATTTTTCCTATTTCCACTCCACCCAAGCTCTTCTGCTGCTTCCTGGGTACTTCGTTCGGGGTACAAGTTAAAACAGAGCATTCCATTTCTATTTTCGGATTGTGACACAGTGGAATGGAACGGGAAAAAGGAACAGAGAAAGTAGATGCAGCCTTTTCTAAATCCATCAAGAATCCAGGAGGATAAAAATATCTCGCCTATACTTCTTACACCGTACGGCTCAACTATTGTAAATTTATTTATTTTCCCTTTTATTTTGTGTGTTTTGTTCGATATTATTTAGATTAATCATCTGTGTTTAGGAGAAAAGTCTAAAAAATATAAAATTGTGACGGAAAGTAAAAAAAAATTCACTGAAGACGAAGAAAATATCAAACAACTGTTTTATTTGTCTAAAGTGTTATCTTATCTAGATTTTTTCAACATCGGTCCATATTTTTATAATTTTTTTTGATTCGTCTTGTCGAGATGAATGATCAACCCAAAAAATTACTCCTACGACGAAAGCTAAACAAAAAGTTTAAAAAAAATAATATTGAAATAAGCTTCAGGCTTACAAGAACACAACCTAAGAACAAGTTCACCCGTTGATGCTGAAATGAAATTGTTAAAATTATCTTAATATAGTTATTGATTTTGACACTCAACTTTTTTATAATAACACTCTATTATTTGTCTTTTAGTGTTCAAAATACATATAAGATGAAAACTAGAAGAAAAATATTGTAGTGCAGTTATTAAAACATAAAGTGCCAAAATCATTTCTCTTTTAATATACAATATGGCTTGTTATTTTATTATAGTGTCTAAAAGATAAAGTATATCATTGTCACTGCACCGGTTTGGTATCATTTTAGCACAATCTCTAATTCAAACCGTTGAATTAAATCCATCTTGCTTTTGATATATTAAATGGTTTGGATGATGCGCGAAATTTTTGCAACTGCCAGAATGGATGTCAAATTTGGCACTAAACAAGGATGATTGCGACTTGGCATGCTACAGTGTTAAAAAATCAAAATGTTAACAATGTTACTCCGATTTGGTATGGTTTTGCCGGCACAAGGTTAGAGTTGGTTTTGCCATTCTTGATGCCAAATTTGAACTTTGGCGTGAGATTTGGCATATTGGTGAACTTGCTCTTAGAAGCTATAAACTAACAAAGATAAAGATAGATGTTTTTGTAGTTGTCTTATGTATATGTGAATTTCACAAGTTGCATGTGAAAGTTGCATAAATCGATCATTTTCAAAATTTGTGATGGATTATAGGGGTGTGTGTGTCAATTCATTTTCCTAAAAATATAAATCTTCGTTGGAGAAAGGTTTGACAATAGAATTGTTTTTTCAGATTCCTCACTTGTTCTTTACCTTAAAACCGCTCTATATGGCAATGCCCTAGACGGGAATGACTTTCGTGTCCCAGGTCATTTTGGAGACACCGTAACTTTTGGCATAACAAAACCATTATGAGCATAACCAAAATCTATTACAAGCATAACAAAATCATAACAAGGCATAACTAAAACCATAGCAAGGCGTAACTTGTTTGTTATGCCTTAATTGAGTTTGGTTACGCCTTGGTTGGTTTTTTGAATATTCTTTGGTTATACCTTATTTGGGTTCTGTTATGCTTATAATAGGTTTTAGTTATACTCATAATGGTAAAATTATGCCAAAAATTATGGTGTCCCTAAAATGACGGGGAACACCATAGCATCATCCTGCTTTGACTCATATATATGGGGTGGAATGATAAATTTCTTTGTGCATGTAGGCCAGGGCGGAACCAGGAATTGGTTCTACCATGGGCTAACCCAAAAAAATTTGGTAGGCAAAATAGTGCATATAACAATACATCAATTACGTTTTTGTTACGCCTTTCAATGGTTTTGGTTACGCCAAAAATGTTTTGCCTATGGTACGTCTCTCAGTGGTTTAGTTACGTCTCTCAATGGTTTAATTATCTGGGTGCATATGGTACATACTTGTGTACCGTAGTTTTTTTCCCTTAAATTAGATTAGTACCACTCAAGCTTAGTTAGTCATTAATTTCTGTAACCTAATCATGATTTCTAATTGATTAGCTAGGGTGAAGTGAAACATAAGAAGAGGTAGAGAAAATAAACTCTCGTTGACCTTCGTAGGTCTTCGATGATGGCAAAGAAAACACGACAATCACAAGGCCATGTTTTCCCTTCGATCCTTTTCATGTAACTTTAGTCGATTAATGAAGCTAACCAAGGTTAATTAAGTGGTACCTATCTGATTTAAACCTTGGTTTAACAGTTGGTAGATTTCTTAAATTTCTCAATCCATAATGACATGTCATTTGCTAATTGGGTACGTATGCGTAAACTCCTATATACTCCGCATATGTAAAGAATTCATTCTCTTCTTATATATGGGCGTGGAAGGTCAAATATATTGGAATTTTTGACTTTTTGGATGAGTTGTTCCATTTACTCCTATTTTTATGCGCCATGTACCCAAAGACTCACAAAACATAAAAAAGGGGTTGTCTTTGTAATGAGGGTTATTAAGTTCAAAAATATTGGGATATACATGGTGCTGTGAATTTGAATCGTTCTTTTCTTTTTAGAGTAAATTACACTAAGCCCCCCTCAACTAACCCTCATTTTCACTTAACCCTCTTAAACTATAAAATCCGACATTGTGCACCCTCTAACTATCCAGAGTTGACACTTAACACCCTTTTGTTTGCTCTCCGTAGAAAAAATGCACCAACGGCCGTCTCCAGCCATCGGACAGCCGATCAGAGCCGTCCAAAAATTTAAAAAAAAAACCAAGTGGGCTAATGCGGGAATCAACGGCATCCGACATGCGTAGGTGCTCGATCCAAACACCCCATTTAAATAGCCCACTTGGTTTTTTTTTTTTTTTTATAAATTTTTGGACCGCTTGGATCGGCCGTCCGGTGACCAGAGACGGCTGTTGGTGCATTTTTTCTACGGAGACCTAACAAAAGGGTGTTAAGTGTCAACTCTGGATAGTTAGAGGGTGCACAATGTCGGGTTTTGTAGTCTCAGGGATTAAGTGAAAATGAGGGTTAGTAGAGGGGGGTTTAGTGTAATTTACTCTTCTTTTTATGGACGTGTTCCTGTCTCGAGTGTCATGTATTGTTCTACTCCCTCGGTAAGTTTACCACAACAAACGGTTGACACCTTTCAATTCATAACTGGAATCCAAGTCTTCTTTTAAAAACGTGAAAGACTACTATGATTTTAATTACACGCAACGCAATTATAACTTGTGATCTTCAACTAGCTTCCGTTTCAAAAAAAATGATTGGGGGCGTACCAAGTCCTTATCATGTATTAGTCACAAAGGAAAAAACGAAGAAATGAGTTCTTTTTGAAAAAGCTGGATCTTCCAAGTATAATCCAATAGGAGAGAATCAAAGATTTCAGGTCTCCTCACGTCTTCTTTTTTCTTCTCGTTGGATTTCTTTCACAAAGACTTATCATGGTAAGAAAAAAGGGGAGCAAGAGAAACATAAAAGATCAAAGTATCTTGGCCCTCTCTTCTAAGATGCATGTTTACCGGGGCCGGCCTTGGGGTAAGTTCCATAAGCCCGTCGGTTTGGACAACCTCTCAGGTCAGGGCAACCCAAAAAATAAAAATTCCATGTAAATACGCATATATTTTTATTTGGACGCAAACACAATATGAAGGATTGTGCTAGTTTGTTGGTTAGTTGGGCATGCTTAAGTTCCCTCATATTTAGGTGTGCCTAGATTCAATTCATGTGCCTAACACTAAGATTTCATTTTTTCAGTCTTTTCCTTTAAAATATCTCTCTCTCGGCCCCCCCCCACCCCCCGCTTTTTCGTTAATTTTTTCGGTCTTTCCCTTTAAAATTAAAATCTCTCTCTCTCTCTCTCTCTCTCCCCTTCCTCTTTTCGTTGACTGCACTCACTTTTCACTCTCTTTTTTTATTTGTCCAGAAGTGAAAGGGCATTTGTTGTTGATGTCTATTTTTAATTTTGGGAGATACTTCTTCTACATCAACAATTAGGGTGTGTTCCACTCATTAAAATAAGTATTTATTTTTTGAATTAAAAGTGATGTATTGTGAAAGAATGACAAGTCTCGTAAAACATAAAATAAGAACCTTAACGGCATGGCAAACACCTCCAAAAAAAGGAAAAAATAAAACTACTCGCATTCGCATTCACTTAGTGATGTATGCAAATATGAAAAATATACATGCATATGTATATAATGTATACACAGAACTCACCAATTTAAAAATACTTCAATAAAAAAACTAACCATTTTTTAAGTCAAGTTTGTATTTTTTCAAGTTGGTCCATAATATTTCTTTTTTCAATTTATCATTAAATATAGAACAATGATCAAAATTTAAAAAAATACAAAAAATGAAAGATAAAATAAATAGAAATTCATCAATTTTTTTGAATCGAACAATGCTAAATCATAAAGCACTATAATCCAAATTTCTTTTTAATTTTAATTTTTTGATAGAATTCAAACTAAAAGCACATTGTTACCTTGATTTTTTTGCCTTGTATTTTTTATTAATTTTTTATGACTTAATAGTAAGTGGGCATCCGAGCTTGAGGTTGGGCTTGGGCAACCTAAACGTCGGGGCAGGCACTGATGTTTACTTAAGATTTTAAACAATTGTTTGGATGTTAATTTTATTTTTCGTTGATCAATAATGATACTTTTATAAAATGCAATGAAATATAATTAATTGGGGTAAGGGAGGTCAGAGGTCAATTTTTGACAAATTGAAAGATTAATTATTTTGTTATTCTTGTTTTGGGTAAATGCTCACCGACAATATTACCTTTGGTTTTGCTTAACCATATTGGAATATTCACCCTAATCAATACTCCCTCCGTCCTGAAATGTTGATCTAAGGAATTCAACTTTCTAAGAGAACACAATTGTTACTCTTCCAAATAAAGGAATTTCCAAAATTACACCCCTTGAAAATGCAATAAAAGCTTTTTATGCTCCAATCCAATTCATTTTTTCTCAACTTTTGTGTCTGAATTTGAATACAACCATTCAAAATGGAGAATAATTTGAAGACATTTCTAAACAGAAAAATGAACGAATATTTATTTTGGGACGGAGGGAGTATCATGCCTTCAAAGGCAAGCGCAATCCCTTTTCGAAAAGAAAAAAAAAAAAGAAAAAGAAAGCACGTGCAACGACCTAGAGGAAATTTGGCTTGACTTGGGAAGCACTATTTGACGAAATTGCCCGTCAAATGACGCCAGATTTTGGCGAAAGCTGCACCATTGCACCAACTCGACAAGAGTCATTTTCATTCATCAACTTGGAAAATTTGGCGCTGTTGCTTGACGGGACCGCCATGTGAAAATGGTACTCCGTATCTGGCCAACTTTTTGTTGGGAGGTGAGGCCACTTATGGTATGGAGTCCTGCTATGAGCAGGGACAATCCGCAGGGACAATTCGCAGGGACAACGTCTTTGGTCCCATTTTGGATCCCGATAAAATCTAGAAAAATATCCATAAATTTTTGAATATTATTTTATGGGGCCTTGTGAAAAATCAGCTCCAGCGGATATCGGTAAGTATTACTTTTGGATAAGTATGGACGAATTGACAATTTCGCCCCTACTTATCCAAAAGCAATACTTACCGATATCCGCTGGAGCTGATTTTTCACAGGGCCCCATAAAATAATATTCAAAAATTTATGGATATTTTTCTAGATTTTTTCGGGATCCAAAATGGGGTCAAACACGTTGTCCCTGCGGATTGTCCCTGCACTTAGAATTTTTGTTATGGTATGGGTACACCAGACGCACACCGTTTTATGTTTAACTCATCTAGGGATCACACAAGTGTTTGAAGCTGTTTAATTTGTTAAAATATATATTTGAGAATTCTTGTAAAAAATCAGAAAATTAAGCGTAGAATTGAACAAGTCTTTACCAATATTCGACTGAACTGATTTTTTACAAAGATTCATAAAAATATATTTTATATAAATTGAGCAATTGTGATCATTTGTATAGGACCCTGAGGAAGGTCCCACACAACCAGTGTGTATGTGGTGTACACCATATATTGTACCCGCAGTTTTTATTGATGTATGGGAACCCATAACCCCAGAAAATTATGGCTACACCATTCTGTGTACACCAAATACACACCACATTGTATGGGATCCGCTTCGGTGTAACATAATGATCGGGCCGTTTAATGTGTTCAAAACATGTTTTTAAGAGTCTCTGTAAAAATTCAGCTCATTCTGATATTGGAAAGAGCTTGATCGATTTTTGTATTTGAATATCCTCCCGGAACGACTAAAAGAATAGATCGAGCCCCTTACAGATATCTAAATGATCACATATTCTCAGGGGATTCTTCAAATATTGTTTTAAACAAATTGAATGGCTTCGATTATTTGTATGAGACCTCGCAATGAGTCTCACACAATGTGGTGCAAATTTAGTGTACACTAAATGGTGTACTTATAGTTCGGCGAATGCTACCATCACACACAAAAACACAAAGTGGTGCAAATTTAGTGTTTGTATATTTGTGTGTGGTTACGTACTTGTTGCTCCCCATTGCCTATGATTGAACACGATTATGGGTACAGATTTTTATGCACATATTGTGCAAAGATAGCTTTGTGAGGCCCACTTCAAACCCCACACAAATGATCTGAGTTGCTTATAATTTTAAAAAATTAGCTTAATCAGATATTTTTAAGTGTTTGATCCTATTGTTTAACTTTTTATTGAGAATTTAGGATTCTAAATGACAAGCTAAAAAAATTGGATCAATCACTTATAGTTATTCGATTGAGTTCATTTTTATTTTTACTCAAAAAATATTTTAAAATTATTGAAGGATTTGAATCATTTGTGTTTTGACCCACAAAAGTGTGCCCACAAAGCCAACTGTGCACAATCTCTACACAAGAATCTGTGCCCACAGAAACTCGTTTTGCTTCAAAAGAGAGTTTCGTCCTATATATTTTCACAAATAGTTGATAACTTTATTTTTTAAGTAAAGAAGTACTCACTTTTGAGTGTTTGGGCAATCAATTGGTTCCGCTACACTGCACGGAGGCGGACTAGAAGGTCATTGTATCTTAAAAAAAGAACACTGATATTGATCAAATCAAGTGAAGAATGTGGTGTATTGATCCTAATAATAGCGCGGCTTTACTTGTTTCGACCACTCCATAGGCTTTTCTATTTTTTTCTCTATCGATATTTGGGTTGATTATTTTATTCAATCATCAATATTTTTGATTGATTCACTTGTTCGTTTTGGGTCTCAAAACTCCTGTACAAGGTCTCCAGTAAATTTCGATTTGGATTTTGAGGGAGCTTTTTGAGAGTAGCGAGTCTTCGTGTTGAGCTTCTAATTCTAGCGGGAAATCCTATACCACCTATTATATTTTTCCAACATATATGGTACCCCAATTTCACTACAATTAAGACCCACGATGAGTTCATGTTAATGATTTAAACCATTCATCGTGCATGCTTTAATGTGTAAATTATACATTCAAAGAGTCAGGTTGATCGGATCTCGATTGGCAAATGGACAAAGCATAGGTTTCTTAGGAGAAACAAACTGTAAATCTTTTGAACATCCATTTGTCTCAAGACAAAATTAATTTACACATGAATTTATCGGTGTACGATCAATATTTTACAAGCAGAATAAACAAATTGTAGTCTAGATAGTAGATACTAAGCAATTTCACTAGATCACGCAGCAATATGGCTGGCCTCATTTTACATTATAGAAGGAGATTAAGATGGAAATTATTAGAATAGACTACAGAGAGCAACCTTTCCGACTGGGGAATTTGTGAGGAATGATCATGGTTTGGCCCAACTCATGTCTCAGACAGTGACAACCTTCAGCACCTCAACCTAATTTAGGTGACCCTAAGGCTCCGTTTCAGAACGCAAAAAAGCTTTTATTTTTAATGAAGGTAATTTTGAACTCAAAACTTATAAGCTTATTGAAATCTAAAAATATGCAATTTGGATCTTATTTGATAGATCTCTTTATACGATGCAAAAAAAATTGAAAAATTATTTTTCATTTACATTATTTTTGAGTTTGAAAATGTGAAATAAGCTGCTTATTTTTTAAGAAGGTTTCTAGAACGAGGCCTAATAAACTTCTCTGACTAAGAGTTTTAAACAGAGCCTACACGTTAGTGGTTCTCTCCCTCTCTCTCTCCAACCCTAAAGAAGCTGCCGCTCGGCATCTCCTCCTTCCCCTCCCCCTAGGACTTTAAGCCCCAATGGGTGACGTGAGGGGAGGGATATTTTCTTTCCCTTGTGGGGTTTTTTCATCTCCCAATCTTAAATCTCAGAGGTTTTCTCTCATTCTTCCTTCACCTCCATCCTCCTAGCTCCTTCCCAAACCGCCATCTACTGCCCCTCCTCCACTTTTTCCGTCGTGTAGTCCGACGGTTTTTGGAGGTAGTTCCTTGCAGTACGTGGTCGCCAGAAGTGTCCTCCCCTGCCGGAATAGGAGATCTAGATTGGTGGATAAAGTTTGCGGACTCCGTTCGGTTCCGTTACCGATTTTTCTATTTTTTGTTCTCTTCTTTGGTGTCCCCTGTGTGGGAATATTTCTTCACGTTTGTGGGGCTTCTATCACCCCGTGTTTTTTGTAGTGCTCTGGCTGTTTGGAATGATGAGTTTAGTTGGAGTTGGGTGTAGTTTTTGGACAGAGTACCCTCTTGTTTGGTTTCTTAATCCCTTATTTAGGGATGAAATTTTTTCTTAATATACTGTTTCTTGGATCTATAATATCATCTGTTATCGTTTTGGCCAAAAAAAAACCTAATTTTGGTGTATGTGTTCAAAGTTCTCTCACATTGAACCAAATAAGACGACTAACTATTTCAATGTTCTTCTGGGATCTCTATGGAAGAACTTAAGCCCTCCAAAAGTGAAAGTTTTTGCGTGGATGGTAGTCAAGGAGAAAGCGGCTACTAGGTCACTACTCTTGAGTAGAAACACGACAAGTGAGATCCAATTAGCCTTATGTCCTTTCTGTTCATTGCATCTTGAAACACATCAACACTTATTTCTGCATTGTCATTTCTCTTGGGTTGTATGGTCAGCAATTTTGGATTGGTGGAATATCAAATGGGTTTGCCCGCCCTCAGTTCCTGTCTTAGCTAGCTGGTGGTTTATTCATGGGTTTCACAACCTAGAGAAAAATATTTGGGAGTCATGTTTCTATGCTACTTTATGGTCTATATGGTTGGTGAGGAATGACCATGTTTTCAACAACTCAATAAAACAGCTATGAGAGGTAGGGGACTTAGTCAAAACTAGAGTCGCGATGTGGATGAAGGCGAAATTCGACATCAAAGTCTACACCGTGGAGGATTTTAAGGTTTTTTTAGATGGTATTAGAAAAGTGAGATTGTAACATAGTCTTGAAGTGTTATCCAACTTTAGTTGGATACGTTTTTTTTTGTTTTATGCATCCTAGCTTCTTGAGCTAAGATGCTTTCCCCTCGATGTACCTTTTTCGAGTTATATAAAATGTTTCATTTGTCGAGAAAAAAAAAGCTATTTGAAGCTCGTCCTAATATGGGCAATTTGTTTGGGGAGTGATTTTTGCACTTTTCAAATTATTAACCGTGCCTCCCTCTCTCTTTTTTTTTTTTTGGCGAAATATGAATAAGTAATTATTTTATATTATTATATAGTAAAATAGTACTCATGGTTAGCGGTATCGAATTTGGTCGTGGTTTGACAATGGAATATTATGGCTGTCACATTCTCAGTGTTAGTCATAAGAGATGCAATTTCTCTTAAAGCTAGTAGCTAGCTTACTTCAAGGATTCAAGGTGGTCATGGTTAGACTTTTTTTTTTTTATTTTTTATAGTAATGCAGGGTGTTTCGAATCAGCTTGCGGGCACTTCGAACTAATTCCTTCAGCACATCCCAGAGTCATTTCACACGCTTAACGCATGGTGGCGAAAGTGGCCCAAAAATTCCTAACGAAGAGAATCAAACCTGAGATCTTAGTCATGGTTAAACTTGTTTACCAAAAATAAAAATAATATTAAGCGAAGTCCTTATCATTATTGGGTCATAAATATCTGCAAGATGTCTACAAGGGAATTCAAATATGTAGGCCGACAGTAGAATTTTGTGGATTCGCAATCAATATCATGTGCCATTTTTGTTCTATTTATAACTTTTTGCCGTTTACTATATATTTTATTAAAAACCACGTGTGTTTTACATCAAAGAATATTTGGCATTATTTTATACTAACTTTATATCAAATCACAGTGACGTATTAAAAAAAACACTGTGAAGTATAATTGTCTAACTTTTGGGCTAGATAGGTTCAAAAAGTATGTTGAAATTGAGTTCCTCCGTTCAATTTCCACATGTTGGAAACCAATTTTATTTTTTAAATTATCAATTGGGTGAACCAATTGAAAGTTTTTGCCTTTGCGATGAAGCAAATTGGGAAATATTCAAAGAGGATGTTAAGTTATGATTGTTAATCGATATCTTGCTGTGATTCTCTGATTTCTAACCATCTGATAAATTTATCGTTGGGGTATATCCTTCATTTGATATAGATTTTTTATTTGTCTCATCTATATTACATTATACAACACTTTTGCAAAATGTTTCTCTCACAACTGTCCTACGTGGCACAATGAAGGGGTGTGATTGTATTGTGTTATAATCTGTTGTTTAATCCCAGGGCCAGATTATCCCTTAAAGAGTTTTGGTAATGGGGAGTCCTTTGTGTCACTCTTTTTGGACTAAATTGAGTGTTGCTAATTTAGCATGATGAAGATTGATCTCTCGGATGGAATTAATGATGGATTGAAGAATATACAATGGTGAAGATTGATTCTCTTGGTTTCCCAATTTGAGAGGATCTCTCCAATTTTAGATGATCTCTTTATTTGTGATTTCTCTCCAATTTGACTGAATCTCTTATTCTTGTAGTGTTTGTGATTTCTCTGCTTTTATAGGTATTTCATAGTTTGTGTTTTTAAGTCTAATTTAATTTGTGGATTAGTAGTTTGCTGGGATGTTTTGGTGTGTAATTTTAACAAAGTAACAAACTTTAATTGTTACTGATTTTGTAAATGTTGTTTTGTTAGTTTGTTTATGTGCTGATTCAAGATAACTAGTGGATATACTTGACCTATTCTTTTTGTGGAGTTGGAATTTTGCGAATTGGCCTTCAAGAGGTTAGAGAGACAAAATTGGATAATTTGTTAAATACTGATTTCAAGTTGTGCCTTCAGGCACAGGCATGCGGTAATTTATGTACAATTAATAAGTCTTTTTTAAAATTTATTAGATACACACGATGTGATGTAACTTCGTTGTTATTAATATATTTCCTGCCCTTTTCCAAATAAAGCCAGAGATCAATTTTGGTTGCTTTACACAGGTAACACAGCTGGCTTTTAGGAGTATGTAAAAGAAGATGGCTCGTCCACCACTTTGGGGCTGGACTGCACCCGCGTAGTTTGGCCAGTTTTGTTTTTATTTCGGGTCAAGTCGATGATCAGATTCATTGACATTACAGAGCTTGTTGAGTAAAACAAACGCATGAAAAATCAAGTCAATCAAATACCATGTACTGGTATATATATAATTGGAGCACATTCATATGGAAACCAAATGAATTTGGCACAGCTTGAAGGGCATATTTTTTCCAATCTAAATGTTCTTTGATTAGTTATTATTCGGTATTCGATTGTCTTAATTTTTTGTGTGACTGTTGTACTCAATGAGCTCTGCAATGTAAATCAATCCGCTCATCGAATTGACCCGAAATAATAACACAATTGGCCAAACTGTGTGGGCACAGTCTAGTCCCAAAACGGCGGCAAACAAGCCGTGTCCTACTGTTACTAGCAGACCATCTCTGTACATTTTCAACTGATAAGTTAAGGGTTCAAATCCGAAGACAATAGTAATTACTCTCTCTTTTTTAAGAGAATCTTTTTTACTTTCGTGCCCGTACGAGACTATTATACGGGCACTATTAATTGCCTTATTGTCTATTAGGCTTTTTTTACCGTCAAACGATAGAACTAGATTTTTATATAAATGAGAGAGATAACAAAGAACATCAGAGAGGCATCAATCCTTGGAGGGGAGACAGAAGCCGAGATGAAGGGCTAAACTCTCATGTACGGCAACACCTATCATGCACGTACAGGCGTACAAGTTTGTGGAGGCGGGGGGGCTGCTGTCCCCTTGGGGACAGCAGCGTCGCTGCTGTGCCGGTTTTGGGACCCATCCCGGTCTCGTTTCGATGATCGGAATCGTTCACTTTGTAAAGCTCGTCGAGTAGAATAACTATGCAAAAAATCAGCTTAATTAGATATCATTAAGTATAAGAAATCACGGTTGAGGGTGATCGATCGTCAACAGTTACAGTAATTCATATGCGTCACCGGTGCAAGGCGGAGCATCGGACTGTTGGCGTTATCGTGACAGATATTCTACGGTCTTTTGATGATCGATCGGGAGAGAGAAAGTTGAAGTGAATTTTGTGAGAGGAGTGGGCCAATAAAATGGCTCATAGTACTCTAGCCCGACAAACTTGGGAGGCGGGGGGGCTGCTGTGCCCGTTTTGGGGCCCACCCCGGTCTTGTTTCGATAATCGGAATCGTTTACTTTGTAAAGCTCGTCGAGTAGACAACTATGCAAAAAATTAGCTTAATTGGATATCATTAAGTACTTGATCGGAGCCCATATAACTCTCGGTCCATGGGTTACAGTGGATTTGATCCAGTGTTTCGGATCCATTCTTTTCAAAATAAAAATGTTCCGATCAGATACTTAATGATATCCAATTAAGCTGATTTTTTGCATAGTTATTCTACTCGACGAGCTCTACAAAGTGAACGATTCCGATCATCAAAACGAGACGGGGGTGGGCCCCGAAACGGGCACAGCATCGGAGCTCATATAACTCTCGGTCCATGGGTTACAGTGGATTTGATCCAGTGTTTCGGATCCATTCTTTTCAAAATAAAAACGTTCCGATCAGATACTTAATGATATCCAATTAAGCTGATTTTCTGCGTAGTTATTCTACTCGACGAGCTCTACAAAGTGAATGATTCCGATTATCGAAACGAGACCGGGATGGGCCCCAAAACCGGCACAGCTCTACAAGGGGACAGCAGCCCCCCCGCCTCCCTTAATTTCGATCTATTCCCAATTCCCTTGCCAGGTGTGTATACCAGCTGGCAATGCTTCCACCATCTATCCGTAATTGCCTGAATAGCTCTTGTTGCGATATTGGCTTTGTTCATTTTGTAACTTTGAGTATTTTAGTTTTGGTAGTGGATGGAGAAAGAAATAGAATAATGATTGGAGAGATGGGTAATGAGTAGAAATAGATAGAAAGAGATAATTGGAGAAATAGAATAATAATTAAAAAAATATATAAGATAATGATTGAAAAATAAAGTTAAAACAAAATAAAATTTGAAACCCAACAAGGCCTAAATCTTCCTCTCCTTTCTCTCTCCTCTCATCGCTATCAATGGACCCACTTGCTTACATTTATTTTCAACTATCCCTATATCTTTCTACTGAAGTAAAAAAAATATTTTTGATTATGGACCATTATAGGACTTCACATTATAATTAAGCTTTGCAACACTTTAAATGGATGCTATGAACTTCCTTCTAATATTAATCCCCGCCATTAAGTACTTTTAAAATGTTTTTTTTACTAGCAATCTATAATTACTCTTTTGCGCTATTTTTATTGAGTACAACCTTAAATCTTCTTTTATCAGTATCACTCCATTCTAAGTACCATATTTCTAAGCATAAAGTGGGAGTTGCATTTTTCTTGCAACTTTTTTTTTTATGCCTTCAATCTTTCTTTGATATCTGTGCTTTTGTTTATATTATTTTGTGGGACCCACAACAATACAACATCAAACTTATATTTCAAAAACGGGACCCACTAAGCTTGTGGGCCCCGCTCAATATCGATTTGTTTCTTCTACAACTTGTGAAAACACGTTTATGCCCTCAATCATTCTTTAGCCTTTGTTCTTCTATTCTCAGTTTGTGAGCCCTACTCTTTGTGGGACGTAATATTCAATGTAGATTTGTAAATGACAATAATGGTCTCCCAAAATTTTTAATAATTTTCATTAATATAATAATTGATTCAAAACCTTTAATAATTACCATATATCAACATTTTTGATAGGCGAGTCGTTGATGGAGGCAATTGATATTTAATGATGAAACAACTTGTGCCAGCTAAAATAATTTGTTAATTAGAAATTAATTAAATCACGATCCTAATTATGGGTACGATGTAAGGTTTCATCTTGGTCACTTTGGCAGATTAGGTTTTCATCGTTTTCACGCATGATTTCTCATCTATATTGCATTACACAACGGTTTTGCAAAATGTCTCTCTCACAACTGTCCTCCGTGGCAGATTGGAGGGCTGTGATTGAATTTTAATATTGAGTTCCTATCAATCCAATGGCTTTTATTACTTTAAGTTTCGAAAAATCAAATCCGTGTGCTGAGGATTTCGCTTCTAAGGCTGAGATTGACACAGATTTAATCCAAGGGGTAAGATCAATTCAATGAGATTCTTCTCTATCCGTTTCCAAAATCCATATGCGTTTCCAAAAGCCTCTCTCTCTCTCTCTCTCTCTAAGAGCCCTGAAGTAAGTTTTTCCTGAATCCTAATTTTCTAAACCCCCAATCTCTCTACTGTTCAGTTTTGCTAGATCTTTGAAAGAGTTTAAACACAAAATGAGAAGAAAAAAAACTAGGGTTTCGAACTATAAACTGTTTTATTTTCTGTGCAGTAGGAGATTGAGATTATCAAAGGAAAATAGGGAACAAAATCATGTAGTGGAGATTGAGATTATCAAAGGAAAACAGGGAACTATAGACTGTTTTATTTGCTCCATCTACATTTGCAAAATGTCTCTCTCACAACTGTCCTCCGTGACAAATTGGAGGGCTGTGATTGAATTTTAATATTGAGTTCCTATCAATCCAATGGCTTTTATTACTTTAAGTTCGAAAAATCAAATCCGTGTGCTGAGGATTTCGCTTCTAAGGTTGAGATTGACTCAGATTTAATCCAAGGGGCAAGATCAATTCTATGAGATTCTTCTATATCCGTTTCCAAAAGCCTCTCTCTCTCTCTTTCTCTCTCTCTCTCTCTAAGAGCCCTGAAGTAAGTTTTTCCTGAACCCTAATTTTCTAAACCCCCAATCTCTCTTTTGTCATGTTTTGCTAGATCTTTGAAAGAGTTTAAACACAAAACGAGAAGAAAAAAACTAGGGTTTACGAACTATAAACTGTTTTATTTTTTCTGCAATAGGAGATTGAGATTATCAAAGGAAAACAGGGAACTATAGACTATTTTATTTGCTCCATCTACATTTGAATTTGAATTTTTTTTGGTCGTGAGTTGTATATAGTTTGTAGAGTAGAAATTCCATGGTGACCTGGAATTGGTAATTGGTGGGGCAAGTCATGAATGACGAACCCATGAGCCCAATCATTATTGTATCCAACATTGGGTAATTTGTTGAATATTGATTTCGAATCGTGCCTTCAGGCACGGGCATGTACTCATTTTTAAACAATAAGAGGAATATCGTATCATTTTCCAAAATTAACGGCAGTCAATATTGCATGTGATCCACGCCCAAAAAAACTCTTCAACTATTGGTGGTCACAGTCTCCTCGTTTCCAAATTTAAGGTTTTTCGATTTCGCCACACGATAACGTACCTACTTGTTTTCGTTTCAGTAGTATGTACAGTATGTGTTCCCAATATTGTTCACATCGCCTTGAGCTTTAAGGACTTTGTGAGTTTTGTTTTTGTTCAATTTTTTTTCTTTATGTTTGTTAGTTTTGCCCCAAACTTTTATGGACTGTTGTTTCATCTTCTTGTACACATATCTTGCACATACATTTTTATGGGGCCCACCTCGGGTCCCACCAATATGATCCGAACCGCTCATTATTTTTAAAATAATATTTTAAGAGTTTCTGTACAAAATCAACTCGATAGGATATCGGTAAAGGCTTTTTTCAGAAATCAAAGTCTGAATAAGACTGTTTCACCCTATGATTTCTAAAAAAGCCTTTACCGATATCCTATCGAGTTGATTTTTTACAGGAACTCTTAAAAAATTATTTTAAAAATAATGAGCGGTTCAGATCATATTGGTGGGATCCGAGGTAGGCCCCATAAAAATGTATGTGCAAGATATGTGTAAAAGTGTATGTGCAAGTAGCATGATTGTTTCCACCACCACAATTGTGGGCCGCGCCGTGTGTTTATTGTTATAATTGAAACTGTTCATCTTATGAGGCTCATAGAATAGTACTCCTATATTCATGCAAAAAAATTAGCTTGATTGGACATTAGGTTATAAAATAAACGATCTGATTCTATCAGTAATTTCAAGGTTAAACTGTCCATGATCATTCATTTTATAAACTAAAATTTTAATTTTAATACACCTATCAATGTTTGATCAAGGTAATTTTTTCAAGGAATGTATTATTCTGTGGGCCATATGAACGATTCCCAGATCTCTAATAAACGCACGGTGGGCCCACAATGAGATGGTGGAAAACTCATGGTTTACATTGGCAGCAGAACGGATTTGATCTCTTTCCCATGACTTCGCCAAAACATATGTGCATTTCACTCCAATGTTATGATAAAATTTTTCACATTCGCATATGACCGCACATTTAACCAGTATGAAAAATTTATTATATCCGAACGGATCAGATTAATAAATTCATCACAATGTCACGAGTGTGTAAATTGATTCGGACACTTGAGTCACCAAAAAAAAAAAAAAACACTTTATCATAATGTCTTTTTTTCCCCCTTATCATCATAATACTGTCCATTGTTGCACGATATGCACAAGTTTTATATATATATATACACACACACACACAATCCGGTTTCTATCCACACCCTTTCCCGTCCGCCCGCACCTCCCCTTTTCCGTTCGAACTTTGATGATTTGAGCTGCTCAATGTGTTCAGAACTTGATTTTAAGAGTACCCGCGAGAAATCGGCAAAAAAAAGAAAAAGAAAAGGGAAGGGCTTGATTTGAGTAGTTTTTTATTGAACCGTTCAATAAAATACAAACAAAAACTGTTCGGATGAAGCCCTTCCCGATCATTTTTTTTGCTAATTTCTTGCGGGTACCTTTAAAATCACGTTCTGATCACAATGAGCGGCTTGGATCATCGAAATTCGATCGGGAAATGGGAGATGCGGAGAAGGGATGTGGACTTGATCTGGACTGTATATATATATATATATATATATATATATGCTTGGATGAAGCTCTTTCCGGTCATTTTTTTCCTGATTTCTCGCCCGTACCTGTAAAATTACATTCTGAACACATTGAGCGGCTCGGATCATCAAAATTTAATCGGGAAAGGGAGGTTTGCATTTTATTAAAATAAGATGGTCCTTACAGGAGACGGACTGTATGTGTGTATATATATATACACACACACCTGGGTAGCGTCGTTTAGTAGCCGACTCTTTAGGGGGGGTAGTTGGAGGTTCATCTGCTCTTGGCCAACCAAATAATAGTTGAAACCAAAAAGTACTACTGGTACACATTTTAATAGTCACACTTATGACCACATGGGAAATTAGGATGTGGCCGGGGGATCGATCAAAGTTAATTTTTCAATATGTTGAAAATGTTTTCTTTGGATTTTTTGAGGTTTTTTTTTTTTTTTTTTGGGAATTCACTTCTACACTCATCTTTTTACCACATACACTCTTTTTTTGGTTCTTATTCATGTGAATTTATCTTTTTACTCTTTCATAAGTTCATTTTTTTACACATTAAAAGGCAATAGCGTAAATTCACACCAAATAAGACCCAAAAAAAATCGTGTATATGATAATTAAAAAAGAGAGTGTAGAAGTGAATTTCCTTTTTTTAAACAAGTTGATGGGATGTTTTGTATAGAAAAATTGTAAGACCGTTGAACCCCTTTGTGAAAACAAACTAGACCACGGCATTGTTTGTTTGGTACTTCCGTTTGAAAGTTGTGTGCCAATTATGAAGGACAATTGGATACTAGCAAAATGGGTGCGTTGCATTGTTTACATACAGTTGTTTTAATTCAAGACTTTTGTGTAGATTGAAAGTTCTATCAGTATGGTGAATCACGTGGCTAGATCTTCTCATTTGTAGCTTTTCATTCAATTTATTTAGTCTGCTTAACTAATTATTAACGGATATTACTTGTGCCTAGGGCTGTAAGTGAGCCGAGCTACTCGCGAGCTCGGCTCGGCTCGGCTCGTTAAAGCTCGGCTCGGCTCGGCTTGTTTACTAAACGAGCCGAGCTCGAGCTCGAATATTCGGCTCGTTTAGTAAACGAGCCGAGTAGAGCTCGGCTCGTTCGACAAAAGCTCGGCTCGTTAAGGGAGGCTCGGCTCGATTAAGAGAGGCTCGTTTAGTAAATGGCTAAGCTCGGCTCGATAAGGGCTCGGCTCGTTAAGGCTCGAGCCGAGCTCGAGCTCGAGTTTTGGGCTCGTTAAGGAAACGAGCCGAGCTCGAGCTCGCCGAAGCTCGGCTCGGCTCGGCTCATATACACCCCTACTTGTGCCGCACTAGCGGCATTCGAGCGTGCTTATACGCACATCGACTAATCTTGGGAAGTTAATCTGACCGTTCATTAGCGGAGGTCCCATTTAACGGCAGATCACAATTATGTATGACTGGCTCTAAAAGAGTTGATAACACCTGAGGCACTACAAGAATTTTTTTTTTTGAAGACAAATGAAAATCGTGACAGATTACATTACTTTATTCCATCTATACTTCATTTTTTATACTTTTTGAGAGAATTTTGGAGGAATCCATCTTGTTTAGGGATTTGGTCTCCAAATGTGGAGACCACACTTTCATTTTGGAGACCAAATTTTTAAAAAGGACAATGGGTCACTTCAAGATTCTCCAAAATAGTACGGAGTACAAGAAGTGAAAAAAAAAAATTGAGAGGAAATCAATTACACAATCTTCCATCAATATATCACATTCATTTCTCTATTTTGAAGAAACGAAGATGGGTTGGAGAAGAATACTCTTTAAACGTTAAAGATGATTAGTGTCTCAAAATTAAATAATAATAATAATAAAATTTGTAGATTATTACAACAACTATTAATTTGTGGAACAAAATTGATTTTTAGCTAAAGTGGCTAGACCCAACACCAAAAAACGGGACCCAGCAAGCTAGCTTCAAACGCGGCAATTTAAGGTATTGCTCGCTGGGTCAGGTGGGTTTTGATGCTGGAATGTGCATTCTGTCGAGTTTAGGGTTAAACGGCCTCTGATTGAATCACGTGCAGAGGGTTAGGTTTGGGCAGTAATATTCAACGTTGGAGAAAGAAACCATGAATGGGGGAGCTCAAGAGGCTAGGTATAATAACATGCGCTAGCTGACCTGCTTAACTTTTAGCATAATCACGTGACTCAAAAAGTTATTCTCATGTTATACAATAGCTCGTCGCGTTTCCTTATATTCCACCTCAAATTCCCATAATCCACCTATGTGAGATTCTCCCAAGTGGATTCTCACACTAGGGTTCTTGAATTAAAAAAAATAAAAAATGCAATTTTGACTTGAATGGCTAAAATGATTAGGCTGGTAGCGGAATCCATATATTTGGCGGCCAGCTAAACCGAATAATATCTCCGCTTCCAACGAATGCGTGGAATGATTAAAATATACCAATGAATTCGAAAGGTGCGTGTCTTAATTCGTATCTAATCTCATACTTAGGAGTACTAAGAAGCTCGCAAGCTTTTTCCTAATTGTCCTCGTGTTATGATGGAGATGGCTATGAGTTTTCCACCGAGACCAAGAAAACAGAGATGGATAAGTTTCTTATGGCTATGAGAGTTTTTAAATTAAAAGAATTAAAAGTCTCTCTCTCTCTCGTGTCCGTTAAAGACGTGTCGCTAACGCTAAAGGAGTAGTACTGATGTAACCCTTGTATTTACGTATGTTGTTCTTCGCCACATATATACACATCCTCGATCTCTGCCATATAAATCATCTAGTACTTGGACTTGGAATTTCACAACACATAGAATCTCGTGGGAGGTCAGGGTTTGAACATCACAGTCAAGGGCGTTTGTGATTTAAGATTATAGACAATCTTTGAATCTTCTGTGGACTAATTAATTAACTATATCTGTTAACTTCTGTTAATGTATGCAGTATGTCATTTGGGAAAAACGAAAAAAAAAAAAACGAAAAAAATTATCTAGTCACAAACCAAAATTTCGCCGACGTAGGTCAATATTAGACGTCAAGTTACGACGAATCAGTTACGAAGGGGGCATTTAATAATTGTGATCTTATATTTTGAGGTGAAAAAAGTTGCAAAAGTTTGTTATAAATTTTTTACTACTTTGGTATAGTAGTGTTTGTTTGGAGGCGGGGGAGCTGCTGCCCCTGCTGTCTCGGTAAGGGGCAGCAGCCTGCTATCTCGGTCGAATAGGGTCCGCTTCGGTCTCGTTTTGACAAAAATGTTCATTTTGTAAAGCTCGTCGAGTAGAACAAATGTATCAAAAATCAGCTTGAACGAATATCATTAAGAGCCTTATCGAAACAATTTTATCTTGAAAAGAATGAATTCGAAACACTGAATCAAATCCACCGGAACCCATTATTGACAAGTTATATGTGTTCCGATCAGGCACTTAATGACATCCGATTGAGCTAATTTTTGGTACACTTGTTCTACTCGACGAGTTTTACGAAGTGAACATTTCTGATCATCAAAGCAAGACCGAAGCGTACCCCATTCAACTGGGACAACAGGAAGGGGCAGCAGCTCTCCCTCCTCCGTGTTTGTTTAGTGTCTACCCATCAACGACTATTACTACAATGTTCTTTTTTAAAGACAGAGAGTACTATTACTATAGCTATGCAAACAAAAAAATAAATTAAAATAACTTCCGGGTTTTTTACAATCGGATTACTCATTTTTGGCAGAAAGTCTGCTCACACAGATTTTTTGTGCACATATTGTGCACAGATCATTATGTGGGGCTTAATGAGGGTCCCACACAAATAATCCAAGTTGTTCATTAAATTTAAAATATTTTTTCATAGGCCCTTGCGAGAAATTAACTCAATCCGATACCTATAGGTGCTAGATCCATACATCTAAACTTTCATTCAGATTTTAGATGTATGAAAGTTTAAATGTATGGATCGAGCACCTATAGATATCGGATTGAGTTGATTTTTTGCGAGGGCCCTTGAAAAAATATTTTAAATTTAATGAACGGATCGGATCATATGTGTAGGACCCTTAATAGGCTCCACACAGTGATCTGTGCACAATATGTGCACAAAAAATATGTGTGAATAGTCGGACTCGTTAACGAAAGCAAATTCAAGACATGCTTGCTCTTGCACGCTATAAATGCATAGATATATAATTTGCTTTTACCCAATATTTTGAATTTGGTCTTTGGAGATGAATGAAAATCGTCGCATACGACATTAGTACATTACTTTATCTCATCTTTACTTTATTTTTTATACTTTTTGGAAGAATTTTAGAGGAACGCATCGTCTTGTTTAGGGATTTGGTCTCTAAATTTACGTTTGGATCTCCAAATATGGAGACCACACTTTCATTTTAGAGATCAAATCTATAAAAAGGATAACGCATGAATCCCTTTAAAATCCTCCCAAAAAGTACAAGAAGTGAAAAATAGAGAAAATAAATTACACAATCTCCCATTAATATGTCACATTCATTCTCTATTTTACAGAAATAGAGATGGGTTGGAGGAGAATACTCTTTAAACATTAAAGATGATTCGTGTCAAAAAACAAAAAACTTTGTAGATGATTAAGACTACTATTAATTTCTGGAACAAACTTTGATTTTTTAGCTAAAGTGCCTAACCCCAACACTAAAAAGCATGACTCGGCAGACTAGCTTCAAACTCGTCAATTTGAGGTATTGCTTCATTAACTCGCCGGTTTTGACGAATTGCTATAGCACTCGACACAAGCTGAATAGTTGACTTCTTCTTCTTCTTCTCTCTCTCAACTCGCATTTTCTCAAATTCAAAATCGATTGATTTTGGCAGCGATAGGTTTTGATGCTAGGATGTGCACGCGTTCTGTTGATGCTTGAGGGTTAGGTTTGGGCAGAAATATTCAACGTTGGAGAAAGAAACCACGAATGAGGGAGCTAAAGTGGCTTACAGGGTTCTTGAATAGTAAAAAAAAATCCTGTTGGGACTTGAATAGCTAAAATGATTAGGCTGTCCTAGGAATTTTGCATATACAACTAGGAACTGCTGAAGATGCTCTGACCGACCTATAATAAATTTTAACAACTATCTCAGCTTCAACGAATGCGTGGAAAGAGGCTCCGTTTGTTTCGATGTAAAATGTTTTTTCAGAAAACAAATTTCAAACTTTTATTTTTCGGTATTTTGTTGACATTTGAAAATATTTTCGGAAATCAACAAAATAGTGTAGAGAGAGATGGGGAGTTTAAACAGTGGAGAGATATGAGATTATTGGAATTGAACGTGGGCCAAGACCGATGATCGAGGAAACTGAGCAGTGAGAATTGCAGCAGGTTCATTTCGAAAAATAACTTATGGAAGATTTAAGGATAAGTCATTTTCATTCAATTGATGGAAAATATTTGAAAATATTTTTCTCATTTTTTACACAATCAAATACCAAAAAATAGGTAAAATAAATATTTTACGTCTAAACAAATCGGAGCCAAAATATACCAATGAATTCGGGGAAAAAGGACTGATCCAACTAATTCTTATCATAATCAAAAAATTAAACGGTAGGTGCGCGTCTTAATTTGTATCTAATCTCATACGTACTTTACTAGGAGTGGTAAAGCTCATAAAGCTTCGGCCTTTTCCTAATTATCCTCGTGTTATGATGGCAACGTACCCCCCATAGACGCACGGCTATGAGTTTTCCATTGAAACCTAGAAAAACATATCGATGGTGGGGCCAACAAGCTTCTTGTCCGTAAAAGTCGTGTCGCTATGGCTTGAGGAGCAGTAGTATTCCCCTCGTTCCGGAAATCTTTTTAAAAAATAAACAGTTTATTTCATATTTTTAAATTAAATATTCATATTGATAGAAAAATTATTTACGTAAGTACATGATTTTTGAATTTAAAATTGTCTTTTTAAAAAAAAAATACTTATTTGGAGTTCGAGAACGGAACCCTAGCCCCGTTCCGTTTAACTTTTTCTCAAAGATTTGATACATTATCGCAATACAATTTATTGAGACGTTTTCTTATTTACCCTTTCTCTTTGCTTGGTATGGCCAAACAATACACACATCAATCTAGTCAACCACCAGCCAAAAGATTTGTAACCCAATGGTATCTTTTGGTTCTTCTCTTGTGGGAGGTCAGAATTTGACTCCATCAGGAGCATTTGTGCTTTAGTGCTATAAACAATCTTTAAATTCTTTATGAATTAACTTACTAATTACCCTTTAACCTCGGCTAATCTATACTGGAAAGAAAAAAAGTTAGTACTCCCAAAATTTTCCAAGATGCAGGTCAATATCAGATGTCAGGTTATGTCTAATCAGTTATGAAAGGGGACATTTAATAATTGACATCTTATTTTGAGGTGAAAAAAGTTGCAAAATTTTGTTATAAAGTACTATACTACTTTGATAGTGTTTGTTAGTGTCTACCCATTAACGATTATTACTATAGTGTTCTTTTTTTAGACAGAGAATATAAATATAGCCATGCCAACAAAAAAAATCACTAAATTTAAATAATTTTTTGTTTTTTTTCCAATCGGATTATTTTGGCCATTAATAATTTTTTTTAAAGTTTTATTACTCTTTAGATTCCTCTCCGCAAAGTAAACCCCTAATTCGTTAAACAAAAAATTGACGCAAAGTTAACGAAAGCTAATACAAGGCAGCAAATTTGTGAAAACAATTTCAGGTAAGTCCAAACTTCTCCTTAAAAACTTTTCTCCCAAGGGGTACAATGGAGAATATATATTGTACAGCATTTATAAGACCTTGGGCCCTTTGGTGTTGATGCCCAGGACAAGCACTATAGGAATGGATAAATCCCAAAATTATAAATGGAACCTTAGCTCAGCTAAAAGATAGACATGAGGGGAGGGAGGTTTCCCACCGACCGCGTGTGGATGGAGTCTTTATCATCCCTTCATATTTCTCCAATTTTATAAGGGAATTCATTATGCTTTTTTTTTTTTTTTTTAATATAACTGGATGTTCAGGCCAATTTGCGCGCGTATCATAACTAATTTCTGAGCTGTAAAGTTGACAACCAGACAAACCCTTTGACTACCTCAAACTTTTAAAACATTTAACCTCCGTAAAATTTGAACACGCGATCTCATGATGAACAAGCACTTACGGCTTGTCTCATTCTTACTTGGCAAAATTCCTTGGATTTCATTATGCTTCTTCCCGGCCAGTTGCATTATTTGGGTGCATGCATTTGGTGCAATCTTTATTAGGATTCTCTACACCTATGCACAATTTATATGCGCAGAATGTTCCAAAAAGTGTACTGCGTATGGATAAAATCTTGCCATTTTTTTAATAGCACGTTTTTTCGTGTGAAGAAAACGACAAAAGTAATTGTATGTGGATAGAATATTATTACACTTAAAAATACCACTAGCATAATTTTTAAATTTTGGAACATCTACTAGCATAAGTTGAGTTTTATATTTTTCTATCTTTCAAGATTCTTTGCAATCTAGGACTAAAATATCCTTCTTTTTTTCTTTTTCTTTTTCTTTTTCTTTTTTCAATCAGTGGGAGAGATTGTTACATCATATATGAAATACAAAATATAAATCACGGGACACAGCATTAATTGTATAAGAGGACACAAGATAATCAACCCCAATAACTGAACTAACAGAATAAATAAGCCTATTTAAGGGACAACAATTATTATAAACTCAACTTAACTACAAGCCCTAATAAAGGAGGGGAGAAATAACCCCAACAATATATTATGAAGGAAAAAATACTCACACGCATGGGAAGACTCGAACTTCTGATCTTCTAGTGAAATGCAATAGTCCTAGCCAACTGAGTTAGTCTCAGTTGGTTCTGAGTAAAATATCTTGAATTACAAAATTGTCAACTATTGTATTTGTCTACTTGAAAACTGATGAAATCAAAACTCGATCATCAATTGTTTCCAGCATTAGAGCATCCACATCAAGGTCGCAAATTGTTTCATTCGATCATCATTTGTTTCCAAAAAAAAAAATCTTTTCATTAAATCTGCAAATTGTTCTCTGCAGTGATTTTCTTTTATCAATGTGGCCGATGGTGGGGCATTGCAATTAGTGACGCCAGCGGTTAGTGTATGATGTAAGCACCCCAATTGTTTATCAAATTACATATAAGACACGTGATTTAATCTACACCTCCAATTTGCCCACTTGCAAAACAAGAAATTTCAACGAACCACCAAAATTTTCAATAAAACCCAAAAATAATTGCATCACCCACCCACAAGTTCATGCACCTCTTTCTCTCCCAACTCTCATCCACTATAAAGATTTCCCTCCAAACCCATTTCTCCCAAATCACTCTCTCTCCCCCTCCCTCCCTCCCTCTCTCTCTCAACACTACGCAAAACCCATCTCTGCAAACTACAAAAATTGGACTGACATGTACGGGTGCGAGTGTGCGCCGGTGATTCTCCCGGCAAATAATACCGTCGAGTTTCCGGCGTATCGCCGGAGCTCAAGCTTCAGTAGCCTCATCCCATGCTTGTCAGAGACATGGGGTGACTTGCCGTTAAAAGTTGACGACTCAGAAGACATGGTCGTATACGGGTTTCTACGTGACGCGGTTAGTGTGGGCTGGACGCCGTTTAATATAACGGCGACAAACGTTAAGATTGAGCCGAGAGACGAAATGGAGCCGGCTGCGACGATGGCTCAATTGGTGTTGCCGCAGGTGAAGGAGGAGCCGGTGGTAGCGCCGCCGAAGGGAAGGCATTATAGGGGAGTGAGGCAGCGGCCGTGGGGGAAGTTCGCGGCGGAGATAAGGGATCCGGCGAAGAACGGCGCGAGGGTATGGCTCGGGACTTACGAGACCGCCGAGGAAGCCGCTCTGGCTTACGACAGAGCAGCTTACCGGATGCGCGGCTCGCGGGCTTTGCTTAACTTCCCGCACCGTATCGGCTCCAACGAGCCGGAGCCGGTTCGGATAACGGCCAAGAGGAGGTCGCCGGAGCCGTCCACGTCGGTTTCTGAGAGCGGCTCGCCGAAGAGGAGGAAAAGAGGAGTGACGGCGGCCGAGGTGGAAGTGGAGAGCCAATCAAATGCGTTCCAAGTGGAGTGCCAGATGATGAGACAATTGCCAGTTGGCGAGCAACTATTGGTTAGCTAGATTTGAGCTGGCGATGAGGTGGGCATTTTTGCGTGGGTGGGGGGTGGCAGGTTAGGAAATTTGGTGTGGTGGGGACCCGTTTTTGCAAAATGTCAAATGTGTAAATGGATACTCCTATTCCTATTCCTATTCCTATTCCTATTCCTACATGGGAGTATTTGTTTTAATTACAGGATGAAAGTCCAGCCAAATGTGTGATATTTGAGAGCCAACCCCCTTTTTTTTGTTTTTGTTTTTGTTTTTGTTTTTGATTGTTATGTATGTATTGTTTTGCTTTGCTTTTGGGGGGTAAGAAAAGAAAGAGCTTCGTTCAACATATTATGTCCTACTTTTTAACCGCAAAGAAAATAATATTTCATTGATAATAACAAAACATTAGGAGAGAGAGAATAAGAGAAAAGAAAGAACAAAAGAGAGAGAGAAAAGAAGATAGAAATGCAAAGCTACCGACACCAAAGAGTATAGGGCAAATTTCACTCAGGCTCCCTGAGGTATTTGACAACGACAAACAGTACCTCTCAATTTTGAAAAATGATAACGGACCTCCCTCTGTTTCACACTTTGGGTTTCCTCCGTTAGTGAGAGGGATGGAAAACGTGTGAGAGGGACGGAAGAGGACATGAGCTGCTTTTACGGTTCTCTTAGGACTCTCATTGAAAGCCCTAAAGTGTGAAACAAGGGAGGTCTCTGTCATTTTTCAAAACAGAGAGGTATTGGCTTTGTTCGGTACCTATTTTAGTTTAGTTTTAGTTTAGTTTTTCAATCATTTTCCTACTTCTTCCTCCAATCATTATTTTATTTTTTCAATTATTACTTTCTCATCTCTCTCTATCTCCCTCCAATCATTATTATCTCTTCAATTATTATCCTATTTCTCTCTCCACTCACTATCAAAACTAAACTAAACTACCAACCAAACAAAACTAATTGTCTGTCATTGTCAGATACCTTAGCGGTCTAAGTGAAATTTGCCCAAGAGTAAACTATATAGCTAGGAGGAAAGCATGAACATATTAAAAAACATGCAGCAAGACAATGTACCCTCACTTCTCTCTCTAAAATCCTCCTCCTCTCTTCAACAAGATTTGCCCTGTTTGGTTTGAAATTTGAGGAAAATTTGAGAGTAATGAGTAGATAAAAAAAATTTATCGAAGACTTTGTCCAAGGGTTTTGACAGGGAGCACAACGTCAACAGCAACACCTACAATCCTACTTTAGACCAGAAGAAAAAATTTTAGGGGATAAGTTCCATAAGGAATGTACAATTTGCGATTTGTAGCACTGCGATCTAGCATTAAGAATCAGGTTTTGTTTATTTTGGGGTCTCAAAATCTCCGAGCACGATCTCAAAACCAATGTTATCCGTTTGTTCAATGTGAAAAGCATCTTTTAATTCTCAGCGTTTGAACTACTCCACTTGTAATAATTATTGCTTTTTCTGGTGGAGGTACATAACAGTACGGTGAAGACTCGTGCCTGGTTGTTAGGTTTTGTCAATACCCGAACGAGTTTTTTCTTGGACAAGCTTTTAGATGGAGTATATTAGGATTTTTATTTTGGTTTCTATCCAGTCCAGGTCAAGCTTTAGAGATGGTCCTCCAATTCATATATATGAATGAATCTGAGGAGGGTAAATTAGATCTTTTTTTTCCACTTTCAAAAAATAAATAAATGAATTTAGTGTACATGATCAAACTTCAGATGGAGTTTTCTCTTATTGAGGGAGATAAATTGTAAATTGAATTTGAGTTTGGCCGTGACGACGAGTGTTGATCATAGTAATGAATATGTGAAGAGCAATAAAGAAAATTGATTATTGTATATAGAATGCAAACGTTAAGTCAAAGAGAAATAACTTGATTTCGTTACACGTAGCTGGTTCGAACTGTTGTACTATGAATGTTTTTTTTTCCCGATATTATAAAGTAGAAAATAGTATTGAATTCGCATTTTAACAGCTTAGGGATGAGGACCGGAGATCACTAGAGAGCTGTTGCTCCTTCTTCTTTTTTCCCTCTGTGCTTAGAAAATTTGTATGTCTTCGATGTGACTTTAAGTGATGTGATTTGAATACGATATCTTTTACATCGTAACTAATACCAATTTGTTTGTCTCAACATTTGCTAGCAACTTTTACTCCTCGAACATTTTAAATTCCACGGTTACCGTCTCTAAAATGGACTGTAGGAATTTTCAAAGCCACAAAATTTGTTATTTATAAACACCACAAAAATGTACAGTATCTTGGACCAGAAAAATTTATAACTACCACCAAAAAAATTCATAATCAATACCTCAAAAATTCATAACCAACATCAGAAATATTCATAACTTTCGCGCCGTCTATTTTGGACCATCAAGTTCATAAATTGGGCCACAAAAATCCATATGTTCTATCACAAAAATCATAAAAATAACCCGAAAAATTGCAAAAGTATCCACAAAATTCATAAAATGATCCACCACAAAATTCAAATATTGGGCCACACATATTCATAAAATGGGTCACAAAAATTCATAGGAGGTGTACGATACACTCCAAACAATAGGTGTGTGTAAATTGAAGCATTTCCCACTTTTAAAATACTTTTTTTTTTCACGGCACTTTTAAAATACTGATATTTGGGAGTTCTATTTCTTTAATTTTGGTAATTATCATTATTTATCTTTCGTCATAAGTTGAACTGCTACAAATACTCACCTTGTTAGGAGACACTCTCCTAATGACAAGGTGAGAGAATGAACAATGGCTTTTCTGTCCCCCTACGTAAATTCACTCTTCTCAAAATTACATTTCCTTCACTCTTTTAAAAATAAAGAAAATTTACAGCCACGTTATGTCCCAACAGCCTTCTTCTCCGCGCATTTTTGTGGGATCCAATATTAAGTCTATGGACCCAGAAAAATGTACGGTGGAGATGATGTTAGAGCACCGTATAGCCGTGTCCCAAGATCACTAAATAATTATAGTAACTCTTTAGTTAATACTACCGCCGACCCAAATTATTGTGTCTGTTTCCTTTTTGTGACCTCAAAAAAAAAAAAAATCTATATCCCACAATCTTTAATGTTTTTTTTGCTCGGCAATCTTTAATGTTTTTTATGATTTCAAAATTTTATAAAAAAAAATAATTAAGATTTGCCAAACAAGATCCAAATTGAATATATAACATAGTATAAATTAAAAGATATGAATAATTTTTTGAGAAAAGAACAGAAAAAAATGGGGGCCTTTTAAAGGGCAATCTTTTTTTTTTTTTAATCGGCAAAAAAGATTCGTTAATCTTTGAAAAGGATAACAAAGATTAAACGGGCAATCGCCACTTGAGACATTACAACCAAGGAAGGCAAGGCGCCAACCAAATTCCCAGGACCAAAGAGAGATAAAAACCAGCAAACAAGCTCTACAAACAGATTAAACTCAAAATACTAATTACTGATGTAGTCATAACATGCAAGACATATTTTTCCTTCTAGATTATTTTCTCTCTTTGCCAAATTATTTACAATTCGTTGTATTGTCCAATGTGTAAAGGATCTTTCTTAAAAGTCCACTTTATTTCTTTTTTCTTATTATTGGAAGTACATAATCAACTGTACGGTTAGACTTGTGCGCTCTTGTTAGATTTTGTCAACCCCTGAACGAGTTTTTCCTGGTCAATTGTGAGGACTGAGGAGGTTAATTTAATGTAGAGATGTTGATTATAGTTCTATCATAATTTTCCAATCCATCGAGTGTTTCTAATTGAGGGAGAACCGATAAATTTTATCCTAAAACGGAGTTTAGCCAAATTTTCGTATAATTAGGAAAAATGCAAGGAAAGCGTTAAATCATACGAAAAATAGACATGTGAAGAGCATTAAAGAAAATAGAATATATACGGGGTGACCTACAGGTATAACAAGTGATTTTGTTACACTTCATTGATTATACAATCATCGACTACCGATTGTCGCTGAAAATTAGACACGCGAGATGCATGTAACCATTTCCCCAATGATATTGTCAACGACGGGCATTTCTTGATTGGACCAAATAACAATAAATTGGTTCATGAATTAAAGGTCAATAGATACCTAATGGCAAGAGAAGAATTGACATGATTGTACCAATATGCGCTTTTAATCAAATGTAATTAATTAGGGTTAGAACTTGAATTGTAAAGGCTTAACATATGGACGGAATAAGATACTTCAAATTAGAGTTCACACACAAAGTTTACGCAACTTTCTAAGAAAATAAATAGAGAAAATCTTCTTTAATGGTGGTGCCGTGAAGAGTTATTTACGGAGTCAATCGCAACCATTCAAAAGTAATGTAAATGAAACTTTTTTGGAAAAGAGTGAAATTTTTCTTCAGAAATTTTTTATTAAAATCCGAACCATCCAGAACACTTTTAAATGATCACAATAGATTATTGTTATAAACAACTTGTTCACGGCTCCACCGTGAATATGTTTCTCCTAAATATCCTTTCTACAAGTGAATAGTCAGTCAGTCTACCGACGTTGGCACGAGGTTGACAATTTTAAGTCTTTCACTTGGAAAAAATGGTTGGTGGGAGTAATTATTGAGATAAAGCAAAGGAAAAGTATTTAGGAAATATCTTAAAAGCAATTGCAACTTTTCTGTCCACCAGCTTCTTTTGGTCAATTCTATAATGAATGAAATGAAGTACTCCCTCTCGGAAGTATTCCCCTTTCCAATTTAATTGTCTCTAATTCTGTTCTAATCAAATAAAAAATTAAACATATTTTTAAATTGGTAATAAATTTTTTATTCAATATGGATATAGATCTTGATTAGTTTTATTATACAATATTTTTCAAATCACATAAAACATTATAAATTACGAGATATAATCAATTGAAAAGTGGCACGAACTACAAAAAAAATAATTAAATCAGGACAGAGAGAGCAATTGTGAATGTGCACCACACTGAATTCTCCCATTCCCGGTGCGTGGGCATGAGCGATAAACTGTGCATGCGAACGGTTAGTATGGACGTTTCAGGACTAAGTCGCATTCCTTTTTGATTTAGACATGGGCCTTGATCTGACTTCGATCTACTTCAAAATTAATAGATTGTAAGTCGTTAGCGATTGATTCTTTGCTTCAATGAAGAGGACTTCAAATTAAACTAGATGCACAAGGATGATATCGGAAGTGAAACATAATTAACCAAAGAAGAAATTTCATTGCTCGTCAAAATAACAATGTTAAGAGCATCCTCAGGTGGCTCGTCAAACCATTGTTTTGGGTAAACTTGCAAGTGGAAGGGCAAAATATGCACTGCACGTGGCTCGCTTCATTATCACGGCAAAGTAGAATTGCTACGTGGCTTCGGGTTTTTTGCCTTGCCATTTACAAGCTACTACATAGTATATTATTATTATACTCCCTCCGTCCCCATTTTTCAGTTCCTTTGGAGATTCCAACTATACAAGGGAACACAATCGATCATTGCATGTCTAATCACCACATTTTTCCAATCTATCCTTCAATCTTTGGTTTTTATAATTGTATATTAGTACTATTGATTTAAAACTAGAAGGGTAAAATAAAACTTTCATTAACCATAATCCTCTTGATTTGGAAGTGGGACAATATTTTTGAAATAGCAAAAGGTGCTAACATTGACTAAAAAGTGGAGACGGAGGGGAGTAATTCAATGTTTGTTTTCCTTGGCCTTTTCGTTCTAATTGTATTCTTTTTTAGAAGTAGAAAAAAGGAATAGTTTAATACAGTTGATTTCGAATGGAGTGTCTGATTCTGTATAATTATAAAACGGTCCCGCTAATAGGTGTCCTTGGGGCATTAGTTTGGGGCACTAGTTTAAAGTTCTTTAAATGCTTTAGGTGCAATAAATATATTTAATTTATGAGTTGGGTTTATGGATACTCACAAAATATTACTTTTCACCACTATTTTCTAAACTACCCATAAATGTTTGTAATACCATTTTTTAATGACAATACTACCCTCGTTTCCATTAAAAAATTAGGTAGGCGAAAGGTGTGCAACTGAAAAGATTACGTACAAATCTTGGCTTCTTTTTTTTTTCTGTTGCAAAGAACAACGTTACAAGAAGACAGAGATGCATACATAGAAGAATTTAAAAGATTGCTCCACTCTTATATAGAAAAAAATTGGCGGCAAGTGAAAAATTTCCATATGAAGAGTCAGACTAACGAAAATTTCTCACCTGCTCTTAAGGAAAGAAACTGGTGCCAATTTATCCTTCTGAATAACTTCCCTATACATGAAGAGTCATATGTTGAACTAAAAGTTCCCTCCAAAACAATAATTGTTTTCGTCACCTTCAAGAGTGAAGAATAGGAAAAGTCACATGGTCATTTTTGTCATTCAAATATTGTTTGACTTTTTTAATGCAGTAGTTTACATTCTCAATGTCATTATTAGTAGATGTTAGAATGAGTATAAAAAATTTAATTAAAACACTTAAAGTGCTCCAAACTTGTGCCCTAGGGACACGTCGTAGCATTTGCCATTATAAAAAATGACTAGTTAATTTCCGAAAGTAATTTTTGAGGATTAATTTGGTCAATGACTACCTTTGGTAAAGATGCTCTTAGAAAAGAAGATGAAAATGGACATGGAAAGGAAAAGGGAAAAGGGGAATGGGCTAGGCTAGCTAGACTAGACCGGGCTTTAGGAAAAGGAAATATAGCTGAACGGGTTGAGCAACAACAAATTGGAAAAAAGTAAAGTAAAGAGTGCTGGGCTCAAGATAAGAATTGAAGTTCTTGAGTATTCTTGGACTCCGTTCAGTTGTTGGGAATATTAGGTGAAAAATTAGTTCTCAAAAAAAGTGAAGTGATGTGAAAGAAAATGAAAATAAAAATTATTTTCCTGTTTATGTTCTGTTGACAACAAATCTTGCAAGAAAACAAAAAAAATTCTAACCTATTTTGCAGGAAAGTATTTTCCAATGACGAAGTTGAAGCTGTGGATCTTTGCAACTGAATGGGGCCTTGGTGTTGGAATTTTTTTTCATCTTCGGTTCTTGTATTCATAGACACTGTTAAAGGCCGGAATTCATAACGTACAAAAGTTTTTCATAATCACACCCGGAAAGAAAGGCTTATGCTCCAGGTTCATTTTTGTGGAACCATACCAAACCACAATTGAGCTACGCTGTAAGAATTGTAAGTACTTACAAGGAAACCAATCACGCGTATTTAAGTTAGCGACGATATTCCAATGATGATAAAAAGATAGTAACGTACATCTTTTGCCGTTTCAATTAAAACCGACAGTCTTGTTATATATAGCTACTTCATTATTGTACAAACAAAATTACCAACTCGGCGATGAGGGTGATCCCTTGCTCTTACATTCAAGTGTTTGCTCGCACATGAGAGATTTCTAAAATTTGATTTTTCCAAAACTCAGACAAATAGCTCGTATGTGAGATATTTCTATTTTTGGTCATGCGTGCACTCTGCACATACCCCTGCGTACGGTCCCCAAGAAATTTTCACAATTTATCTATCTTCGTTTATTACTCTCAAAAACTTCCCTGAAAATACAAACCGAACAGGGTCCAGCTAGAGACCTCGGTAAAGTGTCAATTTGGGTTTAAAATGGGCTGATCATTACAAACAAGTGCATGTGTGTGTATGTTATCGGCCTAATCGTACGTAAAGCCCAAACCTAGGACGGCAGCCCAACTTCTTTGTGAGCTCAACTTTGGGCCGCCATTTAGCCCTCGTTCAAAATTTTCTTTCCTTTTCTTTTCTTTTTTTTTTTTTTGAACCAAACGATAACATTAAAACTTAAAACATAAATAGTCTTGGTTTGGAAAAATTATTACCTGTGCCTTGTGAACCTCGTGGTGCCCCATAACCACAAATATTTAATTTGGAGTCCAGAACCAAATGCACCAACATTACATAAATATTACAATAAATATTTTGGGACATACGTAATGTGACAACATCATAAGACCACTAAGTAATAATCCACCTACTAATGCAAATAAATATTTTGGGACATATGTAACGTGACAACGTCATAAGACCACTCAGTAATAATCCACCTACTAATGCAAATAAATATTTTGGGACATATGTAACATGACAGTGTCATAAGACCACTAAGCAATAATCCACCTACTAATCCAAAATAATTCTCTTTCTTGTCCCGTGCAGTGGTAACCACTGCGGAATTGTTTGAAAATATTCAAATTGTATTTTCTCTCCAATTTCCACCCCAAAATGCATTTGACAAGATTATGTCACATGTCCTACTAGTCCTCCAATCAGAGTAAGCTTCTATATATAAAAATAGAATGGTTCCCCAAGTTAATTCACCAATACTACTATAGTGATTGTGTATATATTGAGTGAAGAAAAAAAAATTTTTGGCCCCACTAGTGCATATATAGTTTATCATTTCGCATATGTAGCAAAGAATGACACAATATTGGAGTAGATTTCACTCCATATTATCCGAGACACTATTGATAATCACCTCTCATTTTCATCATTCTTTCTAAAGCAGGTGTCTACTCTGAGAACTCGAGTCCCGTCGCTGCAATATACTTTTAGAGAAGACAACAAGGGCGCTGACATCCTAGCGCGTGAAGCTCGGTTCACGCAAGATGCTTTCATTTCAATCCCTAGTTGTAGCACTGCCTCTACTTCGAATACCATATGACGCCGACCGCCCATCATTCAATTCCCGCACCTTCACAGTTCACAATTAACTCCATGCGCGCCCTCGCACCTGATCCCTGCCACTAGCTTTAAATATAATTAATCTCCACCATCCTTCTTATTATCTCAGCAGAAAGTCTAGGTATACCGTATTTTCATACATATGTACGTATCGATATCCATTAGAATTGATTTTTTAAAGGATCTCATAAAATATTATTTTACAATTTATGAATATTTTTTTGTAATTTTTTGGGGACCGGAGTAAGTCCTACTAGACGTGCGGTAGACGGTCACCGCAAAATCGATGCGGTGGCCGTAGTGCTGCTCTTATTCGAATGGCATTTTCTCACTACTTTCACATGATAAAATGTGAGGGTTCGGTTTTTGTCAAGAGCGTGAGTGCTTAGTATCTTTTGAGCTTGTTCCAACCGTATGCCGCTGACGGTAGCTCTGTTTCATCTCCTAAAATGGAAGCTAGACATCTATGGAGTCGAGGGAAAAAAGAAAAAAAAAAACCTTCTTATCACCTCTCTCTCTCTCTCTCTCTCTCTCTCAACAGTTTCAAATCCGACAAAAACCCAACGTGTCAAAACCCCGAGACACATCGTTACATGCAACCCATGCATGAGAAGCAAAGGAACACGTGACACATCACTCCCAACACGTCCCCACCCCTGCCTCTGTGCCTCTCTCCACCTATATATCCCCCCATACCCCACCACCCTTTCTCTCAGAACGCTCCAATTTCCTCATATGTTAATCATCCCAATACCAATACCAATAAATATTTTAACAACTAGTCCCATACTGTCTAAACTGATCTCCCCCAGTCTGATTTCACGACCAAAATGGCTGATCAACGTCAGCAGTTCCATCTGCACGGCCAGCAGCACCAGCAGCCGCAGCAGCGGACCAAACAGGTGGTGAAGGCGGCGACGGCGGTCACCGCGGGCGGATCCCTCCTGGTCCTCTCGGCCCTGACCCTGGCGGGAACGGTGATAATTCTGACCCTGGCGACCCCGCCGCTGGTGTTGTGCAGCCCGGTCCTGGTCCCGGCCGCGATAACCATCTGCCTGATCCTGACGGGGTTCGTGGCGTCGGGAGGGTTCGGGGTGGCGGCGGTGACGGTGTTCAGCTGGATGTACAGGTACCTGACAGGGAAGCACCCGCCGGGGGCGGACCAGCTGGACCAGGCGCGGCGGAAGCTGGCGAGCACGGCGAGGGACATGAAGGACAGGGCTGAGCTGTTTGGGCAGCAGCATATCACGGGTTCGCAGCAGTCTTCTTGAAGGAGGAGCATGTTGTTCAACGCGCTTGGTATGTGCATCGTAACGGACGGATGACGGATGGTGATCGACAACGGGGGCGGTGAATCGAACGGCTTTAGTTTCAAGTGTTGTTGAGGGTTCATTCGGAATATGTGTGTGTGTGTGTGTGTGTGTGTGTGTTTGTTTATTTGTTTGTTTGTTAGTATGTTTGTTTCGAATTCCTGTCTCTTGTTTTTGTGTCTGCAATAATAAGCTGGTTTGGGTTCTGCAAATTGCAAACGTGAAAGGAACTGGGAAAAAAAAAAAAGTGGTTTTAAATTTTGTTGAGTGATGTTTAGAAGCAATTATTCAATGTTTTTGGGCACCGCAGTGTATATAGTGCAGTGTGCCACACAATCTGGAGTGACACAGAGCACTCCCTATAGGCTAGGCCTGACAGTATGCGCCATTTGTAGTCATATATAATCTTGTGCACTCCCTGTTCAAATCTTGTGCACTCCCTACAGGGTGATAGTACGCCACCAGCCATTCGTAATCATAATCTTGTTCTCTGCCTTGGATGGAATCCCTTTTCTTCTAGGAAGTTAATTAATCCAGTACTAATTGGACTCACAGCTCTCACATGATGGTATACCGGCTCTTACGGACCAGCTGAGTTTTTAGATTCAAATACAGGTCTTCAGAAGTTGATTCAAGCAAATTAACATGTATACATTTATTGAAACGTACGCTTGATGCTACGCTTAGTTATATGAATGATGGTTCTCTAGTTAGTTGTAGAGAATTTTTGGGCCTTTTTAGTGGGGTACTAAATTTCTCTAGCTATTTCACTTCGTCACGAAGTTGGAATAATATTCCTAGCTGCCTCATCGCCATTACTCCATCCTGATCCAGCCCTGCGACTGCATGCAGTAGTGCATTTTTATTCCTGCATTTTATTCGATAATTCGATAAAAATGTGCAACGCTAGCAAGCTAAGGCATCTTGACATTTTTGGAAGACTGCATGGATCTTAGTAAGATCTACGGTTTGACGTATATGCAAAAGCAAAACTCTCATAGCTCTCTAACTCAATGGACCCGTCCCCTTTCATTGTCAACCTATTTCCATGGGATTCGGCTATTGTAGAGATCAGAATCCGTGCACTTCAATCTCGACGGTTCAATCTGGACCATTCGAGTGTGGTTCAATCTCAACCATTTAGCTCGAGATGTCTTCAATCTCGAGCTAAAGAAGAGTCGGTGCAATTCAAGATGAAGATTCGAGATGAGTTCAATCTCCAGCTAAAGAAGACTCGGTGCAATTCGAGATGAGTTCAATCTCAAGCTAAAGAAGAGTCGGTGCAATTCGAGATGAGTTCAATCTCGATCAGTGGACCGTAGAGAATAGTCGGTGCAATTCAATATCGACCAAGCCATTTAGCTCGATAATTAGAAGAATCTCGACCAATTAGCACGGTAATTAGAAGAGCCGGGTGCAATTCAATCTCGACCATTTAGATCAATAATTAGAAGACCTGGGTGCGGTTTAATTTCGATCATTTAGTTTGATAATTAATGGTCTAGAACTTAGAGCCGGGTGCAGTTTAATCTCGATCATTTAGTTTGATAATTAATGGTCCAGAACTTAGGACGTACTGTAGATCAGAAGTTGGTGTAGTTCAATCTTGACTATTTAGCTCGATAACTAACTCTTGACCTTTTAGCTTGATAATTAATGGTCTAGAAAGTGCTTATATTATCTGTAGGATATTTCGACCATGTAGCTCGATAATTAATGGTCTAGAAAGTATTTATCTTATATGTAGGACTAGCCGGTGCACTTCTATTTCGACAATTTTACTTGATAATGAAATGTCGACCATTTAGCAGGTAATTAATGGTTTAGAAAGTACTTAGTTTATCTGTCGGATATGTTGACCATTTAGCTCAGACAATTAATGATCTAGAAAGTACATCTCAACCATTTAGCTCAATAATTAATGGTCTAGAAAGTACTTATATGTTGGACATGCCGGTGCAATTATGTGAGACCCCAAGTCTGGCCATGAGTCCCACATCGATAGTGTACGGAAAGTTGATTACGTATATTATGAAACGCGACAAGCTATTGTATAATTTGAGATTAACCTTTTAAGTCACGTGGTTAGGCTAAGAGTTAAGCAGGTTAGCTGGCGCGGATCGTAACAGGTGATATCAGAGCTTGCACCAACTGAAAGTGTATGGCAGGTCCAGTGAGGAGATGTGCTTAGGTGGGCCCGACAAATGAGGAGCTTGAAGTGTTTGTCGTGTTTGGCTGGGTCTCACATGAGACGAGCATGAGGTGCTTGTCGTGCTTAAGCGGGGACTTGTCATACGTCGCTTGGTGGATGGAAGTGATGGACCTTGGGCAGCAACGAGGACGTTGCAGTCCAAGTGGGGGAGATTGTGAGATCCCAAGTCTGGGCATGAGTCCCACATAGGTAGTGTATGGAAAATTGATTCCGTATATTATGAAACGCGACGAGTTACTGTATACCTTGAGGTTAACTTTTTGAGCCACGTGGTTAGGCTAAAAGTTAAACAGATCAGCTGGCGCGGGTCGTGACAAATTCAATCTCGACCATTTAGCGCGATAATTAATGGTCTAGAAAGTACTTAGCTTATCTGTAGGACATGCCGGTGCAGTTCAATCTCGACTATTTTGCTCAATAATTAAATCTTGACCATTTAGCTTGATAATTATTGGTCTGTACTTATTGTATATGTATGACATGCCAGTGCAGTTCAATCTCGACCATTTAGCTTGATAATCAATGGTCTAGAAAGCTTATATCTCAACCATTTAGCTCGATAATTAATGATTACTTATCTTATATGGAAGATATTTCGACCATTTACCTCGATAATTAATGGTCCAGCAAGATTGAAACCAAAGTATAATTACCTTTGAGAGGTCCGATCCCTCAATTTCCAACATCCAAATCTACCAAATGAAGACCTGGATTTTGAAATTTACCTTGGCTCTGTGGTCCTGAGTTAATATATTTCCATTCCTCGAATTAGTATACCTTAAATTCATATAACGCCTAATTCAATACAATTTATTATGAGATAAAATAGAATATTTGCATTTCGTTACATGCCAAAAAAACTGCTTGTCATATCTTTCTTTGGTCCTGGTGAGTTGGCTATATAAGGACCCTTCAGCAAAAGCCCAATGACCACCCACCTATCTCTTTCTTGGAAAAGAAAAAGAAAATACAAATAACTTCAATCTGATCGTGTTCATGGCATCTCACCAATTCAGATATACGATGTTGGTGATATGCCATGAACAACGATCAGTTTGTAGGAAATTTTGTTCGAAGAAGTGGAATTCAGGTGAATACAAATTAATTCAATCTGGTCGTGTTCATGGCATTTCACCAATTCGGATATACAATGTTGGTGATATGCCATGAACAACGATCAGTTTGTAGGAAATTTTGTTCCAAGAAGAGGAATTCAAGTGAATACAAATTACTTCAATTTGGTCGTGTTCATAGCATCTCACCAATTCAGATATACTATATTGGTGATATGCCATGAACAATGACCAGTTTGTAGGAAATTTTGTTCGAATAAGAGGAATTCAGGTGAATACAAATTACTTCAATTTGACCGTTTTCACAGCATCTCACCAATTTAGATAAACGATTTTGGTGATATGTCATGAACAACGACTAGTTTTTAGGAAATTTTGTTTGTAGAAGACGAACTCAATCAATATCTATTGGGTTCTTTAACGTTCAGTTACCACACAATTCCAAAGTGAGATACAAATGAATTACTTACTTTCTAATCTGATTGTGTTCATGGCATCTCACCATTTTGAACATGTGTACATGATATGGTGGTGGTGATGTGCCATGAACAACAACCAATTTGTAGGAACTTTTCCGGATGGTGCATCTTGATGAATTCAACCATTTCAATTAGGTCCATTATTAACATTCAATTAGCTAACAATTCTCTGCAAAAATCCGAACAATTTAAATTTTTTCCGCCTACTATGGAAACCGTGGGTTTTCTACCACTGGCATTGTGGGTCCCATTGCACGTTTATTGTAGTAATCCAAACCATAATCTTGTAGGGTACGTAGAGTAATATATCCATGCAAAGAATATGCTTGATCGGATCGATAACGGCAAGTATATCAAATAAATTACTACTACGGAGTACAATATAAAAGGGTGGTTCATGGGATTTGATGACCACTTCAAATTTGTCAAATACTCCCTCCGTTCCAAAGTTTTGATCAACTTTTTAGGAATGGAACATTTTGAGAGACACCATCAGTAATCCTCAAATTATATGGATTTTCAAAATTTACCCATGTTATAAAAAATTTGAAATTCAACGTATTTTTTCAAATCACTTTTGAAATTTGAATATGGAGAGGAAGCAAAAACTAAAAGTGAAATGTTTCAACATTTTTTCATTTACTATTCCAGAATAAACAAAAAAAAATGTCAAACATCTAAAAAAGAAATAACAAACCAAATTTTGGAAGGAGTACTAATTTTGCATCCGTTTAAGAGGACAGAAATGCAAGTCAATTATACGAGCATCCTCATTTGAATTGTGGAAGCCATTCAGAGATTTGTATCAGAGATGGAACTGTATATGGGCATGTGGGAGCCTAGGTCTCGCGTTGTTTCGGGGTTTGTTTTTGATTTTTCAAATTTTAATGTTAATATTATTTGTTTTTTTTTTGTTCGTTAAGAACACCTATATAGTGTATTTTGCATTAATGGATGTAAAATAGACATTTAAATGCTTTAATAACGCATTTATTTTGGGTCCAAAAACCTAATCCCTCTCTTGGTCTCTTATAAGTTTTTTCTTCAATTATTAATCTAATTTCCCTTTCTATCTCTATCCATTTATTACCCAAAAAAACCTCCCTTAATAAACTAAACCAAAAAAACTACTAGATTCCCAAATCTTGAAATTTCAAAATCTTCTTGTTAATTTGGCACCCAGTGTTCACTTTTTTCCGTCCCTGATTTGTAGGACACATGTCAGATTAGAGAACATTCACCCCATCGTATGCTGCACCACAAATGATAATCCAAGCCACAATAAAAACCAGCAGCCAGCTTGACCCAAGTGAATCTATACGCACCAGCAGAATTTTTACAGCAGCAGCAGCAGAAACAAACACCTTAGGACCAGAGAAGCAGCAGCAGTAATATAAGAACGGGAGAAGCTGTAAATGGGCACTTTACTTAGCAGATAGTAAGTTGTAACAAAAGAATTAAATCATGCGCTTGGTACGTGCATCGAACCGATGGTGAGAGCGTACGGGGGTGGTAAATGAATCGAACGGCTTTAGTTTCAAGTTTTGTTTAGGGTTCATTGGAATGTGTGTGTTTGTTTGTTAGTATGTTTGTTTCCTGTCTCTTGGTTTTGTGCATATATTTCTGCAATAATAAGCTGGTTTGGGTTCTGCAAATTGCAAACGTAAAAGGAACTGGGGAAAAGAAAAGTGGTTTCAAATTATGGTGAGTGATGTTTAGTTAGAAGCAATTATTCAATGATTTTGGGAACCACCATGTAGTGCCACACAATTCTTATCTACCACACGTATATGTGGCGTCTATAAACGGAGTCTAATATACTCACTCTCACAAAAATGGAATCTAGATGTGTGGTGGATAAGGGTGTACGTTAGGGCATCACATGGTGATTTCCTAATATGGTCAAATCATTTTTTGTTGTTAGAGACTGTGGTGCTATGGCTGTTACGGTCCAGAGTTTTCAAATACAAGTCTTCACATGTTGATTCAAGCAAACATGTATTGAAATCCCACCTAGCTCGTCGATCGCCATTACTCCATCCAGCTAGCCATGCATGCGGAATCAAAGTAGAGCACTGAGCACACTGGTTTTTGTCGGCGGCGAATAATGTTATTAGATGAAACGTGGAACAGTAGCTAAGGCATATTGAAAATATTTTTGGAAGAATGGATCTTAAGATTTTTGATCGGTTTGACGTACGTACATGCAAAAATATTTGAACAAAGTCATACATCTAGCTCCTGGCTCTCTATCTCAAAACGCGTTCCCTTTCATTGTCATTCGTCAATCCATTTCCATAGGATTTGGCTTCTGACTAGTTGGACTGTAGAAAAGAGTTGGTGCACTTCAATCTCGACCGACTTTTCATAGGATCCGGCTTCTTAGTAGTTGGAATGTAGAAAAGAGTCGAAGAAGCGTCGGACTGTGGAGGTGGCTTCCATCTCGACCGACTTTCCATAGGATCCGGCTTTTATATAAGAGAGATTCGGCTTCTTAGTAGTTGGACCGTAGAAAAGCTGAAAAGGCATCTTAGTAGTTGGACTGTAGGAAAGAGTTGGTGCACTTCAATCTCTTTTTTTCAACCGCGAAAAAAGAATATTATATTAATAAAGAAACCCTACACCACGGCAATCAAAAGCTATTCAAGTTTCAGGGATTGACAAAGAAATCAATCCAAATAACGCCCAACATAGCCACCCCCAAAAGGAACCAACGAAACAGCACCAAAACCACTAGAAAACACTCCTGCACACCCACAAACAAAGACACCCCCACCCCCACTCAGGACAAGACACCCCCCACCCAAAAACCAAAACACACCCCACCAAGGCCCCACCCCAAGAAGCAAAGAATTAGAAAACTAGGCCTACTCTGTCACTTTGTCAGCGCTGTCCAAGTCTTTAGCTACCATATCTACAAATTTGCTTATGACTTCATCCTCCTCACCATCATACCCCAATCCCATAATCTTGTTGCAGGTCCAAATTGCTTGTGGTTCATCTAGAATTATTCTGTTTCTGTTAATACCTCCATCTGAAGAGATAGACGCAGAAAGTGTTATAGCTATAATGGCAGACCTATCCAGCACACACTTTGATTTGTTATTCCTACTCTTGTTATTGAATGAGTTGATCCTTTTAAATCCCAGAATATTATCAATTGTCTTCCTTTTCTTCTTCCCTTTTACCCCATTTATGGCAGCTTTGATTAATTGGTGTAAAAAAGGGTTCATTTTCAGTTCGGTATGCTTCAATATGATGTTCAGGAATAATTTCATCCTCATCATTTTCCCTTCTTAAATTTTCAGCAATAATTGGATTTTCCTTAACTGAATCCTCCACCCAACTGTCTTGATTATCAACCAAATTACTTAGGCTTGCTCTTGGTGCACTTCAATCTCGACCGACCATTGTTCGATTGTATTGTAGAGAAGAGTCGGCCTGTGGAGATGGACGGTAGAGAAGAGTTGGATGGACCATTTTGCTCAATAATTAATGATCTTGAAAGTACATCTCGACCATTTAGCTTCTCAATGGTAGGATATCTTGACCATTTAGCTCGATAATTAATGGCCTAGAAAGTACTTATCTTATATATATGTAGGACATGTCGGTGCAGTTCAATCTCGACCATTTTGCTCAATTAAATCTCGACCATTTAGCTCAATAATTAATTATTTAGAAAGTACTTATCTGTAGGATATCTTGACCATTTAGCTTGATAATTAATGATCTAGAAAGTACATATCGACCATTTAACTCGATAATTAATGGTCTAGAAAGTACTTTTCTGATATGTAGGTGCTTCGTTCTTTCCGATATGATGGAATATTACCTCAAGCGTTGGGTTTAATATGTCGGTTGAAGCAAAATAATCCGGAAGACCGGGATCGTACTCAAGGGAATAATTATACGGCTTGGTTGGATTTGTAGAAGTAAGCTTGGGTTTTCAGCCTTTAGACAGCCAACTTTGTTTTACTTTAAATGGTGGAAATAAAAGGCTAAATTAAAAGCGAATTAACTAGGAAAAAGATAGGTTAGGTCTAGAAATTACTAACACCCACGACTCGAGCTAAATGACATTTTTCACCTAATTACGCAATTTAAGATACTTAATTAAAGTTCTTAAATCGGAAGATAAAATGATTTGATTACCAAGCTAGCTCTAGAATTCATTTGGCAAATGCCTCAAGCGACAGAGCTCCAAGCATCATGTGTGGTGAGTAGGCGATACTCTCACCTACACATGATCAAAGAGGTTAACACCCCGGCAATTTGTCAAACGAACTCAAACCCCACATTAATTTTCGAACCAAAAATTAAAACTTTATTGGGTGAAAAAATTCAATTTTTACTCAAGTCATGAGGTGCTAATCACCCCATGACCTAACCCTTAAAAATTACTTACACATATCTATGAAGATAAGAGCAAGCAAAAATCTACTTAGCATAATTGAAAAGCAACACTAGAAGAAAATTGGCTTAAACGATAGATCGGGAAAGAAACTACAACTTTAATTATAGCGACAATATCAAAAACTGATGACTAAAGGCAGAAATTAAAATATTCAAAGCTGGAAATTTAAGAACACTCAAGAACAAAATTATATCCTAGATCTAAAAAATGTACCAACCAATCTAGCCTACTTGTTTGTACAAAATGATGTCACAATCTTTTATACTCCGGGGATCCACGCGCAGAATATTCCGCGAGATGCTCTGAAGATTCGCCCCTAAGGCTCTCAGCATCGATGGCAACAGGCATAAGCTACGTCACTAAAGGGCTCGGCATCGATGGACCATATCCTTTTACATCGATGCCGAAGCTGGTAAGGGACTGGGGTGCTAAGAGGCTCGGCATCGATGTAAAGCCTCTTATCCCATCGATGCTGAGTTCAATAGCTCGTGCTTGGTCGCTGGCTTGCGTTGGCCGTGCCTTGAGTGCTTATCTTATATATATGGTGGGATATCTTGACCATTTAGCTAGATAATTAATGGTCGAGAAAGTACTTATCTTATATATATGTAGGTCATATCGGTGCAGTTCAATCTCGACCATTTTGCTCGATAATTAAATCTCGACCATTTAGCTTCATATTGAATAGTCTAGAAAGTACTTCAATCTTTGACCATTTTGCTCGATAATTAAATCTCGACCATTTAGCTCAATAATTAATTATTTAGAAAGTACTTATCTGTTGGATATCTTGACCATTTAGCTTGATAATTAATGATCTAGAATTTACATATCGACCATTTAAGTCAATAATTAATGGTATAGAAAGTACTTTTCTGATATGTAGGACATGTCAGTGCAGTTCAATCTCAACCATTTAGCTGGATGATTAAATCTCGACCATTTAGCTCGACAATCAGTGGTATAGAAAGTAAGTACTTATCTCATATGTAGGATACCTCGACCATTTAGCTCGATAATTAATGGTCTAGAAAGTACTTATCTTATATGTAGGACATGCCGGTGCAGTTCAATCTTGACCATTTGGCTCGATAATTATATCTCGACAATATAGCTCGAATTAATGGTTACTTAATTACCTTATATGTAAGATATCTCAACCATTTAGCTCGATAGTTAATGGTCCAGCAAGATAGAAACCAAAGTTAACCTTTGAGGTCCGATTCCTCAATTTCCAACGTTCAAATATACCAAATGAAGACCTGGATTTTGAAATTTCCCAGGCTCTGTGTTTCTGAATTAATATTTTTCCATTCCACGAATTAGTATACCTTTTATCCACATAAAGCCTAATTCAATAGTACAATTTATTAGGAGTTAAAATCGAAGATTTGCATTTCTTTACATGCCAAAAAAACTGCATGTCATATCTTTGTTTGGTCCTGGTGAGCTGCCTATATAAGGACCCTTCAGCAAAAGCCCAATATGACCACCCACCTATCTCTTTCTTGGGAAAAGAAAAAAAAAAGAAAATATAAATTACTTCAATCTGGTCGTGTTCATGGCATCTCACCAATTGAGATATATGATGTTGGTGATATGCCATGAACAATGACCCGTTTGTAGGAAATTTTGTTCAAAGAAGAGGAATTCAATCAATACCAGGTGAAGATCGTTCAATGAGTGAATTCCAAGGTGAAACACAAATTACTTCAATCTGATTGTGTTCATGACATCTCACCAATTCAGATATACGATGTTGGTGATATGCCATGAACAACAATCAGTTTGTAGGAAATTTTGTTCGAAGAAGAGGAATCCAAACAATATCAATTAAAGATCGTTCAATGAGTGAATCCAAAGGTGAAATACAAAATACTTCAATCATGGTCGTGTTTATGGCATCTCACCAATTCAAATATAGGATGTTGGTGATATGCCATGAAGTCATGAACAATGACTAGTTTGTAGAAAATTTTGTTCGAAGAAGAGGAATTCAATCAATATCAATTGGGTTCTTTAACGTTCAGTTACGATACAATTCAAAGGCGAAATACAAATGAATTACTACAATCTGATTGTGTTGATGGCATCTCACCATTTCAAACATATGTACATGATTTGGTGGTGGTGATATGCCATGAACAACTGCAACCAATTTGTAGGAAATTTTTCGAATGGTGCGTTTTGATGCATTAAACTTGCAAGAAGAGGAATTCAACCATTTTATTTAGGTTCTTTAACATTCAAATTCTTTCTGCCTGCTGTGGAAACAGTGGGTTTTCTACCATTGCCATTGTGGGTCCCAATGTATGTTTACTGTAATCATCCGAACCATTATCTTGTAGGGTATGGAGTGCTTGACGTGCATGTATGGATAAACTTTTGAAAGAAAACCTTGAAGAGTCACTTCCTCACCTCTTGTAAATTTTATTTTTGGAAAAAATGCTTGTAACTTTAAGTATTTTTTGCTTATGAAGAATTGTTGTAAATTCCGAACTTTATATTAGTGAGTATTGACACTATTTTGGGCCGGTGTGCCAACGATGTAATATTTACGAATGTAAGGAACTTCGGAATGCTAACGGGGAAATAAAAATCTCTTTTGGAAATATAGTACTGTATGTATTTGTGTGAGAAATTTATTGTTGGGAATCATTTATTATTATGTTGAAAATCGAGGGCATGACAGTTTTATTTATTAAAATTGTTTTTCCCTAAACTTTTTTTTTTTTTTTTTGCAAAAACAGTTTATTTCAAAACTTTTTTTTAAGAACTGTTTTTTTTTTAAATCAAAATTTTCAAAAACTATTTTTTCCTTTTATAATAACCTGTTTTTATTAGTTTGCAAACTATTTTGAAAAAATTGTTTTCTATGTCATAATTTCTAAATTTTTATAAGTTGAAAAGGTGATATGACAAGTTTTGGTTATTAAACTTTGATTATATCACTGTGTGAACCTCTACATTGCTAAGCTTAGCAATTTCTTAAATGAATAACTAAAAGATGATGCGATAACTTTTAATTATTACACTAGAAATGCTCTTAGTTTTCAATCTTAAGGAAACGAAACCGCCATATATATTTCACCCATCTGATCTCAATCTAAAACAAATATGCTTATTTGAACAAGATATCAATATATTCATAATAAAGTTCTTTAGCACTGCTTTATTTACATTCATGAAATAGCGAAAGAAATTACATAAGCAAATTATTGCATGGAGCTACATTTGCAACCCATGCAATTAGTACAACATTGCAGATATGGGCGGATATTTGTTCACTTGAGGATCCATCTTCACACCTGGGCTATTCAATGCGAGAGAGCTTTAGAATCAAAGTTAACTCAGGAAATGCGACCTTATTTTGGGAACACTCCTGGCTGGGTGAGACAACGCTAAAAGAAGAGTTCCCGAGAGTCTTCCTATTATCAAATCAAAAGGAGGAAATGGTGTGCAATATGAGGAGTGAGGCAAATGGGGGCTCTTGGGAGTTGCTGTTCCGAAGAAGGGCGTTCGGGCGAGAGAGGCAAGAGTTGGATAATTTGATTCAGAGGATTCAAGGTGTGACACTAAATCCAACTAAGCCTGATTATTTACAATGGAGATGGTCAGCTGACGGAAAATTTAGTGTTAAATCAGCTTATGGGAAATGGGATCAGCTATTACATTCCAACAATGCTTTGCTGGGTTCTCTATGGAAAAACCTGTGCTCGCCGAAAGTGGAAGTCTTTGCGTGGATGGCTGTCAAGGAGAAGGCGGCAACTAGATCACTTCTATTGAGCAGGAACATTATTAGTGAGCCTCAATCTGCTTTGTGCCCTCTTTGCTCACTGCACTTGGAAACCCATCAGCATTTGTTCATCCAATGCCACTTTTCTTGGACTGTGTGGTCTACCATCTTGGACTGGTGGAAGGTCAAGTGGGCATGCCCGGCATCTGTTCCGATGTTAGCAAGTTGGTGGCTTGATAATAGATACCTCAATCTAGAGAAACACATTTGGGAATCTTGCCTCTATGCTACACTATGGTCTATTTGGTTGGTAAGAAACGACTACATTTTCAATAACTCTACTACTCAACCGTGGGAGGTGGGGGATGTGGTCAAAACTAGGGTCGCGATGTGGATGAAGGCAAAATTCAACATCAAAGTCTACACTGTGGAGGATTTTAAGGTTTTTCTAGATGGTATCCGGAAATTAAAACTGTAACGTAGTCTAAGGTGTTTATCCAACTATCTGTTGGATGCTTTTTTTCTGAAGTATCCAAGCTCTTTATGCTTAGATGCTCTTTTCTCGATGTACCCTTTCGAGCTATATAAAATGTTTCGTTTGCCGAGCAAAAAAAAAAACATTGCAGATAAACTTAGACGTAGGCACGTTAACACATAGGCAAAATACAAATTACAGAGACATCGACACGACACTTAGACGTAGGTACGTACGTACGTTAACACACGAAGGCAAAATACAAACACAGTGTACATCGACACGACACAGAGGCGCACACATATATATGAGGGATGCTTTTACCCATCTCCCCATTACTGACACATTACGTACTTAATTACCATAAAATAGTGCTTTAGTTTCATAAACGGCCACTTATATTAATCTCCCATACTTAATTGTAGAGAGATAGGACTTAGGAGTACTTAATATTGATTCCCTCATCTCTTTATCACCTTTGATCACACACTTGCATGCATGCATTTACTCCATGATATCCGTTATCCACTCGATATCCGGCGCCTCCGCCTCCGCCGCTGCCGCGGTCTCCACCGGCTCCCACCCTCGCCACCGGAAAATCTCACTCCCATTCCCATCTCCTTCTCTTATGGTCAACCCACTCAAACTCGCCAGAAAATCCGGACTCCCGCCACCACCACCACCACTTCTGCGGCCACGACCACCACCCACTGCAGCCCTCACCGCCGGCACAAAGGGTATCGCTGCGGCCGATGGCACGGCTCCCACCATCGGAACTCCGCCATCGGGCCCCAAGTCGCAAAAGCAATGGTACTTGTCTTCGTCACGCAACTCGTGGGGCGAGTGGGCGAAGAAACACACCCTGCGCTGACAGAGCCCGCCAGCATTGCACGCGCGCGTGCGGTACTTGGTGGGGTGGAGCCAATACTCGAAGACGCCGTGGGCGTAGTGGCACGCGTCCCCGCGGCGGCACACGTTGTTGCGAAAGTCCGGGCAGGCCACCGCATCGTAGTGGTATCGCCGCGGGTCCCTGCGGCGGGCCTTCTCGCCGCGGTGCGCGAACGGACACTGGGTCCAGTCGTGGCTCCGCAACCTGGGGCACCGCTTGATCTTGAACCCGTACATCCGGAACTCGTCCGACGAGTATATCGGCTCGTCGAACAGGTCCGGGTAGTAGTGGGTAGGGGCGATCAGGGCCAGCTCCTGCTCAGACAACTCGTAGTAGGCCTGATTGTTTGAGTTCAACATTCTGCTTATCATATCGAAATCTCTTCTCATTTTTTTTTTCTCCTTAAATTTCGACCAAAAACATCATGCAGGAAAATGTCACAGTTTTGTATGAAAATGTAGGGCTTAATAGAGTATGTTTAGGAGGAGTGAGAGTGAATTAGGAGAGAGAGAAAACCCATGACTGAGTGACAGAAACAGGGAATTATTGTTGTCTTGGGAGGGGAGTGTGAGGAAAGCTAATGGAGGGGCATGGGAATTTATAGTTTGGGGAATTAACTCGACCAGGGTTAAAAGCTAACGTGGGTTTGTTTATTTTTTCGTGGAGAGAGAAAACATTGACCTTTCAGTTGACAGTAACGGACGTCTAGTGGGGTTTCCATGAGGCCACATAAACTTGTGGTGTGGTCGGGAAGGATACAATCACATGCACGCAGATTGAAAAATACATGCAAGCAATGCTACACTGCCTACGCATATAATTCGAGACACAACTGTGTCTAGAATCATTTAATACATACGGTTCATATGAATCAAACAATTCCGGACACAATTGCATCTTAAGTTTGTATTTTTAAAGTTGTGCGTGTAGACTTTTCGTTCTAATGGCCCCTCCTCCTTTTGGGAATAATTGCCTACCCTATCCGTAATTGTGCGTGTGGAATTTTCCCCCGTATGTGAGGCTTCTATAACTCATGTGTGGGTATTTCCGGTTGTTTTTTGCAGTGCTCCATCTGTTTGGAGCGTTGGGTTTTGTTGGAGTTGGATGTAGTCTTGGAACTGTGTACCCTCTTGTTTGGTTTCTTGATCCCTTATTTAGGGATGTAATTTCCTCTTAATGTAATATTTCTTAGACCTATAATATCATCTGTTATCATTTTGGCAAAAATAAAACTGTAGACAAATGATCACTTATTAGCAATTTGATAGTCCGATAACACCAAATTATAGAGAAGCAAAATGCGGGTAAAGAAAGGAATTCGATCGTTTACTCCGAAGTCTGGATTTGGTCTGCAACAAGCAGTTTGTGCGATCTCAGTCATACAAGCATAGAGTTTTTAACTGTTTGGATTTGTTCGAAGACTCTTTCTAATAAGAATTTATTCTTGCCGGAAAAAATACTCTTTAATAACCATTAATTGCTAAGATAAGAGAGTAGTTTTTGCAATTCGAATTTAGACTATAGAAAAGTTGGGTCCTTAAGAAAGTTATTCAAAACTGAGTTATGGAAAGTGGTACGAAACACTAACTCACAAAGTGTGAGGATTCTTTACCAATTTCTATTTCTACAATCCATGTCCCCGGCCAGCATTGCTCCGTGCAAAATTATTTACATGTGCTTAATTCTATTGGTTTGCATACGGACGGTTAATTAATGAACCTATTCTCATTAATGTCATTTAACTAAGCCAAACCTCAATTTAGTACTTAAAAATGGTATGATCTTATATGGAACATGTTGTATATAGAGATCTTCATAAATGTTCTTCAAAAAAAGAAAATCTATGTACAAAAATCGCAATTTACACGTAACCTATTCTACCCATGATACCAACCAGACAAGGTTGATCCCGGTATGAAGAGCCTGATCTAGGCCGATCGAATGGAACAGGTAAGAAGGACGGAAATGAGTGCCCAACCCATGTGGTATAGCAGGGCGGTCAACTGAAGGGCCGAGACGGACTTGATCATGTCCAATCCGACAGAACGCTTGTGACAGCACTTGTCCAGATTGGCGCCATATATATGGTAAGTGCCAATGGTCGTACGTCCACACGGTGCCCTTCCCTCCGTGTTGTTCGGCAATCGTCATGCATGCTGGTTATTTCAACAAATGGTTACGATCGAGTGTTGTCAAGCAGCACGAGCTCAACATAGGCTTACTTGGAGCTCACTTACGGTCTATGTATAAAAGGTACAACATAAACCGCGAAAAGGTACGTCATTACTAGTTATACGAGTCTTGTATGCATTTTACCATCTTGAGTACTGAGGACTTACTTTGGCATTGGAAGACCTTCCGGCTGGAATATGGCCGAACAACACTAATTAATAGTTTGCTCATCTTACAATTTTACTCTTGAGAAGGACTACTTTTGAGGCAAGATCCGTAATCATAAGAGAAACAAATGATATTATTAAACCCCACAGATAGATAGAAGGATACACATAGGGCGAAGCTATTGTGGTTATGGGTCACTTGGCCCACCCATCTTAATTTCTCATGACGACATTTCACTAAAGATAGGTACACTACATAATTACACTACATCTTATGTGAGGTTTATTTCTGATCTCAGGAAAAAAAAATACCAATAAATTTTAAAATATTGTTTTATGGAATCCTATAAAAAAATCAATTCTAACAAATATCGATAAGTATTACTTCTTGATTCGTAGGAATGAAACTAAAAATTTATCAATATATTTTTTTTTATTTTTGTTAGATCCGAAATGGACCCCACATAAGATATAGTGCAACTACTCCTATATAGTGTATCTATCTTTATTGAAATGTCCTCATGAGAATCTGTTGGAGCTAATTTTTTACAAGACTCCATAAAACAATATTTTAGAATTTATAGATATTTTTTTGAATTTTTGTGGGACCTGAAATGGGCTCTATATAAAATATAGTGTAACTATGTAGTGTATGTAGCATCTCTTAGGACATTTTACATGTTGAAAATAAATTTTGTTATTTCCATCCCACAAAAAACTCTTAGATTGCCCCAATTTGCTTCGGACATCAAATTATACAGTATAAGTTTTCAAGAATTCTCTCCTCATTGCGAGTTGATAGCATTACAAATAAGACTATGATGCATCGGTTCCAATATATTGAAACCAAAGCAACATAAATTATTAGTACCCTACTAAGGCCCCGTTCTGCTAAGAAAAATAAGTACTTAAGTACTTATTTTTTAAATTAAATGTATTGTGACAGAATAACATGTCTCATAGGGAAAATAAGTACTTAAAAAGTAATAACTTTAACAAAACGGGGTCTAACTTAAAATTTTAGCTCAGATACAAATATATCTAGAAGTGCCCGATGCACCTGAGTCCCTTATTATCTTGTGGAAATGGAGCGCATTGAACGATTCCGAACACATTGGCGTCCAGATATATGCATGCAAATCCGTGCACATGGATTCTCTCCGAGAATAAACCTTCCCTTAAACTGATGTACAACTTCTAAAGCAGTGCGTACAGATGTACAAAGCAGCACGTTGCATTGGAACTATCCGGAACCATTCTCGCACTTATCAATTTTGGATCTCACGAATCTCATCCCTCCATTACCGTAATCCCTCCGGCTACAACACCTCGCAGATACGCCCGGCCGCAGAGGATAATCGCCCCACTCCCCGGACCACCTGACGGCCGTTATCTCCGCCGTTACAAAACCAACGGCGGCCCCGGTAAAAAGAAGTAACGTAAACATTATCCACCCCTGAAATTTAGTAAAATCTGCATGCGACCCCACAGGTGTTGAGCTGATTAGCAAAGTTTCTCATAAAACCGACAAATAAATGCAAAACTTTTTTCTTTTTTTCTTACACGTGTAAGGGACCATGCAGAATTGGGGTGACTCCACTTTGGTTTTTATTATTATTATTATATATTTTTGGGTTTATTTGTTTAGAAAATGGGATTTTTATTTAAAAGGGGCGAGCGTTTTCTGAAGGAGTAGGTGAGGTGAGGACAATTTAGTGAAACAAACTTGTCCTTTACTATTCCACTTTAGAAAAAAATAGAAAAAAAAAAAAAAAAAAACCCTTGTCCTTTACTACATGGAGGTTAATTGGCACGTGTGAGCAATGCTTACGAAATAAGTTGGAAATCCCAAAAAAACTGACAAAAAAGCTACGCAAAGTCACAAACCACCGTTGGTTTCTCGGAAAGAAAAGAAATTTGTTTTCCCCACTATTTTTGTGCTGGAAAACTCTATAAAAAAAAAATTATCGAGAAAGGTACTTGAAGACAAAAAAAAAAAATTCATGCATTTTTTGAACTGCATTTTTCTTAGAATCTTTTAAAAATACGATTTGTGATTTTTTATTTTCCTTACTCTTCTCCGAGAGAGGAATCGAAAAAGGTTGTTAAAAGAAGAGTAAAGTCCGCTGAAAACAGAAAAAAAAAAATTAAAGGAAGTTGATATTTTAGACAGTACAAACAGGACTTTAGACTAATGCTAAGAGAATACGGGTTTATATATTTTTTTTGAACGGAGATTTATTTTTCTAATTTCTGTGCGCGATTATGTTCACCGTAATATTACCTACTGAACAAAAACACCAGCTCCAGCAGTTATAATGAGATATTGGATAGATTTGAAGTCATTATCTACTTTCTTATTAATTAAAATTACTAATAGTACCATAATTTATTGCATGTATGTACTTGTTATGTGAACTAGCATGGACCATGCAATGATCAATTGAAGGAATCTTTCTACATAATTCTTTAATTTGTTAATCAGCCCAATGGTGGTTTCCATGTATTGTAGTAGTATCATTTTCAATAAATTGGAAAGCTAAAAAATTTCAGAAGCAAATTTTAGGGAAATGCAACTAGGGTAATGTTGTGTGTGTGTGAGAGAGCTCTCCTCTACCACTAGAATTTTATAGTTGTTTCAAAAAAGCAAATAAATACTAGAAATAGCAAGTGTATAGAACCATTAAACAAAATATATAAATAAGATGGTTTAATTTATAGGATCTAGATCGATATAATATTTGTAATTTCATAATTATTCAAAGAATGCATGGCAATCAAAGTTGTCAATACCGTACCGGCCAGCGTACAGTTTTTACTACTGGAATGGTACGTATCGGTACCGGGCTGTATCCCGGTACCGTTCCGGATTTACCGCAATTAATATTTTATATATATATTTAATATATATCTACCATATTTTAAGTATAAACATAAATAAAATGTAAAAGAGAGAGAGAGAGAGAGAGGGGGGGGGGGGGGGGGGGGGAGGCGGTAATTTTGTACCGGCCGGAACACCAGAAAATGGTCGAAACAGATTGGTATTGTCCTGTACATCCGGTATTGGCCGGAACAGGCCGGTATTTCAACCGGAACGAAACATGACTTTTTGCGTTCCGTTTACGCACCGGTACGGGCCGGTATGGAACGGATTTGACAACTTTGATGGCAATCTCCTATCTCAACAAATGAATTCAAGGCAGAAATACTCCTTTCGATCAATTCTTTCGAATTATCAAAGATGGGCAGAATGATCGATATAGGATTTAGATTCTAGAATTCGTTTGCAGTTTTTGGAAAGATGTCAAAAACTATCGTCGATTAATTCTTTTTTTTTTTTTCGGATTTGCTGCATATTTTGTTCTTTGAAATGTAATTGAAAATAAATTGAGGCATACCTTCTCTTACTCTGAAATTTGGGAGGGCGTTTTGCCGTTGCTTTCTATATTCGCTTCAGTGAGATTGTTCAATCGATCGAGTAGATTTTATGAAAGCTAGCAGAGGCGCGGTAAAAGTTTTGATGCTGAAGTTGCGAGTGATAAATTACTAGAGTTACGAAAGATTGAGAAGCTTTATATCGATCATACATTTGCACGGGAGTTAGGGTGTCAATGTGTCAAACTAACAATTGATACCAACCCGGCCGGTTAAGCTCTTATCATGCATGGAATAGGAGATCTTGTATGCATTTGAAGAATAGATGGAAAATCAAGCTACTCGAACTCAAAGGTGACAACGCAGGCAAAGGAGTGGTAAAGTTTTTGACGTGTGAGTTGCGAGTGATAAATTACTAGGGTTACGAAAGATTGTGAAGCTTTTATATCGTATATTTGCACGAGAGTTAGGGTATCAACGTGTCAAACTAGCAGTTGATCATATCAAACCGGTTAAGCTCTTATTATGGAATAGGAGATCTTTATACATTAACGCATGGATGGAAAATCAAGCTACTCGATAACTCAAATCAAGATGTCCAAAATGAAGCTTCCTCGGAATAGTGTGCCAAATGAAGGAAAGAACATATCTCAGTGATCGCTTCGGAGTTTGTGATTGTTTCGAGGGGAACATGTGCAATTCACTAACATAAGTTGGACTCCTTAACTAAGACCCAGCCCATGCCTATCCACGAATAGAAACACGAGCCCGGCTAGGCCACTCTAGGAACAATGTTTAGCTTGCTCCACTAGCTTGTGCTTAGGGCTTGCAGATGGGATGAAATCATGAGGATTTTGACCAGCGCCAATATCTTTCAGCCTTTTGTGTGTACTACAATCCTTGCGGTTGATTGAGTCATCCATTTTACGACCTCCATCGTTGGAAATTCTATTCATGAACCGCTGAGACCTGAGATACCTAGTCTTGCAAATGGTTGAGCACACCGTAGGATGGCCTTCATCGACAAAATTTGTGTCCCTAAAGTCCATGATTCGCTAATCCTTGAGCTTCCTCACACTTGAACTCTCAAGCATCGTGTTAGTGTTTGGCACAACATCATTGGACAGGGCATCCCCAAAATCCATTTTCGTAGATGCCATGATTCGCTTGGACTTGAGATTTTGTGGACTTGAACCCTAATGCACCAGATGAGTTTCCATTCGAGTCGGGGGCTCCACAATATTAGCACTTAAGACAATACTGTGATAGTATGGTTCTCAACTATACTATACTACTTTCGCATAGAATGTTCAGTGAGCCTTATCTACATTCATCATATTGTATAGTTCTCCTTCTAATGACTTCCCTCACCTATCAATACATGACGCTTTTACCATCCTCATTGAGAGAACTTGAGATATTTCAAAATTTCTCCCGAATTTTGACCTCAGTATCTAATAGATCCAAATTTTGGTAAATTTCAATAAGACATCTAGACTATTTAGGCAATTATTCAATTACCCCGGTTCAATTTGTTGATGAATTAGGCTGATTTCAACTAACAGGTCCGTTAAGTTTAAAAAATGGCTCCGTACTTTCGACACATGGTAAGGCAAACAAATGGCTCCTTATTTTCGACACATGATGCCACATGTATAGTATAGATTTATTCCAACCCATACTTGTTTTATAAACGACCTCACCCATGACCCAAAACGCAAATCCATAAAATGCACTACCCATAAGGCCATAACTCAAATTTGGATTGACCCGAATTCAAATATGGGTTCTTGCCCACACCAATCATCACCAGAAAATTGAAATCATGAACCCAATCCTCACAAACAGCCAAACTCTATCACAGTACAAACTAAATCCCCTACCTCGGTGAGGGTATTTGAATAACACCTCTATTAGACATTAAGATCAAAGTTTAGAGGGTATTTTGAAATTTTCCCTTTCAATCAACGTATAAGTTGCCCTACATAGTCCAGCCTATGAACTTATAGGTTGCCCTACATAATCGTCCAACCGGCATAAGCTGCTAACTGCATTCTTTTTCCGGTGCGAAGATTGCACGACAAATTGAAGTATAATCAGTTCACCACATCATAGAGATCACGATCAACTAAAATTTCAACTCCCCTTTAAAGATGCAGGGAAAATACTTGTACTAATACATCAAACAAAACAAAAGAGAAGCCTCTTTCCTTTCTTTTTCTTCTTTGAAACTGTAAGGTGGGTTACATATGATACATATGAATCTTGTACATAGAATAACATATACGTGCAGGACAGCAAACTACAAGAAGATGGACGTCAGCCCAAATAAAGTTAAATAAACTGAACAAATACACCCAAAAATAAATTGATAGAAATGTGATGATGGGCGGATCATCAGTAAACTAGAGCGGGAACCCCATCCCCGTTAGAATAAAATATGACCTTCACCAATGCAAATAAATTTAGCTTCGCATGAGATCTGCATCTTGGTTTTGGCAATGTTCAAGTATCATGTTACAATTGTTCATTGACCGCGCATCAAGCAAACCATGATTCCACAGTTTGATCATAAATAGTTTCCAACACCTGCCCAAGCCCACAAACATAGCAAGGAAGGTCAGAAACACAATGATTGCACAAGGAAGAACAAATGTTATTGACCTCAAAATAAAGAGTCAACCATGTTTGTTTTGGGATTTTGGGTAATGAGTGGAGAGAGATGTAGAGAAATGAGAGTAATAATTGAGAGAAAATTTACTGGGGACCGTGCGCAGAGGGAGAATGCCAAATCCAAAATCCCAAAACGAACAAGTCTGTATATGACCCGCATTAGATTCCTGTCAGTATTATCTACAATAAAATCGGCCTGATGTTTAACAGGATAATATCTAATCCCTAAAGACCAGTGGAGAAAATTACAATTTTACACCATTCGGAAAAAAAAAAAAAAAAAAATGCCCTCCTCTGCAATAGGAAGTGAAAGAACTGCCTAACAAATCTTAGGTTAGGCTGCTGTGTACTACTTCCTAAATTTAATGCAATTGGATGCCATAATTGCTAGCCACTTGTAGGAATTCCATAATTCGGAGCTCACCAATTGCCCTAAATAACATTCCTCTAAGAACCAATATGAGCCAACTGGCCCAACTCTAAGATATCCGATTAGTCAATATTGACCACGAGGTTCTTTGGTAGAAGTAATTCAATGATCTGAGTAATTCAACGATCTGGGCACCTTGGCCGGTGGAGGGCTCCTTTTTGAAGCACGGAAGTCACTGAGATAGCTGTAGGTCACCAATGCAGGGTTGGACTGAGCAGATTTTGTCACAGAGAGAGAAGGGCAGGGACAGAGCAATGACAGTGCGGACAACCATCCAGAGAGATGAATTATTCGTCATATGTACGGATGCAGCTATGTTTAGAGGGGAATCTGGCCATGGCTCAACGAGTCAAATCGTTTGCGGAATGTGGGAAAAAAAGGGTATGGGGAAACACGATAGTTCAACATACCCTAGTTCACGGATGCCTAAAGAATGAGTAGGGTCCTTGTAGAAATAAAGTTCATCATCCAACTCATTCCACACACACACACAGGGGGGGTACTTCCCATGTAATGAACAGTGTGGGCAAAAAGAAGGAAATGGGAGGCCATGTGCAAGAACAAAATCCAGCAAGTCTACCCATGTAATGAGCAGTGTGGGCAAAAAGAAGGAAATGGGAGGCCATGTGCAAGAACAAAATCCAGCAGTCTACAGTACAGACCATAAAGAATACCCTAGAAAGCCAAAGGAGTGCTGACTAACACTTCCATTCCAGAAGGGTGAGGGCAAAGTTGAATATGTGAGCAGCTTTAAGTTGAAGAAGAGCGGGGGTAGAAAATATCATTTAGACAAAGCAAGGACAATTAGATGCTGATTAACTTGATTGTGAGTAAATGCTGATTAACGTGACAGTGAGCACCTATTAACGGTTACAAGTATTCCATTCTACTAGAAACAGTTATACATGCAGATTGAAGTCATGTTGGTAAGTACAACAGCTGTTTAAGTTGTGTAATCTGCCAGTTTGAAAGGACAACAATTGTTATGAGGTCTTCTTATGGACAGGTAGAATACACAATGTACCATGTAATGATGTAAGGACATCTTGAGAATGTTTATACCGGAAATGTGCACAGTAACGATACATGTGATCCAAAGACAAGTGTGTCTAATTAGCAACAAATGCAGGAGCCCCATGTCGCAGCAAGATTCCCAAATCTGAAACTTCATGCTTAAGAGACTAGTAATGCTCCTAATAGAGGATTAGCATACCAAATTTATCATGTGACAATATGCAGTTTTAAGCCGACATGAAAGTAGTAAAGGTATAATAACCAAGTGTAGAGTTGAAGCATGCATTGCCACAACATAAAAATGAGATTAGGAGAGAGAAGCTACCAAAGCAGTGCGGGTGCCTGGACAAGGTCTTGACCATGCAATTTTGAAAATGCCTCACATGCCCATGGAATATGACCATCAGCCAGCACCCTGTCATGGTGTCAAATAAAAGAAATTGAAAATGAAGTTCAGAAAAACTCAACCAGCAAAAAAAAAATTTTTAAATTGTTGGAGACATTTTGCTCAATCCCAGAACTTGAACTACAAGCTGAGGTCCTATCAAATTTCTGAAGTGGGTTGGATACTTGGATGGCTTCTGACAGCAGACAGCCACATATGCCTAGTGGCTTGAAATGTGAACAGCATGAGCAATGCTTCAAGAATGTAATCATGTGGCACATATCCAGATACACACAAGGGCACTGAAAGTGATGCCATGAGGAAAAAAATATCCTAGCGGAACTAGAGAGTGAAGATTACCGTTGCTTCCTCACAAATGAGTTCCAGAGATGCATCATTTGCTTCTCATCTTTGGTAACATCCACAAAATCATCAAGCATCTGCACCATATCAGAGTGCAACAACATTAACCATAAAGCTCCACATATTAGAGTAACTACATGTCATATTCTCATAGGAGCAACAATACAAGGACAATACGAATGTCAGATTGGGCCTTTTTCCATGCTCTACTTGGGGGCTACCACTATGATGTTATTTAAAGCCTTTTCCAAATGAGACTGTCAAGGAATGTTCCAGAAGCAATGGGCAAGGGGAAACTTTGCAAGCACCCAATCAAATATTCAAATATTCTTCATAAAAATCGTTCAGTCTAACTTCATCCATGTTATCCTATCCTTGATTCTATTCAAATGGGTAAAATTAGTTCCAGGGACTCCTCATGCTTCAGGGACAGCTTGGAGACAAGTATTAAGTAGTAGTCAGTGGAATAGGACATGGTTTTAAAGCTAAAGATTAAATTGTCATTTCGTCCGACGAAGGTAATAAGATGCACATTCCACAGATTGAACAAGTTTCACCACACTAACAGAAGATACACCAAATACAAATTCACAAGCAGACATACACATTATTACAAATTAGCATACCACATGATGCCAAGCAATTGCACCTTGACCAACAAAAACAATGAATTAGCAGATTTTGGAAGACGATGGGCTGTGTCGTTAGAAGCCATATCAGTATCAGAAGCCTATTAACTTTCAATTTCCGCATCATGAAGCATATTAACTTTCAATTTCCACATCATGATTGACCTAATAAGGATATTGGTACTAAAAAGCACCCTAAGACGGGAGCGCCTTGTGGATCCCACAAGGTGGAGAAGGCATGGAACAGAAAGTAAATTGCCTAAACTTCCGATAGTAATCCAAGTTTGCGTCTTTCCAGCAAACCACCTCATCATGACTTCAACTAGCGCGTGACAATCAAGAAAAATTATACAACCTTGATAAACTACCGCTATCCTTTCTAATTAGCTCTTGAAGATGAATACTGTAGAAACAAAATATCACCAAAAGAAGCCATAATCATAACTCTTCTTCAAAGCAACTTTCAAGACACCAATTAGCTGTCTCACTGGTCCAATGTGGCAAATAGGCTAACACTTCTGATAGAAGCTGGAGTATTGCTGTTAAAGTATAGGATATGCTAAGTACACGCTGACTTGTCCATGCTAATAAGCAGAGTTGAAAAAATAAGAAGAGAAGTAACTGCCAAGTAAGGGTTATACGATGACCAAACATACCCTTCTATCTTCGAAATCTGCAACATCGTCATCAACTTCATCCTCACTGTCCCGATCTGACAAAACTTGCTCCAATGCCATAGGCTACAATCACAAAAAAAGGAAAAATCAGATATATCCATGGGATTCCAAAGGCATTAGTTTGAAGTAACTACATAAGAGAAAAGAAAGGTCGATGGAGATGGAGATGGTATGGTCAAGTGCATCATAGTCATTTGATCCACCTGGGGTATGGAAAAGAAAGAGGGGAAGGCCTATGAACATAGTTGAGGAGACAGAACAACGTACATGTTTAAACTTAGAGATGGAGAAGAAAAAATCACCAAAAAGATGTCAATGGTAGTACAAGTAGATCCAAACCCATTTAAGTGTCAAGGAAATATGTCCATCATCTTTTTGTCAGCACCTACAAAGTTGCACCTCTAAAATTCTATTGATATCAATGTTTAGTTCAATTTCCTTGCAACTTTTAACAGAAAAAATGGCTTTTGTACAATTAACGAATGCAGAGATCGTAAAGCTCATAAGGAAACAAAGTCATAAATCAGCATAAATGTAACTAGTCACCTGTGCTCTATGTGAGTGAAAGAACTGTCGCTTCTGCAGGAGGGCCCGGCTGAAACGAAAGAAAGAATAACAAAAGATCAGCCACTAAAGGTAAAACGTTTAGTATCTGCCCTCGAGCAGATTCAGAACTTACATCTGAACCAAAATTCAGAACAAAAAGATGGCAAATAAACAACATATGGCATAAAATCACTTAGAAAACCAATTTAATAAAGATTATGTGATTCACTAATCCTTTGACTCCCTCTAAAATGACACAGAAGTAAATTGATGAAACTTCGAAAAACTCTTACCGCCTTAATAGTATTAGTAAGCATTTTAGAGAACTCTTGGACATCTGAGCCCTCATTTTCCGATATACTTTTCTGAACCAAATGCGTAGGTGTGTATACTTGCTTTGATAAAAAATGGTTTTTATTGGCTCTCATGAAGTAAGGGTTTAAGCAAGACCCATTTAGATTCTGCACATGCCAGCAATTTAAAGTACTGGTGACAAAACACAATTACTTTTCGCTTCCACATATCACGTTAACCTATGTTCACGGCACCATCTGTTGGGACGGAAGACTTCAAAATAGTGATCAACAAGCTCTCATGCTATGTTTAATAGGAGCAGAAAGAAGGCAAGCAGGGACAAAACCAAAACATTTTACCATGTCAACTTTGAAAAAAATCCTTCCATCAGTTTTTTCATGTCTCTCATCCTCTGACGTCAACCAAAACAAAAGTCAACAGAACCTCTAAAATTTTCCTTTCGTTTCACTTCTACCAAACAAACCCCCAAAGTCAAATGATAAAAGTCATCTAAGCTAGCTGGTTCTGGCGGATATGGCCAATGCACTGCAAAAGCACTGCAGAGATCCAAAAACACTACCCCAGAAGCTATGGCCCAAAGATGAGTCACAGTTTAGTGAAGGTGACATTCACTAACCCCACCTATATGATGCTTTGACTATGATTCACTAGTTTCAACTTTCAATTGGTCTAAGCATGAATTCCGCATACGATCAGTGCAAGAATTAGAAGAGAGTGAAAAATAAGACCAACATACTTTCTAGGGTCAGAACGTTCAACAGATAGCTTTCTTGTCTTTGCAAATTGTAGCATAGCAGGAGGTCCAAGGTTGCTTCCGGGAAGGGATTGGACACATTCTGGATCTGCATATGAGTGAGCTGTAGCACTTGAAACGCCAGTGGCATTAGGGCTCGATGTATCACGTTCCAAGTACTCAGCAGGACCTAAATAATTATCATACAAATCGTTTGATCTAGAAATAGAAACTATTATAATTTCTTTTTTGCTAGTACAGAAATAAATGAACCCATTATTATTAAGGAAATACAATCCGAGATGAGGCTGATTGTTCAAGCTCAAACGGAGTACCAAGAAATAAACTTATATCACATTGATTATCTAGTTTTGCATTCTTTTCTTTTGAGTAGGTGAAGAGGAAAAAGGTTTGTTGAATCCAAACAGCTGCCAGAAATGATGAGAATTAGTTTCCAGCTCATGACAGCAGTCACATTTCTCACTATCTTTTACGACCATGTTAAGTGGACTCTTCTAAATGTATTAAGAACCTGTGTTGGACTTAAATCTCTCAGTACGGATGAAGTTACACGTCCCACATATGTTTTGGAATTCACTTAAGAAACATATTAATTCATTCAAGTTTACCTTACAGCTACACAGAAAACCCCAATAAAATGCAAGAAATACTCTGTAGCACCTTGTAAATCAGCAAGGAAACGGTTATAGGAGAATTACATGAATCCGACACTTAGACGTTTATCCACACACGAGTCCACGACACTTATAAATGAATTTATTTGACATAGCTTGAGGATCGGCATCGTGATTGTAAGAATATAAAACACGTCATACATATTTGTCACCACAAGGGGGGCAGTTCTATACAAAACAAAACAAATCAAAATCAAGTGAGCATGACCTATGCAATGGAAATATTTAAATGTAAATTTGGGAAAGAAAATTAATAATTTACTACAAATTACAACTACTTAGAGTGTCCATGGCGACACAAATGAACAACTTGTTCATCATGTGACGTATACTCAAGAAAACATTCTCCAGTTTAGGAGAAAATTGTTCAAAGCTTGTCAGTAAACAAAACTAACTACATAGCCATAAGAAAGCACATGTACCATCAGTATTGCTTCTTAGCTCATTGATTGCTGCAGGAAAGTTTGAGTCCAGAACCAGTGGACGCACATGCTTTGCCTTTTGAAATATGTTTTTGGGTTTCCTGCGTCTCAGTGGCTTTGAACTGTACATCCATTGTGCTCACCAAATTTAAGTCATTGGCATCCATAGAAATAAAACCAGTAACCAAGCAACTTAACAATTCTACACCAAAGCAACCTAAACTGACATTTCTAGAACTTACCAATGAACAAAGGTTTGTTGCTTAGGATCGACACCATCTGCAACAACCTGAGAAGATAAAATGGAAACAACAATTAACGGGTAGGAATGCCTTCCTAGTTCATACCTCCATAGGAAATTTGTCCGATATCTTCCCTAACTGTGTCAACAAATTAACGCCAGGTAGTTGAGGTATCAAAGGAGTAGAAAGAAAAGAAAAGGAAAAATTGTAGTCACCATCCCCTACTATGCTACCCAAAAATCTATCTTTCAGGGTTGAGCTGCCCCGTCAAGCTGTAAAAAAAAAGGGGATCTTCCCCCCAAAAAAACCAACGGAGGCAGCACCACTCCCTCTTTCACCTAAGTTCTTGAAAGAGAGATTTCCACAGGAAGTGCTGTATGACGGTGCAATTGCAGGTTTTCACCTGCTTAACTTTCCATCAAGAAAATACTAACTCTAGAAGGAACATGGGTTTGAAAAGAAACCTATGTCCACACGCAGGTCTTCATGATTTATGCATTTAAACAAGTACGTAGATGTCACCAGTTGATCAAGTAACTGTCATCAATCTTGGAAAGGTATTTCTCAGGAAATAGTATCTAACCTCAGGTTTCCATATCTCTGTTTTTACAGAAACATTTACAGCTTGATACTCTTCGGTGACCTACAGAAAATGAATGGTGTCAGTTGCAATGGTTTGAAAGTTAAATACTCAAATGCCATTTCCGATTACTGAAGTCTACTAACCCAAAACTCAAAATTGAAGAGATCATGCGAAGAGGACAAGTGAAATCTCAGACCCTATGTAGAAGTTGAAGGAAAATGTTAGAATGAACTCCTAAAAGCAGATAATGTTCGTTTAGGTTCATTCAGAAGAGTAGAAAACGAAGATGAAAACCAGCATCTGTTTTACCTTAAAGCTAGCACATTTTACCAAGCAGAATGGGCAGGAGAAGTCTTCTGTCACTACATATTCGGAAAATATATCAGATGACCAACAGGAACTCGAGTCCTAAGTACAACAGTTTCTGTACTACAAAAAAAGCTTAAAATAAAGAAACAAATCCGTGCATTTACCAAACAAAAAATAGACAATACCTTCAGTCCTCTGCAACTTATTATTGTAGTATCTGTAGTTGAAAATGACATTTCCAGTTCTCAACCTAGACAAATACAAGCAGCCAAAATCAGAAATTTCTAAACAATGTTTAAAAAGAAGAAAATACTAAATAGCACAGAAATAAGTATAGTTCATATAGCAGACAAAGTGTGGAACAAGAAAGAAAAAGGGCCTGTACGGCATTCTTGATGATAAAAAAAAAAATGTAGCAGCAGCAGCAGCACATCAAATGAAAATAAAGCAAGAAGATCCACTTCAGTATGGAGATTTGAGGACTGCCATGAGTTTTTAACTTCTAAATATTAACAAGAAATCAAAAAACACTCTTTTAGTTAACTTCAGGGCCTGATGCCGACACCTTAACAACTTTCAAAAAGAAGATACTAATGAATGAAATTTTTTGCCGCTCAATAAAAAAAGGAAGAAAACAATAAGCACTATAAGGGTCACCACAGCTTCATCATGCACCTCTTAAAAAATTGCAAAGTTGGATTCTCCACCTAATGTATAACTTATTGTAGGTCGTGTTCTCACTACAATGTTGTTTTAGGAGGCCCCGAAATGAAAAATCTCAGGAAAAAACACTGGAAGTACTTCAAAACCCAAAAGATATTATTGAAGGGAACTAAGGTTGTTCGCTTAGTTTAGATATAACGACCCGCACCAGTTGACCTGCTTAACCCTTAACCTAACCACGTGGCTCAAAAGGTTAACCTCGAGTTAATAGTAAGTGGTGGGTCTTTCCTTATATACCACATAACTTTCCTCTAAGTTCCCGATGTGGGACATTACAATCTCCCCACCTTGGCCGCAACGTCCCCGTTGCACCACATGGTCTAGCAACTTCCACTCACCTAGCGATGTAGGACAAGACCCGATTAAGCGCGTCAAGCTCATCTCAATGTGGGACCCGCTCAAGCACGACAAGTACCTCAAGCTCCTCACTTATCGGGCCCACACAAGCACGTCTCCTTGCGGGACCCACCCCACTCTTCCGAATGGTGTAAGTCGCCAGCTATGTGCTTAACCCTTAGCCTAACCGCGTAGCTCAAAAGGTTAACCTCAAGTTAATAGTAGCTAGTGGGCCTTTCCTTGTATACCACATAACTTTCCTCTAAGTTCCCAATGTGGGACACTACGTTAGATGTCCATCTTTTTCCGTAAGTCGCCAGCTATGTGCTTAACCGTTAGCCTAACCGCGTAGCTCAAAAGGTTAACCTCAAGTTAATAGTAGCTAGTGGGCCTTTCCTTGTATACCACATAACTTTCCTCTAAGTTCCCAATGTGGGACACTACGTTAGATGTCCATCTTTTTCCTTAAACCATAGGGTTTTACCTCAAATAAGTGGAAAATACATTGGAAGATAAATGCCCCTAGTTCAGTAGCAATCAATAAACAAATAAATCAAGCAAGCAGTCCATCAAGCAATAAATCCAATTGATGGAGGCACAGAAGAACTCCTGAATACACCTTTTGCCGATAGAAGTAAAGCATATCTGATCAATTCAACCCTTTTTAACAAGAGAAGCAAGAATGTGCCAAAGTTACATGAGACGTTCCCATCCACTAATCCAAAGTATTCACTTCCAATGCATATAGGCTATAGCATTAAAAGCAATTCAACTATAGACAGCGATGAACATTATTGAAAAGTTGTTGCTATAGTCTCTCCTTTAGGAACAACATTATATACTTGTAGTCAAGAAAATAACAACATAAACAGTTTCAAAGCAACTAATGAAGATGAAAACTACAGGTTGAAAATTGAAAACCAAAAGGAACAATCTAATGCAGGAGAAGAAGAGACCAACCGCATAATATGGGACAACGAGGTAGGCATGTCATTGTATGAGTATGAATTATAAGGAGACTTTTCTTTAGCCCCAATCTCCTCTGCAGAGATGATGACTTCCAACTGCTGTGGAGTATTCTATTGAAACCCAAACATTATAAATATATATTATTTTTAAAAATACAACACTAATGAACAATACGACAATGGTTGCCCAGAGTTCAAATATAAAAGATTTACTTCTCCAAAAAAAGTATCAAAGCACAATTAGTCAAAGACTAAGAATAGAACAAACCACAGTTCCGAAACTATGGGGCGTTTGGAATGCAATATATTTCTCCTCATCCGTACAACTCAACTGCAAAAGGAAACACAAACTCCCAACAATTAGTAGAAAGTAATGGATAAAAACAATGGGAGAAATGACAAGCATCCTGTACAACCAAAGGTCAAACACTAGGGGGAAAATAGGATTCTGCTCTGCTATAGGATTGATATAGACCAAGGTTACCCAAATCGCAGACCGCGATCATGGTACATCGTACCCTTTGTAACACGGTAAGGTGGGGGTAGGTTTCTTAGGATCATTTGTTCGGAACGAAATTAGTTTGTTCCAAACGCAGACCAATTTTTCAGATTAGTTTAGTACTAGTAGCCTATGTGGCACTGACACTCCAAAAGGGCGCTGTGTCCACGTATTAAACACGGGGACACGCGGGGACACATATTGGACACACCACGTGGCGTGTCCAATAAGTTTTATTATTTTTTGATAGGGGACGTGGCTGGGGACACGCCGGGGACACGGCTAGGGGTCAAAATATAATAGTTTTAAATTTTTGGGGTTAATATGAAATTATTCAAAACATTTGGGTCAAACTGTAATTATGCCTTTGAAAAAAATTTATACAATTTGTGAAATTATTCATATACAATGGTTCATAATTTTTTTTATATATATCTACATATATTTATTTTTTATTTATTTATAAACGTGGCGTGTCCCCCGGCGTGTCCGTATCCCCATTTTTTTAGAATTGCCGTGTCCCGTGTCCATGCTACATAGCTAGTAGCATCTATATATGATGTTGTACTTATCAAATCAGTAATGGGATAAACTTATGATGTCCTTTTTATAATATGACAATCTACTTATCATCTGTGTGCCGTTTTCAAAATCAGATCAACGGAATCTCCGTTTCAGTTTGCTACCGATTCCTGTCCCCTGATTGAAATTGTTTGATCTCGATCGCAGTTTGTAAGCCCTATAGCGAATTGTGGTAAGTTGGTAACCCTGATACTGTCAGAAAGAACAGTTCAGGAAGTATATTTGCATTATGTATTCCTAGATGTTATGCTAAGAACATAAATCAAGTCATACAACCTTCTGAAAGAAAATTGACAGCAAATGTACTTAAAAGACCCACAATTGCCTCAACTTCAGTTTATAGATTTAACTTCACTACCTAAGAACGGCCTTCCTAACTGGTGTCAATTTCATTTATCAAAATTTGATTTTCATCCCAAAGTTTGGAAAGACAATCTTTTAATGGATCCAGTTTCCTTAAAACTTAGAGAACAGCTCTTTCTAAAACAGCATCGGGGAGAAGTTTTTCCAAACACAATTTCTGTGTTCCCTCATTGTCTTCTTTCAAGAACAGAAAACAACGGTCAACAAGAACAAGTGACTTGCCCTATAATAGACTCCATATTGCATTTGTTAAATTCAAGTAACGTATAAACTCAACAGAATTTTGATCCAGATGCTTCTGCAACGTCACTAAAACTACAACGCAATGCAATTTACATTCTCTTAATCAAATCAGATGACAATAACGGTAACAGAAGTGTTTCAATCAAGATATAATGGTAACAGAGGTACTTCAATCGAGATGTATGTATATATTTTCATGTGCTTGTTGTATACAAGCAAGCATATGATGTCTCCAGATAAGAAATATCTCATGTAACTGAGAATATGCATGATGAAACTACACCAACATGAAAACTACTTAGGCTGCCCCAATCCTGTTGGACAGTCAAGCCTTCCAATTTTCCGGATATTTCTGCTACCAAGCCAGTGGAATTGGATGAATGCAGCATTTAACACATGCACCCTTAGAAAGTTGGAACTACTAAAATGGACTAGCAAAAGGGACGGACTGAGTAGCTAGTCAGCACAAGCCTAACAGCCAGGGCACAGGCCTATCACCTCGTGTCACCAGCAGTGGCGGAGCAAGGATTTTGTTACGGGGGGGGCCGGCTTAACAGATATATTTTTTATCAGAACGTATAATTATTATATCATAAGATTTTTGATTTTCAGTTCATTACATTTGTACATTGAATTGATGCTTTAGGCTATTTCAACTGTCATGTACTTATGTTTTATTTATAAAAGAAATTGAGAAATGAGAATGTAAAATAATTTTTTATCAAATCAAAGCACAATTATTAAGATTACAAGTAACTATACACGAATAATTATCAATAATATTTAAAATCAAGTATATATAAAATAAAAAATTTCAAATTCAGACGCTCGGAGAGCCAGGGCCGAGGGGACCGGGGACCCCCTGGGCCCCTACATACCTCCACCCTTGGTCACCAGGGTGTTCTTGGATAGTTGAGGCAACAGAATGAGTCTCACAATTCCCAAGTAAGAACTCCTCCTTCGGACAAGAAGGAATTCAAAGATCTCCTTCGAACAAGAAAGAACTGGTCAAACCATTGCCAGCATGAGTCACACATTCTAGTAAATATGAAAACCAAGCTCTTTGGGCTTTATTAACTCAGCAGTCATGTTCGCTGGAATTGGAGTTGGAACTAATATTTTTTCACCTACAGGGCAAACACTACTTTACTGGCTCCAAAAGCAATAATACAACTATAAAATGAGAATAGCAAAAAAAGCATGAAACCAGATTTCTGATATCAAATGACCCATGTTTCTTTTGTTTAACAGTGGGGAGGATAATGCTACCTCCATATGTTATGCACTAATGTCCCCTTGTACAATGGCAGCATTCCTAGTGATGTGATGTGTGCAAAGTTTTAAAGAGGGCATACCTTCACAAAACAAGAGTGCATGTCAAAATTTGACATAATCTCAGCTCTCTCCCCTAACTTCAAGTTTGGAGACTTCTCCCAGGACAAATATAGTAATTCCATCGGCATCTTGCCCAATAAACACAATCCTTCAAAATTTGCTGCTGCGCACATATAGGGCCCAATAAGGTGGCGAAAAACAGGTTCATGTAAAGAAAAGGTGAAATACAAGCTCACAAAGCAAGAATACGCCGAACTAAGAGGTGAAGTTACAGCCAACAGGAACAGATAAGATAATTCATAATGCTTGAATAATACAAAAAGCATGGCTGCCAATAGAGAAAGGCGAAGGCAAAGGAAGATAAAAGTAGCTCATTTCCTACTATCTATAATTACTAACTTTTAGCCTACGTACGGCTCACTGCATTATCCAAATCAACCATAATGTTACAGGCCATGTCAACTTAAACACCTAGGAGGTGTAACAAAACTATTCAATGAAAAGGCACAAGTACAAGGGGATCTCTATGTTTCCTCCTTTTGGTTACATGTTTTCACTGGGAGAAAATAAATGGTGAAGCTCAACTGCTCAATATACTTATCAAAATAAATAAATAAATAAGAAGCTCAACTGCTCAATATTCAAGCCCATTAAACTGTGTTTGTTCAAGGAGAGTGACGGGGAAAAGGATGCTATTTGTGTTTGATCCTGAAGGATATTATGCTAATGTAATTCTCATTTAGTAAAGAATTCCCATTAAATCTAGTAGTTTGATTTATTCATGTACTCATCCTTTATGGTAATTTCAATATTTAAGTGTTGACCTATCAAAAGGTTGATTGTACAAGAATCATTGGTTTTGATCTAGAGAAGTTAACTACCCTATTGATGTGGATGCCTATACTCTCTTCAGGTGCGAATCCCAAGGTCTTCCTTTCCTTTAACGTTAACTGATGTCAAAGATTAGCTATTCACCAGCGCTAGAAGAAACGATGACAACATTCAAAATAAACAAGCTAGCATTGCACAGATGACGCTATTACACAACAATGTTACGAGCTTATGCTATGAAATCCATCTAAAGACAAATCTATGTACTGTGTTTGCGTGATTGGTATGTTGACAGGATTAAGGATAGTTTGATTCTTGGTATGTTTACACATTGTATCCTGATCGTCCAGAACTCCAGAGTTTGGTTGGCATAAGGTGAGGCGCCTCGGACTTCAACCATTGGATACCAATGTTCTAAAAGTCACTAGGCGCCAGTTGGGCGGTCAACCACCTTCGAGCGATTAATAGGATTAATCGGCGCATATTAATTAGTAATCGGCAATTAATCGTTAGTCAGACCTAATGGAATAGGACCCGCCAATGATTAATCGCCGATTAATCACCAATTAATTCCTTATTTTAGAACACTGTTGGATATAGAGCCAAGCCTTAATCCACCATCCAGCAAATTCTTGGTCATTATACCAGATTCTTCATAATGAGATGTAAGAGTTTCTTTCCTTACCAGAGAGTGGGGGCCAGACCAAAAAAGGACACAGATACAAAAAAGGGGAAAAAACAAGGCTTATATCTTAAACCCTATAGTTGCGACCCAAATAAACGGGCAATTATTAAGAGCCACGACAGACGAATGAAGCAAAGATGGTTTACATCTAAGGCACATCTTACATGGAAAAGATGTCATGCCAATATGGTTCTTGTCCGAATCAATAGCACAACCAGAATTTGTGACTTCAGCTGCAAAAATATATAACAGTAAATATTGCAGGAGACAGCAAACTGATAAAAACAGTAAAAATCCCGGCATACCGCAGCTGACAAACAAGATGGCAAGAGAGCTAGACTTGACCTCTGCTCCTAGCTTATTAATCTCGGGAAGAATAAAATTTGCTTGAGCTCGGTTTATCCCCTCAGCTCCATTGGTCAACAAACATGCCCTACTGAAGCGGTATACTGCAGAATACTGTCCCCAAGTGACATCAGGGGAAACAGAACATTAACTTGAGTAACTGAAGGAAAAGATTGACTTAGCTAGAAGACATTACTACCTCTGCTACTGCAACACTAGAAACTGGCCTTGCCAAAATTATATACAAAGGGAAAAGACTTTGTGCTGGCATCCCATAATTCGGAGTTCCTGACAATGAAATTGTCATTTGAATCCTACAATTTTATAGAAAAGAAACCAATTAGTATCCTAAAATAGTGTAAAAAGATCCAAATCATGTCGTAGACTCGTATATGATGCTAAACGACGCGACTTGTATCTTCGAAATTAAAATCATCACAATAAACATGTTTTAGAAGACCCCTGTCCTTTACCTAAGGACTTTATAAAAGTCCTTCAAAGCCCTAATAGCATGTTTTCTGAAAGAACAAGATGCTTAATTTTCGTACAATGCTGAACATCGCATAACAGCTATAACTCCGCCTGTGACATGCTTTGAGTCATATCTAATACACAGCCAAACCCAAGCTTGGATAAAGGAGGAGGGTTGTGTGGTAGGTAGCCAGAACGTAAAAGACTCCGTTAGATCCTTTATGACATGAATTCAACATCAACGCAGAAAACTGATTCATTTAGCCAACCCCAACTGATTGGTATCTAAGGCTCAGTTTGGTTTGTTGAATGTCGCATCAACCAACAATTTATCTGTCATGTTTACAATTTTGACTAATGACACCCACCTTCGATGTAAAAAATTCAATTATTTGCTTCAACTCCCAATAGTTCTTTAACATGTGCTAAACATTTACCCATCAATATATTCACGTATTCTTGTTAGGTAATACCTCCTAGTCCTGAGAAGGTTGCAAATGAACCAAGTTGCACCGTATGTGAATCTATGGACAATAAACTACTAGATGGGTTGCACTTTCTCACAATTACTAGAAGTCGACAATCAATTTGTTTTTAATACAGAAGGTGTCGTATGTTTGGAGATATGATGTTCAACAATCTGGGATAATTGTTATCAGTAACAGTGTCATATATGGTTTAAGAACTTTAACCTTTTTTTGTGCTTTGCTTGTATTTTGTACTGCAGGCATCTTTGAAGAAATGATGGCTGCATAATAATGTACATTCAGTCAGAACCATTAAATACAAAGAAAAAAAATAGATGAAAGATCTATCTAATGCTCCATCAAGAATGAAGTAACTGAAAGGAAAATGCAGCCCAGCAACTAAGGATAAGATGAACGAAATTCATGTGCCCAGACAATGTAGTAGCTTAAATTGTGAAGGCCTCCATCACCTCCAACCTCTGCACACGATTATGGGATACGAAACACTCTTGTACACCAGACAAGTGCCAAGTACCAACAAGATGACCATAGCTAGTGGGAAAATTCACCAGAGCAACCATATCAAATCAACAACACCAAAAAAGAGAGGAAGTTTAGCTGGTGAAGCACATTACACTCCTAATAGCACGCCGTTGAAGAATGTTGTAAAGTTCAACAGGCTTGCAGTATATTGAAAGGCTCTCCTCAGCTGCGATTTCCTCTTCTGCAGACAAATGGACACGAGATTCTTGGCGGCACATCTGATCTGCACTTCTAGAGTAACTGCAATTGCAAAGAGAATTCCTGTTCCATGAACTGGAATAAATGAAGTGTTCTATGCTTACAGCAATCCATATAATGGAAGTAACAATAAAGCCGTCATATCTTACACAAACAAGGGAAATTTCAAATTTCCTTTCTTTTCCCATGAACATTTAAGAAATCTTTCTTCTGAAATGATTTACTCTATACCAAATTCCATAAGACACAGCAAATTGTCATTTTAAACACAAAAATAGTTGAAGAACCACTCCGAGTGCAAAACCTTCGCAAGTGGATTATTAACTCACTTTGGCCCTACTAGGAAACAATGTTTCAAAAACTGGACCGGACCAGCAGGTCCAACCTGTTGGCTCGTCAACCAGAGCGGCAGAGCCTTTAGGTTTGGTTCAAAAAAACCCGGTATAATAAAGAACTGGGCTATTCATCAAAACTGCCTTCAAAACGCAGTTCAACCAGTGAACCGGCTGAACCGCTACGGTTCCAATGAACCGGCCCACTAAAGACATAATAGTGTGTGGGGCTAATGGCTCGTGGCTCTTCCATGGATTCAAAAAAGGAGTCTAGGGAAGTTTTTATAACAGATGATGAAACTTCTACTTTTCCTCCTACCAGAAGTGATACTAAGTCACAAATAATTTAGAAGATGAATCAGCATCTTCCACTGAGTCTTTCCCTTCTTCAAAGTGCAGCCATACATATTACAATTACATTTTGAAACTTTGAACTTTATCAGACTTATCAGTAATACACTTGTCCAAGATTCTACCTATTGGATTATTAGGAAAATTTAAATGCTCATTGCAACTCTCTATAGAGAAAAATTGCAAAGAACTGTAGATTTTACAGAAGTTAACTTATGCTGCATAATATTATTAAAATACACTTTGAGAGCTACGATGTGGGGAAAAAATTAGAATGATGTGTAGGTATGTTTATATTCAATATATATACTTACATATACAAAAGTTATAATCTATGAAGCACCCATGTTTATAATTAAGAAATTCCCCTTGATGCCTTTTCAATAAACTTAATACTAAACAATAAAAAAAAAAACTTATGTAGCACCGACACGGGGCATGACACCAACACATAAGTTTCAAAAAATCGAAGGGCACAAAACGGTATATATGGATTTTACTTTTCGAATAGAAACTAAAAAAGAAGGCTGAATTGTAAATATGCAACCACCACGTATACCTTAAATTATATTCATCATTATGCCATTCACAAAACTATTTCAACAAAAACCATTTCCTCATGTGTGTCTTTCTAACCAATAAACCATCATTGTCCAACAAAAAATAAGACTTCCGTAAGTTTTCATTAGATCCTTCTATTTCGTTTATCACCCCCGACTTGTCAATTGATTGTCTGTAGCATTTTTTAAAGAGTGCCCTGAGAGTCCAAACAAAAAACGGTGAGAAAAAAAGGGGGCACTTTGAATTTAAGTGTTGTGTCTGGAGAACGGCGGTGTCCAAAGAGTGTCTAACGTACGTAACCTCCTGTCCGTGCTACATAGGTTATAATTGTATACATGACTGTCACGGATCAATTCCGGTTCAACTGGGGACCCGTCAGCCCAGTCCCTTCTCCCAGTCCCTTCTCCGGTTCGCTCACCGGCCCAGTTTAAAAACATTGCTAGGAACGCAAATAAGTTAGAACAAAGGAGAACGTACGTGGTTTCACGAGCAACTAAAGGTATGCCCGGCATTCTGGTTAGACAATGATAAATTGAAAATTCATGGCTATCTCCACTTCAAAAGACTGTAACTAGTAGCTGCCAAACCTGAAAGAAGCGGTCAACAGGGAATAACTTCAATTACCAACGGAAAATAACAAAAAAAAATGAAACAGCACCGGAATTTGAAACCTTCTTCGAAGTTGACGGAAATTCGTGTTCAAGGGCTGGCCCTAAAAATTTATAAATTTTATTTGCTACACTCAATAGTAAGAGAGGGAGAAATAGACGGAGAGGGAGGGGGAATGAGAGGGAAGAGAGAGAGAGGTACCTGTTGTCATCGTCGCCGGTTTTGAGAGTCGTCGCCGGAGGAGCTGAACCTTGTTAGATTTTGGAATAAGATTTGGATTCTGATCGATTACTCGATTGTATGTTAGGGCTGACAGGCGACAGCCTGACACAATATATGTATTTTCAGGTTTACCAATTTCAACCTTCAACTATTTTAACATATCAGTTTTACCCCCAAAACAAAAAGAACTTCTGACCCGTTTTGGGTTAGGGGTGATTTGGATTAAAATGTGGAACAGTAACTTTTTTCGAAAATATCATGATCAAAACCTTCAAAACGTTCTCTAATTTTGAATTATTTTTGTCTCGATTTAAAAATAATTTTTACCTTCCATCAATTTTTTATTTTTTTATTTTTTCAAAAAGAACAAATAATTAAAAAAAATGACACAAAACTAACCAACAAAAAAAATTTGCAAAATGAAAAAAAAAATCCGACTTAGTTATTAAGTCAAAACACCTCTAAAGATTGTTATTTATAGGTTTATCGGATCGTACAGATGATATAGACTCATTGTTCAACAGATGTCCCAATTGTGTCCTAATGTGCAAACGTGCTTTTAAAGGTGCTTAATTTGGAAAAATATAGTAATAACATAGCATAAAATGTGGAGTTAGAGTTACTCAATTTTTTACTCACATTTGAGTAAAAATTGGAGCAAAAGCTTCATTTGGTATGAAGCAATGCAATGGGTAAATGCAAATCTAGTACGTCATAAATTTGGGTAAAAATTTTATTAATGGCATAGTTTTACATTTGAGGGAGAGAAAATACCATGAGTAAGGATTTGATTCAAACCAAATTTGGTGAAAATTTTGAGTAAAACTCAAATTTGGTATGAATTTGAATAAGGAATGGAGTGATATTTTGAGTGATTTTTACTCAAATTTGAGTTTGAGTTCAAATTTGAGTGAGCGGTGGAAATACTCTTATACAATTACTAGGTTCTTGTTCGTGCAAGGCACGAATGTTGTGCTCCTTGAAGAGAATATTTTATGGTTTGGGGTAGTGTTTTGTTGGTATTAAGTGCCGGGTCTAGACAAGAAGAATTAACCTAAATACTCATTGCATATAGTGTCGTGGTATGAAGACAGTAATTTGCCTAATATGTGGATAAATTGGCCTTTTGGTTTTGCAATACGCTAGTATGTAAAGGGGCATAAGAAAGTATTGTGGAGAGTTAAAAGGCAGAGTGCATTTCATAAGACAGTAGCTGGAACATTTTTGGCATACAAACACTGATATTGGGTGACAGAGACGACATATCTAAATTAAGTCTACAGGTGGTCGTCCTGTTAAGCTGGGAAGCAGTAGCTAGCAAAAGTTTTATGACATACGTCACCATGGAAACTTATGTACAAAGTTTACTAAGATAGATAGATAGATGGCTTGAAAGCACTCAAAAGGGAAATCCTACATAGCAAAATATTTTTTCGTGGAGGTCTGTTTGGTCTCAGTTGAGCCTGGGTTTCTTAGTTGGATTTGGTTCTTTTGGATGCTCTGATGGTGATGTTGTGCTGAGCTTGTATCCTCTATTTGGTATGGCAGGAGGCAATACTAGGGATTGCTGTGGATTTTGGGTGTCCTCTGGTGTTGGTTAGCTGGTCATTGCATTCACATTAAACTTGCATTGGCTAATTCCGGCATAGTTGTACATGTAAGCTTTGAGGGTGATGCGGCATTTTTTGGGTTGAGCAAGGTTGTTGAGGTGTTCGGGGGCAAGTGGTTCCTGTATCATGAGACGAAGAAATTATTTTCTTTTGTTTGTATATGTAGTTTTGAATGTTGAGTGGATGTAAATGGGCATAAAGTTCTTACATCAGGTGCACCTATTGTAATGTTGTCCCCGGTTATGCCATAGATTTGTTCAGCAATTTCTGGGAAGACTGTCGCTTCGATTGTTACTATTGGATCCCTGACTTCGATATTGAATTTAATCCTGTAATTTTTTGATATGTTAGGTTACACTAATATTTGTTTTTCTTTTGTAAATTCGAATGGAATGGAAAGGGCATTTACCTTACCAGCACTGGAACTCATTTTCTGTAGTAGTTGCACCAAAGCACTTCATCTTCATATACATTGGATGCTCTGTTGCAGACTGAGCAAGCCAAGTAATAGAAACGCTAATTGAAATTAGTGACTGTTGTTATGCCCTTAACATTGATGAGCTGAACCTGTTGTTGGATTGTATTATTATCAGCAATGTAAACTTATGTTACAACATGGTGCAATGTATGAATGTATAAGTGGATGTGTGAAGTTTCATACTATCAATACCTTGTCCACTAATGTGGGGAGGTTGATAATGTTGGTTAAATTTGTTGATGCAAGTGCAGCAGATTTGATCATGAGTGTCTGCATTGCCACTATTGTTGGTAGCTGTTTAATTCTGCTAGCATTGGCAAAACACCTGAAAATTTTTTGGAGTACAATATTAATATTTGGAGGACGAAAAAGATGCCATAAAGTGAGTGATATAGGTACCATGATTGTAGTTTTGTTGCCTCTGGTGTTCGTGCATTAAAGGTGAACGCTGATGTAATTTTTGTGGTGAGTGTGACACCTGGATATGAAGAGGTATTTAGTTATGTGTGCATTTGAGTTGAGTCTAATATTGTATACAGAAATTGTTTATCACCATAGTATGTTGAAGTTTTGAGCCTATGTCCTATTACAACTGAGAAAGTGCCCCACCAAATCTGCCATTGTTGGTGCTTCATAGTCACTGAATTGATCCCACATAGATATGATTGTTGGTTGGAGGCTGAGTATTGTGAAGTTTTATGATTGGTTAGGTCGAGCAAATAGAAGGCATTCAATATTTAGTCTATTTTTTTTTTTTTTTTTACCTTTGGTCCACTACACGGACATCCATTGCGTGCTAGTGATTTGCTGGTTTGCAGGGGCCAACTTCTAAGACGACAAATAACACATCTACAAAAGAGGAAAGTAAATTGTTAGACATACCTGGTGCTCTGGAAGCGGCTTTAAAAGTGAGATGGAAACGAACCTAAATTGGGATCTGGATCTTTGATTTGGTGATGGTCAGCAAGTGGAGTGAAGTTGTACTTAATTGATCTGTATGTCAAGCCATCAATTTTTTTCGCTTCAACTTGTGAACGTGCACTAATAGTTAGTTGGTATTTTTGCTCCAGGAAGCGAAATTGGTCAGGTGTAGTTGTGACAGCAACGTTGGTGATGGAGTAGGTATGGTGCAGCTTCAATGTGTTCTCGAGGATCTAAACATTGTTGCCAAAGATTGTTGCTTGGATCTTTATCCCCTTGTGAATGTGCACTAATAGTTAGTTGGTATTTATCGGCATGCATATGAATAGTTCTATGTATAATTTAATTGGAAGATTTATTACCTCTATATCCTGCAGTACGAATCACTGGTACTGTGAAGAACTTTTGGTTGAAACTTTTGGCATACTTTTCTCAGAATAATTGCTTGGATTGTGTAGTTTCTCGAGTTAAGGTTGACGTCTTTAAGCGACAGAATGTTTGGTGCCATTGGAACCTTCGAGAAATTTTGGTTAGTATGATAGTGGAGAAAGCCGTTGTGGAAAGTAGTGTCTAGGTCATTTTATGTCGTAGCATGCAATTGAATGCACAGTAAGATACAAACCTATTGAACTCTGTATTTATTGAGGTGCGGATGGATATACATATATATACATAGATACACACATAGAGACAGATATATATAGTAGCAAGAGTTATTTTCAATACTATGAACAGTTTGCTTCTTCAAGAAGATCTTTGTACGCAATATTTTTTGTACAAAAGTAAGCTAATGGTTCATTTTTTGAATGTTTTAGGTGTACCCTTTTTTCTTTTTCTTTTTTTGCCGTTGTTGCTCGTGATAAGGCAAAATAAAGTCGGCCATGAGAGAAAACTGGTTCTGGTAAGTAAATGCCAACTGTGCTGAGAGTTTGTCCCTGAGTTTTGTTTATTGTCATAGCAAAGCATGGCCTTATTGGAAATTGGCGACACTTGAATTCAACTAAGTATTGCTGTGGATCACTTGGTTGCAGTGGAATTCTAGAAACAAAAACCATGTGTTTGTGGAACTGTTGACATATAAGTCTTGTTCATTGCATAGGCTCTTTAATGGGTTAATGTTTCGCAATAGCAGAACTGGAATATGCTTCTTTAAAATCAATTGGTGTGATGGCATTCCTGTTGGTACCAAAGAGTGGAGGAAATCAATGTATAATCCTTGCTGTGCACGATCTGTTGTTTCATCAAAACTGAGATACGGGTGCTCTTGTCTAGGGAACTTTGAAGTGATGATTTCATTGATTTCATCCACTGCATGATTTTTTGGTGTAAGGATGGTTGAATTTGTCAAACATGACGGGTCTAAGGTGCCTGTGGAAATGCTTGAAAATACAAATTCAATTAGGAGATCGAGCAGTGGCATTATTTTCTTTGGTTGGAAAACCAAAAAGGTTGGTAATTTGATTTCGCCAGCTTCGTTCTCTTGTTCCAAACCATTGCCAATTCAGAGAATATAATCACTATATGCTAGGTCGGCTCTGGCACGCATGTGTTTTTGTTAATTGAGCTTTGTAAGTGATTTCCAAATGTCAGATCTTACCAAACTTGCGTTTATGCAGTGTTGCCTTGTTCCTTTGGGTATGACAGGTAAGACTTGTCTAAAGTCACCTCCCAAAACAACCACCTTTCCTCCAAAGAGACTATCATTTTCTATGATATCTCGCAAGAGATCTTCTAATGCTCCGATCGATTGTTTTTTTGCCATTGAAGCTTCATCCCAAATGATGAGGACTGCTTCTCTTAAAAGGTTTGCCAAACCAATTTGTTTGCTGACATTGCAAGAGATCCTGCCTTCTTCATTTATTGGGATCTTAAAGCGCAAATGCGCTGTTCGTCCATTGAGCAAAATTGATGCTGTGACTCCAGAGCTGGTAGTTACCAAGGCAATTTTTTTTTGGAAACGAACTATTGCGAGTATGGCTCAGTTGAGGAAGGTTTTGCCTGTTCCTCCAAGCCCGTCAATAACAAAAACTCTGTGGTTTGTTATAGAAAATTGCCTCCAAAATCTGGTTGTAGGCAATGGTTTGTTTTGTATTATAAAAAATGAGGCTTTTTAGATCTTCCTCTGAGATATGAAGATCAGTTTCATCTTGTATATCCTTGCAAACAGGTGCATGATTGCATGCTGAATCAACAAGATGAGATAGCTGGAAATCCTACAAAGTTTTACCCATGGATTACAACTCGGAGTTTAATGCTGCAAGTAATTGTTGTCGCGCAGCATGTTTTGTCAATTTTTGGAACGAAACATGGTCTTCTACCATATGATCTTTAAATTTGAAGAACAATTTAGCAGGATTTACTGGGGCACAATAGACAAGGATTGTGGAGAATAATTGCCTTAGTGATATTGGCATTTGATATGCACATGCCTCCTCCATACATTTTTCATTTGTATCATCTGTCTGTAGGAGGCCATGAGCCATTGCTGCTTCTCTATATGAAGAATATGTTATTCCTTGGACAGTTCTGAGATAAACATAAGAAGTAGGACCTGGAACATGTGTTAGTAAGAGTCTGAAGTAATATCTTTCACCCTTTTTTTGGATTTGCTGTGATGATTCTTCCTATCATTTCTTGTTGTCTACGTTCATGCCATGATCTTGTTTGGTAGTCCCAAACATATTCTTCTAGAAAATTTGCATACAACAGTTTTTGTTGCTTGGCTTTTTCATGGTTGGCATTCATCCAAAAGAATTGTGTGAGTATTGTTCTAGACATGAAATTGTTATCTGTTATGTTTTGTAGATTAGAACTATCGTTGAAATTGATCGTTTGAAAACCTTCGAGATGCAGGTGCAAGCTAATAACAGCTGGTCGCATCTCATACGGAGGGAAACGATAGATTTTCTACATTGCTTCTGGTGGTGATATTCATCTTACATTTTGGAATTGTCGTATTTCATCAATTTTTTTTGTCTGATCTGAGGTATTTTTTGGCATAAAGGAAGGCGATGATGGGGAGCTTGTGTCATTTGAGGGTGGGGAGACCATAGAGTTGGTTAGTGAGGGTGGCCAAGTTAGGAGCCATAGGGTCCAAAGAATTCCAACGAGGCTTGTTGAAAGAATTGTACGATGTTTACTAAGTTCTTGAAACTTTTCTATAATGCAACTAAGAAATTGTCGGCTTTTCTTTTTGTCACATCCAATGTATTCTTTGATGAGATGTATAATGTTGAAGTACAAATAGAGAAGTTAATTGCCAACAATGATCCTCTCTTGTCTAAAATGGCATTTGAAATGAAAAAAAAAAATTGGCACGTATTGGGGGAATGGAGATAAATTCAGTTTTCTACTTTATGTGGCGGTTGTGCTAGATCCCGATTCAAGTTAAGGTGGGTGAAGTTTTGCTATATAAAAACCAAAGGGCAGGAGGTGGCCGAGCAAATGGAGAAACGTGTGAAGGGAGTTTTGGAAAAGTTGTATGATGCTTATGCGAATGAAGGTGAAGTTAGAGTTCAAGTGGCAAGTGCAACACCGAGTGTAGTGGTGGATGAGGATTATGATGATTGGTTGAGTTTAGCAAGTGAATTTGACACTTACTTGGAGCAAGAGTATTCTAGTGTTTGTTCGTCGGAGGTAGACAAGTATGTGAATGATTTGTGTGAACGTAAGGATATTCCGGATTTTGATATCCTTTTATGGTGGAAGAACAATTCCAACAAGTATCCGATCTTGTCCCAATTAGCGCGTGATGTATTAGCTATGCCCCGTGTCTACCGTTGCTTCCGAGTCGGCTTTTAATACGGGTGGTCGCGTACTTGATCCATTTCGAAGTTTACTCTCACCATCAATGGTCGAGACTCTTGTATGCACCCAAAATTGGCTTCTCAGCACGGTTCCAATCTCTCTTCGACAAATTATGGATAAAGTTGAAGATCTTGAACGAGGGAATTTAATGTGAACTTAATAGTTGTTTGGCATTGTCGGTAGTATTTAACTATTTACATTGTATTGAATTTAATTTCTTTTTTTTTCCTCAGAAATCATAGGAAATGATGCAAGTTCAGAAGTTCCTAAGGATTAAGTGATGGGGCTTTGGATGTTGGTAAAATATTTAAAGTTAAATGTTATTTTGTGATCTTTCGAGTTTTTTATTCTCATATATTTTTTATTTGTATGTAACAGGTTTGGACACATGGGAGGGAGAGGAGCAGTTTTTTTTTTTTTTTTTTTACAGTTTTCATTGTCATTTGGTAGTTGTGACTTCACTGACTTGTAAACTTCAGAACTTGTAATATCTGGGGATTTGGAAAACTTGTAATCTATTGGTTGGTGGACTGGTGGCGGTGAACTTGTAATTCCGTTTTGGTATTTTCTGTTTTTGTTTTTATTTGTGATTATGGTGTGCTATGGTTGCTAATCTGCTTATGGTTTTTGTTAATGATTATGGCTGAAAATGTTAGTAAGTGTCTAAGTTAGATATTGTTGCTGCCTTGCTGGAACTGGAAGCCTGGAAAATTGGAAATGGAACTGGAAAATGGAAATGTTATGGTGCTGGACTTGTTGGTGGTCCTGCGGTAAAATTGGGAAATGTTGTTTACTATAGCCCAAAATGTGGATATGGGCCATATGGCATTGGGCCTGATTAGGCCTGTTGGGAAAGGGAAAAAATAAGTCCAAACTAATTAACAAGTCAGTCAAAAAAATGGCCTAACAAAATGGTTAAGCCCAAAATAAAAGGCCCAACAAAAAAGCCCAATCCGAGAATCCGACTGAACCCAACCCGAAATGGTTAACAGTTGGTTCGGTTTCAACCCGACAATTATTTTAGTCGAGTTCGGGTGTGATATTTGTTATCCGACCAAATGTCGGTCGGGTTGGACCCGACCCCGACCAAATCCGACCCATGGACAACCCTAATACTTACCTCGGAGCATAGAGCAGCAAAGCTTGCAAAGAACCAGAGATCGGTGTAACACAGCAGTGAGAAGGTACATGAAGGGAAGGGGAGGGGGAGGGGGGTGGGGGTGTGTGGAAACTGGACGGATAGGATGCAACAGGCATCCCGCGGAACCCCCAGATCAAGCCAGGTAACTCACTGGGTCTGTGGAGCAGCCAAATTATCACCGCAGAATTTGATTTGGGGGGGGGGGGGGGGTCGGTAAAATTGGGAAAATCGGAGAAAGAAGGACATCCCAATGCCCTGGGCAATATCTAAAATGCCCGAAATTAAAGGGCAAAATTTTCCCAAATTGAAAGTTGTCCTCCGGAAAAACCCTTCTTTTTTTTTTTTTTATATAGGAGGAGGATATTCTACGAACGAGTGAACAATTCTCACATCAAAGTTGCTAAATTACCATACACTTTACTTGAGTGAACAAAAAGAAAATAAACAGCCTCACATCAGCCTCGCTACTGGTGGGACCATTTGCCAAAGTTTTAGTTTTGCAACGGTCCCTCTTTACCTTACCTTAGGGGCATTGTTCATCAATTAAGGTTTTTATATTAATTTCTAATATGTACTTTGTCTCTCCTCCTCGGGTTCATTTCCAGTCCAGTTTTTTTACCGTCCAGTACGGTCCAGTTTTGGGCCATTGTGGGCACATTACAATGATCGAAATCGTTCATTTTGTAGAGCTCGTCGAATATGTCATCCATGCCAAAAATTAGTTTGATCAAATATCAATAGGTACATGGATGAAACAGATTTCTACAAGAAAAAAGCGATGACAGAAATTAAGTTGAAATTAATAATTGCCCATTTTTTTCATGTACAAATCTATTTTGTTCATGTACCTATTGATGTTTGATCAAGCTAATTTTTGGCATGGATGACATATTCGATGAGCTCTACAAAATGAACGATTCCGATCATTGTTGTGGGCCCATTCTGGGCCAACAACGGCCCAAAACTGGACCGTACTGGACAGTAAAAAAACTGGACTGGAAATGAACCCCTCCTCCTCCTTTTATTTTTCTCCAATTCGGCACTATTCATTAGTGGAGACTAATTATTACTCATTACTCCCTCCGTTCCTTTTAAGTGTCCTGTTCGTAACTCCAACTTATTAAAAAGATATCACCATTATACCTTTCACATCAACTTTTTTCCTCCACTTTCCCTACTTACCCATCATCATTACATTTTTACTCACTTACTTTTCAAAATGGAATCTACTTTTAGGGACAAAATAGACAATTCACCAACTTTAACCCACTAACTTTACAAAATGGACACTTATTAAGGGACAACCCAAAATGGAATACTGGACTATAAATAAGGGACGGAGGGAGTAATATTTAAGAAGAGAGTGACAGTAAAAAGCCTTAATGCAGTAGATATTTTAAAACTAAATAAGTAAATAACTAAAGTAATAAAGTGGCTTTTTAAGATGTAAATTAGTCCCAAATAGAGAGAGTCTAATGCGAATGTTCCAAGTTTTTACTTGATCCATGATTCGTTTTACTCTAAAATTGTATAGAGTAGCGGTAGACTTTGTGACGTAAAAACTAAAGAAGGTGGTAGGAACCAAAGTTATCAATTCTATATCGGCAAGCGTACCATTTTTTATTGAGATGGTACATATCGGTTTTGGTGTATATTTTAGTACCTTTCCGGATAGACCGTAATAGTATTTTATATAGTTTTAATATATTTACAAAAAAAATTTAGAATACTTAAAGTTGAGGTGTAAAATATACCTTGAAATATCTTTAAAATAGTCATAATAACAAATTAATATGATTAACATATAATAGATTTATTTTTTGTTGAATTATCTAAAAATTCAAACATTTTTTAAGCAATAGAAAAAGTACACAATTTCTTTTACTCGGCCTCGCCCAAGATTCCAGTACAAGTCCGGTATCCTCCATCACAGGTATAGGCAAGTATTGGAGGAGGTGAAAAAACCTACTTATGTAGTCGGCTTTATGTCTGGTACGAAACTTAGCCAGTAGAGAACGGAATTAAAAACATTGGTAATGTGACGCATCTGTTGCATACTTGCATTATCAGTTTCTTATGATAGGGCCAAGAGAACAGAGCCACTTCGACAATTTCATTTTCAACGGCGAGATCTCTCTCTTACCTCTCTCTCTCTCGCACTGGACTGGATGATTCTCGAACCCCTCTTTCTCACTGCGAACAACAATCAGAAATCACTGTGTTCAAACCCGTCGATCTCTCTCTATCTCACCGGCGAGATCTCTCTCTCTCTCTATCACTGCATTCCGGCGTGTTTAGGTTACTCCTGCAACAGATTTGCAGATTCCGGCCAACTTTTCGGCGAATTCAGGTAACTCCGGTTGTCCATTTTCTGATAGAATCAGTTGGGTTGATGAGGCTTATCTATCAAATGCATTTTCCTTCCCCATTTCCATTCCCATTGGAGCCCAAATTTTTATGATTATCCATCCCCCACTGAACTTGCTATAACACTATTCCGGCCGCAGGTTCTATAAATAAGTACCCATTTAATTTGTGGATTTGTGGTCAATCCATTTATGATCCCAACCCAAACAGCCTGTTTTGAAACTATTAACTTGTTTTTGGTTTTGGCTGTCCACATGGGGGGTGGTGAGAGCTCGAGCTCTTTTCCAATGGGAGAAAGCGCACAAGAGAGGGGGTTGTCGCACGTCCCAGAATACTATGCGATTCCGACTTCCCATAGGCCTAGTTTGAATCCGGAAACCGCACATGTACCGATTATTGACTTGGTTGGGTTTCGAGATAGCTCCTCGCGGCGGCCTGTAACTGTCAATGACATAGGAAATGCTTGTCGCCGTTATGGATTTTTTCAAGTAAGTGCTAGATAAGTATGACCAAACACTTTCCGCTTCTATATTGCTCTTCTTCTTCTTCTTTTATCCAATACAGAGATGGCATCGAGTGGAGGTAACAGTTACTCCAGCTTTTACTACTTTTTACTTGCAGATTGTAAACCATGGAATAGACCAATTTGTGCTCGATGGAGCTCTTTCTTCGGCCTTTGATTTTTTCAGCTTGCCCACAGAGGAGAAGTCAAAGCTCATGTCGAATGACGTGCACAATCCCGTTAGGTACACGACAAGCTTTAAGGATGGAGTCGATAAGACTCAGTTTTGGCGAGCATTTCTTAAACATTATGCGTATCCCTTGGAAGACTGGGTTAAGTCATGGCCTGAGAACCCACCAGCTTATAGGTACATATTTCTGTTCCAGTCATTTTAGAGAAATCCCGTTTAAAATGCTCGTGTCCTTTATTCTAGGCCTTCCTCAGAAGCAGTACTATGTAGTTAAGAAAGACATGAAACAGGAGGAATCTGGCATTTCGAGATGGGGAATCCCAGTGCCTGTTATTTAAAATATGATTCTGATTATTGAGGTTATCTTTGGGCATCCACATCTCTCTCTTTACTCTCCACTTTAAACTAAATTAAAGAGCCAAAACTGGAAAAAACATCCAAAACCCCCCTTTATCAGCCTCTCTTCCTTCCTTTCTACTTTGAAGAAACTTTAGTTTTGCTATAGTAGCTCGTTTGGATAGACGAGCTACTGTCCACTTGCTTCTGATTTTTATATTGTCTCTCTCTCTCTCTCTCTTGTAATTGTTGCGTACCAGCGATCAGAGGCAAGGGAGACTGGGAGAGTTTTTTTTTTTTTATCAGAAGGAAGAGTTAAGTGGAGTATTTAATTGAGGTGGGTTTGATTATTTATTGAAAGGAGGGTGAGATTAAATAATCTGATGCAGTAGTTATTTTAAAAGTAGATAGCTAAAGTTAATAAAGTGACTTTTTAAGGTGTAAATTGGTCCAAAATGAAAAGAGTCTGGTGCGGATGCTCTAAGGCGAAGGCGATTCAAACAAAATCAAGTTTCTTGTTTTCTTCCTAATATAAATAGGAGGACTAAGTAGAATACATGCTGACTGCGTGAACTCTTACATAAAGTAAATCATATAGCAAAAGAAACTGGTCAACGTTAGGTAAGTTTCAAAGAAGACAGTTTGCTGCTGCTTGTTTTCGGTTGAAACATTATTTTTTTCCCAAAAAGACAGCACTCCACTGCTGTTTGTTTTGGATTGAAATATTTTAATTTGTGTGTTTTACGAAAATTCTGTTATTTTCAGAAAATTCCTGGACACCGATTTTGGAAAACAGTATGTTACAAACTTTTTCGTAACAAATGATCGTTAGGCAAGAAAGTGTATGTCTTTTCCCTTCCTTGATCTCCAAATTATATTGAAACAGATTGACTCAGCGGCCTCGTATGATAGTCTTAGATCTTTAACACAATTAGTATATGTAATGCTACGATTGCCAGGGAACATATGGGAAGATATGCTGCAGAAGTGAGAAAATTAGCCTTGGAAATTATGGAAGCCATTACAGAGAGCCTTGGAATTGGTCCCAAATACCTCAGCAACAAAATGGAGGAAGGAATGCAAGTCATGGCCCTCAACTGCTACCCACCGTGCCCCCAACCAGGCCTTGCACTAGGAGTTCCGCCTCACTCGGACCACAGTTGCTTAACCATCCTTCTTCAGAGCACAACTGGCCTCGAAATCTTGGACACAGAGGATGGAAAATGGAGGGCAGTGCCAGAACGTAAGGGTACCCTCCAAGTCCTTGTGGGAGACCATGTTGAGGTGCTAAGCAATGGGAGGTACAAAAGTGTTGTACATAGGGCTACCCTTCATAAAGAGAGGACTAGAATTTCTATTGCCAGTCTCCATAGCTTGGGCATGGATGAGAAAATGGAGACTGCGAAAGAGCTTGTGGATGAAGAGCATCCGAAGGGATATAAAGAAAGCAGCTTCAGAGATTTTCTGAATTTGCTCGCGAAAAATGCTACTATTGCTGAGGGGAAAGGCTTCATAGAGACACTGAAAATCCAATACTAGGTGTGCTTGTTTTTTCTTTTTGTACTCTGGTGCGGTGTATAATTTTTTTCCCTTCAGTTCAGTTGTTTGGAACATATATGTGTTTCTCACAATCCTAAATTAAAATCAAAATTCATTTGCTTTAGGCAGAGCTGGCTTTATATTTTTTGAGGCCCAAAGCAAACCTCTAAGCTTGGGCTCCTATCCATATGAGTAGTGATATCTCCACCGCTCAGTTTCACCATTTTCCCACCGCAATGCAAAACTTTTGGACGGTGAGATTGAGAGCGGTAGGGAGAGTGGTGAAACAGAACGGTGGAAGTACGGCGTGGGTAGACTTTCCATATCCAGAGAAAACTAAACGGTTGGGATTCTAGGGAAAAAACTGAAAACTAAGGATGTGTCTCACACATCAAGCGATATGAGACAAGTTCTGTAACAATTCGCGCCAGCTGACATGCATAACCCTTTGCCTAATCACGTGACTCAAGAGGTTCACCTTTTCACACACTAAGAGCATCCGCAATGGGAATAATCAAAATCAATAATCAAAATGTGTCACGTCAGCATTTGATTATTCATTTAGTTCATAATCAAACTTAACAACATCTACCTCTATATTGGTTATTTTTGCATCTCTAACCAAAAAAAAAACCCACAATACACAATGCAATTATGTCCAATCGCAAACGAGTTCCAATCACGCATCTGACCACACCAAATTATTTGTTTCGATGAGACGATTCCAATGTGGGGTGTTTTTGAGTTATTGAGTTTTAAGTTTGGTTATTGGATTTGGTTATTGAGTTTTGGTTATTGGTAAAAGTTGTTAAGTTTGGTTATGGAATGGGTGAAATTTGATTATTTACTAAAGGACTTGTAATTTTGCTTATTACAATGTGAGGTATTTTTTGAGCATTGTTGTTAAGTTTACTTATTCACACCCATTGCTTATTACAATGGAAATGCTCTAAGTATGTGTTTCAATAAGCTCTTTTTTAGCTTTTTGGGCTTTTTGAGTTTTGTCCTTATTCAATTTTTTTTCGCATTTGTTAGTTTTGTACCCTACCTCTGTGAAATGATACGAATCGAAAAAGTAAAAAAGAAAAAAAAAAACTGTTATCCAAATATATTGGAAAATATCCACTTTCTAAGCTAAAAAGTGCCACTTTTTGCACCTTTTACGAGTAGTGGTAGGCCTTTATGATGTAAAAACTAAAGAAGGCAGTAGGAACCAAAGTTATCAATCCCTACCAACAAGCGTATCATTATTGTTACTAGGACGGTACGTACCGGTACCGGTGTATATCTCAGTACCATTCCGGATTGACCGTAACATATATTTTATATAGTTTTAATATATGTACAAAAAACAAAAACTCCAAGTTGAGGTATAAAATAAATTCTAACACTATGATATACCTTAAAATTAGTCCTAATAACAAATTAAGATGATCAACATATTATAGAATCTAAATTTTGTTGAATTATCTTAAAATTTAAGCATTTTTACCCAAAAGAAAAAATATGCAAATTTTTTTTTTTGTGTCTTGGCCTAGATTCCGGTACAAACCCAGTATCGTCCAGTAATGGCCCGTATTTGGGATGGTACAAAACACCTACTTATGTATACCACTTTATGTCTAATACTCTATCTACCGACCAATACGAAACGGATTTGAGTACATTGGTAGGTAATGATGCGGTAATGTTTCTCCATTTGTAGGTAATGAACACAGTTGGACTAGTGTAGATAAGGAGGCGGGGGGCCTGCTCCCCCCTTTGCTGCTCCCCTTGCTGCTGCCCTCCCTTTCTGGGCCCACTCCGGTCTCTCTCCGATGATCGGAAACGTTCACTTTGTAGAGCTCGTCGAGTAGAACAACCATGTCAAAAATCAGCTTGATTGGATATCATTAAGTCCTTGATCGGAGCCCATATAACTCTTGGTCCATGGGTTACAATGGATTTGATTCAGTGTTTCGGATCCATTCTTTTTAAGATAAAAAGGTTCCGATCAAGGACTTAATGATATCCAATCAAGCTGATTTTTGACATGGTTGTTCTACTCGACGAGCTCTACAAAGTGAACGTTTCTGATCATCGGAGCGAGACCGGAATGGGCCCGGAAAGGGGAGGGCAGCAGCAAGGGGGGAGCAGCCCCCCGCCTCCGTGTAGATAATAACTTAAGCTATGTTCCGCAAAGGTTTTTAATTTTTTTTAAGTACTAATTTTTTTGTTTTACGATACAAGTAATTCTCTCATAATATATCTCCTTTAATTCAAAAAATAAATATTTATTTTTAGTTAGCTGAGCGGGGCCTAAGTAAACCCAAATCTTAAGGGTACCGACCAATAGTGTACATGGGTCGTGTGGGGCTCACTTCAAGGTCTCACACAAATGATCCGATCCGTTTATAAATTTTAAAATATTTTTCCAAATGGACCCTTAATAAATCAGCTCCATTAAATTGGTGTAAGTACTTGATCCAACTTTTAGTTTTTCATTCAGAAAGTTACACATATTGAGGATACGTAAATGTTTGGCAAAAAAAATATGTTTGGAAAATCGCTGCTACTATATATGACTTTAGATACACCGTATCTACCGTCATTAATTAGGAGAGAGAAAATCTATCCTGTATCTTTCCTGTTAATTCCTTGGCGCACAAGTAAAAAATGAGAAATACTATGGGGTGTTTCGATTTCTGGAAAAAGGAAATTTTAGAAAAAGAAGGATAATTTCAAGCTCAAAAATTATGTGTTTACGAAAATAATTTTCCTACCAATATGAATTTTATTTGATAGATCTCATTAAGATCTTATTTGATAGATCTCATTGAGATATTTTAAAAGGTGCAAAAAAAATTAAAAAATTATTTTTTATTTTCATTATATTTGAATTTGAAATTACCTTCTTTTTAAAAAAGAAGATTAAAATAGAAAGCAGAACGGCACCTACATACACTACTTCATCCCATTACACCATCCACTACATATTTTTTTGTGGGGTTTACTTTGGGCCCCACAAAAATATGAAAAAATATCCATATATTTTGAAATAATATTTTATAGAGCCTTGTAAAAAATCAATTCCAACGGATATAGATAAGTATTTTTTCTAGATTTGTAGGGGCGAAACTATTCAATTGCGCAGTTTCACCCCTACGAATTCAGAAATAATACTTACCGATATCCGTTAAAACTGATTTTTTACAGGGCCCCATAAAATAATATTTTAAAATTTATGGGCATTTTTTTGTAATATTTTTTTGAGACCCGAAGTGAGCCCCCACAAAAAATGTAATAAATAATGTAGTGAAATGAGGCGGTGTATGTGGCATCTCTCAAAAAAATAGGTTGGCAAATCTAAAACTATAACACATATTTAGGAAGTCAGCAAATTCTAAAGGATTCTGGTCTATTTTAAGGCAACGGCAGTGAAATCCTACGTGTTCCATAAAATTACAACAACGATCGTGCACATACAATAAATGTTTTAATATATGTTTTTTTTTTGGTAATGTAGGGTGTCCTGGTCAGCTTGCGCACACTTTCAGACTTATCTCTACAGCTCCTTCCACTGGCCATTTCACACGTTTACATGTTGGGGGCCGGTTAGCAAGATTTTCTATTCGTTTTACCCTTTTTTATGAAATGTTTCAACTAATTAACATTCTGAGTTCTTACTTTTACCTGTTTATAGTGCTTGGCGTTATTTTTTTTCCCCTGGTTTTATGTAAAGCCAACAAAAAATGTAAAATCAAATAAACGATTCATTTTCTCTATTTTATTCCTGTAACTATTGCAGTTTCTGTAATTTGGCCATTGAAGACTTGAAGTTGTAGTACTTATGTTTTTTGGTTCTTCAACTTAGCATCAATTGGCCCATTAAAACAATTTTATAAATAAAGGAACTGGCCTCCATCGATAAATTTTTGGTAATAAACGACCAAATGGAAGAAAATCCACAATGAATTTCATAATTTAAAAATATTTGAAACAATTCATTATGGGGCCTATACTGAAAAAAAATTCATAATTTATCTTTCTTATTTTTGGACTGTTCGGACAGTTTTTTTTTTTTTTTTTGATCGGCAACTGTTCGAACAGTTACAATAGAATAAATTTCATTTGCTTATTTATGAATAATTAAGGTGAGTCAACATTTTCATTTATTATGCAATCTGAACAATTAGACATGGGGACTCATATTTCTGGGGTTGATAAACCAGCAAGACATAAATGGCCCATTGCTTTAAACCCACAGAATTGTCTATCTGCATAAGCTTTTTACTTTTCTTTTCTTGCTTGGCAAAGGAAATTAAAGTTTATTTTTTGAACTCCACTTTCTCGCAAATACATTCCAAAATTTGTCATTTAGTACTTTAAGTTACAGACAGCACAACTACTTAAATACAAAATTCAGAGTGCGCGCATTTATATCTATATCAAAATGGAGAGCAAAAATCATTTTTGAAAACTTTATTGATAGCTCCACAAGGGGTACATCCACAAAATAATAGAAAATAATGAAACTGTTGCATCATAGCTAAGAATACACATCCCAACTATGTTTCTTTTTTAAAATCCCAACTATGTTGACACCCATATTTTAGTATGCATCCAAGATACCGCAAAACAATGACTCCATCCAGCAAAATATTGAATGAAGCTGAAACACCCCAAAACCACACGGGGAAATATATACAAAGGATTAGTTTGGTACTCTATCTACAGAACTTTGTTCCACTGGATCATCATAATTCCTGGTTTAGTTAATTACTACCTCTTTTAATTGGATATCAGAATCTGTTTAGCTACCAAGCTGGATTATGCAAATCGGATTACAGCCAAACTTTTAGAACTTAGATAAATTTTTTTTTAAAGATTTTGAACACAGGAAGGTATTTAAAGTTTATGGAATTGGCCTCACAGGCCACAGCAGCACACCTGTGAAACCTGTGGCAGAATGGTAATGGACAACTATTTTATTTTTTTAATTATGTGTCCGGACCGATTAATTATCATATCATAGAGTTCTAAAGGACCGATTAACATTTGATCACATCAAATTTTTAATTTTTTGTTGTTGGGACCACTGCTACTTTTTGCCACTAATGAAGTTTAACCTTATTCGGCTAGTTTAACATTGTTCGGCTAAAAAAGCCATTGTAGATTATTTTTTGTCCTTATTTGAATTTTTTTTTGCATTTGTTATTTTTTGTGGATTATTAGTTCGTCAACAAAAAAAAATTATGACCGAAATTCAATTTTTTGAATAAAGACAAAAATAAGCTAATAAGCCAATTTTTTTCGTCGTTATAAAAAAAATTTATGTTTTCATCATAATTTTTTATTTTGTGGATTCCTTTCATCATGACAAAACAATAATTCTCAAAAAATTGACGAAAAATTAACAAATAAATTTTTTTTTGAATAAGGACAAAAAATAATCCAGAATGGATTATTTAGCCAAATAAGTTATGAAAAGGATCTGTAAATTCTCTGATCCCCATAACCTTGATTGCTTGTATAGTTGCAATATGGCAGATTCATCGTAGGTTTCACATTAGTGATCCGTAACATTCATTTCTTGAGCCCATTTAAAACTTGTTTATGTAAATAATCAGGCCAATCGAAAATGAAGAGTAAATATGTCAAACCATCATTTTGTCAATGGAAAAAAGTATTTCAATGAAGCGTCTATTGATATCCGATCAAGTCGATATTTTGGATGTATAAAATTATCATTTTACTATCCATAATATGAACGGCTTGAATTGTCAAGATAGGATCATGACAATGCACAAATTGAATAGTCCCAAAAAGGTAATTAAGATGAGTGAAATGACAATAAAAAAAATAACACATAGAACCATAGTACACTGGAGAATTGACCGTCCCAAGTGTTTCTATGGTCCAAACTTGTCAGTATCTCGCCGGCAAGATATTTACAATTCCAATAGTAAGATACTAACAAGAGAAAAACTTCTTGACGGAAGCTCCGTAAAGAAGGTTTTATGGAGGTGTATAATTTCACCCGTCCAAAAATATTTTAGGTGATCCAGATTTTAAACAAACTATTAAACTATTTTCATGAATACTTTATTTAAAATTTGGACCGTCGATTGCCTGAGACAAATGACAAAACGGGGCGACGCAAAAACCTCTTTTACGTAGCCTTAGTGAAAAAGGCAACTTCTGCTAACAAATCTGAACAATTAATTGTTGAGATATCCAACCAAAATCCTCCGCAATCCAATTGCATAGAATCCATGTCCAGCCATAATTAATGACACTCAAATCTGTGTGCCCCAGCAATATATACTTTCCAAGATCAGACGGTAAAGATTTAAAATGGGCTCACATTAGGAAGGAGTAAAACCTTTTTGGGTAGTTTCCAAAAATAATTACTACAGATAAGCAAATAATCCCCCAATCTCGGTTTCAAAATGCCTGACACATACCTTCGGAGGAATTGTGGTCGCGAAAAACATTCAAGGGTTGTTTGTCTCTCTCTCTCTCTCTCTCTCTCTCTCTCTCTCCGTCTATATAAATAAGGATAATGCTATTCGAGATTCCTTTGCATACATACGAAAAAACTCTCATCAGAGAGGCGGTGTGCTAGTAATTGTTGTAATCCGCGGTTCTGCATATATATAGAGGGGAGAGAGAGACAGACAGACAGGAGAGAGAGGCAAGAAGATGGTGAAGGAATCGGCGAGAAAGTGTTCTCATTGTGGGAACAACGGGCATAACTCGAGGACATGTTGCAATGGAAAAAGTGGGGTGTGCGTGAAGCTTTTCGGTGTCAACATTTTGGCCGAGAAAAAAGGAGAGGATTCCATGAGGAAGTGCAAGAGCATGGGGAATATTGTTGCATGTCATAGAGAAATCGTCGCCGCCGATGATGATGGGTATTCGTCTGACGGCCCCCTTCATTCCAGGAGAGCCCATGAAAGGAAGAAGGGTAAGAAACCACCGATTTCATGTTTACGTTTTTCTGGTTTCTTTTTAATTCTTCTGTATATGTATCTGAATCAATGGTTTTGGGTCTTGTTATGATCTGGGTTTCTCTGATTTCACCTTTTGGATTATAGTTGTAAGATTTTTCTTGCTATCTGTTCTATGTGATGTTGATTTCCTTCAATTTGGTGTTTCTCCAGATTGCTTCTGATTCTTATTGTATTCTTGTTAACTTTTTCTTTATTCTATCTAATTCAGTTGATAATTGAAGGACAAAGAGATGATTGTTTATGATTAATGCAGATCATATCTGTTGACGATGTGTTTTGTAATTGATATTCATTTTTTTTCTATGTCTCTTGCTTCCCAAAGACGTATATATTCTTCGCCCTGAGGGCATTTTGACTGATCAAAAAAAAAAAAGAGGACGTATATATTCTTCAGAAGAATGAAAAGTGGAGGCTGTTGTGGAAGAATTTAAGGAAAAGGAAAGAAAAATAAGATGATCAAGGAGGAAGCTGAATTTGGAATTTAGATTGCTCCTTTTCCCTCTTATCTTAGTATATCCCACACAATCGTGATCCAAACACGCCCTAAAGCTCATCAAACTCTGGAGGGTGAATTCCTAGTGATGACTTTCACTTGTTCTAAGCAAGACTTTATGTGGGTTGTGGAAAATCCTTGAATTAATTGTGTGCTCTTCTTTTCTTTCATTAGGGGTGCCATGGACTGAGGATGAGCACCGAGCATTCCTTGCTGGATTGGAGAGGCTCGGGAAAGGAGACTGGAGGGGAATTTCAAAGAATCATGTGCGGTCAAGGACTCCAACTCAGGTGGCTAGCCATGCCCAGAAGTATTTTATCCGGCTGACTTCAGGTGACAAGAAGAAACGCCGATCAAGCCTCTTTGACATGTCTGTCAAACAGCCTGGAACTCACGACTCTCCTCCTCCCCAAGTACCCCCTGACAGAACTGCTGAAATCCTGCCTCAGGTGATTTAGTTGCACAACTTGCACCAAACAAATCAAACACGTTTCTTTTCGTTTTCACTGATGATGGTTGTAATGGTATCTTGTGCTCTGTATTAGGGTGATGATTCTCCTGTTGCTGCTAATTTGAACCACCTTGGCCACAGCAAAACACAGGTGGTTGCAAATTAGAACTTCCAATGCACTTAAAATTGTATGGAATTGATAATGGATGACTAGTTAGTGACTAACTGACCCATTATCTTTACAGGCAATTGGTACCTCCGCAGAGGTTGCAAGACCGTTGGAAGTGACTCCGGTTGTACCCATAGCTGCGAGTTATAGTGTTCCTGATTTCCGTCAAATGCCATACATGCCCATGGTAAGATTGTCCATATGACTGCCTGATTACATAGAAGTACAAGTTTTAGGGGTTGACACGTGTTTGGGCGTGTCATCTGAGGGTGTCGGAAAATCCTTAACCCTAACACGACTTGTGTTTACTAGTAGTATCATATGTTTACACAGTAACACAACCAGTCAACAACGTCGTCAATCCTAGTATGACACTGTCGACACGATTAATAAAATATTTATCCAATTCAACAGCACAAAAGGATTCGTTATCCTTTATCCAATGGCAAAGTTATTTTTACAGATAATATTGGAATATACAAAACGTGTTTTACATATGTGCCAGTGTTAGTGTTAAACGGGAACATATTATTGATTAGTGTTGTGTCCACTTCAGGATACACGATTTGAAAATAGCCAACATGCGTCATTTTCATTTTCATGTACTTTGAAACTACACCCTAATTCGTATATGGTTTTGACACTTTGAGTCATGTCAAGAATCCCCACCCAAAATTAGTTCAGCCTATATTGAATTTTTGACATTCGACATTCTTTATGCATTTTAAGGTTGTTAAACAATCAATCACAGAAAAAACCCAAGTACATAAGTCAATACATATTCTTCCATTGATTCTCTCTTATTTATGCAGGTGGGAGTCCCCAGCATCGGGCAGAATTTCCCAGGAGCCACTGATATTCCGACCGTGTCCTTCGTTCCCGTTATGAATATCCCTAACCATGGCTATTTCTACATGCCTAATAGCTATGGAAACTATGCTACTTGTGCACCTTATATGTCTCAGTCACCAAGTGGTCTCTTACCTCAGCAGCTCTTATATGGACCATCTCAAGCTGGACCCCTGAACTTCAGTGGCTAAGATAGGGCAGTCTGGAATCACATTTGGAGTGGTTTGAATCTCAGTCAGTTATAATTAGCTATCTATGACCTGCTCATATTAATATGGGAAGGTAGATATTGAAATTGGATTGAGGAAATTTCATTTTTGCCGAATAAAATCACCCCGGCCATTCTTTTGCTTGTTTTATTTCGGTTTTGACTTGCTGTATTGGCTCATGAACTCCATTTAGTTATATAAAGTTCTATCTTTCTCATTTTTGGAGTTCCATCCTTATTTTTGTACTACTACTATATCACCGTACGGTTTGGCCTGCTTTTTTGCTAGACAACCAAATCTGTAGTAACAAATTGACAACAAAGTACATCTAACGTGTTCATCTCGTCACAACCTATCTTCTTGTCTGTCTGAATGAGGAGACTTGAGTGCATCATGCCAGTTAGAAACAAAAAGTCTAGGAGCACAAATATGTTCAGAACCGTATGTGGAGTTGTGTTCCTAGTACTGCTCAGTTAGAAATCATCACATGCCAACCCCTTGTTTTCAGTTTTATCTTTTTGTTTGGCACATTGCTTACGGACACTACACACAATTAGGAGCAGATTTCCAAGTGATAGCCAAACTGTTGCATTCCCCAGGTTACGCCACAAGTCTTGAATAAATGGGAATAAAGCATGGAATGATCATTCTCATGTTTGTTTGGCTCAGTAAACAAATGAAAGAATGTACAACCAATGGGATAATCGTTCACCAACTTCGGTATGGTCAGTCCATTGCGACCGAGAAATTGACCATTTTCATTCCGGCAAATCAACTTCTTACGAGAGAGCAATTCAAAATACAGTATGCGCACTACTAGGGGAATTGGGAATTCAGCGCAATTATAATTAATCATTGACTTAATCCATGTTTCTACTAAAGGAATGCCCAAAAGTATTCACAACTTTTCCTCCAGAATCCAGATATTTCCCTCCAAACAGACTCAGTTACTAAAAAGCTTCGCCCCTTCTAGACAATCGACATGAGGATAGAAGCAAAAAATAAGGTACCGATGGGTAAAGCAACCGTCAATGTACGAAGCTGTTCAAAGATGAAATAGACACAGCGAATTGGAATTCTGTGATATTTTACAAACAAAACAGAGAGACAGAAAAAAACAACAGCCTTTTTTGGAGGGTTGGTCTTCATGATAAAAGTTGAGCAATGAAGAGGGAGGTTGGTCTTCTACGATAAAAGTGAGCAATGAAGAAATGATTTGCATGTCCTTGAAAGGAGACAGAACCGACTAAGAAGAGCAGCAACCTGACTTCTGGCCAACAGGTTGCCCTCGTATCTGCACCGTAGGTGGCCTTGCATTGTTCATAGCTGGTTGACTTGCCATCCTACGAGAAGTTGAAGGAATAATTAAGACCACAATTGTAACATATAACATTGACAAGAGAACTTAAGGGTTTTAAGATAATCAACTATGATGTCAAATGATTTTGGAGGTTTGTCTTAGCTAGAAATTCCTCCGAATGAACAATGAAAAAAGGAAGAACAAAAGTTCTCTCCATGAAGGGGGAGATTTTAGGCAAATACTGCAAATTCAACAATTGTGGCTAATACTTCAAGAAGTTAGGGCCTTCTTGTGAATATGATTGCATATACCATTTTAGTTCTAGACCAATAGAACCACGTATTCGGCCCTGTTTGGTAACACAATTGTCAGAATCTTTTCTTGGTGCCCATTCTTGGGAACACAGAAAACTTGTGTTTGGAATTTTTGGAAAACACAAAAAGTTGTTTTCTTCACCTTATTTAGTAAGTAGCCTAAGTTTGACATAACATCAAAAAACATGTTTTCATATTCTGGGAACCATTTCTGCATCAAAATGGGTATGATATGAAGAAAGATCTGTGTTTCTGTCGTAAAAATCAGTTTTTGAGCAGTGTTCTGCAAGAGTGATTCTGAAAACTGCAATAAACAAGGGACTTGGGCAACCAAGTACAAGTCCTATAAAATGGACATGAAAATGGAGGGGAGCTTAAATCCAGATAATGAAGAAAGTACCTGTTCTTAATGTCAGCAGCCATGGCCATGAATGCCTGTTCCACATTAGTAGAATCTTTTGCACTTGTTTCCATGAATGGAATGCCAATTTCATCTGCAAATGCCTGTCAACAACATAGAAGCACAACCCTGATTTGATTAAGGAATGTGTTTATTCGCCAGAAATTACGAAGTGGTAAAAAGAAAAGCAAGGATATCGGGTTTGTACCTTGGCTTCTTCATAGGACACAGCTCGTTTAGTAGCGAGGTCACATTTATTTCCAACTAGAACTTTGTTCACATTCTCGCTGGCATATCGATCAATTTCACTCAACCATTGTTTAACATTGTTGAAACTCTCCTGGTCTGTTATATCATAAACTATCTGCACGAAATGCCAAATTACATAACAAAAGTAAGTGCAAAAAAATGCAGGAAGAAAGAAAATCAGTAGGGGGAAGTCAAAAAATAACTTACTATAATGCCATGTGCCCCGCGGTAGTAACTGCTAGTAATTGTCCTGAAGCGCTCCTGCCCAGCAGTATCCCACTGCATGCCCGCAAAAGAAAAAGAACAGGAGAATAGGAGGGGATTATGTACAAATCCAAGAACCACAAAGGACATGATATAACGGGCTAAGTAAATACTAGGGACTATGGCACAGAATAGGAGGGGATTATCTGCTCAGAGATGTTTGGCGTGGAAGGCTTAGAATGATGTAACAGTCGCTACTACGGAATAACAGGATCCAAAGTATTGGAATAACCATATAAACTACTGAGTAATGATCTTCCTACTCTGAGTAAGGTGAAAGAATCTTGGCCAGTTAACCATTACCTTTTAAGATCTTGAACCAAAAGTATTTGCTCACTGCATCATACAGTTCGAAACTTCCAATACAATGGCAAAAGTACATTATTAGAGGAGATTAAATATCTTACAATTTGAAGTTTAATGGTCTTTCCATCTTGCTCCACAGTGCGTATTTTCTATGATGGGAAAATAAACATCGTTATAGCTATTTATTATGTCTAGTTGACACTCACACAAATAAACCCATTGATAACAAATGCTTACAAAGTCGACACCAATCGTGCTAATGTAACTGTCCACGTAAGAATCATCCTGCACCAAAGACATAAAGGCAGCAGTCAGTCTAAACAGGATTCAACTCCCATGAACCAAGAAAGATACAAGCAACTTCAGTATCTAGTGCAGAATCAGAATTTATATTCAGCCACGGCCCCGGCTTCTTCAGATGGAACCCCAATACCTCATTCATTAATCAAAAAATCCAGCACACTGCATTACCAACTGCCCAATAGGCAATAACCCACTCATCCAAAACAAAATGCAAGAATTTTCCATGTCAACATAAATGGTTCAATATAGTGTGTTGGAGTGAGAGGTAATCACATTGTATTTAAAAGCAGCAAGGTTGTCAAATTGTGAGTCGAATCGAGAATCAATATGGTTGCTTTCCGAATCGTGAATCGCTCCGATTCGGTCATGATCTCTATAATGCATGGAAACCTATGTTTATAGATTTGGGTAACAAATATATATACTACAAATGCAAGTTTTAGGCCTAAATCAATAAAGATTTCTTCCAAATGATGATTTGATGATAATGTGGAGTATTAGGTAAGTTGCTTCTATTGCAACTACCAAGAAATGATGATTTGTGAATCCTACTTGCGGTTGTTTTTGTAAAAAAGAGTTAAAAGTACAAACAAACCCTTAGAAGGTCCATTGCGTAGTTGAATTCCCTTTATCTTTCTCATTTTTGATTCACTCTTGTAATAAATCTCCCTTTCTTATTACCTATAATACATAAGGAGAAACATAGACAAAAGATGACATATAACACTACGAAAGACCTTAAAAAAAATACTAGTTTGAACCCTTTTCCAACAACGAAAAAGTAAAACTAGAGTAAAAAACGAATTTCAAAAATTCTAAGTGAATCGTTTGATTCACTGATTCGATTCACTGAGTCTCCAATTTGGATCACAGATTCACTTATGATTTGCAGGTATTTCCAATTCAGGCAGCCTATTCTTATTGATTACCCACCGAATCGTATGATACGAATCGTGAATCATACAATTCTAACAACCATGAAAACCAGGGTATTGAACAGATAAACTTGTACCATGATTTAGTTATATACATCCACATTTCTCACATATGAAGAAGCTAGTATACCGTAAGCATATACACAACCAACGGAACTTCCTACACCATGTAGTTAATCTCACTAAGAAAAATTCTACAAACTCAATGTATATAACTTTGTAAGTGACAACGGCCAACTCACAACTTAATGCAGTACATAACCCTTGTACTCTTTTCATCTAATGACGCAAAAGCAATAAAGAAATGAGAAGTTAACAATGATAAGGTGCCAACTGGATGTAATAGCAAAATCCCACTGATGGTACAATTTCGAATTTTTTTCGTACTGGCAATGCGACTGGACTAGATATAAGAAAAACAACGAAACAAGCAATCATGCATGCACAGATTTTACAATTGGCTCGCGTTCAAAGATTCATCCTGGTGATCACATACAGTGTCATCAAAGGAATTGTTGAGTTTACAATTTTATTATGGCAATCAGATTCTTAAGACAGGTTTTGATAGGAATGTTTCCAACAGTTCAGAGCATCTCCACGGTAAGAAGCAAAATTTTATATCAAATACATACTTTGGTGACCCATGTGGCAAGTTAAAGAGTTATGCACTTCAAGGGACTCTTAGAATTTAATTTTTTTATCACTTTTTTTACTCTAAAGGACTCACTTTGCTTAAGAAATCAACAATTCATCAATAATAAGCATTATAAATCTGGTGAGATGGCGATTTGAAGGGTGCTTTCTCTCTCTTCCATGTTGAAGAGAAAGGGAGCTACACCAAAATAATATGGCAAGTTTGCTAACTCCCTTGGAGAGAGTTTTGCTTATGTGGCTCTTCAGATGTAGTTTGGTTTTGGTTTTGCACCTACCCTTGGATATGCTTCTAAGTAATTAACAGCAAAAGTAAAAGGTAAAAAGCCAAAAGGAGGAGGGTAAATATAACTAGTGAATGCTGCTTAACATGTTGGACTGTTCATTTGCTAAACCTAACCCAAACCCAATCAGTTTACAAAGCAGGGACCACAAAATGCAGAAGCAGGTATGCAGATGCACAAGAGAGGGAGAGAGCAGCAAAAGGAACATATCCAGCTAAATTGAGAGGGGATATCTAAGTAATGGTGCTTCCCCCAACTGGTGCAGCAATCCAATGAAATACTGTAACTTAGAAAAGTAGAAAACATTTAACAAGCATGCAATGGAGACCGTAAATATTCTACTTCATCAAAATGAAGAAGGAGAGGTTAGAGGCAATCCAATGCCCTTACAGCAAATCTCAGAAGAAGACATGATTTTCCAACTCCAGAATCTCCAATCAGCAAGAGTTTGAACAAGTAGTCACTGCAAAAGACAATGTATAACAATACTCAGCTGAAAAATTAGAAATATTTGGCAAGGAAAATACAACTTCTACCTTCCAAGGAATAAAATAAAATTGCTGCCTATTTAAGAGTATATCAAACATCAAACTATTCTTCCCCTTGAACACCTTTGTCGTTGAATCATATCTTGTAGGTAAAATCTAGTTGTGATACTTAACTCAAAAATACAACAAAGTCCGATAAACCTGTCAAATGCTGCTAGTGAACTACCCCATAACAAATTTTTTTATAACGAAGGTCAAACACTACTCCATTCACAATCATTTTTTTTATTTTTTTATAACTCAGGAGTCCGGGCAAACATATGTGCACCTCAACTAATTCGGAGGATCAATCCCACGATTCCCACTATCCACTGGGGGGGGGGGGGGGGGGGGGTGGGGTGGGGGGGGCAACTCCCTTTACCATCATTTACTAAACCACCAGTTGATTTCCTTCTTTAATCCTGTTCCTTTTGTTGGGCATGGCATTATATTGGGTAGCCATTAGTTAAACTGTTAAACATTCCACAAAAATTGCAGCTTTACTGGCATTTCTATCCTCTCATAACACGGCGGTACACACAGAAAAATGCCATCATAGCAACACTTCAACACGATCCTCCACAAACCCCATTTCGGCAGAATGATGATTCATGATTTACAACACTTAAAAATCCTCTCTTGCAATAGACAAATACAGTTACTTCTTTTCCCAAATATCTAGGGAGAGGAATAGAGGATAACTCGCAGTGAACAAGAATAACAATACATTTAGCAGTGTTCTAAAACAAGGAAATAATCGGCGATTAATCGCTGGCTGGACCTATCCGATTAGGTCCGACTAACAATTAATCGCCAATTCGCTCGAAGATGGCCGAAAGCCCGACTAGCGCCTAGCAACTTTTAGAACATTGATGATTTCAACTACCACCATCATGTAAAACCCATTTAATCACTTCCCTTAGCTCTTTACTCACTAGTCACTACCTTTCATCTAAATTCCGGGTACAGTTTTATGACAGGTGAAAACTATTCCACATATTCCAACTGGGAAAAAAGATTTAACCTCAAGACCAAAATCTAATATACAATCAATATGAACAACGTCATAAAAGTCTATGTAAAACCAATCAGGTCAACAACTCAGATATTCACAGCGTAAAACGCATTTACGATCAACTAGTGCAAAAAAAAACCCAGATCTAATATAATCTGAACCTGAACTCGCCCTAAACTAACCGAGAGGAACAAAAGAAAAATCGAACGATTGAGTGCAAGAATTTTTCGAACAAAAAGGCATCGATCGGATACTCACTATTCGGGATTCATGACCGGTTTGATGGGGACGGATTCTAGTCTGGGTATCCGGAATTTGGACGGATAATCTTGATCGACAACCGGGGATAGCCGAGCAGAGAAAGGGAGGGATTATTCGGATTCCTTGAAGCAATAGATCGATCCCGATCTATTGAGCACGTTATAATATTTCAATTCAATGCCGCCGACAGGACAGCAAGATTATTTTGTTCACACGTTGGGTGAACATTCCAGTAGAACCAAAAAAAATGTTAAAATGTTAATAATAATTTTTTTTCTGATAAAAAAAATGTTAATTGAAGATGTGTGGCCTCTGATATGTTTATAATTCTGTAATAAAAAAAAGAGTAAATTGAGTAGAAGGACATAATATAGGGGTTTATGCCACAATTAGTCCATTTACTTTTTTCCTTGTAGTCTCCAGGACAATTGACACTCAGTCTCTCAAAAATACCCTCCGACGTATCTGTTCATTTTTTGTGTATCTGTTGAAATTTTAATTTTTTTTTATTTTGACCTTTGACTAGCGTTGACCAGCGTCAACTGGTGTATCTGTTCATTTTTGTTGTATCTGTTGATTTTTTATTTTTACCTCTACCATCCAACCACCATTTCTACCACCACCACCACGACGCCACCACCATCGCCACAATGCCGCCACAACCTCCGCTTCCACCACCATTCCATTACCACCATGCCACCACCTCCACCACCACCACCACCATGCCACCAAACCCTCCATTTTCACCACCACCACGTCGCCACAACCTCCACCACTCAACCACCACTTCCACCACTACCACCACGATGCCACCACCACCGCCACCATGCCACCACAATCTCCACTTCTACCACCACTTCTACCACGACTCCATCACCACCACGCCACCACATCCACCTCCACCTCCACCACCACCACTTTCACCACCGCCATGCCACCACAATCTCCACTTTTTTCCTTGTCGTTTCCAAGACAATTGACACTCAGTCTCTCAAAAATACCCTCCGACGTATCTGTTCATTTTTTGTGTATCTGTTGAAAATTTAATTTTTTTTATTTTGACCGTTGACTAGTGTTGACCAGCGTCAACTGGTGTATCTGTTTATTTTTGTTGTATCTGTTGATTTTTTATTTTTACCTCTACCACCCAACCACCACTTCTACCACCACCACCGCCGCCACCATGCCGTCACAACCTCCGCTTCCACCACCACTCCATTACCACCATGCCACCACCTCCACCACCACCGTGCCACCAAACCCTCCATTTCCACCACCATCACGCCGCCACCAACTCCACCACTCAACCACCACTTCCACCACCACCACCACGACGCCACCGCCACCATGCCACCTCAATATCCACTTCCACCACCACTTCTACCACGACTCCATCACCACCATGCCACCACATCCACCTCCACCACCACCACCACCACCACCACCACCACCATGCCACCACAACCTCCACTTTCACCACCACCTCTACCACCACTCCATCACCACCATGCCACCACTTCCACCATCACCATTACAACACCACCACCACCATGCCACCACAACCTCCACTTCCACAACCACCATACCACCACTCCATCATCACTACGCCACCACCACCTTCACCACTTCTGCCACCATGCCGCCGCCGCCGCCGCCGCCACCATGCCACCATAACCTCCACTTCCACTTCCATCACCACCTCTACCGACACTCCATCACCACCACCACCACCACCACCACCACTTCCACCACCACCATTACGCCGCCGCCGCCACCATGACAACCTCCACTTCCACCACCACTACGCCACCGCCACCACTCTATCACCACCACGCTCACCACCATGACGCCACCACCACCACCATGCCACCAAAACCTCCACTTCCACCCCACCTCTACCACCATTCCTCCACCACAACCATCACCACTTCCACCACACCCCCCCTCCCCTCAGCACCTCCATAACCATTCCACCACCACCACCACTCCAGTTCTCCAATCATGTCTATCACCACCACCACCTCTCCATCGTTACCGCGAGCATCACCACCACAACACAAAACAGATTCAGATACACCAAAACAAATACAATAGATATACCATAACAGATACACCAACAAAAAATAAATAAATACATATATATATATATATATATATATATCAACAGCAAATATACCAAAACAAATACAAATATACCAACAATATTTGTTGGGGTTTGTTCCAGCTTCTCTCTTGCAAAATTGGAGAGAGAAACATATTTTTCGTTTATTTTGGACGGAGGTTGACGGTACGTAGGAGTTTAATTGATGAGTGTTTTTAATACGTCAAGTGTTTATATATGATATTTCGGTAGGGTCAGGTGTTTATGTCTACTACCACCATGACCATGTCTACCACCACCACTCCACAACCACCGCCATTGCCACAACAAAGTCTTTTTTTTCTTCTTAAAACAGATACAGATATACCTAATACAGATACACCAAAACAGATATAATAGATATACTGCAACAGATACACCAACACGCGGATTAAAAAAACAGATACACCAACACAATACAGATACAGTTGTATCAATAGCAGATGTACCAAAATAGATATAAATATACCAAAATACATACACCAACATAACACAAAACAAATATAGATATACTAATACATCAAAACAGATACACCAACACAAAACAGATACAAATATATCAACATCAGATATACCAAAATAAATCCACTTCCACCACCATCATTTCTACCACCACAACCTCCACTTAAAAATACAAATATATCAACAACAGATACACAAAAAATGAACAGATATACCGGTAAATGTCAACGCCGCTCAACGGTAAAAAAAAAAAAAAAAATCAACAGATACACAAAAAATGAACAGATACACTGGTCAACATAAGTCAACGCCGGTCAACAGTCAAAAAATACAACCTCTACCACCACAACCTCCACTTAAAAATACAAATATATCAACAACAGATACACAAAAAAATGAACAGATATACCGGTCAATGTCAACGCCGCTCAACGGTCAAAAAAATAAAAAAAACCAACAGATACGCAAAAAATGAACAGATACACTGGTCAACGTAAGTCAAAGCCGGTCAACAGTCAAAAAAATAAAAAAAAACCAACAGATACACAAAAAATGAACAGATACACTGGTCAACGTAAGTCAACGCCGGTCAACAGTCAAAAAAACAAAAAAAAAAACCAATAGATATACCAAAAGTGAACAGATACACCAGTCAACGCCGGTCAACGGTCAAAATAAAAAAAAAGACATTTTTGTGTTAGCCAAACAAGGTCATTGTCTCATTAAAGTCAATTTAAATGAAAAGACATTTTTTTGTGTTAGCCAAACAAGGCCCTTGTCTCATTAAAGGCAATTTGGTCTTTTCATGGACCTTAAACTTCAAAATATTTTCATTAATGGACTTTACACATCACTGAAACTTAAGCTGGACTAATTCTGCTTTGACACCTCTTCTTTTGGACTTTAGACCAATTTGTTGTAAAAGAAAATTCACCAATCAAAATGGTAGGTAATGATTTTTGGATTTTTAGAGTAAATGATGATACGAACACAACTTTAAAACGCAACTCAAACTACAGCTGCATTCAAGGCCGTTGGATGTTTATGAGTTCCCTACATTTAACGCGATTGTGGGCACAGTTGTGAATGAAGGGTGTGTTACTAGATTTTCCCTCTTTCGTTATTGGCAATGGAGAAAAGGTGGATATTAACCCCGTTTGCTAGCATTTACTATAATTTAACTTATTTTAGCTTATTTGCATTAAAAAAAACTAATGAAGAGTTTTTTTTTTTTTACGGCAATAAAGAGTGTTTGTTACCAGTTATGAATAATCACTTATTTAGCTTTTCTTGATTATTTCACCCAAACAAACTAGAGATTATATTGAATTCCAATTTGAATGTTTTTTGTTTTTTGTTTTGGCTTATTTCAAGTTGTTAATTGATAAAAGATTCATAAAGTGAATAAGTTATTCTTACTCAAGTTTTAAGGACAATGTAGAGATTTCGTTTATAAAAAGATATTTGACATCTTAATCAAGCAAACAACCAAACAGGTTATACTACGCAAGCTCTGAAGCTGCTGGATTTTCAGTGTCACTATGAAGCTATTGGATTTTCAGTGTCTCTATGAAGCCTTTCCCCTCAGCAAGATCATTTTTCGCGAGGAAATTCAGAAAATCTCTGAAGCTGCTCTCTTTATATCCCTTCGGATGCTCTTCATCCACAAGCTCTTCAGCAGTCTCCATTTTCTCATCCATGCCCAAGCTTTGGAGACTGGCAATAGAAATTCTAGTCCTCTCATTACGAAGGGTAGCCCTATGTACCACACTTTTGTACCTCCCATTGCTTAGCACCTCAACATGGTCTCCTACATGGACTTGTAGGGTACCCTTAAGCTCTGGGACTGCCTTCCATTTTCCATCCTCGGTGTCCAAGATTTCGAGGCCGGTTGTGCTCTGAAGGAGGATTGTTAAGCAACTGTAGTCCGAGTGAGACGGAAGTCCTAGTGCAAGGCCCGGTTGGGGACACGGCGGGTAGCAGTTGACGGCCATGACCTGCATTCCTTCCTCCATTTTGTTGCTGAGGTATTTGGCACCGATTCCAAGGCTCTCTGTAATGGCTCCCGTAATTTCCAAGGCTAATTTCCTCACTTCCGCAGCATATCTTCCCATTTGTTCCCTGGCAACCGTAACATTACAAATAGTTGTGTTAAAGATCTACGATACGAGGTCGCTAAGTCAGTCTGTTTTGATATCATTTGGATCGCAAGGAAAGAAAGAGACACACACTTTCTTGCCTAATGATCACTCGTTACGAAAACATTCGCAACACATGGCCTTGTTCGTTTTGTAACTTTGGGTATTTTAGTTTTGGTAGTGGGTGGAAAGAGAAATAGGACAATGATTGAAGAGAGGAGTAATGAGTGGAGAGAGATAAATGAAATTAATAATTGAAAAAATAGGATAATAATTGAAGAAAGATATAGGGTAATGATTGAAAAATAAAGTAAAATAGGCAACGAACAAGGCACTGTTTTCCGATAACTGTTTTCAGGAACTTCCTGAAAATAACAGAATTTTCGGGTAAAGTATTTCAATCGAAAACATACAGCAGAGGAGTGCTGGCCATGACATAACCCAAAAATGACTAGAACCGAAATATGTACCTATAAGCTGGTGGGTTCTCAGGCCATGACATAACCCAGTCTTCCAAGGGATACGCGTAATGTTTAAGAAATACTCGCCAAAACTGAATCTTATCGACTCCATCCTTCAAGCTTGTCCCGTACCTAACCGGCTTATGCACATCATTCGACATGAACTTTGCCTTCTCCTCTTTGGGCAAGCGGAAAAAATCGAAGGCCGAAGAAAGAGCTCCGTCCAGCACAAATTGATCTATTCCGTGATTTGTAATCTGTAAGTCAAAAAATAAAAGCTACTAAAACTGTTATCTCCACTTGATGCCATCACTGTATTAGATATAAAAAAGAAAGAACAATATAGAAGTGGAAATTAAAGGCTTTTGCTCATACTTGTCTGGCATGCACTTACTTGAAAAAATCCATAGCGGCGACAAGCATTTCCAATGTCATTAACGGTTACAGACCGCCGCGAGGAGCTATCTCGAAACCCAACTAAGTCAATAACCGGTACGTAAGCGGTTTCCGGATTCAAACTAGGCCTATGGGAGGTCGGAATCACATAGCATTCCGGGACGTGCGTCGACAATCCAGTCTCTTGTGCGGTTTCTCCCATTGGAAAAGAGCTCGAGCTCTCATCACCCTCCATGTGAAAACCCAAAACCAAAAACGAGTTGTAGTTTCAAAGTAGGCAGTTTTGGGTACTTATATAAAGAAGCTGCGGCCGGAATAGTGTTAGCTAGTGGTCAGAATTAGTTTCATGGGTATGAAGACCATATTAATTTTGGGCAAGCGAAGCTTTGAAAAATGAAATTGTCGGATTTGGCTCCGTTCCCGTGGCCCCTATCTTTTTTGAACAGCTGTGGCCCCTATCAAAAGGAACTGATAATGGAACAAATGCGTCACTTGTCGGCTTAAGTGTGTCCAATTCGAAACTGCACATAATACATGCAGTGGACCCAACGGTGGAGCCAGATTTTAACTCCGGAGGGCCGGCATAGACGCTTAGTAAACATATATTTTTCATCAGAACGTATACCTATATATTATATTATAAGGTTTTTGCTTTTCAATTCTTTATATTTGTTCATTAAATTAAAATGATTCTTTAGGCTATATCAATTATCATTTGCTTATTTTTTTATTTATGAAAGAAATTGGAAAGTGAGAATGTAAAATAACTGATTTTTTATCAAATCGAACCAAAATTATTGTGATTATAAATAGTTATATACGAATAATTTTCAATAATATTCAAAATCAGATATATATATATATATATACATATATACAAAATAAAAAATTTTAAAACTCAAACTCTCGTAGAGCTGGGGCCGAAAGATCAGCCCTCCAAACTTTAACATAGCTCCGCCCCTGAACCCGATAAAAAAAGTACTGGTTAGTTTTCGGGACTTGCAAGTTGCAACCAAAAACCGGAGTCTTCCCTCCAAGGGCTTGCTGTGGTTTCCCCATTCACTGCCACTTGTGTATGACGAAATCATACTATAAGTGGGGTGGCCTGCTGTTCACCCAGCATGCCACAATGGTATGAATGTAATGATGTCTTTAATCTTTATCAATCCCAAATGGGGATTGCGTGATGCAGTCATCCAAGGGATTGCCACAATGGTCTGAGCTAGCCTAGCGGCGGATTCAGGATTTTAGTTCAGCGTTGACGAAATCGTGTATGAAATTTTTGTGATGCAAAACTCTATCTTAAACACAGATTTTTACTTGATTAAAAGTAAATTGAGCTTGATTTGTTTTGTTGTCATATACTATCTATTTACTCACCATTGTAAGTAGATTTTCACATATTTTCACTTAATACATTGGCTATACACGAATGACCCAATGCAACAATAACAAAGGAAAATTAAATTATATTTAAAGAATACGAAATTTTAGTGTAATTTTTTTGAACCCCTCAAACTAGTAAAGCCGCCCATGCTTACGTTATATAATTAGAGCAAAGATTTAGATGTATTTGACATAAAAATATGGGAAATAAGTTAGTATTTGTTATTCACGTGAAAGAATAATAGTACTTCACCTTTTACTTTTGTGTTTTTGCACCGCTTTAAGTTTTAGGTTCTCAAATAGTCAAATTTATTTAAGCTGAGTTTATTTTGTTTTGTTGGGCTATAACATTTCAAGTGGTGTAATCGGCAGCAGTACCTAGTCGGTCCAAAATGACAAGTTTATCCACTAGTGGGTCCAAAATGACAAGTTTATCCACATTGCTAACAAAGAGCGTAGGAAGTGGATCTTCTCCAATACAAGTTTTGAACCGAAGCAAATAGTCAAAATTTGGACCGTCAAATGCTGTAATCAGTGATTCTAATATGCTCAGAGACTATTCGCGTCACGAAGAGTTTGTGAGCAAATCTGAACCATTAATTTTTCCAATGTGCAGTCCAAATTAGAACTGTTTCCTCCAAGCCTAAACTTGGACTGAAAAAGATTTGATCCCAAAAGTGCATTTCATGAGTATATATTACATAAGAGCATCCTCATTGTAATAAGCAAATGTGTATGGATAAGTAAATTTAACAATAATACTCAAAAAATATCTCACATTGTAATAAGCAAAGTTACAAATATTTTAGCAAATAACCAAATTTCACCCATTCCATAACCAAACATAACAACTTTTACCAATACCAAAACTTAATAACCAAACTCAAAACTCAAAAACTCAAAACACCCCACATTGGAATCATCTCATTGAGATGAATAATTTTGTGTGGTCGAGTACGTAATTGGAACTCATTTGTGATTGGACAAATGTGCATTGTGTATTATGGTTTTTTTTTGTTTGTTAGGGAAGCAAAAATAACCAATATGGAGGTAGAGGTTGTTAAGTTTAATTATGGATTAAATAAAAAATTAAATATTGACATGACACATTTTGATTATTGGTTTTGATTATTACTATTGCGGATGCTCTAAGAACTACAAAATAACAAGATATAGTTCTTTCTCTCCTACAAGATGCTAGACTTTGCAATAATGTAATCGATACTTCCTCTGTCCGTGTCTGTTAGTCCCTTTTGGAAATCTGTGCCATTTTCAATTGTTCATATCTTTTAATATGTGATAAGCACCCAATAATGCATATTCTTGGTACTTAAGTCATTAGTTTTATCGTGCTTATATTTATAAAGTTAGTGTTTTCTTTGATATTGCACGTAGATATGTTGATTTGGTTTTGTAGGTAAATTGATGAATAAAGCGCAGTTTTAAAACTTGGAGCAATCGTGGAGGTTTCCAAGAGCTAGAGTATTTAAGAATGAAGTCGCCAAGAGCTGTCAGGTGGTCAAGACTATTGCAAATCAAGACGTAGGCCAAAAGTTGAAGAACCAGAGATTTCGAAGGCGGTATCAATACAAGCTTTTGTTGTATCGATACCCGTTTGCAAGATAGATTCTAATGGGGTTGTAGCCATTGGGTATTGATACAGCCTTTTGTTGTATCGATACCGAGTAGTTACGGTGGTCCAGTGGAATTAACTCAAAGCTTTTCGATATCGATACTCCACTTCTTTGTATCGATATCGAGGCCTTTATAACAGATTTCAAGTACGTTTTTGGGATATTTTGTGAGAAAAAAAGGGGCCCCGTATAAATACCCCATATCTCACAATCATTAGTACGTTTTTTCAAATCTAGCCTAGATTTCATTTCTTGTTGCTCACTCTTACTTGTTCTTAGTTAATTATGCACTTTTCTACCTTAGATAATCTTAGTTTGTTATTTTCGTTTTCATTAAAGTTGTAGCTACACACTTGATCTTTATAAATCTCTAGTTTAATTTGAATTCTGTTAGTTAAATATGTTTTCCATAATTAGCTTTGTTGATTCAATTTCTAGCATGAGTGAGTAGTTAATTAGGCTTGGTCATGGGGTGATTAGTATTTCATGACTTGAATTGATCATGATTTTCTCTCAATAAATCTTAATGTTTAGTTGGAAAATTAAGATAGTTCATGTTTGTCTATCAAAACTTGGCGGTGTTAACCTTTTTGATTTTGCGTAGGCAAGAACGAGCTTACTTGCCACGCATTATGCTTGGAGCTATATCATCCCTTACGTTTGCCAAATGAATACTAGAACTCGCTTGGTGTTTCGACTCATTTTCTAGTAAAACGGTCTTAATGATAAATCTTTCGGTTTGGGAGATCGTTAACGCTCATCTCAAATCGAGTAAATCAAGAGAAAAACTGATTGATCCGAGTTATGGGTATTGAGATTCCCTAGACCTAGCCGCTTAGTCTAAATAGTTTTAAAACTCAATTTTATGCAATTTTTCTCTGTTTCAAATTGCACCTAAAGTTGGCCGTCTCGTGGCCGTGAATCTTACTTCTACAAATCCAATCAAGCCGTGATGATATTCCCTTGGGTACGATACCCGATCTTCCGAATTATTATGCTTTTTTCGACGTATTAGCCCTACGCTTAAGGTGCTATTAATCATATCGAGTAGACAACGAAGCAATATGGACTCCAAAAAATATGCAATATGGATCTTATTTAATAAATCTTAATTAGTTTTATTATTCTGTGTTCTCAAAATTGCAAAAAATATTATAAATTGGAAGTTTTAAAATAATTTAAAAATTGCACGAATTTTCGTAATGGACTAACAAAGGCACATGGAGGGAGTACTTTTTTTTTTAATCATTAAAAACGCTTTAAGGGCATCTCTAGTGGGTGATGTTAATCCATTATTAGGGTTAGATTTTACTGACAAAAATCAGGTAGCTAACTTTTGCTTATTTTTTTGCTTCTGGTGGTTGTGCTAAGGGCTTGCTAACTTTAACAAAAGTTAACTGTGTAGCAACGCGGCTAGCAATACAAATAGAAGAGAGGGAAGAGAGAGGGAGAGACGGCTGGCACGACAAAGGAGAAAAGGAGAAAAAGGGACGGGGGGGATGGGCCACATGAATATATATATATATATAAAATATATATTGGGCGGTTCGAGAGACACCCAAAAAAAACCTTAAAAAATACCTCATATATATATATATATATATATATATATATATATTGGGCGGTTCAATATGATCAGAACGTGATTTTAAGGTTATCCGCGAGAAATTACCAAAAAAAATGACCAGGAATAGTTTGATCTAAGCAGTTTTTAGCTTAGATTTAATGAACGGTTCAGTTAAAAACTATTCAAAATAAGCACTTCCTAGTCTTTTTTTTTTTTTGCTAATTTCACGTGGGCATCCTTAAAATCACATTCTGCACACATTGAACGGTTCGGATCATAAAAATTTGATCTGGAACTATAAGATTGAGATTTTGAATGTTTTTTTAGGTGTTTTTTTGGGTGTCCACGGAACTGCTATATATATATATATATTTACATCTCTTAACTTAAACTACCACACAACTTTAACTACACCACTATAACACACATTTACTTTTTCAATTTATACACTCTTAACAAACAATAAATGGAGCCCACTTTATACACTTTATGTCTAACACATAATTTTTAACCAAATGACTAGAGATGCTCTAACAGGTTACACAACCACATCGGCTTGGATAACAGAGACAAGAGAAAAAGGGGGCAAAGCCACCCAATTACAAGAAAGAGATCCCTTAAAAGCTAAAGAAGCTACCTAATAAGCTAAACTATTGGCTGCACGTCGAACTCATCGCAGAGTGAGCTTGCTAGCTGCCATTAAGGGGTTGTTCTTCTTAATAATCCACTGGCTTTCCCTCCAAAAATAATCCAAACAAACCCACAAAAAAACAAAAATAAGCCAATAAGCCATTTGTTTCGTCTTTATTCAAAAAAAATTGGATTTCGGTCAAAAAAATTTACTTTTTAGATTCCTTTCGTCATGAGGATGCAATAATCCCCAAAAAATTGACAATAAGCCAAGTGATACGAAAAAAATTTGAATAAGAACAAAAAATAAGCCACTTTGGCTTATTTATCCGAACACCCTATAACTCGCGGATGTCTAGAACTAAGGGGGCAAAAAACTTTCCAATTAAGGAGGCACAAGCTCAGAAACACTAAAGTGGATTGCCTCCTGTTATCAGATTCAGAAGCCGTTCCAGTTTTTAGGAAAAGGAAGTTTTAGAAAAGGAAGGTAATTTCAAGCTCCAAAATCATGTATTTACGTAAATAATTTTCTTATCAATATGGATCTTGTTTGATAGATCTCATTGAGATCTTTTAAACGATGCAAAAAAAATTAAAAAATTATTTTTTATTTTCGTTATATTTGAGTTCGAAATTACCTTCTTTTTAAAAAAGAAGGTTTTTAGAGAAAGCGGAACGGGGCCTCAACTTCAATTCCTGAGAGACCCATTGCTGCCACCATCAAGCAAGCTTCGAGAATAGACAGGGCAAGGCTATACATCTAATCCAAAGGAACAATATCAACAAGTTGTCGATTTTAGATTAATAACTCAACAACATAAAATGATTAAAAGAACCCTAAACAAGTTCTTTGTTGAACCACCGAGGGTGGTAGCCCAGCTGGCCTGGGTGATGGGGCTTGAGTGCCTTTCCCTCCATGTGCACTCGAGTTCGAGCCCCTCCAGTGGCAAAAAAACTTATATGCGCTGGAGGGACGCATGGAGGGCCCTATGCCAGCTGTGCACCTAGGTGGTGCTGTGGTGACGGCCTGTCCTCACGGATAGTAGCTATGGCTCGAACCGAACATTCCACAGCGGGTTGGGAGCCCCTATGGTCACGCCCAAGGGGGGTTGCTACGCCGGTCGCCCCCTCCTACCCTTTTTGTTTATCAAAAAAAAAAAAAAAAAAAAGTTCTTTGTTGAACAAAAGTAGAGCACAATTTAACTAAACTAGCGTTGGGCACGTGCTTTTGCACGTGCTGCCCTACAGAATCCCTCGGTCCTCAATTCTGATCGTCATATTGGTTAAAATCAATGGTCAATAACTTTTGATAAAAAGTATCACACACACGTGATTATGCTATTGGATTATGATTATAATCATGTGATCACAATTATAAATTTAGTCGCCAATATTATGTTGATATATATTTCATTTGTACATCAAAATCGCTAACGTCATTAACTACCCTCGTCAGTCGCTGCCATCACATTTTGAAATGATTTTTTTTTTTTTGCCTCATAGTCTATTATTTTTTGCACTATTTCTATTGAGAACCACTTTAAATCTTCTCTTATGGATCCGCCTCACTCGCTTCTACCATATTTGTCATATTCCTTCTTTAATTTTATCCAATACTATGAATTGGCTGGCACAAGCTGTTACATAAATAATATTTATTGCCGCCATCATCTCGGCTATCATTTTTTTTGGGGGAACACTAGGTTTTTAATTGTAGTATAGATTAGAAGAAAACAATGGTGACTAACCGAAGGAACGAGACTGAGTCCCCCTATAAGCAGGGGGCAAGGGGGTTTGTTTAGAGCTCCGAGTTACTGAGCTAGCCATCTTTCCGGGTGTAACTATTGTACGGGCTAGAGTAAGTCGGAGGAGTTGAGCATCACGCCATTCCTGACATGAGGAAGGAATGGGAATAAATGATGACCTTCTCTTATAGGAGGAAGTGGTAATGTTACGGGAGTGAGTGAAGCGGTACAGTTTCAAAATGTCTCTACGAGGTAAACTCATTATATGACTATCTTTTAAGTACGTACAGAGAATCTTTGTTTAAAGTCTATGATAACATAACGGGAAAATTTCAAAAAAACCCCTGACCTTTTAACTCAATGTCCCATAAGCACCTGACCTTCAAAAAATGTCAATCCCCCACCTGACCTTATCACTCAGTCATCAATTAACCCCCTCATCCAATTTTCCGTCCAAAATCTAACGGAATTGATGACATGGCGTTTGTGTGGACATTTTAGCCTTAAAAAGGAGACACCTGTGCACCACACAATAAATTCACAGACTGAGGTACACCCAATCCCCCCTTTTGGGGGGATGGAAGGCCGAATTGGGTTTTTTTTTTTAATTGCATAGTTTTGTAAATTGAGTCACGGTTCTGGATACATTTAGGCCCTGTTTGGCTAAATAAGCCTACTGGTTTATTTTTTGTCCTTATTCAAATTTGTTTTGTATTTATTAGTTTTTCGTCAATTTTTTGGGATTAATGCATTGTCATGACGAGAAGTATCTATAAAATAAAAAATTATGATCAAAATCTAATTCTTTTTGAATAAAAAAAAATTGGTTTATTTTTGTCTTTATTCAAAAAAATTAGGTTTTGATGGTAATTTTTTACTTTTTAGATTCCTCTTGTCACGATAATGCAATAATTTTCAAAAAATTGATGAAAAACTAACAAATACGAAAAAAATTGAATAAGAACAAAAAAATAAATTATTTTGCTTATTTAGCCGGACGGAGCCTTAGTTACCGGAAAAAGAAATGTGGTTGCCGAAACCACGGGGAAGACAACGGGGAGAATTGGGTGTGCCTCAGTCTGTGAATTTATTGTGTGGTGCACAGGTGTCTCCTTTTTAGGGCTAAAATGTCCACACAAACGCCATGTCATCAATTCCGTTAGATTTTGGACGGAAAATTGGGTGAGGGGGTTAATTGATGACGGAGTGATAAGGTCAGGTGGGGGATTGACATTTTTTGAAGGTCAGGTGCTTATGGGACATTGAGTTAAAAGGTCAGGGGTTTTTTTGAAATTTTCCCTAACATAAAATACTTGAGTTTAATGATTTTGTATCATTTATCTTTCAATAGTTGCTAATAAAATTCCTTGGAGCCCGTTTTTGTAATATAAAAGTGGCTGTTGAATATTAGTATCTTAAAGGGCAGGACCCACAAATATCTGCTTATTAAATGTCATGGGTCCAATTTCTAAATTTTTAAGGTTTGTATTTATTATTATGGGTCCCTCAAAATAATAAGTACAAAGTTCCTACTTCTGAAATGTCGTGAGTCCCACTTAAAAATTTTAAGTCTATTATTGAACCCAATTCTATGAAAAATGGTGTAAAAGAGGAATGGATCTCTTGATTCCTGACAGTCCAATAAAGCATGATCCAATGCTTCATTACCCTTTGAGACAAGATCATTTTGGTAAATTTAGGATGGATCCAATTATGGAGGAAATAATTTGTCAGTAAAAAGGAGAATAATCTAACCACCCATATTAAATTTGCTCAACATTGTACTCTATTTATTTTTAGAAGGTCTAATAATCCAATAAGCCAGTAATCCAATAAAAAACCTAAAGCCCAACAAGATCTTAAACTGGGCCGGTCCGGTCCGGACTACAAGTGGATTTCGAGAAGGGTGGATGGAATTACTAAACTACCCTTCTATTCCGCCGACTCATCTGCCCCAAGCAGCAGCCCTTTTATACGGAGAGAGACAACATCGCAGCATCAGAAAAATCCTAGAGAGAGAGATAGAGAGAGAGATGGCAGGAGCAATGGAGGAAGACAACGGTGGCGGGGAATTCTACCTCCGGTACTACGTAGGGCACAAGGGGAAGTTCGGTCACGAGTTCCTGGAGTTCGAGTTCCGTCCAGACGGAAAGCTCCGATACGCCAACAACTCCAACTACAAGAACGACACCATGATCCGCAAGGAGGTCTTCCTCACCCCCGCCGCCATCCGCGAGTGCCGCCGCATCGTCTCCGACAGCGAGGTACAACAATGCGAAACCCTAATTTATTGCTCTCGCCTAGAAATATTGGAAACCCTATTAAGTCGTTTCTGTTTCAAGAAAAATCGTGTGGGCTATTAGGTTTGTATTTGTAATCTTGGGTTAACAATATCTGCACTTTGCAAGTTTATTTGGTTGTTTCATGTTTGTGCTTTGGGTTGTTTTGTCTAGTATATTTCATTCCGTCTAGTATATTTCATTCCCCAAAAGATTGAATCAAAATCCACTACCTGTTTACATGGGTCAATGCTGGATTGAACTCATTAAAACGTAAATGACATAGGTTTAAATACAGACATAGAGTTCAAAGCAAAGCGAAACCTAACTAATCTCTAAGATGGTCAATGCCCATGCCATCTTCGAACAAAATGGCGAACCGATTGAGGTGAATCTTCAGTTATCACAAACTCTTCCGTTTGTTCTGCTCCTAACATGGCCATGTGATCCGCACTTTGGTAGCTTGTCTAAGGATGTGAACAAGAGAAGTTTGGGTGCGGGTCAGCAGTATTTTTGAGTCCATGATCAGAGCTTGTTGGGGCTGACTAGCAGGGTAGCCTTCATTGATCAATTCAACACCAGTAAGAGAGTCTGTGTTCATACAAAGATTTTAGGGTCCTTTTTCCAGGTTTATAGTGAGGCCTCTATAGATTCCCCAGATCTCCGTCTCTAAACAAGAGCTGCAGCTTAGTTTGTTATAACAGCCCAATAGCCATTTGCCCATATGGCCTCTGAACAGGCCCAGGCGTCCATAACCAGCTCTTCCATTGCTTTCATACCAACAACAAGCTGTGTTTAATTTGATCCCAGCTGCAATAGGAAGAAACCGACGAATTAGGTTACAGGGAGCATTGCCGTCGTGGAGAGGAGACTTGGATACAGTGTTTCTGTAACTCGTTTGAGTGTCTACTTCCAAATTATTAAAGCTTATCTTGGTGCTATCTTTCCAAATTTGCCAAATAATAACAAGAAGAAGAGTTTTTCAAGAAACATCATTTCCTATGCCAGATTAACCTTTTAACTTAAGATTGGTAGAATCCAATCTCAGGTTGTGCATTCAAGAGGGCTCCTCCTCAAATGGTTTTTGGGGTAATAGGTCAGAGAGCATTAGCCTTAACACAACCCTGTAAGAGGTGTGTTATGTCTTCTGGACTGGAGTTGCAGCGAGGGCAAGCACTGGAGGTAGCAATGCCTCTAATGGCATGCATAGGATTAGTAGGAAGTCTATCATGCAAGAGATGCCACACAAGTTTTGAGTTTTGGGGAATTTTTCAGTTTCCAAATCCACATCCATCCAGTGATATTGTTATCCTCGCGATTAAAGAGCTCTTACGCAGCCGCAACAGAGAAGTTACCATTGTGGGAACCAACCCATGAAGTCTGTCAGGAGTATTGGAGTATCTAGGGATATGAATTTGTAAAATCTCATCCAAGGTCTGATTAGAGACAATGTGGGAGATGTTTGAAAGATCCCAGTTAGTGCGATAAGTAGTAGTGAATAATGGATTTCTCTTTGTCCATGTTCTCGTGGTGTTCTTCGTGTATGGTTTCGTTTTCTTTATTGTCCGTGTAGATTGATTTGTGTTGTTTGTCCGTGTAGAGTATTATGGTTGTTGCATTTTGTTTTCTTGTTGTTGCATTGGAAGTGGGTTATTTCTGGGCATAGTAAGGGTGTTTAGTACATGGGTATTTGCCTTTGCAAAACTTTAGATGAATTTTTTTGTTCTATTTGGTGTAGATAATGAAGGAAGATGATAACAACTGGCCAGAGCCAGATCGTGTCGGGAGACAAGAGCTGGAGATTGTTATGGGGAATGAACACATATCATTTACGACATCGAAGATTGGGTCACTCGTTGATGTCCAATCCAGTAAAGATCCAGAAGGCCTCCGCATCTTCTACTATCTTGTTCAGGTCACGGAAATATTTCCTTCAACTCCTACAGCTAATCTATAGAGCTCTCTCTCTCTCTCTCTCTCTCACACACACACACACACATGCACACACCTACACACGCACGCACACACGTGTAAAGTCTTTCTATGTCTCCCTGTATAAAGGGAGAGTGCCTTAAACAGTACTTAGGGCCTGTAATTAAACAGTGTATTTGCTCTGGAATTAAACAGTATATCCACTCAAGTATTAGTTACAACTTGACAATAGCCTAATTCATTTACCATTCTACCCTTAAGAAACCTTTTTTGCTTTGGACATAACAAGTAAATACATTATGCCCTGTGGATACTCTCGAAAACAAGGAAGAGAGCTCTTGTTTTTCTTCCCCCACTACTTCTTCGAAGCAATTCAATAGGTACTCTCCTTTCCACTTCATCATTCTATGGAAACATAGGGCTTCGAAAACGGAACTTTGCGGTCAGTTTTTTTATCCTCTTTCAAATTGGTCAATCTTTTCTATCTAGGTGATTCCAAAATTGGTGATGGGGCTCTGAATTGTTCTTTCTTCATATTCTTTTCCTCAACTCCGTGAGTTGCCTTGGCTGAATTGCACAATACTTTAATCGATAAAATGGTCTTCTCAAGCGAGTTTAGCATGATTGTTGGTCGGAAACTTGGAGTAATTTGATGCCATTTGATTACTCTAGTTATCCCTGTGTGATGGGAAAACTCTGCATATATAACAAGGGTATCTAGAAAGGGAACATGTGTACGCATATTGCTCTGAATGGCTGGATTACCTGGAATCATACTTTTTTTACCTTCTCTCTCTCTCTCTCTCTCTCTCTCTCTCTCTCTCTTTACCTTCTCATTCGTAAAGATATGTTTCTATGATTCTTTTACAGGCCTACTAGTTGACCCCTTGCTTGTTGCCATCATGCACAGATGGTTTAAAAGAGTCAACTTAACTAACTATAGCGCTCAGAATTCACCATTAACTTATTAAGTCTGATGGTCTCTGGAGATGGAACTTATCTTCTACACTTGCAGAGTGTGTGGAATTCATTGATGGCACCTAGCTGTTCATAACATGGATGTGCTGAAAAAGATTACCTTCCCTATAGATTTACCTATCTGTGTTGATAAAAGTACTTCACCAACACATATGCTTATATGATAGGGTTTGCAGAAATGTCCTATAGATGCAAATGAAATGATTTAGTTCCTCTTAAATTGCGTAATATTTAGGATTTATTCCTGGTTCAGCACTATGACTCTTTCTTTTTTCGTTGCTGATGAAGGTGTATCCATTTTCCTTTTCTTCTTGTTGCAGGATTTGAAGTGTTTTGTGTTCTCTCTTATCTCACTCCACTTCAAGATCAAACCAATATAATGGCAGGATTTGTTATCGCTAAAGAGGTGATTCAATGAGTGTCTGGGAGCATGGTAACTGGGCTTTCTTAGTTTTTATTCTGTTTTAGAGTAACTGGGCTTTCTTAGTTTTTGGGTTGTATGACTATGCAGTTTGAACGGGAGTATGATTGGAAACGTTGATGAAGTGAACTTATGCGTAAATGAGTTTTATTGGTGGTGGAACATGTCATATATCCATTTTAATCTACTGCTGCTGATTAGTTTCATGAGTGTGTTTGTGTGTATTTTTTTTTTAAAACTCTGCGGACGATGGGCCGGCTTTAGGGGAGCTCATTTAAAGCTGGGGCAAAATCCTGTACTGTATGGGTATTACCACAGCTGCTCAATATACGAGGTTGATATCATGCTGGTGGGAGTGAAACTTCATTTCCCTGCTTTTCGAGGACTTTCCAGACAGATTCTGGAAAGTGGAGGAAAGAAATTCTGGTGATACATGAAAGCGGCATATCATTCTGCCCGCATAATGTGCCGCTATAATAGTATGCTAGGTACAGGTATATATTCTGGTGGAGCATTTGGACAAATTTTGTAGGGTCACAGGCATTTACAATGCCTTTTTTCGTAACTTATTGTTTGTTTCTCTGGTGCTTTTAATTTCTCCTTAAATTATGTGAACTTAGCCTTTCAACTTTAGAGAGGTACTCCACTTGATTGTGTGTTTATCTTGTTGTCTACGCATTGAGGTCCAGAGACCGGGTGAAAGTCTCCTGTGTATCGGGTATATATCTCTGTCCTCATAATTTAGAGGGGACACGTGGTGCTTCAAGGGTCTTTTTCACCATATATTTGTGCGGCAGCAACTCACTTGGTAAAACTTACACAAAGACACCACTGAATAATCACTTAGAGAGAGGGGATGTGTACCCCTTCACTCGAGAGGGGAATATAGATCCATATTACATATGGGGTCTTCACCCGTTTATGTAGATGTATATATCAACTCCTGCCCATTCTAGACTCTTCCAACTTAATACTCCACCAGACTGCAACAAACTACTGAGAACTAGGCAAGGTTAATGAACCGGACAGAAATTCCACAATCCAAAGTCAGCTTAAACACGTTTTTTTTTTTTTTATAGTGTGATCCGCATTAACACGTTTTTTGTATTCACACTTTCTGGGCTGATATTAGAAGATCAGGAGAAAAACAAGTGGCAGAGTACGAACCATCACAAATTTTTTTGGAAGCCATCAGAAATTAAAAATTAGTCATCAGAAGACAGACAAAGGAGGACTAAGAGCAACTACCCTTTTTTCTATTGATATGTCAAAAACTGGAAACCCATGTATACGATTTTTAGAGTATCGACTCTAAATTCCACTTGTGTTTTTAAAGCTGTTTTCCTATCATATATTTTTGGAGTTCGAATAAATAAATAAATAAATAAATCCTTCGTGGGAAAAGTGGGAGAAAAAAATGAAACGCAAAAATCATCTCCAACCAACCCCCACTGCGGTTCTTCCCAGATAACTAAACTCAACACGTCACCGCCCAACAAATCACAATGCTCCTCCTCCACCCCGCCACCTTCACCACCACCACCTTCTCGACCTCCTCTCTCTCCTCCTCCCCACTCTCTCTCTCCAAATTCCCCACCCGAACCAACCTCCCCACCATACACTCCTCTCTCTCTTCCCCCCAAACAATGAGCAGCTGGCTAGGCAAACTCGGCTTCGGTGCCCGCCTCCCCACCGAATCGCCCACAGACCCCTCCTCCTCCTCCATCGCCCAATCCCCCGACGACGATACCCCCGCGGCGGGCCAGGCGTTCGCCCAATTCGGCGCCGGGTGCTTCTGGGGCGTAGAACTGGCGTTCCAGAGGATCCCCGGGGTGACCAAAACGGAGGTGGGGTACAGCCAGGGGTACGTGGACAAGCCGACGTACAACGACGTGTGCTCGGGCACCACAGGGCACTCGGAGGTGGTCAGGGTTCAGTATGATCCCAAGGAGTGCAGCTACGAGGCCTTGCTCGATGCGTTCTGGGACAGGCACGACCCCACCACGCTTAATCGCCAGGTGGGTTTTGTTGGACTTTTATGGTTCTTGTTGCTGGATTCTGTGGCTTTTGTTGTTGAATTTAATTTGATGGATTTTGGTTTCGAATTGCCGTTGATAATTGAGTTGGTGTTTGTGGTTTTTGGGGACTTATAAACAAAAGCTCGTACAGGGTTTCTTTTGTTTGGTTTGAATTTAGGGGAGGTTTTTGAGTTAATTAGTGGAGAGAGATAGACATAGAAATGAGAATAATAATTTGAGAGAAAAGTTATTGTGGACCGTGCTCAGAGGTGGTTCTAGTTGTTGGATTTTGTGGCTTTTGTTGAATTTTTGATGGGTTTTGATTGAATCGCAATAGATAATTGAGTTGGTTTTTGTGGTTTTTACTTTTTTGGGACTTATAAACAAAAGAACATACCGGTTTCTTACTGGGCTGATTGGGGTATCTTAGTATTTGCTCAATCATCAGGTGGGTTTGTTGGATTTACTCAGTTTAGGGTTATAGTGGCTGTATTCTGTGGGTTTGGGTATTAAATTTTGATGGGTTTTGGTTGGATTGATAGATAATTGAGTTGGTAGTTGCCTCTAGTGTTTGTGGTTTTAGCTTCTTCATTTTTCCCTTGTAGGGCTTATTGGGTATCTTATTTTTGGGATAACAATTAGTTCATTGAATCTGTTTTAGGTGCTTTGAGTTTTGAGGGCTTTAGATTCTTGATCAGGGTTTTTTTATCAATGAATTTTTGGTTTAAATATATTTTGGGTTTGTTTATCTATGAATTTTTGTTTTTAGGTTGTTCAATCCCCACCCCGCCCTCCTTTTTTTTTTTTTTTTTTTTAAATGAGCTCTGCTGAGAGCATCTTGAAACATGATGGCTTTGACAGAGCTCAATAGGAAAACAGATTCATTTAGCCAACTCAGTTTGGTTTGGTTTGGTTAGTTTTTGTTGATTATATCTGGAGACAAGAGTGTTCCACTCGCTGATTTGTAATAGGAAGAACCAGGACCTCTTGTTTGACATGACTTTGAACTTTGAGGTGCCTTCCGAGATCTGATAGGCTGTAGTTTTTCCTTTTCCTTTTTTGGGTGGATGGGTGCAAGTTTATAGGAGTACAAGGAAAGAAGTAGATAATCAAGGATGGTATACGCCTCCAAAGAAAACATCAAACTATCCTTAGGAGACTATAGGAAAAAGTAGGGGACTAATGCAGCTTGAAAATGAAATGAGGAATTGCCGAATTGATTCAAAGGACACTGATTCGGCTGACTCTAACAAAACTCATTCTTATTTTGCTTATACCTGTTGTAGACTGAAGTGGCTTCAAATCTAGTACTTCTGCGGATCCAGATCTAGTACTTCTAGGTTACTCTGTGACATGTGCTTTTTCTGCTTAGCAGTCTTCTTAGCAGTTACCATCACATGACAAATGCTGAAAGTCGAACTCCATTGGGGGACTAGCATGTACATTTTCACGCCCAAATGACACATTTTTTGGCTACCATTGTGGCGTGCAATTAAATACCTATGTTGCCTTGGCTCAGACTTTCTGCTTGCAAATGCTTACCACCACTTAAGCAATTTTGCAAGTTTAACTCAATCGGGGATTGGTATGTACAAGAGAGAGTATCCAACATCGCGGAGGAGTTATTTTTCCTACGTCAAGACTATAGAGTGGGTCAAGGTCATTGTAGCCTATAGGACATGTACTAGGGGGAAATGGCTAGGGACGGCCCAAGGTATTTTGGGGCCCAAGCCAAATCGTCAAGTGGGGCCTCACAATTAAATAGAATAGAGACAATTTCTGTAGATAAATTTTTTAGACCACATTGAACATATAACACACTTTGGTTCAGTGGTCTAGGTGTTTCCTTGTGTTCTCTTTGATGCAAGATCAAAACCCAGTAGCGTCAGATTTCCACAAGGCTATCATTTTTTGACAAATAAAAACTTAAAAGAAGTGTTTAGAGCGGGAATCGAAACCAATCACCCTACATGGTATGAAAATCATCTTACCACTGCACCAAGGGGGGCACTTGCATAGTTTCTGTTGCGAAGTACTAACATATATCTATAGAAAATTAGAGACCGGTCCTCCTTTTTTGGTTCGGTTTCATCCCAACCCTAATATATTTCACCGATGCTGAATGGCTTGGTTTTGTAGTGTGACGGATGTTTTTGCCCCAAATCCCAAACGAAATAAAAGCACTCGCAACCTAGATGAAGACATAAACCCTTTCTCCATTGCAAAGCTGCCTGATGCGCAACCTCGTTGCCACCAAACACCCTAGAGAGCGAGCAAAAGAAGTCGTCAATGGAGTCTTCCGATTTCTTCGTTTGAAACTTCGATTTCTTGGAAAAAACCCCGACAATGTACGATGGAGAAATGGACGAAGAGATGCCTCAGCCACCGTAATCTTCGGCTTCTTCGCCTTATTCGCTGCCTCCGCACAGCCACCATCTTTCCCGCCGCTTTAAACATTCGAAGTCGCTGCCGTCATCCTTGTCGCAGTTCAATTTGGCATCTCCTCCTCCTGCGGTGGCCATGGCGGCTTCCCTCTGAGCTTTTGAACGACTGTGGCGGCGATCCTCGGACTGTTGCTCGATCAACCGAAACACATCGCCGGAGCCAGCGTAGGACGTCATTTGGTCGGAAAAGGTCTTGGGAGGCTAATTAGTGGATGCTTGCTTCCTTTTGTTTTGCTTCTGGTAGGACACCTTTTCCCACCTGTATTCGGCGTCGTCATCATGGTTATGATGATAGTATTATTTTTGAAAAGAAGTGTGTACATACTAAAATGTATTTGTGAGAAATGAAAAATTCAAATCCATCTAAATCTGTATTTGATGAGCTTTGAAATCTTAGTTTGGTAACGAGGTTAGAACAGTGTATTTTTTTATGAGAACTATCTATGAGAACTATGTATTTTCTATGAGAATTGTGTATTGTCTGGGAGAACTGTGTATTTTATATAAGAACTGTGTATTATCTATGAGAACCGTGTATTTTAGTATGTGGTGAGGCTATTTGAATTGTATATTTTTCTATGAGAACTGTATAATTTCTATGGGAACTGTATATTTTTCTATTTGATTACTTTTTTAAGACATGGCAGTGAGAACATTTATAGCTATATTTATTTTGATTACCTTTTTTATTTTTGTTCAATTTTTGTTCATGTGTATATTTTCTATGAGAACTGTGTGTTGTTCATGAGAATTGTCTATTTTTCTATGAGAACTTCATATTTTTCTATGAGAACTGTGTATTGTCCATGAGAACTGTCTATTAGAACCGTGTATTTTCTATAAAAACTATATACGGAGTATTTTTTATGAGAACTGTGTAGGGTAAGACTATATGAACGGTGTATTTTTCAGTTCACATAGCTAGTTCACATAGTCCAGTTCACATAACCAGTTCACAAAGCTAGTTTTCTATGAGAATAGTCACTTCTCATAGCCAATTCTCATAGAACGGACTATGAAAACTGGTAGTTCTCATAGAACTGACTATGAGAATTGGCAGTTCTCATAGCTCAGTTCTCATAGCAAAAGGGTATTTTTGTCCGAAATAATATGTTTCAAAAATTGATTCTAAAAATATAGCTCTCATAGCCTCAGTTCTCATAGCCATAGTTCAGGGGTATTTTTGTCCAAAATAATATGTTATCTCGGGTTATGTGAACTGGCGGGGATATTTTTGTGTCCAAAATATTATGTTAATTGGCTATGAGAATTGGCAGCTCTCATAGTCAAGGGTATTTTTGTCCGAAATAACATAGGTCAGAAGTTGATTCTAAAAATATAAATTTTACTAAAAACAGACATGTACACAAAAAGTTAAGAAGAATGAGCAAAATAGTAAAAATGCATAAAAACTCAAGAAAAAGGACTGAAATAAAGAAGAAATAATTTTGTCAGGACTAAATTAAGTTCGAACCTACTTTTTGGGGCTGACCTCTAAATTCCCCATATATCTACTTCTAACAGGGGCCCCTCTTTTGGGGCCAAATTTGGGGCTCAGGCCTTGCCCTTGGGCCGGGCATGAAAATGGCCCATTGGTTTAATTTCTTTGGCTTCAGCTTCAGAAGGCCATGAGAGTAGCTCTTGCCAGTATTAATACATTGCAGCTATGTTACATGGATGTTGGGTTCTGCTGCTTGTCGAATTATCAAATTCATCTTAATTTTCATGTCAAGGATAATATGAAGCGCTGGAATAGTAAAAATCCCGAGTATATAATTTCTGGTTTCCAGCTTAAATGGTGTTTACTAGTTGTGTTAAGACCTTTTCATGCATAATATAGGAGTTCTATGCATGCTCGTGAGAAATTTGAGTTTTTGTCTAACTAAATATGTCTTGACACGGATCCCATACCCATATGGATGCCAAGTGTCCCACATGGGTCTGCCATTTTTTTATTGTCCACCACAACTTGGGGATGTAGAGTCTATTCGGCCTCATGAGCTTCCTTGTATTTGTCCTTCTATAACAAAACCATGGACGTGGTGGAAACTTATCTTTTTGAAGAAGTTATTTGGGCGAAAGTGGAGCATCAGAATGGAACTAGTTTTGGGCTGATGCTGTTCCTTGACAGGTTAAGTTCTTAGCGTGCTGTGCCTGCAGATGGGTAAATGCACGTCCTTAGCATGCTGTGTCTATGGATTGGTAAATACTCTTAACAATGTTAAAGACTTTCCTCTGTTTTCTCATTCCTCCTTTTTTAATAGAGAAGTTTTTTTTTGTCAGGAATGTTATTCTACGGTAATGAATGCCTAGAGAATGTTTAAGTTTATGCATTATGGAGTCTGCAATGGTTATTCGTTATTTTTGTATTCACCAACTTAAACTTCTATTATTGCCTTCTCATAGTACTGTAGTAACCTCTGATTCGCACTTTGTTTTCATCCTTCCTTTTCCTAATTCATAACAGATTAATCTTGTATTCCTCTAAGGGGACTGTGAAATCGCATGAGATAGAAAGGAATGTGTCGGGTTTGAAGTGTTGGTCTGTCTGTCTGAAGGCCCTTAACCCCACGCTAGAAGTATCTATCGCGTAGCTAAATCAAAAGATAGATAACCCTTTCACTTCATCTATATTTTTTTTCTTCTCGTAGTTGTCCAAACTATAATGCTTTCCAGTAAGGTAAGAGGGTTAGCACACCCATGACTGACCCCATCTTAAACGACTTTTACTTCTCACTCTCACCCTAACAGCTCACCTTCATTTGGACAGGGGAACGACGTTGGAACCCAATACAGATCTGGAATATACTTCTACACACCCGAGCAAGAAACGGCTGCGTTGGAGTCGAAAGAGAGACAGCAGCAGATCTTAAACAGGAAGATTGTTACGGAGATCATGCCTGCAAAAAAGTTCTATCGAGCTGAGGAGTACCACCAGCAATACCTTGCAAAGGGTGGTCGATTTGGCTTCAAGCAATCTACTGAGAAAGGCTGCAATGATCCAATTCGATGCTACGGCTAGGTTGCTTGCTGTTTAAGGGCGATCACCACCAGTGGCATTGCTCTGGTATTGAGATATATGTTTATTAATAGGCTTGTGACTGTACTTTCTTGGTACGGCTGATGTATCTTAGCATGTGTTTTGGATCGGTGCTTCAAAGGAACAACTTAAGTATGCCCGTGCTAATACAGACTTGATATTGATTCTAGTAATTTTGCGTTTCAGCTTCAGCTTTGTGCTCATTTGTCGAGTTAGTTAGGGTTGGCGCACTCATGCATTTTTCATAACTGTCTTCATGGGATATTATGTAAGCCATGTATTGTCATTTTAATGAAGTCAATGCAGTTTCCCTTCTACGTTGTCATTGTAATTGGTTGAGAATATTCGATATGTAGGTTGAGATAGATCTGTCGACTAGAGTCGAAGACTGTCATAATGAGTTTCTCTAGTTTGGATCTCATAAAGTTACAGAAAGTTGAATCAACACACGTGCCATCACACTCGTTCTGAATTTACACTTCAAATAGGTCAATTGCCCCAGCCTAAAACTCAAACTTATCCGGCATGAGCTACAAAAGCTCCTGGTCGTTTACTCGCCAAGTGAAATAGAGCTCAAGTTTCAATAAAGACATCTACACAGGTAGGACATCATCCGATAATACATGGTTTTCATGAGGCTGGAGCCCGTTTCAGTGTTGGAAAAAGTACTCTCTTTTGTTTTTTTTTGTCTCAAATCATAGGCTTGTTCCAAATTTGTGAAACTTCCTATTTTTTAAGAATGTTTGACAATACTCCTGCGTGAAATGACAATACTACCCTTCCCCCATTTTGTCAGCATTCAACAACCCAACCTAGGGTGAAGTGGAAGGACAATATAGTCATTACAACACTTACCTTTTCAAAAAAGAACAACTTTGCAGGTGAAGTGGGTGGAACAGATGTTCTTTTTATTGTACTGTTCATGACCAAATAAGTACTTTTCTAAAAAGAACCTAATCTGGAACGTCTTCTCTTGGGATGCCATCCAAGCACGAATAAATTTGTTTTAAGAAACTATTGTGGTTGGAAAAAATCTCATAACTTATGATGCTTCACTGGGCAAAAGTTCCTGAGAAATGTAGTACTAGGCATGTAGGTTCAGGGATGGACTTGACTACATTTTACTAGTAAATATAGACTGGTTGCGCTTTGAATACTTGCAGAGTCGAAAAGAACTAGGCACCAAGCTCTTGCTAGGCCTGTTCTGCTAAAGTTTTTATTTCACATTACGTTACTTTTAATACAAAAAATAAGTAATACCTATTTGAAAAATATGTACTTATTTCTCTTAGTGGAATGGGGCGAACGTACACAGTCCCGCTAGAGTGCTTACTATTTGTATGGACGACGCTATCTCCTTGCACTACTTGATCGAACTCTTCAGAGAAGCAGCATTTTAAGTTTTATGCTCTCTCAAAATGAATGACTCCGAGTCGATGGAAATATGTACATAAACATTTTTCCAAAACCAATGTAAAATGAAAGGGGGAACATCCTATTTAAAGACCAACGGGCGACCATTCCGAATAGTCACCAAGAGAAGAGACACATATATTCATATAAGACATGTCTGTCCACACCGAATGTGTCGCTAAAAAGACAAGACTCTAAATCAAGTCAATTCACATTCAAACCAAATTAAAATATTATATCCCAATAACATTTTCCAACATAGGAAGGTACATAGAAACAACTTACAAATTGACGAATATGTTACAGCAAATGGAAATTTTAACTCCTAGGAAAACATCAAAAGAAAAATAGTGGAGAAGTGACATAGTTTTGCATTTTTTTTCCCTCAGCAAAAAGATTTTATTAATCTTTGGAAATGATCCAAAGATCAAAACGGATCTTGGGCACATCGACATAAAACCACTCGAGAACCGACCCCAGAGGAAGACAAAATGCCAACCCAAACCCACAAACAAGACCAAAAGCTGCAAACCCTAAGCACACCAACACCTACAACTGAAAACAAAAGGCCAAGCCCGAAACCAAAACCTAGGATCAAAGAAAAAACTAGCCGCACCGAAATGAGACCCAAGCCAGGCCCCCCTTGAAAAGGACCAAGCAAATCCTTCCTCAGTACAACCTCCCAGTACACGGGCGAGAACCACAATAACAATCCTTCCTCTTGATGTCGCCATTACCATCACGAACTCCATCCACCTTATAGTTGTAATCATAAGTCAACTCTCTCAAAGGACGTACGTTTTTGGTAGCAAAGAACATTATGTGTGGCATTCGCTTGTCATCATGATCATAAAGGACATTTTGGGCATGGAGGTTTGGAGAGCAACTATGGTTTATGAACCTCCCCACATTCCCAAATCTAGCTGCATCAATAGTGAAGCCACTACCATTCTTCCCGATATCGAATAGATACTCATCGTTACCGACTCTTTCCTCTGCTTCCTGTTCTCGAAGCAACTCTCCCGTGTACTCGCAAACAAAACCGCCGGATTGAATGAAGTCCCGCGATCTAACCCCCCACCCCATTTTCTCGGTCTTAAAAATCTCCAAATGGTACCGAATTCTGTTTTGGCTAACCCTATTTTGGCAAGAAGGCGGGCATTTGCAAGATGGGCCACACTTGTAAACGAGAGGCTTTCTCCTAATGATAGCGTCTTCCGAAGTGAATGGAATGTCGCCCCCATACGCAACGGTGCATGGACATTTCTCGAAACCTAAGCATCCATTGATGCAATCGCAACCCCTAGGGACAAAGTGTGTAGACTCGTACCACTCAGGGTAGATCACATTGGTAACATAATGAAAAGGTGGAAGCTTCTCATCGTCCTCCATGTTGACTGCGCGAACAGGCTTCTCCTCTTTTCCTTGAGAAACATCATCAGCCACCACACTAGGTAACTTCAAAACTTTGGACTTCTTTGGCATGCCAACGTGTGCTCCATTGACTTCCGGTTGCCCGGCCAATCGATGCAAAACAAACTTATAAACCAATTTTCCGTAATTCCCTCTTTCTTGCCTACATTGGGTCACCGTATACAACCCATTGTACGTATACGTTGTCTGCGACCTTCTTGTAGTCTTCAAAATAACCCTGACAGGGAGCCCAAAATCCATGCTGTTTTTCAAGGCAAGATTTCCTCGTGTAAGCTTTTGATCTTCAGGGGGCTTATCGACAATATTTGGATTTCCACCTTGACCAGAATATATCAAAACATTAGGAGATTCTCCTGCATCATTGCCGTAGCGACCGGACTTAACAATGCTCGTGGCGAACTTTATCCCATTTTTATTCTTCATGTAATCAATTCCACCTTGATACGGATGATGGAGGCCTATAACAACGAGTTCAGCCCGAAATTGGAATTTGTCACCAATTTCTACCCCCGGGACAGGTCCTGATAACTTTTTGGTATTTACCCATTTTTGTTGCTCTTTAAGAAGCTCCGCTGCTTCCAAAGAAAACTGCCAGGAATTCTTTCTTTTTCCCTTCGCCTGTGCCCTGTCGTCATTTGAAAGCATCTTAAACGTCTCTTGGAACAGATTCAAAACTTCCCTCACTTTACTAGGAGTCACATCTTCGTTGATTTTCACACAAGGAACAACGCTAAGATCATTTGGTTTTTCGCCAGCAAAAATAGGGTTCTCTCCTTCTTTGTCCTCAACTTGTGTGTCCTCACATGAAATATCCAATGTAGTGACTGGTTCAGCCTCTGTTATGTTTTCTGGTACATCAATCGGTCTATGCTGAGCTGGGGCTTCTACTAGCACTTCGACGTCATTGTCCGCTGTCATCATTGGCTTGGTAGTTCCACATTCCACTTCACTTGGTTCCGAATTTACGACCGCTGCGATATTCCCCTCTTCACCAACTTCTGAATTTCCGGTTGATCTAGCATCGACCCGAGGGGCATGGTCACCCCAGTATGGCGGGAACTGGCGGATGGCGGTAACCTTTCGACACTTGTAGTTGGGGGGACAGGTGCTGAACTTTGGATGAGGGCGTTTTCCAGAAACAGTCATTCTTTGGCAGTCGAGCTTCCCCTTCAAGATTGATCCCAAAAAATTAAGGGTGTGATTACCCCGAGAACTAGGCAGGAAAGAAAAATATCAAAAGCCACAATCTCATTACATTTCAAGAAGGGAATTGAAAACAGATACGCATAATTATACGGGCATAAGAGAGTGATTTTGGTCATCCACTTTCGCTATTACCTATGGAGAATGCATAGACATATACGTTCACGGTAGGGGACACTGACACGGATTCAAGACACGGTATTCTTAAAAAACGGGGATGCAAACGCACGGCAATCTCGCCACTGAAATCTGAATATTTAGGTCAAGATGCCTATCAAATGCATTATTGACTCATTCTGTATGAGATTGCTTTATATATTTAGGTTCAGATTCCTATCAAATGCATTATTTTGAAGTTATGAGTATCTTAATCCGGCATAAAAGTCACCCTGTTGTGTTCCTGTGTGTGTCTTCGGCATGTGCTATCACAAAGAATATTTGAATTTAATAGTAGAAATGCCACAAGGGCGTGTCCTTTATTCTCATTTGAACGCAAAGAATCAACAGAAAACCAGGCAAAACAAACCCAAAGCCCATTAATAAGGTCACATTTTCAAATGTAAACGAGAAAGACACACAAAAAATGGAGGGAAAACGGGAGAAATACTAGAACAGATGTGGGACCAAAGTGCTAGAAAAGCAGAAAGTGGAAATCAAGCTGTTCATTCAAGACAGAAAACTACTTCACGGTTATTCATTTTCATTCATTCATTCATTCATTCATTCATTCAAGAGAGAGAGAGAGAGAGAGAGAGAGAGAGAGAGAGAACTATTTCAATATTCAAGCAAGATTAATCACACTAAAATATAAACAAACTACTAACGAAAATAGTAACAAACAGAAAGGAAATGACAACAAATTACTGTAATTCAAGATTCAAGCAAGAATGCGAACAAAATTGGCTTACTGCTGATGGGTCTTTATGTGTTTGGAAGCAACAGTAAAACTATAACTAACTCGGGCTTTTAGTAGAAGTGTTCGTAATTCGTGCTTATCCTTGTTTCTCGGGCGGGGGGGGGGGGGGGGGCCTAGAGAACCGCTTTTGACTGAAACTCGTGGGGCTGCTGCCCCTGGACACAGCAGGGTCCAGCAGTGCCCCCGTATTATAATTTGGTTTCAAAATTTACAACCCCCCTTCCTCCACCCCTCTATTACCATCAATAACTCTTAACACCACACCCATTCACATACCAATTTACACACTCCCACTTACAATAATAGTGGGCCCACACACACTGGTAGTGTGTGTGAGCCCCACTCATATTGTGAATAGGGGTGTATAAATGAATTTGTAAATCAGTGTGGTGGTAGAAGGGCTGTATTACCATAGATTTAAAAAAAGCTTATTCGGTTGGAAATGAATCTCACAATGAAAAGTTGAAAAAAGTCGATCCGAACTAGGAAGAAGTCAACTGGGACTGAAAAGGGTAAAAAGGTAATTAAAGAATATAACAAGTATATTATTTAATTAATATTGTGCGAATACGTAAAACTATAAAACATGTAGTATTTTATGATCGGGCCGATAACTTTAAGTTATTGATAAAGGAGCAATTTTATTAATTAATCTTGAAGGTTGAATTTAGTCATTTAGCTGAGTATAAAGGTAATTCAGTCATTATGTAATTGTGTGAAAATAGATTCCATAAAATAATTCATAAGAAGGATCTCAGTGTAGATATCAAGTTTAAATAAGTTATTACTTGACTTATAAGGTTTCTGTTTATTTTCTAAAATAAAGTCTACTTTCTTTCTTTAATACTATAATTATATATTTTTAAACTAGTAAACTAATAGTACTTGTTTTTTCTAATAGGTACTAGTTTCTATTTCTATTTTTATTTATTTTTAAATGTAATACTAATATTTTAATCTTAACACTAGTATTTTCTAACTTGTAACTGCGTTACTAGTATTTTCTAACTTGTAAATGAGTTAAAATAAATGCGTACTTATACACATTGTAATCACATTAACATTGATCAAAGTCAAAGGTAAATTAGTCCTGACATACATTTAAGCATATTAAACATTAAAATGTAACATGTAGGATTAAAATGAGACAAGTCATAGCATAGTGTCGAATGTGGTAAGCACAGGGGGCTGAGTGTAATATAAGTATAAAATTTTCGAAAACCAACGTCCATGTACAGAGTGGGCTTATTGTTTCGGAAAACAGAGTAAAAGGATCACTGGGTTTTGATCCGTGGGTTGATTTCTTCCATTTTAACTCATTAAAATCATCACTTATGGGAAGTATACTTAGGGGAAGTAGAGAAGAGATTGTTCTACCTCGGTTCCGGCCGAAAAAGCGGGTAACGGGTTTGGATGGTTTTCGGGCAAACGGGAAAGACGACGGAGAAACGGAATGTCGGGCTGACTTCGGTTGATTGGGGCTTGGTTCGGAGAAGCTCGGGGATGTTCCAGAAGATGGGGTAGCCCGAATTGGTGCTTGGCTAAGTGTGGAACCGAACTCACCAAGGTTTCTCTCTCCAAACGTCCATTAATGGAGTGAAGAGCGCGCGCGCTCTCTCTCTCTCTCCTTCCTTTTCTTTTTCTCTTCTACTGAGATTGCAGTGGTGGAATGAGGCTGTTTTTGTGTGATTTGCGGAAGGAGTGAGGTGGGTTTATGTAGGCTTCAAACCGGGCCACGATTGGCCGAAACGGGCGGCGGGCACGCCTTTTGGAGTGCGGCTGGCGTGGGGGTTTGTGCGCGCGGTGAGCTTCGAACCGTGATTCGCCGAGACGGATAGCGATAGGAGCGGCTAGCAGGCGTAGGGTTGACTTGCGTGGTGGTGTGGTTAACGGCCGAAATTTTGGACTTCGGCGGCGGGGGGGGGGGGGGGGGGGGGGGGGGGGGGGGTGGGGGGGGGGCGGGCGGGCGGGGCGGGCTTGAAAGGGAGAGTGAGGAGTCGGTTTGAGAGAAAATCATTCTGCAATTCCATCTCTATAAGGGCGACCAAAATGTGTACTCCCATTTTTCAATCAAATTTTGATGATTCAAGCTGTTCAATATGACCAAAACATGATTTTATGAAAAATCAATAAAAGATATGGCCGAAAAGTGCTTCATGTGAGCAATTTTTATTGAACAGTTCAATAAAAAATTACTCAAATCAAACCATTTAATGTCATATTTTTTATTGATTTCTCACGGAAATCTTTAAAATTACGTTATGAATATATTGACCTGCTCAAATCATCAAAATTTGATCGGAATATGGGAGATTTGCATTTTAGCAAGTTAAGGGCGCCTTTATGCGAGAAAAAAATTGTTGCAATCAAATTGTTAGGTATGTTCGGTAGAAAATAAGTTGTTAAAAATGTCAAGTTATTTCCGATAATAAATACATTGTAGATATATATGTGATTGAAAAATTATTGAAAAAAAAGTTATTGACAAGTTGTTAATTAATGTAAATAGCGTGCAAAAATATCAAAATTTGTTTTCCTCAAATTGTTATCGGTAATCTTATGGGTCTTTGGTCTTGCTGGTTTCGGCTTTTATACACAGAACTTGAGTTTGAATTTTTTATGTCTTGCTTGGGTTGGAGTTTTAAAAAAAAATTGAAAAATTGTAGTGGAGAGGAATAGAGAGAGAAATGTTGAAAGTAGAAAGAATTTAGAAAAAATTTTTAAAAAATTCTTTTTGAATTATGAAGGAAACAAGGCATTAATCTATTTACGCGCCTATAATTCTAGAGAGAAGGTTGTGTTTGAGAGAGAAAAACGTGTGTCAGTAAGGGTTGTTCTCCTAAATAAGCCACTGGCTTTCCCTCAAAAAATAAGCCAAATAAACCCAAAAAAAACGAAAATAAGCCAATAAGCCACTTGTTTTGTCTTTATTCAAAAAAAATTAGATTTCGGTCAAAAAATTTTACTTTTTAGATTTCTCTTGTCATGAGGATACAATAATCCCCAAAAAATTGACAATAAGCCAAGTGAAAAGAAAAAAATTTGAATAAGGACAAAAAATAAGCCACTTTGGCTTATTTATCCGAACACCCTACGGGGCTAGACTTCCTACACATTCTCCTAGGTGATGTGATCGGTCATTACTTGGAAGGTCAGTGGTCAATTAGAGATAGTATTACAATATCACTGAAGCGCTTTTTGTGATGTCATCGGCCAGTACTTTGCATTGGAAAAAATCTAAAGCTGCCTAGAAGGACCCACATAACAAGTGTCATGATCGATGCACCCATTTGCCATATGCTTCACTTTGTTTGATTTAAATCTTAAAAAGTTATTTTTAGAGTTGAGTGATAATGAGTGAAAAGAAATAGAAAGAGAAGTTTATTGAAAATTATGCCGAGAGTTAAAAGTTACTTTCAAAGTTGGGAACTAAGCAGAGTGATTATATTTCAAAAAGTCTGTGGACACAACAAAATTGTGCACAAATTGTGTATAGAATGTGTTATGGGGCTCATTACGAATCTCAAATAAATGATTCAAGCAGTTCATTATATTTAAAATATTTTTTCAAGGACCTCCTCAAAAAATCAGCTTAATCCGATACCTATAAGTACTTGATCTAATCGTCTAATTTATCATAATTTATCATAAGTTAGACGATTAGATCAAGTATTTACAGGTATAGAATTGAGTTGATTTTTTACGGAGACGCTTGAAAAAATGTTCTAAATATAATGAACGGCTCCAATCATTTGAGCGGGATCCGTAATTAGCCCCATAACGCAATCTATGCACGATGTGTGCACAGTTTTGCTGTGTCCATAGCAAGGTTCATTATATTTTTCATAAATTAACGTATTGCAAAAGCAGTTACAACTTACCTCATTCTATATAGTAAAACGAGACATCTTCAATTGCTCTCGACGCTCTTTCATGCCATTAAAAGTATTGACGATTAAATCGACATCAAACTTTTTCGCAATATCCTTATCTATATAAGTGATTTAGAGACTTACTAAAAGTTCATCTTCCATCCTCTTACGGAGTCTAGTCTTCACACATTTCATAGATACAACTTAGATTAATTTCCCCAAGATTTCTTAGGATTTTCAAAATCTCTTCTCCTCTGTTCCTATTTTTTAGAAACTACCTTCAAAGTTTTGACGATATGGATTTTTGTGCTGAGAGAGAGGGGTCTTCGGATGTGCCATGGAGATTTTAGAGCATAGAGAAGAAAACTTGTGAAACCTTCTTAACGATTGAGGATTTTTGTGGGAGAAAAATAGGAGTTAAATAATTGAGTACTCACTATTTTAACCATCAAATTTTATGTTTTGTTATATTTAACACGTGGCCTTTAGAAATTAACGTTGGTATCCTCGTGTCCTTCATTGTTTTTCCAAAATCATAGATTGGAGCGAGCCAGTATATTTCATAGGAAATATATTTCCAACACAAAAGTAGAATTTTTTCTTCTTCTTGCAAGGGTGACCTCGAGTCATCTCTATTGACCCCTCCTTGATTCCATCCCTGAAATAGAAGAGAAAATTTATGGTATAGAAAATCCCAAACTCGAATCTTGAGAAATGTAGTCATCAGCATGAAGGTTCATGGGTGGACCTTCATGACAACGCAAACATACAACTCAGTGACAAACAAGTCAAGATGGCATGGACACGACACGTTCAAATGAAGCATGGCACGGTATGGAACTGGGCTAAGCACGATATGATTCTAGACGGGTACAAAAGCGCGTGGGGATGAGGCACGACACACAAATATATACTAAGTTGTTACATAATTTTTTTTTTTGAAGAATTTCGGTTAGAGATGGGCGGGCACAGGTACGACACAACACGAATAAAAAATGACACGACACAATACAATTAATTAAACGAACCAACATGACACAAAGCATGCTTGGCATGAAGCAAAACGGGCCGGGCCGACACAGCACAACACGACTACAGGCTTGGCCCGCTCGACATCTCTCCTTTTTGAACGTATTGTTAGGTCAAACTTTAAGTGCAACATACACTTAAATGGACACAACCTTTTCCTCACAAGCAGAGTGGCCATTTCCATGACTACCCATGAGCACCAGCGACATAGGTGGTGTATAGAAACCGAATTACAAAATGACATAGCATGCATCAAACGAAAATTTTAGCGCCCAGAATGCATTTAAAATTATCTAGCAAATCCTTCCTCAGTACAACCTTCCACTACACGAGCGAGAACCACAATAACAATCCTTCCTCTTAATGTTGCCATTACCATCACGAACTCGATCCACCTTATAGTTGTAATCATTAGTCAATTCAGACGGAGATGAATCTAATGGAATATGAAATACAACTACAAATCGGCACTTTCATAAGTTCAAAGAGAAATTGTCCCACACGGCTTTGAGAGGACTGGGGAAACCTCAACACTCGAAGGCAAGATTAGCTGAAATGACATTTTAACTGTTTTAGCTAATTAATAAATAAAATCCCATTCCATAAACACTTTTTCTATTTTTTTGAATTTTGTCCTTATTTAAATTTTTTCCTATTCCATTAAGCTTATTCGGTTGTATGCAGCCCCGCTAGAGTGCTTACGATTTGCATGGACGCTATCTGCCTGCACTACTTGATCGAACTCTCCAGAGAAGCAGCACTTTAAGTTTTGTACTCTCTCAAAATGAATGACTCCGAGTCGATGGAAATATGTACATAAACATTTTTTCAAAAACAATGTAAAATGAAAGGGGGAACATCCTGTTTATAGACCAACGGGCGACCATTCCGAATAGTCACCAAGGGAAGAGACACATATACTCATATAAAACGCGTCCGTCCACAACGAATATGTGTCACTAAAAAGATACGACTCTAAATCAAGTCAATTCACATTCAAACCAAATTAAAATATTATATCCCAATAACATTTTCCAACATAGGAAGGTACATTGAAACAACTTACAAATTGACGAATATATTACAGCAAATGGAAATCTTAACTCCTAGGAAAACATCAAGAGAAAAATAGTGGAGAGGTGACATAGTTTTGAATTTTTTTTCCCTCAGCAAAAAGATTTTATTAATCTTCGGAAAGGATACAAAGATTAAACGGATCTCGGGCACACCGACAAAAAGCCACCCGAGAACTAATCCCAAGGAAAGCAAGATGTCAACCCAAACCCCAAGTACACCAACACCTACAACTGAAAACAAAAGGCCAAGCCCGAAAACAAAACCTAGATTTAAAGGAAAAACTAGCCGCAGTGAAACGAGACCCAAGCAAGGCCCCCTTGAAAAGGACCAAGCAAATCCTTCCTCAGTACAACCTCCCACTACACGAGCGAGAACCACAATAACAATCCTTCCTCTTGATGTCGCCATTACCATCACGAACTCGATCCACCTTATAGTTGTAATCATTAGTCAACTCTCTCAAAGGACGTATGTTTTTGGCAGCAAAGAACGTTATGTGTGGCATTCTCTTGTCATCATGATCATAAAGGACATTTTGGGCATAGAGGTTTGGAGAGCAACTATGGTTTATGAACCTCCCCACATTCCCAAATCTAGCTGCATCAATAGTGAAGCCACTACCATTCTTCCCGATATCGAATAGATACTCATCGTTACCGACTCTTTCCTCTGCTTCCTGTTCTCGAAGCAACTCTCCCGTGTACTCGCAAACAAAACTGCCGGATTGAATGAAGTCCCGCGATCTAACCCCCCACCCCATTTTCTCGGTCTTAAAAATCTCCAAATGGTACCGAATTCCGTTTTGGCTAACCCTATTTTGGCAAGAAGGCGGGCATTTGCAAGATGGGCCACACTCGTAAATGAGAGGCTTTCTCCTAACGATAGCGTCTTCCGAAGTGAATGGAATATCGCCCCCATAAACAGCTGTGCATGGACATTTGTCGAAACCTAAGCATCCATTGATGCAATCGCAACCCCTAGGGACAAAGTGTGTAGACTCGTACCACTCAGGGTAGATCACGTTGGTAACATAATGAAAAGGTGGAAGCTTCTCATCGTCTACGAAGTTGACTGCGCGAACAGGCTTCTCCTCTTTTCCTTGAGAAACATCATCCGCAACCACACTAGGTAACTTCAAAACTTTGGACTTCTTTGGCATGCCAACATGTGCTCCATTGACTTCCGGTTGCCCGGCCAATCGATGCAAAACAAACTTATAAACCAATTTTCCGTAATCCCCTCTTTCTTGCCTACATTGGGTCACCGTATACAGGCCATAGTATGTATACGTTGTCTGCAACCTTCTTGTAGTATTCAAAATAACCCTGACAGGGAGCCCAGCATCCATGCTGTTTTTCAAGGCAAGATTTCCGCGCGTAAGCTTTTGATCTTCAGGGGGCTTATCGACAATATTTGGATTTCCACCTTGACCAGAATATATCAGAACATCAGGAAATTCTCCTGCATCATTGCCATAGCGACCGGACTGGACAATGCTCGTGGCCAACTTTATCCCATTTTCCTCCATGTAATCAATTCCAGCTTGCAACTGACGATGGAGGCCTATAACGACGAGTTCAGCCCGAAATTGGAATTCGTCACCAATTTCTACCCCCGGGACAGGTCCTGATAACTTTTTGGTATTCACACATTTTTGTTGCTCTTTAAGAAGCTCCGCTGCTTCCAAAGAAAACTGCCAGGAAGTCTTTCTTTTTCCCTTCGCCTGTGCCCTGTCGTCATTTGAAAGCATCTTAAACGTCTCTTGGAACAGATTCAAAACTTCCCTCACTTTACTAGGAGTCACATCTTCGTTGATTTTCACACAAGGAACAACGCTAAGATCATTTGGTTTTTCGCCAGCAAGAATAGGGTTCTCTCCTTCTTTGTCCTCAACTTGTGTGTCCTCACATGAAATATCCAATGTAGTGACTGGTTCAGCCTCGGTTATGTTTTCCGGTACATCAATCGGTTTATACTGAGCTGGGGCTTCTACCAACACTTCGACGTCATTGTCCACTGTCATCCATTGCCAAGGAGCTTCAACATTGGCATTTGACAGCATCGGCTTGGTAGTTCCACATTCCACTTCACTTGGTTCCGTATTTACGACCACTCCAATATTCCCCTCTTCACCAACTTCTGAATTTCCGGTTGATCTAGCATCGACCCGAGGGGCATTGTCACCCCAGTATGGCGGGAACTGGCAGATGGCGGTAACCTTTCGACACTTGGAGTTGGCGGCACAGGTGCTGAACTTTGGAGGAGGGCCTTTTCCAGAAAAAGTCATTCTTGGCAGTCGAGCTTCCCCTTCAAGATTGATAACTAGGCAGGAAAGAAAAAAAATCAGAAGCCACAATCTCATTACATTTCAAGAAGGGAATTGAAAACAGATGCGCATAATTATACGTGCATAAGAGTCCAATTTTGTTCATCCACTCTAGCTATTACCTATGGAGAACGCATAGGGACACAAATATGAACACGGTAGGGGACATTGACACGGATTCGAGACAGGGTATTCTTAAAAAATGGGGATGCGAACGCACAGCAAAATCTCACCGCTGAAATCTGAATATTTAGGTTTAGGCGCCTATCAAATGCATTATTGACTCATTCTGTATGAGATTGCTTTATAGATTTAGGTTTAGACTCCTATCAAATGCATTATTTTGAAGTTATAAGTATTTTAATCCGGCATAAAAGTCACCCTGTTGTGTGTCCTCGGCATTCGCTATAACAAAGAATATTTGAATTTAGTAGAAATGCCACATGGCGTGTCCTTTGTTCTCATTTGAACGCAAAGAATCAACAGAAAACCAGGCAAAACAAACCCAAATCCCATTAATTAGGTCACATTTTCAAATGTAAACAAGAAAGACGCACAGAAAAAATGGAGGGAAAACGGGAGATACAACTAGAACAGAAGCGACAGATGGTAGCGTGGGAACAAAGTGCTAGAAAAGCAGAAAGTGGAAATCAAGCTGTTCATTCAAGACAGAACACTACTACTTCACGGTTATTCATTTTCATTCATTCAAGAGAGAGAGAGAGAGAGAGAACTAGTATTTCAATATTCAAGCAAGATTAATCAAACTGAAATATGAACAAACTACTAACGAAAATAGTAACAAACAGAAAGGAAATGACAACAAATTACACTGTAATTCAAGATTCAAGCAAGAATGTGAACAAAATTGGCTTACTACAGACGGGTCTTTATGTGTTTGGAAGCAAGAGTAAAACTAACTAGGGCTTTTAGTGTAGAATTGTAGAAGTGTTCCTATTTCGTGCTTATCCTTGTTTCTCGGGGGGAGTGGGAACCGCTTTTGACTGGGACTCGTGGAGCTGCTGCCCTTGGACACAGCAGGGTCCAGCAGTGCCCCCCATATTATACACCGTTTTGGTTCCAAAATTTATAACCCCCCTTCCTCCACCCTTCTATTACCATTAATAATTCTACCATCACACTCATTTACACACCCTTATTCACAATAAGAGTGAGAGTAGAGGTGTGTAAATAGGTGTGTGAATGAGTGTGATGGTAGAAAAACTGTATTATCATAGGTTTAAAAAAAGCTTATTCGGTTGGAAATGAATCTTACAATGAAAATTTGGAAAATGTCAATCCGAGCTTGGAAAAAGTCAACTGGGACAGAAAAGGGTAAAAAGGTAATTTGATGAGATAACAAGTATATTATTTAATTAATATTGTGCGAATAAGTAAAACACGTAGTGTTTTATGATCGGGCCAATGCCTTTAAGTTATTGATGAAAGAGCAATTTTATTAATTAATCTTGAAGGTTGAATTTAGTCATTTAGTCGAGTGTAAAGGTAATTCAGTTATTATGTAATTGTGTGAAAATAGATTCCAAAAAATACTTCGTTACAGTACTTCATCTGTAACGCTCTGAAAATTCGGAGACATTAAAAAACATTAAAAAAAAAGATTTTCAATTAGTTTTCAATTTTGAAGCATTTAAAATTCCAAAAGCTTTGTCAATTCCAATCAAATTACAACGTATCAACCTTAAAGTATTTTGCCAAATTCTCTAACTGTACAATATTAAAATAATTAATTGAAATTACAGAGCAACTAGGGGTGCAACCAGAGTTCGATGATATTTTCTTCGGTCAACGTCACATCATTTCTTGTCTATGCCCTTCTGTTCCGTCTTCAATACCTGGCATTCGAGTTACCAAGGCAACATAATACCGTGAGCGATAACACTCAGTAGCCAAAGCCCACCCGAACCCATAACTTACAAACAAGGGCATGTACAATACTGTTAAAGTAAGAACAATTAAAGTAACAAGCGATCAATTTCAATAACTAGCCTTTAACTTAGTGAAATCTAAAATCTCAACCCTTGAGAAACATCTTCCCATGTTAACCACTAGGACTATGGCCACTCATGATACCGCTCCCCCTTGCTTGCCCTAACCAGGAGCCCCAATGAAACGGCCTAAGTTATTTACTTAGTCGGAGTTATCAGCCGCCTAGCAAGGATGAATTTCCCAGGGAACTAACCGTAACCACTGGGCCCACAAGGAACTAATCGTAACCTGCGGAGTATATAGATCATAACCTGGTACTATAATACATATCACCTTTTTATCTCCTATTCAAAAAGAGCGATCATGCAATGCCGTATCCTAAGGTTTCGAATCGACAATCAACTGCCATACCCTAGCTTCATTTCTCTTCTCTTAAACTAGACTCTATAGATAACCTCCAACAAATCCAGATTCATTGGATAACCTCCAAGAATCCCATTAAACCATCATTCCTCTAGCTAACCGCCAATCACATCATCTATTATCTTTCCCGATTTCCTTTAACTCAAAAATCGTCTATGTGATCTTCTATGTACGTGCACCAATCCCCAGTGAACCTAATGTCCATTCTAGGTTCTCGTAGGCATTAACATAAACCATGACTATAATATTTGCAATAAAAGATTCAAACCAGTAATAACATTCAAGTAACACGCTAAATCAAATCGCATACGACTAACTTACTTTTACAATGCTACGACACTAAACTTTATTCACTTAAAATTATTCTATTGAAAAAATCAATACGTTATCAATACTAATTAAAACATTTGCAGACCCCAATCAAGATTAAGTATTTCGAAAACTCAAAACACCTTGGTTAGTTTGCATTTCCGGAACACGGTAAGACAGTTATTTCAAATCCTAATTACTGCATGAACTTACTAACATGCTACCAACATTTGGTCGTGCGATAAAGTTAATCATGCGATAAAGTAAATCATACGATAAATAAATCATGCGATAAAGCTAGGGTCGAACCAGAAAACTAATTAACTTTGAGGCTTAAAATATCATTTACTTATTCAATAGGGTGGATTTATGAGCTATTCAAACATGAGGGGCTAAACAGCAATTATTCCATTTTCCATTTCAAATTCCAGTGGCCGTTATATTTCGGGGAAAAAAAAAAACTGGGTTTCGGCGGCAACGTCCGGTTCGATTATTTTCAACCCAAAATACTAAAATCAATATAGAAATGCAATATATACGTAGGGAGGTGAGTTCCGAACTACCTCTCATCCAGCAAACCGGTTTTCGGAGGGATTTCGGTGGCAGTCGGAGTGGCGTGGAGCTCGCCTGGTGGTGGCTCCGGACTGATTTTCAAGGCTGCGTTCAGAGCTGGAACAAGGCTGGAACGGGGCCGGCTTGCAGCTGGTTTGGGGCGGCTTAAGGGAGCTGAAACGCAGCAGGTTTCGGGGGTGGGAACCGGCTGTTTTTGGAGTTGTTTGGCAGCTGGTCCAGTGGTGGTGAGTAGGTTTCCGAATAGTGGAGTGATGGAGGCGAAAAAGATGACAAGATACAGTGCTTCCTCACTTCCGTTCTCAGCCGAAAATGAAAATGGGAAAATGAAGAAAAGTTGAAGTTTGAATGGAGAAGAACTGAGTCCATTACTCTCCCTCTCCCTCTCTCTGCCGAAAATGAAAATGGGAAGAAAAGAAGAGTTTTTTTAGTAGAGGTTTGAAGAGGATGGACCAATGGTTTAAAAAAAAGAGAAGAAGATAGTGGCTATGTTCGTTTGAGAGTTTAGTTTAGTCTAGTTTAGTTTTGGTAGTGGATGGAGAGAGAAATAGGGTAATGATTGGAAATAGGGGTAATGATTGGAGAGAGATAGAGAGAGATGATAAAGTAATAATTGGAGAAATAGAGTAATGATTGGAAAAAGAAGTAGGGTAATAATTGGAAAACAAAATAAAAACACTTCCAAACTTCCAACCGAACATAGCCAGTACTTCGTATGTTAGTAGGTTAGAACCCTAGAATAGGTGTGTTGTCACCATGGGAGGGTTTTAGGGAGAAAAGGGCTAGGGAGAGAAAGGCCCGCGTGGGGAGTGAGTAGTGTGGCTGGAAAAGATGGCAGGAGGGCGTGGGTTGTCAGCCGAAAATAGGGAAGGAAGGGATGAATGGATGATGAGGTGATAGCTTGTGTTGAGAGTGGTATTCTAGTCTAGTTATAAAATGTAATTGGTTCAATTACAAATTCAACATCTAGTCACACCACAAGGATTTAGTTACAAATACCAAGTCTCAATCGAAATCAGTCACACACAATATGTCTAGATATATAATCACGTGATTAGGTGCTAAGTTATATTATAATGGAGTTAAGCATAAGCATATTTACGATAACAAATATACATATATATATATGTATATGTCTTTAAATGTATAAATACTTTTATCCAAGTATATTTACGACAACAAATATACATATATATGTATATGTCTTTAAATGCATAAATATTTCTATCCAAATTTTAAAAATTAGGATCGTTACATCATCATCAGAAGAATCTTAGTGTAGATATCAAGTTTAAATAAATTATTACTTGACTTATAAGGTTTCTGTTTATTTTCTAAAATAAAGTCTACTTTCTTTCTTTAATACTATAATTTTATATAAATAAACTAGTAAACTAATAGTAGTTGTTATTTCTAATAGTTACTAGTTTCTATTTCCATTTTTTATTTTTTTAAAATGTAACAACTAATATTTTAATCTAACACTAGTATTTTCTAACTTGTAAATGAGTTAAATAAATGCGTACTTATACACATTGTAATCACATTAACATTCATCAAAGGTAAATTAGTCATGACATACATTTAGCATATTAAACATTAAAATGTAACATGTGGGGTTAAAATTAGACAAGTCATAGCATAGGGTCCGATGTGGTAAGCACAGGGGGCCGAGTGTAATATTAATATAAAATTTTCGAAAACCAACGTCCATGTACAGAGTGGGCTTATTGTTTCGGAAAGAGAAATGCTACATACTATTAGGAAAGCACATATTCAATCATTTCCTTGACTGAAGATATTCCAGCCCATGATTTTAGCATCTCATGGTCAATATGTGCATGTGCCATTTACTCAGTCATTTATAGTAAATTCTGTAATCATGCTATCTGTAATCTTGCATAATCCCATGACTTAGGGGATTTGATACTCTTGTACTCTGTATATATAGTGATCAAAGATGAATAAAATGTTAAGAACTTCCAGAATTTTACATGGTATCAGAGCTATACTAATCCTTATAGTTCTCTACATCTCACAATGTCTTCAACTGATTCTAACCCAAAGAATCAAGGAAATACCCCTCCTGTCCAGCATGAATCCATAGATAATCCCTACTTCTTGCACCATTCTGACAATCCGGGCCAAGTTTTAGTTTCAACTCTTCTGAATGGTGATAATTATCCCTCATGGCAGCGTGCTATGATAGTTGCTCTGTCTGCCAAAAATAAGTTTGGCTTTGTTGATGGTTCTTTACCAAAGCCAAATGATTCCTCTCCCAAGCATTCATCATTGGTTCGTTGTAACCACATGGTGCTCTCATGGTTGCTTAATTCTCTTGATTATCACCTTCGGGAGAGTGTTATTTTTGGGGAAACTGCTGCAGAAATTTGGGCTGATCTACGTGAACGATTTTCTCAAGGGAATGGTCCACGTCTTTTTCAACTTCAACGTGAGATTGTTAACCTCCATCAAGACCAACAATCTGTCGCAGCTTATCATACTAGAATGAAAAGTTGCTGGGATGCTTTATCTCATCTTACCAATCTTCCCTCCTGCACTTGTGGAGCAGCCAAAGCAATATCTGATCTACAACAACAATTCCGGTTACTTCAATTCCTTATGGGATTGAATGATTCTTTTACCGGCGTCCGCAGCCAAATGTTACTAATGGAACCTTTGCCATCTGTGAACAAGGCTTATAGCCTACTCCTTCAAGAGGAGAAACACCGTGAGGCTCTCATTCCAACAATGGAATCCATGAATTCTATTGCCGCTGTTGCTAATCATCAAAGCTCCAATTCTGGGCCACAGATTTCCCTCACAAATCCAACTGCTGCTGCTGCAAATTATAAGGGCCATTCAAATGCTCCTCATCCTAATGGGGGACAAAAGTTTCACAAAAAGATTCGCCCACGGTGCTCATACTGTGACCAGATTGGACATTCTAGAGAGAAATGTTATAAGTTACATGGGTACCCAGAACGTCCAACAATTCCATCCCAAGCTCACAACGTTGAGGTTCCTCATTCTCTTCCTATGCAGCCTATTGTGTCGCCTAGCCAACCACAATTCACACAAGAACAATATCAACAGATCCTTTCCATCATAGGTAATTCGCAGCCAAGTGCTCATCTTGCAGGTAAACCATCTACCTCTCTTTGGATAATTGATACCGGTGCTACCGACCACATGGCTTGTTCTCTTTCATTGTTTAATGATAGCCACCTCTCTTTTGCCTTAAACCCAGTTCGATTACCCAATGGCTCCACTACTCCGGTAACCAATGTTGGTACCGTGCATCTTACTTCTAATCTGATCCTTCATAATGTCCTCTGTGTTCCCACTTTTTCACACAATCTCATCTCTGTTAGTAAACTCACTGCTTCTCTTAATTGTGATGTCATATTCTTCTCTTCCCATTGTGTTTTTCAGGACCGTCGCACGGGGACGATGATTGGATGGGGTAAAGCACATGGTGGATTATACATCTTTGAACAAGATGATGAGCATTTTCCTTTCACCAGTTCAGTCCAAAAGCCTTCTTTTGATCTTTGGCATTGGCGTCTTGGCCATCCTTCTGCTGCTCGCTTGCGCATTTTAGCTAAGTTGCAATCTACAATTTCTTACCAAGATTGCTTATGTTCCATTTGTCCTCTTTCCAAGCAAACTCGATTGCCGTTTCCCAGTAGTTATATTAAATCTGTTGCTCCATTTGATCTCATTCATTGTGATTTGTGGGGTGGTTACCATACACCTTCTTTGATTGGTGCTCGCTACTTCTTAAGCGTGGTTGACGATTTTAGTAGATGTACGTGGGTATTTCTAATGCGTGCTAAATCTGAGGCAAAAAGATTTTTATGTGATTTTATTGTCATGGTCAGAACCCAATTCAACAAAACGGTAAAATTCATTCGTTCAGACAATGGTTCGGAATTCATTTTCAATGAAGTCCAAAAATTTCTTCAGGCAAATGGCATCCTTCATCAACGTAGTTGTGTTGGAACACCTCAACAAAATGGAGTGGTTGAACGCAAAAATAGGCATTTACTTGAAGTCGCTCGATCCTTACGATTTCAAGCAAATCTACCACTCAAGTTTTGGGGTGATTGTGTTCTAACAGCTACTTACTTGATCAATAGAATTCCTACACCGGTCTTGTCTGGAAAATCTCCTTATGAAGTTTTGTTTGGCACTATGCCCAAATACTCTCATCTTCGTGTATTTGGTTGCTTATGTTTTGCTCACAATATTCATTATAGTCACAAGTTTGATGCCCGTGCTCGAAAGTGTATCTTTATTGGATATCCATTTGGACAAAAGGGTTACCGTTTATACGATCTTGAAAATGGAAAAACCTTTACAAGTCGGGATGTCACATTTCATGAAACTGTTTTTCCATTTTATAATCAATCAGCACCATCTGAATCCAATCCAGTCATTCCAGTACCTATTCTTGAAACCATTGATTCTCTAGTGCCATCTATAGCATCTCCGGATTCCAGTGGTTCACCCATGTTGACCAATCAGTCCCCAGAGACCAATATATCTCCGCAAAATGATACGGCACCTCCCATTCGTCAATCCACTCGAGTTCGTCAAGTTCCAGCCTATTTACGTGATTATGAATGCTCTACTGCCATGTTGCCAACCCCTCCAAGGAAGTCCAGTGCACAGGTATCACCAGGTTCTCCCATTCCTTTGTCCAATTATCTCAATTACTCTAAATTCTCTACTGCACATATGTCCTTCATAGCAGCCCTTTCTTTAGAAGAGGAACCTACTTCTTTTACCATGGCTATGAAATATGCTCATTGGAGGGATGCTATGGCAACTGAAATTAAAGCCTTGGAGGATAACGATACTTGGGTTTTGACTAATCTTCCTCCAGGAAAAACACCAATTGGGTGTAAATGGGTATTCAAAATCAAACGTCACTCCGATGGAACCATAGAGCGTTATAAGGCACGTCTTGTTGCCAAAGGTTACACCCAACAAGAAGGCCTTGATTATCATGATACTTTCGCTCCTGTGGCTAAGTTAACAACCCTCCGTTGCTTACTCGCTATAGCTGCTATCAAGCATTGGTCTTTGCACCAACTTGATGTGCACAATGCATTTTTACATGGCGACCTCAACGAAGAAATTTTTATGAGCTTACCACCAGGCTTTCATCGTAAGGGGGAGACTCGAGTTTGTCGCCTTAATAAATCTCTATATGGTTTAAAGCAAGCTTCCCGTCAATGGTTTGCAAAAATTTCGTCTGCCCTCCTTGAGGCCGGATATTCTCAGTCCAAGGCAGATTACTCTCTTTTTATGAACAAAAAAGGTGATCACTGCACCTTTGTCTTGGTTTATGTAGATGATATTCTCATAACAGGAAATGATGATCAGGCCATATCATGTCTCAAAGCTTTCCTACACCAGCATTTTCGTATCAAAGATCTTGGCCAATTGAAGTATTTTCTTGGCATCGAAATCGCTCATTCAAAATCTGGAATTTTTCTCAATCAACGCAAATATTTGCTTGATATTCTTGCTGATGTGGGTTACTTGGGATCACGGGGTTGTGACTTTCCTATGGAACAACAACTCAAACTCGATCACAGTGGCATTTTACTTGATAATCCTAGTCGTTATCGTCGTCTTGTCGGTCGGCTTCTTTACCTGACCATTACTCGGCCGGATATTGTTTACGCCGTCAATAATCTCAGTCAATTTATGCATGAGCCTCGACAACCCCACATGGATGCTGCATTGCGTCTATTGCGCTACCTTAAGACCACACCGGGGGAAGGAATATTGCTATCTTCCAGCAGCTCGCTACAATTGACTGGTTATAGTGATTCCGATTGGGCCAGTTGTCCGATGACCCGCAGGTCATCAACTGGTTTCATTACCTTTCTTGGCCACAGTCCCATCTCTTGGAAGACAAAAAAACAAGTCACTGTTTCTCGCTCTTCTGCCGAAGCTGAATATCGGTCCATGGCCACCGCAACTTGTGAAATTACTTGGCTCAAATATCTCCTAACAGATTTGGGAGTTCCTCACCCTCAACCGGTTGCTCTTCATTGTGATAATCAGGCTGCAATGCACATCGCTGCCAATCCGGTCTTCCATGAGCGCACTAAACACATTGAACTTGATTGTCATCTTGTAAGGGAGAAAATTCTACAAGGTTTAATATCGACAGTGCATGTTCCCAGCAAAGAGCAATGTGCTGATATATTTACCAAAGCTCTTGGACGCGATCAGTTTAGTTTCTTAAAATCCAAGTTGGGCATGATCAATCCTCATGCTCCAACTTGAGGGGGAGTATTAGGAAAGCACATATTCAATCATATCCTTGACTGAAGATATTCCAGCCCATGATTTTAGCATCTCATGGTCAATATGTGCATGTGCCATTTACTCAGTCATTTATAGTAAATTCTGTAATCATGCTAGCTGTAATCTTGCATAATCCCATGACTTAGGGGATTTGATACTCTTGTACTCTGTATATATAGTGATCAAAGATGAATAAAATGTTAAGAACTTCCAGAATTTTACAACTACCATCCAACCACTACACCATCCACTACATTGTTTGTAGGGCCCTTCCCGGGTCCCAAAAACAGGGTAAAAATTCGGATCACTGGGTTTTGATCCGTGGGCTGATTTCTTCCATTTTAACTCATTAAAATCATCTCTTAGGGGAAATATACTTATGGGAAGTAAAGAAGAGATTGTTCTACCTCGGTTCCGGCCGAAAAAGCGGGTAACGGATTTGCACGGTTTTCGGCCAAACGGGAAAGACGACGGAGAAACGGAACATCAGGCTGACTTCGGTTGATTGGGGCTTGGTTCGGAGAAGCTCGGGGATGTTCCAGAAGATGGGGTAGCCCGAATTGGTGCTCGGCTAAGTGTGGAACCGAACTCACCTAGGTTTCTCTCTCGAAACCTCCATTAATAGAGTGAAAGAGCTCTCTCTCTCTCTACTGAGATTGCAGTGGTGGAATGAGGCTGTTTTTGTGTGATTTGCGAAAGAAGTGAGGTGGGTTTATATAGGCTTCAAACCGGGCCATGATTCGCCGAAACGGGAGGCGGGCACGCGGTTTGAAGTGCGGCTGGCGTGGGGGTTTGTGCGCGCGGTGAGCTTCGAACCGTGATTCGCCGAGACGGACGGCGATAGGGGTGGCTGGCGTGGTGGTGTGGTTAACGGCCGAAGTTTTGGACTTCGGCGGGGATGATTTCGTCTGGAAGCTGGAGAGAGAGAGAGCGGGGGGAGGGGTGGTGGTGGTGTGTGTCGAGAGGGGAGAGGGAGAGGGAGAGTGAGAGAAAGTACTGGAAATTAATTGCTTTCCGAGTATATCATTCTTATCCTACCAAATCCTATACCATAGCCATAAATGCACCTAAGTTGAGTAAAGAGCAAGAAAGAAACTTGGAAAACAAGGGAGGCGGGGGGCTGCTGTCCCCTTGAGACAACAGCGTCGTTGATATGCCCGTTTCTAGACCCACCCCAGTCTCGTTCTGATGATCGGAATCGTTCACTTTGTAGAGCTCGTCGAGTAGAATAACTGTGCAAAAAAATCAGCTTAATTGGATATCATTAAGTACCTGATCGGAACGTTTTTATTTTGAAAAGAATGGATCCAAAACACTGGATCAAATCCATTGTAACCCATGGACCGAGAGTTATATGGACTCCGATCAAGCACTTAATGATATCCAATTAAGTTGATTTTTTGCATAATTGTTCTACTCGACGAGCTCTACAAAGTGAACGATTCCGATCATCGGAACGAGACCGAGGTGGGTCCAGAAACGGGGCACAGCAGCAACGCTGCTGTCCCCAAGGGGACAGCAGCCCCCCGCCTCCGAAAACAAAAGAGAAGAGAGAGAGAGAGAGAGTAATTCGGAGAGAGAGAGAGAAGGGGATTGTTGCCTATATACCCTTACACCTCGACTTGGTCACAGGTTGTGTTCGTGTCGCATCGTGTTAGTCAGATTCGTGTCACAAATTACCCAATTCGAATCCGACTCATTTAGAATTTATGTTTCTTGAATCATGTCATTTTTGTGTTTTGTGTCAGAAATGTTTAACACTAACCCGCTAACTTTATATCTGGTTCGTATCGTGTTATCGTATTTCGTGTTCGTTATTCAACTCTAATACACCCCATTTTTCCACACACTCTCCTAGGTGATGTGATCGGTCAATACTAGAAGATCGGAGGTCAGTTAGAGTTCGTACACATCATTGAAGTGCTTTTTATGATGTGATCGGTCAATACTTTTTTTTTTTTATTCTCAATCGGTCAGTACTTTGCATTGGAAAAAGGGAAATGCTAAGTGCAAAGAAAATAGGCAAAGAAACGACCCTTAAAGTGTACATGAACGGCTCAGATGCACTGCACAGTGAATCTGGACCGTTCATGTACACTTTAAGGGTCTTTTCTTTGTCCATTTTCTTTGTACCTAGCACTCCCCTTGGAAAAAACTCTAAAGCTGCCTAGAGAGCGTAAATTGCTAGTCACCACCCCCCCCCGGGTGGAAAACCCGGATTATCCCCCCGGCTCCCCCACGCCCTAAAACATCCGGCCCCCCTCCCCTCTTAAAACACTATCACTTTTAATTTTTGTTTTTATTTAATTAATTTTATCTTATTTATTTAATTTCTACAAATACACCGGAACAAACACTACCACGGGCTATGTTCGTTTGGACGTTTGGATTTGGTTTTATTTTGTTTTCCAATTATTACCCTACTTCTTTTTTCAATCATCACCCTATTTCTCCAATTATTATTTTCTCATCTCTTTTTATCTCTCTCCAATCATTACCCATATTTCCAATCATTACTCTATTTCTCTCTCCTCCCACTACCAAACTAAATTAAACTAAATTCTTAACCAAACATAGATTTTTTTGATCATTTTATTTTTAATGGCCATAATGAATTTTTTGCTCTAAAACCTTTCAATAAACACTGTAAAACTCATTATTTAGTTTCAAGATTCTCTTAGGGTGTATATTAAAAGGGCTTGGAGGCAAAAATTTATTATGACCATTTAAGATGAAATGGTTAGAAAAATAACATCTTTACACCGATTCAAACGGATTGAAAATTGAAATACTTATTTTTGTAACAATATTTTTATTAGACTTGAACCTAGAATTAGACTTGAACCATGGAGCAAATATGGGGGGGTGGGGGGCCGGCCATATGGGGTGGGGAGAGACCATTTGTCAAGCCAAAAACTCATTATTTACGGGGGGGGGGGGGGGGGGGGGGGGGGGGGGGGGTGCCATATGGGGTGGGGAGAGACCATTTGTTAAGCCAAAAACTCATTATTTGGAGGGGGGGGGGGGGCATATGGGGTGGGGAGAGAGGTCCTCATTTTCCTATAAATAGGACCATTTGTCAAGCCATTCAATTCACACCTTGAATCTCTCCAACTTTTTTCTCTAGAAACCTTGTATTTGTTCTTTGTTCTTGGTATTCTTGAGTTTCTTCTTGAGTTATTCAAAAAACGCAACCCAAGGCCGCCACCAAACCGCCACCCGACCAGCCTTTCGATCCAAAAAGTTTAGTAGTTTAGTCAAGATTTATTTTCGAGAGAAAAAGAAAGTCTTTTCTTTTCTCTTTCGAAGTTACCGTAAGCTTACCGTAAGAAATCACTTCGTTCGATAGCCACATTCACCTTCCGTAAGCTACTCTAACCTTCTATTTTTCTTTTTGTGTTTAAAAATGCATGCTAAGTTAAAGTACTAAAAATAGCTAGTAAATTTATTCTACTAAAATTACCGGTCTAAAGCATAAGTGGTTTCAACTCCAAAGGTGTCCGTCCATGTGGCATTATGCTTTACGATCTTTTTTACGACTGTGGAGTAACCCGAGGCTAACACCCTTGAAAGTTTGTCAACAAGTCTGGCTTCGTATCGACTAAGGAAGGAATGGTGATTCTAACTGGACTCGTCCGACCATCCGACCTGGGACTTTCCAGGTTATTTCTATGTCAAACATAATCCACAAAATTTAGAATAATGATTTTCAGTGAAAATTTAGCATGGTTACTTAGGCTTTCCTCACAAACTGTGTATCTGTCATATCTTTAAGGAATGTCGCAGCAGAAAATCTGGGACGAAACAATGGATGACTACAACTTTTCAATTTCAGATAATTGGTCATTTGAGAATGATATTCATAGTGAGGAGAGCGTCTCCCACAATAGTTGCGATTATACACCAGAATTTATCACCGACTAGGTTAGTCTTTATTGTTATTGTATTGCATATTCATTATTTATGTTAAGATTGGTTAATGTTTGTAATACCCCAAATCTTTAAATATGTTTAAAGTTAGTGTATGTGTAGAGTTTGGGTTAATTATGGGAGAAACGAGCTTATCTTAATTACTTGTTAATTGAAAGAGGAACACAAGGAAGCCCATGGTCACACATGCACTGAATCATTTTCTTTTATGGCCTGATAATTAAAGGAGAGTTCTACGCTATTCTTGTTTCTATCGTTTCCACCGCTAGAGAGAGAGAGAGAGAACACCGTAGAAGAAGAGAAGAAGAGGAAGAAGAAGAAAAAGAGGGAAAACAAGAGGGAGTACTTTTGGATTGGAATTGAAGCCCAAATTAGGTAAACTCCAAGCTTTTGATTGTTGAATTCATGTTCTAGGTAGTTTAATTCTACACATGCTAGTTGATAATTTCAGGTTTTACATGTGATTGGGGTGGTGTCTCATGAATTAGGTTTTGGGTTAAGTTCCAAGAGAACTTAAGAAATCTGATTTTAACTCCTTTGAATTTGGTGGTTTAGACCTGCTTGGAACATGATTTGCTTGGGTTAGGAGTAGCTCTTGATAACTTCAAGTTTGGGTGTGTTTTAATGAAGCTTTGGTATGACTTTGATATGAGTTTTGAAAGAGTTAAGTTCGGATTTTAGGGAAATCGCAGAACAAGACAGATTACAGTCCCAACTTCGGATAAGCATATCTTTGTCATTCGGACTCCGATTTGGGCAAATTTTATATCGAAATTGATGCCCCGAAAGTCTACTTTCTAATGGAGGTGGTCCCAGCATCTAATTTCAATCCTATCAAATTCTATAGCCAAAATACAGAGACTGGTTTTTGGACTCCATACCGAATTTTGCAGTTTTGTTATTGGGACATTAACCTTAGACCTTTGTGAGCTACTAGGGAGATCTAATGAAAGTATTTAGATGTCTAAATGTGTCCATTGAATTTGAATTATAATTACCTTATATGCTTGTGTAGGGAACGTGGTTTAGAAGCTCGGACCGAGGTGAGTGATTAATACTCAAAACATATGGTTTGTTATAAGCTTTACGCTTCAATGATGTTTTCTACTTTGATATGAACTCCATGGAATATCAATGAAAGGTGGACATGTTTTATATCTATTAATGGCATCCTCCCACGTCCCAGCTTGCTAGGGGACACGTGCTAAAAGGCTAGCAAGGCATGGTTATTGTCTTGGATAACGAAAGACGTCTTAACTTATCCACTACCGGGGACGCCTGGTAGATATGAAATGAATAGAGGATGTGCATTACTATGCTATGTTGCTAAATGAGATTCATATTCAAATGGTTTAATCATTGTCCATGGAAAGCATGTGAATTGCGTATTAATCATTCAAACGAGCTTCGGCTTATGTAAATGTTCCACCTTTCAGGAAATAAGAAGTAAGACATCTTGGCACCTGTTTGTGGGGATTCGAGACGTGGGGAATAGTTTGCGGTTATGAAATGTACTTTCGTGTTATTCGTTTGAACTCTGTAATTACTTGCAAGTTATTTGCTAAACTTTATGTCTAAGCACAGCTCTGAGGTGTGTTATGCGGTTTATAGTCTTTTGTAAATATAAGTTCTCATTATACTAAGATGCACAGGTCATGCCTCCATTGATTATACGCTCTTGTTCCTTTTAATTTTATGATTTTGAGATATAATAGGGTTAATATGGCCTTGGTGATGGTTTCACCGGCGCTTTGTTACGGCTAAGACCTACTAGAGTGGGTTGGGGTCGTTACAATGTTGTATTTATATATATTCATTTTTTTTATATAGATTTTTGAAAGTAGAGAAGATATATTAGCTTGGGCGGGGAGCGTTGGTCTAAAATATGGTATTCTGGTGGTTATTTTAAATTCTACTAAGTTAAAAGGCGGCAAACTGCCGAAGTGCATTCTTGGTTGTGAAAGACGAGGAAAGTACGAACCGCCACGGAATCTAGTTGAAGGGCAATCCTTGCAAAGAAACACTGGGACTAGAAAATGCGATTGCTCATTTCAATTGCGAGGTATACCACAACATCCATACGGTATCAGGTGGGGTTTAGAGGTTATTAAAACATATTGAGGTCACGAGTATCCGTCAAGGCTAAAATCAATAGAGAAACAATTTGTGGTTGATATGGCCAACAGCACCGCGCCTCGTGAGATTCTTAATATTTTGAAGGAAAAAGACCCGTCAAACACTACGGGAATCAAGAGCATTTATAACGCCATTTTTGCAAATAAAGTAGCCAAGCTGAACGGTTTAACTCCTATTTAGTATGTCATAAATCAATTACTTAAGAACAATTACCTTCATCAATTTCTTACAAATCCAGATACCAACGAAATCACAGATATTATTTGGGTTCATCCTACGAGTCTAGAGCTATCTGTCAACTTTCCGTCTGTACTGATCATTGACGCCACGTACAAGACCAATGAGTATCGAAAACCACTATTGGAGGTTGTGGGTATCACATCCACATGGTGAACTTACTCGCTTATGTTCGCTTATCTTAATAATGAGAGAGAAGAGACACTGACATGGGCATTGGATAACTTAAAAAACTGGATGCTTCAAAAGGGGGCATCGATGCCATTGGTGTTTGTTTCAGATCGGAATTTAGCGCTTATGAACGCCATTGAAGCATGTTTCCCCACGGCATGCCACATCCTGTGTATTTGGCACATAAATCAGTGCGTCATGAAGAACTGCAGCCGTGTGCTTGGTCCGGAATGGAAGCGCTTCATCACGTCATGGCACTCGCTTATCAATTCATCTATACCTTCGTCTTTCGAACAGAAGTAGCAAGCCATGTGCGACGATTTTCGCCAGTTCCCGTATGTCATAAATTACCTGTGGCAAACAGGGTTAAAGTCGTACAAAGAGCGGTTTGTTTCAGCATGGACAGATACATGTATGCACCTCGGAAGCAATTCAAGTCAAAGGTATAATCGTTTTTTTGACTTTACTTTTAAAATTTTGTGCATTTCTCTACTACACTAAGAAATACTTTTTGATACTTTCCTATTTAAACACAGTGCATTATTCTATTACGGGGCAGAGTCTGTACATGCGAGGCTAAAGCTATATTTGGGGGATACCATGTCATCGCTACAAACATCTTTTGACAAAATAGACAAGATGTTGAAAAATCAGTTCGGGGAAATTAAAAAGTCGTTCGAGAAATCATTGAACATTCCATGCCACAAACAATTACGTGACGACATTTTTGATCAGGTAAGGTGTCTCATTTCATTAGAGGCAATGGAGTTCATACATGATCAACTAGAAATCGCTTTAGAAGTATCCCCCCACATTGTTGGCTATTGCAACTGTAAGATCAAAATCACACACGGATTGCCATGCATCCACAATCTTGCATATTATTGTACCATTTCCACTACAATTCCGCTATGGAGTATCCACGCTCATTGGACTAGGTTGTCTATGCAAGCAACCGAGTTTAATGAGGAGGGAACGCGACCTGACAAGACATCTCAAGTCGTTGAGATATTAGATGGGATGGATGCATCTATACGAGAGCATATCATAGACAGGATTATCGATATGGCAGATCCATCTTGTAGCACAGTTCGACCTCCATCGTACAACACAAAACATAGAGGTCGACCTGCCGGTAGAGATGAGCAAAGTACCTTCTTTCTCAGAAGCATCCACTTTAGGATCAAGAACTGCTACATCGCGAGGGAGAGGGAGAGAAAGACGTGGGAGGGGTTCGGGAGTTCGCAACACTCAATTTATAGTTCCACCCATCCCTGATCGCTATATTCAGCAATTACCTCAGGCTTATCGGCGTTATATTTCTCACACTGTTGATGTGCTTGGTGATGGTCCTTGTGGATTCAGGGCGATAGCTGCACTAATCGGGTATAGTGAAAATGATTGGAGTCGAGTACGAGAGGAGCTTATTGAATAGATTCGACAAAATTATTATCTATATAGTGTGATTTATCCAGTACATGATTGGGCAGAACATCTACTGATTTTACTGAATTTGTTCGAGCCTATGGCACCAAAGGATCATTGGTTGGAGGCTATGACTTTGGGAATTGTCATCGCAACAAGGTACAACCTTGTACTACATACATTTGATGAGGATGTTTACTGTTGTTTTACTCATTTGCCATTGAGGTCCCTCCAGTTCCAATCGAATACCGCCGGGAAATTGCTATTGCCCTTGTTAATAACAATCACTTCGTACAAGTTTTCTTAGAACCTCATTACCCTGTACCACTCATCCCAATATGGTGGGAGAAGAATGCATCGGACGAAGCTAAAGGATGGGCTGTCAGTTATGGAACACGTTTGCAATTGTGGTACGAAGTAATGGGTATAAACACGCCGGGAGCAACATTTTGGAGGAGATATTGATTAGAATTTGTGTTTTTATGTATTTTCATGTTTTGACAATATGTACTCAATTATAATAACATGAAATTTTATTTCAATTTATTATTGTTCATTACAAGTTATTTTTATTATTCATTGTTAACACTAATTAATTAACTAATTAAAATAATATAAATTTATTAAGTATAAAGTTAATTTGAATTGAAAATAGAATTTGAGTTAACCAAAAAAAAAGAAGAATGGAGGTAAATGGGAAAAGAAACAAATAAAGAAAATAATTGAAACTTGAAAAAAAAATTCAAAGTGGAAGGAAAGAAAAGGAAATAAAGAGAAAAAAACGAAAAAAAAAGTTGTAACTAAAAAGAAACAAAAGAAAATAAAAAGAAAAAAAGAGGGAAAAAAAAATCTAAATGGGGGGGGGGGGGGGGGGGGGGGGGTGGGGTTGTGCGGTGGAAGGCAGGTCTCCTAGAGAGCCCACATAACAAGTGCCATGATGCGCTCCATTTGCCATACACAACACTACACATTACACTTCAGAAAGTATGTGCACACATCAAAATTGTGCACAGATTGTGTATAGAATGTGTTGTGGAGTTCATTATGGGTCTCAAATAAATGATCCGAGCCGCTGATTATGTTTAAAATATTTTTTCAATGTTCCTCTAAAAATCAGCTCAATCCGATACTTATAAGTATTTGACCTAATTGTCTAACTTTTCATAATCCAAAAACCTTAAAAAAAGTTAGACGATTAGATCAAGTACTTACATGTATAGAATTGAGTTGATTTTTACTGGAGCCTTTAGAAAAATATCTCTATTATTAAACAATATTATTAAACAAAAAGGTGTGAGGACAAATTGTTGGAACGGTTTAGATTCATTTGATCCAAAGGCTGTAGTACATCCTCCCACTTATCGGTTAAGTGCCTATGGTTTTCACATAAATTGCTTAGATTCATTTGATCAAAATACTGTAGTGCATCCTCTCACTTCCCAGTTAAATGCCCATGGTTTTCACCTAAATCACTCAACTGCTATCCCCTTCCAATAGGGATGTATAGTGCCATAGACACGGGTTAGCACTAGTGCCATATAATGAAAGGCTCAAATCATTTGGGTGGAATCCATAATGAGCCCCACAACGCAATCTGTGCACGATGTGCTCACAGTTTTGCTGTGATAGTAGCAACGTTCATTATACTTTTCATAAATTAACATATTGTGAAAGCAATTACGACTTACCTCAACCTATCTAGTAAAACGAGGCATCTTCAATTGTACTCGACGCTCTTTCATGCCATTAAAAGTATCGGCGATTAAATCGACATCAAACCTTTTCGCAATATCCTTCTCTATGTAAGTGATTTAGAGACTTGCTAAAAGTTCATCATCCATCCTGTTGCAAAGTCTAGTCTTCACACATTTCATAGATACAATTTAGATTAAGTTCAACAAGATTAATTAGAATTTCCAAAATCTATTCTCCCCTGTTCCTATTTTTTGGAAACTGCCTTCAAAGTCTTAACAATATGAATTTTTATGCTGAGAGAGAGAGAGAGAGGGGTCGATGTGCCATGGAGATTTTAGAGCATAGAGAAGAAAACTTGTGAAACCCTCTTAACAATTGAGGATTTTTGTGGGAGAAAAATAGGAGTTAAATGATTGAGTACTCACTATTTTAACCATCAAATTTTATGTTTTGTTATATTTAACACGTGGCCTTTAGAAATTAATGTTGGTATCCTCGTGTCCTTGATTTTTTTTTCCAAAATCGTAGATCGGGGCGAGCTTGTATACTTTCGTAAGAAATATATATATATATATACAAAAGTGGAATTTTTTCTTCTTCTTGCAAGGGTGGCCTCGGGTCATCCCTACTGACCCTTCCTGACTCCATCCCAGAAATAGAAGAGAGAATTTATGGTATAAAAAATCCCAAACACGAATCTTGAGAAATGTAGTCATTAGCATGAAGGTTCATGGGTGAACCTTCATGACAACGCAAACATACAACTTAGTGACAAACAGGTCGGGTTGGCACGAACACGACATGTTCAAATGAGGCAAGGCACGGTCTTCGACATGCATAGTATGGAAGTGGGCTAAGCACGACACGATTCTAGACGAACACAAAAGTGTGTGGGCATGAGGCACGACACACAAATACTTGTTACATAATTATTTTCTAAAGAATCTCGGTTAGAGATGGGCCGGCACAGGCACGACACGAATAAAAAACATCACCACACAACATAATTAATTAAACGAACCAACATGACACAAAGCTAAATGGACCGGGACCAACACAGCACAACACGACAACAGGGCTGGCCCATTTGACATCTCTACTTTTTGAACATATTGTTAGGTCAAACTTTAAGTGCAACATACACTTGAATGGACACAAGTCATTCAACCTTTTCCTCACAAGCAGAGAGGCCATTTCCATAACTACCCATGACCACCAGCGACATAGGTGGTGTATAGAAACGAATTACAAAATGACATAGCATGGCATCAAATCAAACGAAAATTTTAGCTCCTAGAATGCATTGAAAATATCAAGCAAATCCTTCCTCAATACAACCTCCCACTACACGAGCGAGAACCACAATAACAATCCTTCCTCTTGATGTCGCCATTACCATCACGAACTCGATCCACCTTATAGTTGTAATCATAAGTCAACTCCCTTAAAGGAGGTATGTTTTTGGTAGCAAAGAACATTATGTGTGGCATTCTCTTGTCGTCATGATCATAAAGGACATTTTGGGCATAGAGGTTTGGAGAGCAACTATGGTTTATGAACCTCCCCACATTCCCAAATTTAGCTGCATCAATAGTGAAGCCACTACCATTCTTCCCGATATCAAACAGATACTCATCGTTATCGACTCTTACCTCTGCTTCTTGTTCTTGGAGCAACTCTCCCGTGTACTCGCAAACAAAACCGCCGGATTGAATGAAGTCCCGCGATCTAACCCCCCACCCCATTTTCTCGGTCTTAAAAATCTCCAAACGGTATCGAATCCCGTTTTGGCTAACCCTATTTTGGCAAGAAGGCGGGCATTTGCAAGATGGGCCACACTCGTAAACAAGAGACTTTTTCCTAACAATAGCGCCTTCCAAAGTGAATGGAATGTCGCCCCCATACCTAATGGTGCATGGACATTTCTCGAAATCCACGCATCCATTGATGCAATCGCAACCCCTAGGGACAGAGTGGTTAGACTCGTGCCACTCAGGGTAGATCACATTGGCAACATAATGAAAAGGTGGAAGTTTCTCATCGTCCACGATGTTGATTACGCGAACAGGCTTCTCCTCTTTTCCTTGAGAAATATCATCAGTAGCCACACTAGGTAACTTCAAGACCGTAGACTTCTTTGGCATGCCAACATTTACTCCTTGGCGTTTCGGTTGCACCACCAATCTATTCAAAACAAACTTGTAGACCAATTTTCCATACTCCCCTCTTTCTTGCCTACATTGGGTCACCGCATACAGCCCATGGTACGTATACGTTGTCTGTGACCTTTTAGTCTTCAAAATAACCCTGACAGGGAGCCCAGCATCCATGCTGTTTTTCAAGGCAAGATTTCCCCGTGTAAGCTTTTGATCTTTGGGGGGCTTATCGGCAATCTTTGGATTTCCACCTTGACCAGAATATGTCAGAACATCAGAAGATTCTGCTGCATCATTGCCATAGCGACCGGACTTAACAATGCTCGTGGCGAAATTTATCCCATTTCTCTCCGTGTAATCAATTCCACCTTCAAACTGACGATGGAGGCCTATAACAACGAGTTCAGCCCGAAATTGGAATTTGTCACCAATTTCTACCCCCGGGACAGGTCCTGATAACTTTTCAGTATTTACCCATTTTTGTTGCTCTTTAAGAAGCGTTGCAGCTTTCACACAAAAGTGCGGCTTTCTTTTTCCCTTCGCCTCTACCTTGTGTTCATTTGAAAGCATCGTAAACATCTCTTGGAACAGATTCAAAACTTCCCTCACTTTACTAGGAGTCACATCTTCGTTGGTTTTCACACAAGGAACGACGCTAAGATCATTTGGTTTTCCGCCCACAAGAATAGGGTTCTCTATTTCTTTGTCCTTAAACAGTGTGTCCTCACATGGAACAATAGATTTCTCCTGACAATATTCTTTGATATCCTGATTCTGCAATAAAACTGAATCATCCTGTATAACTATATATTCCCAAGTTTTTCCTCCTCCAATGCCCTTAGTGTCCGTTTCACAGCGAACAGAGTTGCTGCAGATTTTATCCACCATTTCCTTCAAAGCATTCCCTTCGAGCTGGTTCTCGAAACCATTTCCATCTTGAATTGGCACTTCTTGTTTCCCATCAGTTCTTTTTGTGTCAACTACTTGCATTTGTTCCACACTGCACTTATTACCCAAAACGTTATTGGAATCCGATGTACCATTTCGCTTTCCAAGGCATAAAGGAAAATCACGATAGGTAGTGACCCCCTTCCGGATCTTTGGGGATGGATATTTACGAACACACGGAAGAGTGTGAGACGAGAATGTGGAAATATCTAATGTAGTGATTGGTTCCGCCTTGGTTATGTTTTCCGGTACATCAATCGGTTTAGGCTGATCTGGGGTTTTTACGAACACTTCGACATCATTGTCCACTGTCACCCATTGCCAAAGAGCTTCTTCAACATTGGCATTTGACAACATGGGCTTAGTAGTTTCGCATTCCATATCATTTGGTTCTGATTTTTTGACCGGTACTATATTCCCCTCTTCACCAACTTTTGAATCTCTGGTTGATCTTGCATCCACTCGAGGGGCATGATCACCCAAGTATGGAGGGATCCGATGGATGGCGGTAACCTTTCGACACTTGTAGTCGGGGGGATAGGCGCTGAACTTTGGAAGAGGGCGTTTTCCGGAAAATAGAGTCATTTTTGGCAGTGGAGTTTCCCCTTCAAGATGATCCCAACGAACAAGGGCGATTACCCCCGGAACTAGGCTGGAATGAAAAAGTCAAAAACCATCTCATTACATTTCAACTAGGGAACCATCTCATTACATTTCAACCAGGGAATTGAAAACAGAAATGCGTAGTTATACCACATAAGCGCAAATGCAAGCAGAAAAACGGAATGGAGGGATTACAAATAAGAGTCCGATTTTGTTCATCCACTTAACCCACGGACAAGGAAACAGACGCGGACAAGTCATTTCTTTGAAATTAGGAACATGTTGAATGTAAAATGGATTTGTAGTATAGATGTACGTTATGAATTTATATAAAGTCAAAAACATTATTTCTATCAAATGAAGAACTATACTATGAAGATACAAATCAGTGGTCCGCATACAAGTTTACATGAACTTATCTTTGGAAATTTTCACTCTGGGCTAAGTTTTTAAAAACATACTTTAACCTTTTAACGTGTCATTAGCATGTTCCAAGAGTGTCACCAACGTGTTCTAGAATATCAAGTCTGACTAAAAGAAACATTAGTAAAACAATTGGACAATTGTTTAGGCAGGTTCCGGAGATTGTCGTGTAGTGCCCATGACCGACACGTGTCGGACATGGATACCTAAGGCCGGTAGACGTGTTTATGCTTCTTAGTGTAGCACACATATGGACACAAATACGAAAACGAAAGGGGACATTGATACAGATATGAGACACGATATTTATCAAAAAATAGGGACGTGAACAACCATTTTAAGTATGCAAACCTAAATCGTCGCTACAGATGTCTGCGGGTCAAGTTCAGAATCTACCTGACACCCAAACCGAGCATTTTTTAGTTCTGAAAAGAACTGGGCTCGATTTCAACCCAAGAACACTTCGAAACCGAACAAATTGGGTCCTTTGAGTTGCAGATGGATCCAGTCGGTTTCCTCGTGGACCATTTTTGTCAAACAATATAAAATTTCTCTATTGAAAGATAAAATACAATTGAGAATACCACAATAATATCGCTGAAGGAATATCGAAGAGAGGGAGAGTGATCAAGACAAAAGGCATTATCGGTGCATTATCAAGCCTCAGTGTATGAGATTGCTCTCTATATTTAGGTTTAGACTCCTATCAAATGCATTAAATTTTTTTTTTGAACAGAGCATTATTTTGAAGTTATAAATGTTTTACTCTGTCATAAAAGTCATACTGTTGTGGGGGGCACGTCCCTAAGTGTGTCCCCGGAGTTTCTTGGCATGTCCCATTGCAAAAAATATCAAAATTAAGTAGACATGCCAGTTGGCGTGTCCTATACGTGTCCTCGCGCGTTCTTGGCTTGTCACATGTCATGGGGCTTCTTAAATGAATAAGGAGACCCTAGGAGTGTGAATGCTTTGCAGGGCATTACTCTGGCTGGTTCGGCAAAATAAATCAAAGAGACTTATTGTTTTGTCTTTATTTAATTTTTTTTTCACATTTATTAGTTTTGCGTCAAATTTTTGTGGATTATTGATTTGTCTCGACGAGAGGAATCGGAAATGTAAAAACTTATGATTGAAACTCGTAATTTTTGGAATAAAGACGAAAATAAGTCAAAAAGACAGTTTTTTTGGACTTATTTTTGTCTTTATTCAAAAAGTATAAAGTTCCGATCAAAATTTTTTTGCTTATCCCATTCCTTTCATTGAGACAAAACTAGAATTCACAAAAGTACGACGCAAAACTAACAAAGTGCGAATATATTTATTTTTGAATAAAGACAAAACAATAAGTCACTTCGACTTTGTTGTTACTACCCCGGGGTCTACTAGTGTTCAACCCAACACAAAATTTGTTCTCAGTATAGAAACACACACGCAAAGAATCAGCCGAAAACCAGGCAAAACAAACCCAAATTCCATTAATTAGGATACATTTCAGATGTAAACGAGGAAGATACATTTCATACTAGCGCATAGACAAACAGAAAAAAATTGGAGGGAAAAAAACGACTGATCTTACTGCGGGAACAAGTGCTACAGAACCACAAAGTGGAAATCAAGATGTTCATTACACTACTTGATTGTTATTCATTTTCATTCGTTCAAGAGAGAGAGAGAGAGAGAGAGAGAGAGAGAACTACTTCAATATTCAAGCAAACAAGTAACTACCAGAAGGAACAGAAAGGAAATGAGACAAACTCATTTAAGATAGAAAAACAAATTAATTCAAGATTCAAGTGAAAATATGGAAAATGTTGCTTACTGCAGATGGGTCTTTCTGTGTCTGGAAGCCAAAAAACCAGAGAGCGAACGAACTAGGGCTATTAAAAGTAGAACACTTAACTTTGGGGGGGGTGGGTTGGTGGTGTTGGGCAGTGGAAGTGTTCTAGTTCGTGGTTATCCGGGTTTCTTGGGGCGTGTGAGAAACGCTTTTGGCACGGGCAGTTAATTTCGTGCACTCCGATGTCTTCTGTGTCGAAAATATTTATGCCAAAAGTAAATAGTTTTTTGGTCGTTACTTTGTTGAAAAAGTAAACTTTATTTAGATAATTATGGATTTTAGACGTGAAGACACATGATACATGAATAAGTGTGGTTCATATATGGAGTTGTAGAGTCTAGTTGAAGTATTCATGTGTGTAGGCAAAGAGTCATTTAGTAGTTTGTGTACTTGGCAAAAAGATTCATGTATATAGAGTCTATATAAATACCTATGTAATCTAGTGTTTCTAAATGTGGGTAATGTGTGATGGAAAGTAAAAGAGAGATTTAAAAGAATGGAGTTGAGTAGAGTGATAAACTATATTGGTTTTTGAAGTGAGAAACTAATTAATGTTCTCCAACTACAAGAGAATCATAGTTTTTCTATCAAATTACTTCAAAGCATGTGACTTATGGAATGTAGTTGGAGAAGAGCCAACAACGGCTTGGCCCAAGAGAATCTGACAAAAGAAAGAAGAGAAAGCACTCAGAATTTTAAAGAAGGCAATTCACGAAGAGATATGGAAGGACATTGGGGAGACGAAATCTCCATGTCAAGCTTGGAAGATGCTTGATTGCATCACCTTTAATTGTAGATGGAAGTCATTAGCTAAGGAGTACTATTGGCTTCAATGCTATGAAGAAGTTTAAACAAGATGAGTGTGATTTTGCAGATCCACCACTGGAAGTTGGGGTGAGTGCTTTCCCATTGAAGCCAAAGAGCTTGAGGAGAATAAAGTTGAACAAAATGTAGCCAAGCAAAGTAGGCATGAAGATCAGATGAATGGTAAAATTGTGGAATCAGTAGAAGAAAAAGACATGAAAGAAATAATTGTTGAAGTCAAGGCTCACAAAGAAAAGGCCTTCCTAGGAAAGGAAGATGATGCAATTGAACAAGGGGTTGCCGGTAGGGTTGAATATGATGAAAGGAATAATGTGGAAATCTAGAAGGCTAAAGAAAATGAGAGATTGAAGAAATTCTTGATGACAAACTCGAAGTCAATAAGTCCAATAGAGTTAAGAATTATGGACTTCAGCCATGTAAATTTGTTGGCAAAATCACTCCATTGAAGCTTGAGAATGGAAGTCACGAGGGTAATTGTTTTAGCAATTGGAATTCACACATTGATTTGGAGAATAGTGCATTTGACACTGGCTCGGTAAATATGGATGAGTTCTTTGAACCTCATGATTGGAGATATGCAAAATTTAATAATGGAGACTGATGGAATATTCCTCTGAACAAAATACTTGAAGATGTTCATTTGAAGGCCCTTCACGTTCATGGAAATGGCTATGAAGATGGTTGCTATTGAAGGTGGCAGATTCAAGTTGGTAATGGTGATGCTGCAGTCAATCCCTCAGTACAAAAATCAAATTTAAGGGGGATGTTGGAAAAGTAAACTTAATTTTAGATGATTATGGATTTTAGGAAATCATGGAGACACATATATAAATGAAAAGGTGTGGTTCATGTATGGAGTTGAAGAGTCTAGTTGAAGTAGGGGTTGTTTCAGTTTTCATTCTTTTTGTAAAAGTTCTTTTTCTTTCAAATTTCAAACTCAAAATAATGAAAATGAAAAATAATTTTATGATTTTTTTTGCACCGTTTAAAAAATCTCAATGAGTTCTATCAAATAAGATCCATATTGATGGGGAAATTATTTGCGTAAACACATAATTTTTGAGCTTGAAATTATCTTCCTTTTCTAAAAGTTACTTTTTCTAAAAAGCGAAACACCCCCGTATTAGGCAAAAGAGTTATCTAGTAGTTTGTGTACTTGGTAAGATTCATGTATGTAGAGTCTATAAAATACCTATATAATCTAGTGATTCTAGGTGTGGCAAAGGTGTGATGGAAAGTAGAAGACAGTGATTAGAAAGAGTGGAGTTGAGTAGAGTGATGAACTACTAGAAGTAGTCAAGTATGATAAAGATTGTTGAAGAATTTTATCATAAATTGTGTGTTATCTCGTCCCTCACATCTCTCCTACTTGTTTAAGTGTATTTGGCCAATCACGATTTTTCAATATACTTTTGTGGGGGCTAATTTTTTCTATTCTGAAAATATTTGTCTCATGCTGAGGAGTTTTCTGGCCGTCAGAATATGCGTTTTTAATTTTTATGTTTTTAATTCAACAGTCAGAAAACTCCTCGATACAAAGGCACAAAGAATTATTCTTTTCCCTTCAATCGGAGATAGAAATAGACGGGCCAGCAGGCAATATGGGCCCAAATTTCTTTTAGAGGCCCCTTGGGTTGGAAACAAGCATACCTTTTTGTGGGCCTACCCATGGATGGAATTTGGGTATTGGGTCAAATACATCCAATGACACAATGGCATCTTTAATAAGTACAAAATACAATTTATAGTATTTGGAAATCAAGAGAAATCATAGAATGAAGATTTAAAAATTAGGCATGGAAGAAATTTATTTTTTATCCAAAATTTGCGCATCTTCTCATAGTGACTCTTTTTTAGGAAGAAAATCAAAAGTTAAGTATTGGCTAGTTTTATATAAGTTTGATTGACAACTGAAAGAGGTTGACCTACGACAGAGAGCAAGAGAAGAAAAACAAAAGTGGAATTGTGTCACTAAGATGCGTTATTGTCAATGATAAAATTATACTGTAGGAAGTAGGAGGTTGTTCTTAAAATTTTGTTTTGGTGTTAATTTTATTGTTTCTGAGTTTTTGTTAGTTTAGGTTAAACTTTATAGATTGGTTATTCACCTCAATGAAAGGAATATAAAAAGTACAAAAAATACTAAAGAGAAAAATTACCAAACAATTGTCTTTCTTCTTTAGTGTTGGTTCATATGAACTTTTATCAATTTTGGTAAATAATTTTATACTTTTCTGATTTTTCTCGTCGAGATGATGAATGATTGATCTAAAAAATAATGACAAAAACCTAGACAAAAATTACAAACAAAACTAATACCGAAAAAATATCAGAGAAAACATCTGGGAAGAACGTGCATGTTAAGCAATTAAAGAACAAAGATTGCATTTTTTAGTTATGTCCTTGGGCCACTAGCTCCATTTGCCACCAGTGATCGCTATTTCGTCTGATCCATCCGTATTTAATCCAATTCTTATTCTGAACAGATCGTAGATTCGGAGATTTGTCCAGGGACTAGGTAAGATATGTGGATTGTTTCTAAAAAAACTTCGGGAATTGGATAGGAAGCGGGGTTATGTCTGTCCCCGCTCAATCCACATATATGAGTGTAATTAATAACAGAAATATAACCTTATAGGGAGAAAACTATAACTTGGTAGATTTAATTCCATGGCCTATTGGTATTGTAAAGTTTTACAAAAATGACATTTACACACCCGCACTTGTGTGTGTCAGCTCCACACACACCCTATATACATCTAGTGTGTGTGGATGCAATTGGGAGTGTAAAGTGAGTGTGGTTGAAAGCCTTATAATAAGTGACTTTTGTGCAATGTACGGGTTCCAATGAAAATTCAAACGAAGAGAATCAAATGGAAAGATCAAGGTTTTGAATCAGGTCTACCGGCTAGTATTGGCCGGTACGTATCGATATTGTCCAAATTCAATACCCTACTCTTCTAATTTTATTCAGGCCATTAGATTATAAAAAGATGAAATCTCAATTTTTTTTAAAAAAAAACCTTCAGATCCCCAAATCTCCGTGGAAATCTCCGTTCCCCGTTTGGCGAAGGAATGGAAGGACATGGATAGTAATATCCTGACCCGATCAACCCCATTGCCAACACTATTTGCAACAGGATAAAAGGAGATACTTAAGGCCCCGTTTGATAATGGGTTTGGAGGTTGGGATTAGACTACTAATCCCATGGGAGTAGCAATTCTTTGTTTGGTAACAAAAAAGGGTCCGGACTATTAGTCCCTTGGGATGACCAAGCCGGGCATTAGGGGGTATTAGCAATACCCCCTGGGACTTGGTATTAACAATCCCAACCCATCCCCTCCTCATTATCAATCCCTTCTCATTACCAATTTCTTCTATCAATCCAATCCCATCATCTAATCCCATCTCAAACAAACATGATATTAATAATCTCATCATCTAATCCCATCCCAAACAAACATACTCATTATCAATCCCATCTCATTACTAATCTCATCTCCTTACGAATCACAATCCTAATCCCATCTCCTTACGAATCCTATCCATCTATCACTGTTATCAAACGAGGCCTAAAGGTATTGTAAATGAGTCACTACGTTAATTCTAGCTTCAAGTTATGTGGATTCAATCCAAAATTGACCCTATTTAATAACGAGATCTTTGGGTCGTTTCACGAATATGTGAGATTTCATGTCAGTCAGCCCTAAGTCGCTACCTTCGTGTTTTGGTATGTTATTGTGTTGCGTCATAAATAATCACCCTCGAGGATAAGTGTAATGACTCACTTCCACCCAATACAATATTGTCCGCTACGCGTAACACACAGTCTCATACTCGGCAATGGCGGAGCCAGGATTTTGAGTTTGAGGGAGGCGGTTTAACAAACATATATTTTTTTATCGAAACATATACTTATTATATCATAAGGTTTTTGTTTTCCGGTTCATTACATTTGTATATTGAAATAATTCTTTAAACTATTTCAACTATCACATGTTTATTTTTTATTTATGAAACAAATTGAGAAATGAGAATCTAGAATAACCCATTTTTTTTATCAAATTGAACCGAAATTATTAAGATTTTTAGTAGCTATACGCAAATAATTATCAAAAATATTTAAAATTAGGTATATATAAAAATAAAATTTTAAAACTCGGACTCTCAGAAGCTGGGGCTGGGGCAACATAGCTCCGCCACTTATACCCCATGTGTCCAATCGGCCAACGCAACGCTTCGTTTCTCCGGAGTCGCCCCAGGAAAAGGCCTTGTACAATGGGAGGGTTAATTGGTCTTATATATAAAGCACAACTCTACTTTCACCAACCAATGTGAAATGTCACAATCTCCCACACGTCCTCTGTGTTGTGTCATAAACTAGTGCATGCCTGTGGTTGAAAGCACGACGCAATACGTTTTGGTCGATAGGGGAGAGAGCGAGGGAAAGGAATGTGCTGGTCCTAACATGATTTGATTTGATCAAACAATACCATTCAAACGAAAGAGGAACAAAGTCTACAACAAATAAACTCTCAATTGGAATTCTTTTTAAAAAGTGTTGAATTCACTTTGCCAGCATTTCCCCAGACATGTCTCCACAGGTTGTTACCGTCATGTTGCCTGTCCTCACAGTATCGGACCACAAAGTCTATCCAAAAATTAAGAGAGCTACGCAAAAGTGGGCATAAAGAATTAATTCGCTCCCCACTATTTTCACTCTGTCAAACATGCATTTTAATAAACACAAAGTGAACATCTTTAAAAGACAAATAACAAAAGATATAGATAAAAAAGTTCCTATCCTAAACAGCAAAATCGATTTTCTTTTTCTAAACAACAAAAAATTTCTCATCCTAAACAACAATTTTTTTCCCTGTAAGACTCCCATCAAAAAAATTCCCATCCTAAACAAAAATTTAGACCACATTATTTTTTCTGCGAGAAGATCCTAAGATGATGGAGTCGTACCGGAAAGGGAGAACCAAATTGATTTTGTGGACGACTGATTGGTGGGTGTGCGTGACAGCTAATTGGTAGAGGAGCTTTGTGGGCGCTGTTTTTTTTTTTTTTCTTTTTTCGGAGCGCCGAGGGGTGGACTCTGAGGGGAGAGTGAGAGTAACTATGGAGGAATGGAGGAAGAGAGGAGAGAAGAGAGGAAACATGATGGAAAAGAGGAGGAGACACAATAGAGAAGAGGAAAACTGCTGGATAGACAGGCTGTGGAAAATAGGTTGGAATCAATGATTCAATCCAACGGCTGTAACCGATTGAAATTGCGATCCAATGGTTGAAAGGATGCTCATGTTTGTATGGTATACAAAAGACTGCTCTATATTACGAATTGCGTGTAGCGTAACCTTAACTATATCGTGTGGATCCTTGGGGGGAAAGAAATCTTGCGATTGATTGATATACTATATATATCCTCTCTTCGCCAGTCACCTACAAGGGCGGATCCAAGATTTGGTTGCAGTGAGGTCAAATATCTACCACACATATAATTTATTTTTCGTACGTACAAATCGGATAATGAATTGAATTATACGAAAATGAAAAATAAAGAGTAGAAACTATTCATATTCGTATATTAACAAAAGTCATCCACCATTGCTAAGGAAAGTTGTTATTTGTAGAAATTAACTACTTGCTTTTGTTTTTGCAAGAGTCTATGCTTGCTTTTGTCTTTGTAAGAGCCTATGTTTGCTGTCTCGAGAGAGAGAAGAACAGACTATAGAATAAAGAGTCTATAGACTTTGTGTGGATAGAGGAAAAACGTGGAGTTCTTTCCATAACGTCACAATCAAATCGAGCAAAAATTGTAAATTTCATGGGATATCTTTAGGGCAAAAATTTTATCTTTTGGAGTAAAATTGCGAAATACTCCTCAAAACTATACCTATTCTAGCGGTATTTTGGAACTCAGCGGGGTCGCGTGACCCCCGCTTGCCATAGTGTGGGTCCGCCACTGGTCACCTAATTATAAAAAAAACTACTACTATAATCTATAAAGAAAAGTGTCGAGCTTCAATTCAACTCCATTAGTAGGTTGAAAATAGTCATATGACGACCAAAAGAGAAATAAAAGAAGGAAACTTGCCTGATGGGATATCACTGGAACTTTGCCTCCGGTCGTTAGCTTCAGAATATCAAAATTAGTAGAGGTGTGTGCAAATTGATCCGGATATCCTTGATTTAACCCTTTCTTTTGATTGGGACCTTTGGGTTTTGGAAATCTTGAGTACTTGGCACCACACAAATCCCCAAGGCTTAGGTATATCCCTGCTCCTGCTGCCGCTTCGCGCAACTACGATGTGAAATACACAAAAGTGTACAACAAGAACTAAGTAAAACTCCAAACCCTAATTGCCTTTTTATAGGCAAGAATGAATGATATCTTATTCTTGAATCCTAGTTGTATTGGAACTCTATCTATCGCTAATTTGGAAGCTTTTGAAACCGACTTTGATTTTAAAATTTGAATTCCCCTCGAGCACGAAGTTGCCATAACTAGGATTCTGTAAGGAATTGATATGGTGCGATCAGTAATACAGTGGTCCAGTTTTAAAGTTTTCATTTGCACCAGTCATGGATGTACACGTAAGTAACATAGATCTCTTGATGCGACGTGGCGTCAGTTAGTAGGAGTTCAAATTCAATAGTTGTCCAATGAGAAGAATCAAGATTGGAATCGATTACATAATGGAAATATACGGTATCCTAGTGAAATCAGGAATGTTTCTAAACTGGGATATGCCGTAGGCCTGAAGGTATCGGATTACTTTAGGAACAAGAAAGGAAGGAGTGAGTAATTATTTAATACTCTCGGAGTATATGAAAAGTATATTTTATTCTCTCACATAATATATGGGTTTCATATGTGTCCTCGGAGGGAGTATAGTACTGTTTATATACTTTGGGAGTATTGAATAATTTTAGAGGAACAAGATAGTCAGTATTCCTATAGGGTAATCAATAAGCCAATTGCATGACATTAGTATTCCTACGGGTAATCAATACATGAATAAGGCAATTGCACGACGAGTGGGAGCATCTCCAAGAGGTTTAAATGGACATTGTTCGTTACTCCTTCCATCCCCATTTAACAATTCATCATTCTATTTAAACTCAATAAAACATTAGTTATATTTTTAATCGATAATGAATTTTATATTTCACTATGAATCTTGTTGAGATATCGATTAGTTTTATAAGATAATATTTTGAAAATCAAATAAAATATTATAAATTATAAAATATAATCAATTAGAAATTAAGTAGCACGAACTCTCAAAAAACTATTAAATGGGTAATGAAGGAGTATTATACATCAAACTCAAATTTCAATGTTCCAAAAGACTCTCTACTTGGCTAGGCATTTTGTCGATCTTTATCTGCTAGTACAGAGCAAAGAAGACCAGCTATTCTCTCCCTTTTCTCCTTCTATTTATCTTTTTGCAACTCGATTTTATAGGTAGATGTTCAAAAAAATCTTTTTGATAGAGGGCAAAGATAGAGAGTAGTGTTGGAATTCATTGATGAAAAAGTGAATAGGCAAAGTACATATTGTCTTCTCTCTCTCTCTCTCTCTCTCTCTCTCTTTTTGGACTTTTTACTAGGCAAAGTAGAGAGTAGCATTGGAGATGCTCTATACAAAACAATATTTTCTATATATAGTACCTCGTCATTAAATAAAATTAGGGATGGAAACTTCGTTAACGATTTGCCAACGCGAACACGACACTAAGTTTGAGGATTTGGGTCAACCACTTTCAAACATGACACGACCCACCAACATGGAAATTAAATGGTTGGAATACAAGTTAGACTCGCGTAACTCGATAAGGACACGGAAAACCATATAATTTGTCACGTCGATCCGTTAACTAGCTAACCCAAAACGACATGACACAACACAAGTCGATGCCGGTGATGCCAACCCATTGTCCGTACTTGTGTTTACTCTCTCTCTCTCTCTCTCTCTCTCTCTCTCTCATTTGTACTATATCCAAACATATATATTTCTCCACGTATTCACGATCGAACCATCTTTTCAAGGCTATAAATCCAAATGTGATAGCAAGTTTATTGCGACGACAATCAGTCTGCATATGCATCTAGTCCCCCAATAAGATCAAAAAATTGAACCCAAAAAAGACTAGATTGTCCATTATCAAAGAAACAAAGAATAAATTGTCAAAACTTCGATGAAATCAAAAGGACACCAAATAGGCTGTCAAAAGAGAGAGATATTTCTACTTTTTCCAATGGTCATTTCCCCCATCGACTTATACCATGTCATTGAGCTTACATGGGTTTGAGCCCATCAATGGATTTTGCAAACCAAACATGAGAAATTCTAAGTACAAAGAAAGTGTACCCCGAAATTATTCCGAATAGACAAATCAACGGTACAGATTCACTTTGAAGTGCATCTGTACCATTGATTTACCTTTTTGGGATAATTTCGGGATATATTGTCTTTTAAAAGCCACAGCTTTAATTTTCCAAATTCCACAGCTAGACTGCCAATTGATGTTGGTGGGTGGATTCATCTTCAGTGCTGGAACAGCAATGGAGCTTCGGTGTGCTCCCAATGCTTTGTGGAGATCCCAGCAACATCTCTCCTTGGAGATAGCGACAATAGGAGTGGAAGGTGTCGGGTGTGACGTTCAATTGGAAGCCCAGACCAAATAAGAAGTCCACCTCGAGTAGGTTCATCTCTCTTGTGCTGATTCCCCCCACCTTGGCATAGTAGGCATTGTTGTAATACCTAAAAATACAAACACAATGTGGGATGTATTCAGATTATCATCTCAACCCAATGAAAGACATTACAAAATGAGAAATAGATATATTTTGAGATAAATTTTGCTTTTATGTAGACCAAATTAAATGAGATCCAGGCCATCAATAACCCCTTACAAAGTATGTAGGCATGCTAAGAATCGTCCTTAGAGTGTTCTTGGTTTGGGCCCGGCCCAGGTGCTAGCTTATTAGAGGCTTTTATTTGGGGTCTGACCCTTAGGATGTGTTTGGACTTTATCCCAACAGAATTTTTTTTTAATTCAACCTTTGGTTATATTTCCCTCCCCCTTGCCGGAAAAAAAAAAATCGTCCTTGGAGCGATCTCCATCGATAACCCAATTCTTAAGCTAAAATTGGCACAAGAAATGGCAAAGCCATTTATTCCCACGTCAGTGTTTATGTGCTGCAATATTTTGTTCAAATTCAATGCTACAAGTGATCCAAGCTGTCATTTTGGCACTATTGGTGTGTAACTTTGTCAAATATTGACAAAATACTTGTTAGAAGTTGTGATTTAGAACGCAATCACTAGTACGTAGCTGTAAGATGGTTCTCATAAATAAAAAAGTAAACGTCCACCTACTCTCTCTCTCAAATACACATTTTGTTTTCCAATTTCTGTGGCCATGGTAAATATATAGGATTTTATTTCGACTAATAGAGTACTGTAAAAAAAAAAAAAATCATGTGAACCTGTACTAAAAAGACCAAAAAAAAAAAAAAAAAACCATGCTAGAGCCCCGACAAAGTAATTAGCTAGTTGTAAAAGCAAAGGGACACCGTGAGTTCGGTGATTATTTAGTACTCCATGGGCCTCTACCACCACCACGGATAGATTCAGGAATGTAGTTTAGTGGGGACACCTTGTTAATCATCATGGTAAAAGTTTATTTTTTTAGTTAATCACAATAATACCGTACACAATTAAGGCATGAATTACAAATTACAAAAGTCTATAATATATATTTTCAATTGAATTATGTAAAAACGAGCACAAAATCTTAGACAAAACTTTTAGAGTATGTTTTACATAAACATCGACAAGATTTAGATTGATCGAGATAGTTTTATTAATGATATTATTTTAAAATATTGCTCTTAGACAGTTAAAAATAAATACAATTAAGAAAGAATCATTTCAAATAGACGAACAGTTCGGAAACCAACAAGTATAAATGCACCATATGACGAAATTGAAACATAAAACTAATTCTATATGTATATTTTTGGGATATTTGCAGGTGTGTATGTATATATAGTAGCACACTTTCATAAATATGCTAAATATACGAAAACACAACAAAATTATTTTAGTTTCGAGTGGGGGCACGTGCCTCCATGTCAATCCGTCCATGACCACCACACATTCCATTGGACCCCATGTGAATGAGTAATTGTAGAGGCGCCTCAAGCACCACGTGGCGGTGGCGGTGGTCCAAGAACAAGTAGTAAGTCTGCATGGGAATCAAGCTGTCTTGGCTTTCAATGCTAATAACGAAATTGTATACATATGGAATGTGTTGCTCTGTTTTAAATTATTGTTTACCCAATCTATGGAATATCCAGATAATCTCTATTGAAAGACAGAGTATAAGGGCACACCCACATGATCTTAGCTGGCCCTGTCTCATTATCCAGGTAATCTCTGTTCCTTTTTTCTTTGATTTGTATAAATGACTTCTACATACAGGGAATCACTTCGGTGTCCCCGGTCATTTTGGGAACACCGTAATTTTTGGCATAACAAAACCATTATAAGCATAACCAAATTCATTACAAGCATAACCAAAACCATTATAAGTATAACCAAAACCATAACAAGACATAACTTGGTTGGTTATGCCTTGGTTGATTTTTGGTTATGCCTTGATTGGTTTTTGGTTATGCCTTGGTTATGCCATGTTATGGTTCTATTATACTTGTAATGATTTTTGTTATGCTTGTAATGGTTCTGTTATGCCAAAAATTATGGTGTCCCCAAAATGACCGGGGACACCATAGCATCATCCCTACATATATACCAATATATAGTAGTCTTCTTTATTATTATTCTTTTTATATGATCACAATTCACAACAGAAACAGAAACTGCACAGAAGGCAAGCCATATGCCAGAATATCCTCTAAACCGGGTGGACTGCAACCCGTATGAAACAAAATTTTCCTACTTAAGCATTTCGTCGCGATCTGCTCTAGTATTTTTTTTCGCGGCAGCACCATTGAAATGAAAAAAAAATGGTGATTTGCGTCGGGAAAAATATAATTTGATGGGCATAAAAGAGAAATAGAAATAAAGAACAAAAAAGAAATAATTATTTCACTAGAGATAATAGAAATTAAGAAAGGAATTTTAAACCTGTAGCTCAAATAAATGAAGACAGAGGATCAAAAAAACAATTGAAGACAAAGAAAAATGGACTATTCGAATTGACGGCAAAGATCTAGAAATATTTTTTTTCCCACATAGAGCTATAGAGCTCCGAAAACACTCCAATGCAATTAACAGCTAGCGAAACTCAAGGGAGAGAAAGAAGAGAGAGAGAGGAACTCACATATCATCCATGAACTTGGCGGAAACCAAGACACTGGTGATGATCAAGCGATGCACATTGAATGAATCGATGGGCAAGAGCGGCTGCCGCTGCGCAAACCGGTCCAGATAAACGTAGGCCACCACGAAACAGGACGGGCTGCAGTTCGCGTACTTGAATATCCTCTCCAAGTAACTCTGGACGGAGATTGTGGGCCTGGTAAGCCCATCAAACACCGAGATCTTCCCCCCACGGCCCGTCTCGAGCCGACGACTGAGGTCGTTCGACTCGGCAACTCTCTCGAGAAGGGAAGAGAGCAGTCTTATAACTCTGGGCATGATTATGGCCTGGGGGGTCTCGAGCTCGGCCATTCGGTTAATATTGTTTGTTTGGGTGTCTAATGTGAATATACTATATATAAAGTCTCGAGTACATGGAGTAGTATTTGGTCAGTTGCATAATTGGCTGTTGATGAGCTGGTTTAAATTTAATGGAAAATGGAGATACAATTTGCCTTTTGGGTTATGAGATGAATGTAATTGGCCAGGTGGGATATAGCTTTTCTATTATACAACTTTGGCGAGTCTTTTAGGTAATCATTCATTCATGGTAGATCTGTGTCCATAGCTACAAATTGGTTTTTCCTCTCTCATCAATTAATATATGGTAGTAGTACTTGAGTTGATCAAGTGGGATTTTGAAGTTTAAGCAATGCTGTGCGACATACGATTATTTTGTGCGACTATGGGTTGGATGTCTGACAGGTGGGGCCCATTTTACAATACATTAGAAAACAATTTAAATATATAATATCCAAAACACGAGCACCAAATATGATCACCATGGCTTTATTGTTTGTTGTCTGGTGGCATTAGTAGTATTAGCATGCAGTAACTTGGCTTCTAAAAGAAGGAAAGTTATCTAATGGTTTAGCCACTTTCTAGTGGTTTGTGTAATTAATCCTTGTGAGTGGTAATAATGGAAATGGTTTGGCATGCACCAAAATGGGGGTGATATCAAATAATGGAAATGGTTTGGACTCCCATCACATTTCCTTCAAATTTGGAGACGTCAAATTTCTTTTAAGATTGATATGACAATTTGACACCGATCACATTCTTTCTCAAAAAAGGCGCCACTCTAATTTGCATTTGACATTTGATGCCAATTCTGAAACAAGTTGGTTTTGTCAAATGCATCTATGTGAGATTTGACTTCGCATATAAAGGTACGATTGCATATATGAGTATCAATCTTGACAAGACGGATTCCGCATAAATTTGAATCCTCCGTTTGAGATTTCTTAAGTTGAGATTTCTTTTTGGTCCATTAGAGAGTATAGTCGAAAATGTTAAAAAGTGGTTGGAGTCGTACAATAAGGTCCACCTTTGCGATCAAATTCGCAATGCTTCCCACACATTTGACCAAATCCATCAATTAATGGGAGTGAAATCAATTTTAAAAGAATAAAAATGACATCTTTAAATCATGTTACCCTACAAAAATAGAGCTCGTTTGATTTTGGTTTATTGAACTATATATTTATATATTGTGTTTCATATTTTTTGTTACTCTCAGTTTTCCAAAACAAAGATTTTTTTTACTCCCACTTTATGGATTGCATAATATATGCGCGTAAGTAGGCCAGAATATCTGGTCATCGGAAAAAAAATTGCAAAATATCTCAAATATGTAGCTTCAGACCGAAGTGAGTTTCTTCTTGATTATGCAACAACAAACAAAATGGAATGCTCTACTGCGTTTAGTGTAGATTGTAATCATCACATTGCCATTATCCCAACCTAAATTAATCATACTCCAATAGACTACAGTGATACACACTTGATATATACTGTATCTCATAATAATTTCCTTGAACTCGATGGATTATTATTTTTTTAATCACGATGGAAGTTGCACCTTCTAAATTATGGGGAGCCCATACTCAGCGTTAGGTTTGTAAACAAACCAAGCAGTTCGTGAGCTCGAACTCTAGTTTTTGGCTTATTTAGTAAATAAGTCGAGTGGAGTTCGGCTCGTCAAGAGAGGCTCGGCTCGATTAACGAGGATCGTTTAACAAATGACTAAGCTCGGCTTGTTAAGGCTCAAGTTTTAATAAATGATTAAGCTCGGCTCGTTAAGGCTCAAGCCTAGCTCGGCTCGGCTCGTTTATAGCACTACTTAGCTCTGCTAAATGAACCAATGTATCCATATTGATTCGGCTCTTTAATCAAAAATTCATTTGAGATCAGTTTATTTCATAAGCAGATAAAATCGGTCATGAAGTATATATGATAGTATGTATTATTAAGTTGATAGAATCGATCTTAAACGAACCAATTGATGAGCTCGATACACCTTTGCTTTGTTTAAGAAGAAGATCAAGCTACTTAACAAACCAAACATGAAAACATTTTCGTAAGCTCGTTTAGGGTAGAAACACGCACTGGCTAGCTAACTTGAACAACGTAATTCCCAGCTCGTTAACATTACATAGTTAAAAAAAAAAGTTCGAATTTTGGAAGGAAAGATCAACATAGTAAAAAAATAATAAGTTCAAATTTTTGGGAAGATCATGGCATTAGCTTTTTTTCTCCGGTTTAATCATGTCATTTGTATTTGATAATCGCGGTTGTTGGTGATGTTAGAATTAAGTTGGTTAACCACCGAAATTTATCATTAACCCTATTTTTTTTCTTTTCCTTTATTTTTTCTTCATAAACTAGGCTAACAATGTCACCCCAATTCGGGTTTTACTCACATCTCGAATGAATTCAAGGACGTATTCGAAGAAATTCTAACCGCTAGTCAGAATTGTTTGTGGGTTTTGAACATCTACAACGGTAGAATCTTATAAGGATAGCACCTACACATATTAGATTGAGCTGATTTTTCATAAAGCTACTCGGTTTTTTTTAAAAATTATTAAACAGCTCGAATTTTTTGTTCTAGACCTGTAGTGGGTCTCGCATCGCCGTCGGTGCAAGATCAGTAACTCTCCGGTTGGTGGCCATAGGATTTTCGAATAATAAGTACTTGACCAGGGACTTGGAAACCTTGCAAATTCTACTGGTGGCTTTTAAACTGCTCGAAGTACATAAATCTGTGTCTATCTGTATGCCTGTATCTAATTAGTAAGTAAATATTATTTTCTTTTTTTTAATTGTAAACTTCCAAGAAAGATAGATGCAAATTCTGATTAAATAATACAAGGAAAATTCTAGGAACAAATTTGGAATGAACTATAGAAAATTAAAAATCCGGCCGAACAAATTGGCACATGAGTGGTGTTCCTCTTTCCAACCACGACGTCCCATGTGAGAATCATGTGAGTGTCCTTTATGAAATAACAGCTCCTCATAAATTTTAATTTATTTTAGGAAATAAATTATTTTCTTGCATCACACCTTCCTATGTAGTACTCGTATATAATTGTGGATAACCACTATAACAAGCCGATCATATACTAAAAAAAAAGTAAATTACATTTTGCACCCTTTTACTTTTTCTTAACTCTTACTATTGTGAACCTCGAAAGGCCGATTGCCACCGAACAGGCAAAGCGTCGATACGTATCTTTTGCTCATATTTACGTTTATGAAGTGACACGAAGAAGCCGCGTGAGCCTTAGTTTTTTTGAATGTTAGATGGACGAAAGGTGCACATTAACACTTGACCGAAAGTATGAGGCTGGTTGAGTGATGAAATTGAAATGTTGACGATGGTATAGGGCACAAATGCGTAATTTCCTGAAGAAGAAAGAAATTGTCGTGGCGTGTGAAGGAATTGAATATTGCATATAGCGCGCCGTATGGTCCAAATTCCCTGAACATGGGACAACAGCTTTATTTTGTTAACAACTGTTCCCAGTAGGACCGATTTGATGCGTCGCGGACTAAAGAATCGAAGGTTCCCACACAGACACACTAGACACTACCGACCGACCGACCGAGAGAGAGAGAGAGAGAGAGAGAGAGAGAGAGAGAGAGAGAGAGAGAGCAACATGCTAGTTCAGTAGTTCGTGCCACACATGTTGTGAAGGAATGGATGCATGTTCTCTGTTCTAGATGGTTATAGTTACGGAGGAAGCTGTGCTACGTAGACCATAAATGTGCATCAGAAATTTATAATGTCTGTTACTCATTCTTTTTGTAACTAAGCTGCTAGTTGTTTATAAAGGAAATGGATCCTCTCCGGTCTATAATTTGGACTGAAGGAGACAGTCCTGATCGGATTTATTCATTTGCTACAATCGACGGTTTGGATGTATTCTTATCTGTAAAAGTGTATGAGAAAATCCGAACCATTGAATCTATCAATGGACGGTCCCGATCTGGACAGTCTCGTCTAGTCCAAACCATTGGACTGGGGAGGAGCCGAACGCTTTTTATAACACAAGTGTTTGGGCCAGCTTACACACTCTTCAACTAATCCTGAGGGACGAATCCCACCGCTCTCTAGCAGACATTCCAATTGAAGTTAGAGCAATGGTTCAAAAAAAAAAAAAAAAGTTAGAGCAAAGTTTTGTATGGCCTGGCCCCAAAGAAGATAATAGCACTTGAGAGGTTTTGAATTGAGAAATTATTAAGAGTTAGGAAAGAGCAATCTACTAAGTCTCAAAGTCTGACAATTAAGCCAACCCCTGGAGTTACGCAATGGTGTACTTTGAAATGAAATGATACTTAATGAAATGATACTTATAGTTTTTGTGCACTTTGAAGGAGTAATAGTTATAGTTTTGGAGAATGATATACTTATAATTTTGGAGATTGATGGACAAGTAAAAGCTTGAACATATTTGAAATTCGTGAAATTTTCAAATCAAAATTGAACAATCTGCAACTCAAAAAATTTATTGGGAATTATAGTAGCTTCGGGTCGGTTTACGGACCGATATCTCCTGTCCGACCCCAATACGAACGGAGGCCTATCCCACCCCTCTCGGCCGTTGATCTCGCAAATCAACGGCTGAGATGTGCCGAGCCAAAACGATGTCGTTTTGGAGCAAAAAATGTTCGGCACATCTCAGCCGTTGATTTGTGAGATCAACGGCCGAGAGGAGGTCGGACAGGCCCCTGTCTGAATTGGGGTCAAACAGGGGATCTCGATTCTCGGTTTACATGGCCTTGGATTGGGGCTTGTTTAATAGCCCATGAAGAAAAGTCGCAGTTCAGAATCTGATTTCAAAATGAGCAATGATACAAACATAATTTTAAAACTTAATTTCGGACACAACTAAAATTGTATCCAATACTGTTCAATGCATGGAATTCGCATACATCCAACGATTGCCTTGTTTCCAGAAGTGTACGTGTTCCAAGTTTTTTTTGGCACTAGTATAAAAGATTGTCTATTGCGAAACAGACAGAGATCAAAAGTTGTCATGAATCCAACCTGTCTATTAAAACATCAGCACCATAACCTGTGTTGAAGGTAATTCAGTCTCAAATGAATTGTTTTAAACAGTGAGTTTTAGTACATAGTTTTAGTGGCTAATCACATTCAGCAGGAACCGACAAAATTGAAAACCATTCAATTGCGGCATTGAATCCGGACAATTGAAGAATCACATACCCTTATTTTTTGGTAGTGAACGTGTGAAATAAGGGTATGTTTGGTTGGATGGAATTAAAGGTGGAATGGAATAGTCATTTCAATGACTTACTTATTCTAATGTTTGGTTCACCATTGAATAATAGAATGATGATTCCAAATGGAATCACTATTCACCCTAGTAAAAGAATTGTCATTGCATCCAAAAAACTAAGAAATTGTTATTCCATTTCTTTGTCACACCAAAATTACTAGTGTCACTCCAACATTCACGATTGCCACCCCAAAAATTGCTTTTGTCACTCCAAAAATTACTATTGTCACTCTAAAAATTGCTATTGTCACACTATTCCATTGGAGATGAGAATGACTATTTCTAAGCACAACTAAACATGAGAATGGGAATGATTTTCCATTCTCAATTCCTCCAATTCTATTCCATTCTTAACTCCATTTCTATTCACATTTCATTTCATCCAACCAAACGCACCCTAAGATTAAACAAAAAAGATAAGTTTGGAATATTTAACCGATACGTGGTCTTCTTATAATTGAAATAACACCACAAATAGTGCAACATAAAAATAAAAAAAAGTAAATCTTAAAACATGGGTGAGAGCTTCCTTGGCAAGAATATCCGCACATTTATTTTCCTCTAGATGTAAACTTCACAGATGTAAACTTCTCCAAAAAGTACCTGCATTGTGATATTAAACTACACAAAGGGTGAAAATCTGAAATCTCATCCAGTATTTTTGGAATTTGGACTGCATCCACACAAACTTCGACTCGGTTCCAATTGTGATGTAGAGCTAAAGGTAGCCCAAAGTTCTGCTGCAAGAATAACATACCCTTGAGCTCTCTTTCTTGAGCTATGAGCTTGGACAACACAAGTCCAAAAGCCCAATCCAATACCCATATCTGTAACTAAGAGATTTTGAACCCAAATCAATTCGAAACTATCCTAGTCCAGACCTCAGAGGCCTTAGAGAACATATGCCCCGAGCTCGCAAATCTTGAGTCCCGATCCTTACCTTGACGAACACCACTATCCTAGACCATACCACAGAGACCTTAGAGAACAAGCTGCGGGGTCGCTAATCTTGAGTCCCGATCCCTACCTCATTGAGGTGTTCGGTAACGGTGAGCGCAAATCTTGAGTACTGATCCCTATCTCGTTGAGGTGTTCAATAACGGTGAATGCATGAGCGTCCTTCAACTAAACTTGGCTTTCTTAATTCTCTTTTATCTTTACAACAAATACACCCCCACCCGCAGGTTCGAATTTCCCCAACTTCGTTTGGATATTCTCTCCTAGAAAGGTTTTTTCTTTCTTTTGTTTCTTCTCTATGACAGGGACTTATTTTTTGTATTGATTAAGTTGCTTGCATATATTATCTCAAGTTTATACTATGTATCTCTCTGATCAATTGAAAAATCTTTCAATATTCTACTAACACTACAAATTTCAGAAAGGATGAAATGAAAACAAGACATGGGTGTTTCAAACTTGAATTTGAGCCTTGCCGTGTTTCGAACAAACCCCTATCTACCTCTTCACATTAGGTTGTATTCTGAGTACAACAAGATACCCAAAATCATGTTTCCGTTCACGCATTTCACACTATTTGGTATAGTAACTTCAATTATTATACCCAACTCAATTGTTTCCGTTAATGTACCCAACTCAAAACTAAGACAGTACAATTGAAACCTTGCCCCTTTTTTTTTTTTTGGTGTTTTCTAATTATGAAAAATTGCACACAAAAAAAAAAAAAAAAAAAATTGGGAGAGAGCCCGAAAAGAAAAAATGAGCAAACAAAATGGTTTACCTACACAGTATCATAAACTGAACCAGAGGATTCAGAAGCTAATCTTTAACATCACTCGACTGTTAAAAGTCTCAGATCAAGTGTTGGATTATGTTACAGTTGCTTCATCCTTATCCAAATTGAATTAAACACAATACCTAGCAAATCAAATGAAAAATTTTCTTCAAATTTTTGGATCACAAGATACTTAGCAAGAAAAAGAACCCAGAAGCTTCAATCTAACAAATTGGGGGTAAAAAAGAGATTGCTCAGTGGTGGCTAGTTAAGTATTAGGTTCGATTCTGCCAGCAATTCTCCTCAACTTTAGTGTCAGAAGAGGGAGCTTATTATCCTCATCGCAATCTCGAATCCCCAAAACACAAAATAGACGAATTCAAATGCAAATATAATTAAATTACTATAGACAGAACCATATATAGTGTACAGATATAGATACGAGTGTATGTTGCGAGACAGAGAGAGAATCGCTCAGTTCAGCGGGGTAGTCGACACGCAAATTTCCCTAGAGAGAGAAACCTGCATTCCGGTCTGTTGAGCTTGAATTTCATGTGGTCATCACCGCGATCTCTCTCCAATTTCAACACATTATACAGAACATGATGAATAAAACAGAAGATATGGAGTTGGATTAAGGAATAAAGAACAGCGATAACGAAAAAAACCCTAGCAAAATTTTTGGTTCAGTTCTTGTTCACGAGTATTTCTCAACCATGGCGTCGGACCGATCGCTTTGCTATCATTTATAGGCGCTCAGTTAGGGTTTTCTCAACCACGGGGAATTACACTTTTGTTCCTGAAAATATATTCCGTTTTGCTTGCTTCGTCCCTCAAGTATTAATTGCATCGATTTTATCCCTCACCTATTGTTTGATCTCAACGGGCTTAGTTGGAAAATATGGTCCAAATTGGAGACACCAATCCACCAAATACGAGAAAATTTTCACAAATTCAAGTCCCATGAATTATAATATGTTCACAACATTTTGATCCCGACGGCTTTTTTCGAACATATAGAAATTTATTGAATAATCAGTCAGCAAATGTGATGGGAGAAAGTTTTCGTGGGCGGTGTGTAAGACGGTTTCTTTCACAATTTAAACTTAAGTTGCCAATGGATTTGAAAAGATTTAAATATGCATAATAGAGGGACAAAATAGATGTCGTAGAAAGTCGATTGAAAGAAGAAACAAAGCATAAATAGTTTATGCACAATACTTAAAAGTGTAATTAACCCACTTGAAATATCTCGTTTTAGGGGTTTGTTTGGGATACAACATGGGCAGGACCACTCTTCAGGGTTGTAGTGCTATCGATTCGGTCGTACATTAGGGAAACGATATCTATCAGAGCAAAAATGGACGGCCGGATAAGCCGTCCTACAACCCAATAATAAGGATGTGCACCACAAGAACCTCCACTCCCTGGTTGGATTGCAAAGGGCAAAAATTTAGGATTCTTAGGAATGTTATAATAAGCAATGTGTGATCGGACTCGACCAGGTGGCGCCCTCATCTGAAGCCTATCTACCTCTTCCCATAAGACTGAGGCACAAAGCCAAAGGCGGACCTTGGGCCTGGCTTCTTCGAGAACTGTAGAGGCAAGCAAGCAGAATCTCTATTGTGCTCGTCTATCTTATAGCCTGTGCAAGACATAGAAGTTTAATATTGATCTACAGGCATTTTCAACAACTTAGTTGTGTGGTAAATGAATACCAAGTTCAATAGAAATTTAAGAGAAATAAACTAACTTAAGTCATAACCATGATCATGGTTCACCCCTTTTTCTCTCATTTTCCCATAGTATATATGTATGACTTACCAAACTATATGTATTAGCACAAACAAAAACAATCTCTTATGTACATATTTACATGTAACGCATAGATATTGCCCTGAGCGATAACCTTCTACATGCACTCACTTCCCGCCCTCACTCCCCATACTCGCTTTGAGAGTATGAATGGCAACGGGCGGGGCAGGTTTTGGCATACTCCGACCCGACCAGAAAATTATTACCGGCCCCAACCCAACCGGGTATTTTTTGGGTACTCCCGTTCCCGTCCCAATTGAGGAACGAGTTTATCCGCGCCGCCCCGTTCTGTAAGAAATTAAAAAATTGTTAATCTAAAAGTAAAAGAAAAGAAAATAGTTATAAATAAAGTGGTAGTTTAGTATAATGGTGAAAATATTAAAGTAAGAGTATAAGTTTTTTTTAGTATAATGATAATAATATTAGGGTAAAAATATTAAAATTTTAAGTATAATGATAATTATATTAGGATAAAAGTATAATTTTATATCTCTATCGTAAAACAGAAGGGTGTGGGGACAAGTTGTTGAATGGTTAAGATTCATTTGATTCAAGGGTTCATGTGTGCTATTCAACTCTCTTAAGAAAGCACTCACACTCTTACAAATATATTACAAAATGCCATCAATTTGTTTCTTTTCCTTACCAATCAGCTTCTCTTTTGTTGATAAAATAAAATAAAAAAAATTAGTAGTCACCGCCCATCTCTCTCTCTCTCTCTCTCTCTCTCTCTCTCTCTCTCTCTCTCTCATCAAAGTCTCTCCTCTGCTTGTCTGGCTATAAACAGTCATCACCCTTGCCAGTGAGACACTCAGAACTTGGAATCCACTGTCCTCGATAACAAACTCTTTCGCTCTCTCTGATATGTAGTACTTTTTTAGTTTTGGTTATCATTTTATCTATTTTCCTTAATCTTTTCTAAAATTTTTATAGCTACCTAAAAATTAAAATAATGTTTTGAGCCACTATCAAGATTCAAATTGTAATTTCAATTCCAATCGGGGTAAGAAGTGCTGTAGGCATGGGCCGGGGTGGGTAGTATCGTAGGCACGGATAAACACTAGTATAAATACATTTCGGGACGGGTTCAGGGTGGGGTACTTTCACCTCGAACCAGATTGGATTTTACGATTTTAACCCAACCATAAACCCGAAAATGAGGTGGAAAACCCGCCCCGTTTGGGGCGGGGTGGGTTCGATTGCCATGCCTAATGGAGAGTATCCCCTTTATGGCCAAATACATCCTTCTACCTAACAAAAACAAATAATGGAGATTGCTTGTCGAGTTTTACAAACTGCTTGCGACCTTAAAGTGATACAATAAGAATGCCCCAAGCGTAGGGCTAGGTCGGTTGAAAGCATAATAATACCCGGAAGTCCGGGGTCGAATCCACAGGGAGCGCATCCATAACTTGTTTCAGAGATTAGCTTGCGGGGAGTTTTGGCGTTAGGACCGCCAACCTTTAGTTTGGCTTTGAGACGGCCAACTCTTGAGTGATGAAATTTCTCTCTGCCTCCTAATTTGATTAAAAACGAAGTTTGACTAGAAATTTGAGGCGGCAAGGTCTAAGGGTTCAAACTACCCACGACTTAGCCGTTTAACGGTTCTCTTGGATAACTCAAGTGAGAGTCGAAGTCAATCGCTCTCACTCGGAGGATTTAGCAGTGAAATCAAATGCAACGTATAAAAAGGAGCCTGAAAATGGATCGAAACTCATTTAATCATTTTATCAAACACATGGAGTGCCATGGTTCCAAGCATCGTGCGTGCCAAGTGAGCTTGTCAACGCACGATCAAGGAAGTTAACAACTACAAGCTTTGATCGAAAATATGAGTGTCTATCCATCCACAAACCGAAATATAGCTCTAGAACAAGAGAACCCATTAAAACAACTAAACCATGGGGTAGAGATCACCCCATGACCGAGCCTATTCGACTACTCACTCATATTCGAAGAACAAGACATAAGCATAAAAAGGGAAATGTGATTCATGGACGAAAATGAAAATAAACTTAAGATTAATGAAGATCTCAACAATACGAACAACTTTAATAAAAGTGAAATACCTCAAAACCCAAGTAATCAACCCCTTTTGTAGAGAGATTGAGAAGATGAGATGAGAGGAGGTAGAGAGAGAAAGCTCTAGGTTTTTAGAAGTGAAAGATCTGGCTAAAAATGGCCTAAAGATCTATTTATATGCCCCAAACATCGGGGTACAAAAGTCTAAACTACCCCTGGAATGTCCAAAAGTCGGGTACAAAAATCTGCAGAAACTTCCAGGCGCTACGGGTAGGACCATTTTTGGGCTACAGGTAGCGGTCTTGTTTTGCAATTTTGACACAGCTACTGATCACTGGCTACGGGTAGAACCATTTTTGGGCTACGGGTAGCGGTCTTGTTTTGCAATTTTGACACAGCTACTGATCACTGGCTACGGGTAGGACCATTTTTGGGCTACGGGTAGCGGCTGGACAATTTTGATATTTCCTTTGTTTCTTTAGCCTTTCCATGCCCGTTGGCCTTCCGTTGTCCCGCACACCCTCCGAAGCTACTATTCATCATTCTTGGGACTCGGTGGTGCAGTGCCACGTGCCCTCGGGTGTACGGATACCCTTAGAGTTGATCCATGGCGTCAAAACACGCCTTATTCACGCTATTTACCTGAAAACGACAAAAACACACCTTCCGCGCAATATCGTTCAAATCAAGCAAGTTGTGCGCATGTGTGTGACAAAAATGAGAGAGATAAGCCCTATTATTTACAATATTGAGGGCTTATCACACCCCCCAACTTGGACTTTGCTAGTCCCTAGCAAACTTAAACAAAAAGTATGTAACTAATGCTACGCAATCTTCCCCCGAAACAAGATACGACAACTATGCTCAACGACACTTGGCAAAAGTTCAAACAAACACCCCTTCGAACTCAATCACATGCAACCCACGCACACGCATACAATGAACTAAGGTGAACAAATTATGCCAACGGCCAAGCAACACACATCCACCTCGAATTTCAATTCCAGAACTCAAAAGAGCATACACTAATATGAACTACACAAAGTAATAAACTAGAACATCCCATGATAAGCGCTAGCAAGAATTGCAATAGCAAGAGACAAAAAGCTATGCATGCTAATCAAAAGAGCGCTGGCAAAGAGAGCTAAGCAAAAATTCACAAACAAACTAAGCTAACGGAAATTCCATACTAAATTAGAGTTAAATATCAATCATGCATCAAAAGGAGTTAGATGAGCGTGCGTTAGGATCAACTAAGGACTTTTAGGCTTATAACGACCTTGGTGCCAAGAAAAAGGGAAACAAAAAGGGTAGCGGCCATAAAAATTTCATCTTGGTTTCAATTACCCTTGACCACTACCATCCCCTAAACTACCCAAGGCACGGCCACATGCTGGCCAAACACTAAATAAGGTTATGAAAAATAAAGAAAAACTACTAAGTATGTCGTACTAGAATTACTACCACCGACTCCAACACACGGTCATCCTCATCCGGCTCCTCATAGTGTTAAGCCTTAAGCTCCCCTTCCCAATTGGACTTTTTCTCATCCGGAATGTATGCTAGCCCGGAGGTCTAACCAATCCTCTCATCATAGTAGTCAACCCTCTTTCGAATCCGATTTTGCTCTTTCATAACACTCCTTTGATTTTTCTTTGAGGAATAGGGTCATTTGAGATGAGATTTGTAGTGAGAGAGATTGAGGGGCTAATCCAAGATTTTGGAGAGGGAGATGAAAATTTTGGGGCTTTAGCTTTTGAAGTGGGAGAGGAGAGATAAGGAATCATGTGCCAACTCTTTGCCTTTTTGCATCCCAACCACTTCTATCATATATTACACCACCCCAAACCTCCTTGAATCATTGAAAGCCAATTTCACACAACCCTCCAAACATCCGGTTACCTAAGTTTGAACAAAAATGGAGACTCGGACTATGGTTCGAAGATAAGGACAAGGGAGACACATATGTGGTACAATCATGCAAGAATGCCTTGTATCATTTCCTACGCATGCCCATCAACTCCAATATGATGCATAAAAGATATCTAAACTACTCAAGTATGAACAAATGGATATTATTTACGCAAGCGCGGAAAAGGAGACAAACAAGCATGGGATGCTTTAAAATGAACTTCAACTCTAGGCCATGCACACTACTTGACACACCTTGGAGCTCAATTTGTTCAACAAAGTTCACATAAATGCATGCACGTGGATTCAACACATAACCAAATTCGACTGGGTGCACGACACTTGCCATTATTAGAGAAAATTGAGCATAATCTAAGTATCTAATCACTTGAGATCACTAATTACAAGGGGGAATTGCACAAAAAAAAAAAAAAATTTAAAAAATACTATGCAACATCAAGAAAATAAACTAAAAGCATAAACCATCCCCCCCAACTTGAAATATGCAGTGTCCTCAATGCAAAGACGGTAAGTAAGGGAGGGAGAACAAAAATGTACCGACGGGGTGGAATGTCAACCACCCAATACCTCGACCAAGTTGGAGGATTTGGTGTCATTGCCGCTGTTCGTCATCGGGACCGCTTCCAAGGCCCACTCTTTCGGCCCCGCCTTCGGAACCATAGCTAGTCGCACAAGGCCATCGCCGGAGCTTTATTGGGCTTACAACCGCGACACATAGTCGCACCCATGCTTAGGGCTCCTGAATGCCGCACTCACCCCGGCTTTTAGACCCAAACTACCAAGGCTGGTGCGGTAGCGTGTTACCCTGCAAAAGACTTAAGAACCGACTACCTACTAAGAAACAAATGACATTAGTACCACCGGCTCGTGGTAGCCCGGCACAAAAATTATTATGAACAAGTATTTAAAACACCGAATCGTCACGTGATTGAACGGGTACTACTTTTCTCCCCATGTGTCGCTTAAGGTGTCGCAAAACAAAAGAGACAACACTTTAGGCGAAACACCGGTGGCTATACCGGACCACAAAAAAAATTGCCCTTACTAACCGGAGCTGGGTACACGAACCTTGTTTGAATAGCGGCGTGCGAAGCTATAACCCAAGTCAATGATGGGTACCCCCGAAGGGGCCGGGCCTTCCAAACAATTAAGTCCAGAAGTACGCAAAAGCTCCCCGTGGAAACGTTTTTAGAACTTCTCAAAATGATGGATCATCCACATAAACCGGAGCGACCAAGTCCTCCGTTATCTCATTGCTTGCAAAATTTTCCAAAAATGGTTTTAGCCGTTGGCCATTCACTTTGAAAACATTCCCATTGGAAGGGTTAATCACTTCAATTGCCCCATGGGGGAAAATGGTTTGCACAATGTAAGGTCCAACCCAACGAGACCGCAACTTGCCCGGAAAAATATGAAGTTTTGAATTGTACAGAAGAACTTTTTGACCGACTTCAAAATTTTTCCGGTGGATGTTTTTATCATGGAACTCCTTAACTTTGGATTTGTAAATGTCCGTGTTATCGTATGCATCCCTCCGGATTTCTTCTAATTCATTGAGTTGGAGCTTGCGATGTGCGCCGGCGGCGGGCAATCGAAAATTTAAAGCTTTGATGGCCCAATAGGCCTTATACTCCAACTCTACGGGAAGGTGGCATGCCTTACCGTATACAAGCCGATAAGGCGAAACACCTAAAACGGTCTTATACGCGGTACGGTATGCCCACAAGGCATCGGTCAAACGGAGCGACCAATCCTTTCGATTTGGATTAACGGTTTTTTCAAGGATGTGTTTTACCTCACGGTTTGCAAGCTCAGCTTGGCCATTGGTCTGAGGATGGTAGGCGGTAGACACCTTGTGCGTGATCCCATATTTCTTCATGAGGGCTTCAAAAGGCCGATTGCAGAAATGAGAGCCTTGATCACTTATAATGGCTTTTGGTGTGCCAAACCGGGACAAAATGTTTTCCTTGAGAAATTCTAGCACCACCTTGTGATCGTTTGTCTTCGTAGGGATGGCCTCTACCCATTTTGAAACATAATCCACCGCGAGGAGAATGTAGAGAAAACCATAAGACACCGGGAACGGCCCCATGAAATCAATCCCCCAGCAATCAAACACCTCAACGATAAGGATATTGGTGAGGGGCATCATATTCCTCCGAGTCACCGCACCTAACTTCTGGCATGCTTCACACGTTCGGCAAAAAGCATAAGCATCCTTATGAAGTGTTGGCCAATAAAAACCACATTGTAAAACTTTGGCGATGGTCTTGGTATGGGAAAAGTGACCACCGCACTCTTTAGAATGGCAAAATTCCAAGATCCCTTGTTGATCCTCCTCCGGAACACAACGCCGAATAATAAGGTCCGGGCAAAACTTGAAGAGATAAGGGTCATCAAAGACAAATCGTTTCACCTCAATAAGAAAGCGCCTCCGATTCTGTGCATTCCAATGGCTAGGAAGTTGCCCCGTTACCAAGTAATTCACAATATCGGCATACCAAGGGCTCGTTGATACAGAAAATAGTTGCTCATCGGGAAATGTGTCAACAATTGGAAGCTTAGAAGAAGAATCCTCAAATTCAAGGCGAGACAAGTGATCCGCCACCACATTTTCCACCCCCTTTTTATCCTTGATCGTGATATTGAACTCTTGAAGCAATAAGATCCACCGGATTAGCCGTGCTTTCGCATCTTGCTTCGTGAAGAGATATTTCAAAGCGGCATGATCAGTGTAGACTGTAATGGGGGATCCCACCAAATATGATCGGAATTTGTCTAAGGCAAAAACAACGGCAAGCAACTCTTTCTCCGTGGTAGAGTAGTTCATTTGAGCATCGTTTAGAGTTTTGCTTGCATAATAGATAACGTATGGATTCTTGTCTTTCCTTTGCCCGAGAACCGCCCCAACCGCGTAGTCACTCGCGTCGCACATGAGTTCAAAAGGCAAACTCCAATCCGGTGTTTGTACAATGGGAGGAGAAGTGAGACTTGACTTCAACTTCTTGAAAGCTTCCTCACATGCCGGAGTCCATTCGAACGGGGTATCCTTTGAAAGAAGGTGACACAATGGCCGAGATATTGCACTAAAATCTTTGATAAAACGCCGGTAGAAGCCGGCATGCCCGAGAAAAGAGCGGATGTCCTTGACACATTTAGGGGTTGGGAGGGTGGCGATAAGATCAATCTTGGCCTTGTCAACTTCAATCCCCTTTGACGATACGATGTGGCCCAAGACGATACCATGAGTTACCATGAAATGGCATTTCTCCCAATTGAGCACCAAATTTTTCTCCTCACACCTTGCTAATACCTTCTCCAAATTTTCCAAGCAAGCTTCAAATGAGTCGCCGAACACCGAGAAGTCATCCATGAATACCTCGACGATCTTTTCAATCATATCGCTAAATATGCCCATCATACACCGCGAGAAGGTTCCGGGCGCATTACACAAGCCGAATGGCATGCGTCGATAAGCGAACGTCCCAAACGGACAAGTGAACGTCGTCTTTTCTTGATCCGGCAAAGCAACCTCAATTTGATTATATCCCGAGTATCCATCCAAAAAGCAATAATAAGCATGTCCTGCCACCCGCTCCAAAATTTGATCAATGAAAGGAAGAGGGAAATGGTCCTTCCGAGTGCTAGCATTAAGCTTCCGATAATCGATACACACACGCCATCCGGTAGTGACTCGAGTAGGGACCAATTCATTGTTGGCGTTGGGTACCACCGTGACACCGGATTTCTTGGGAACCACTTGGATAGGACTAACCCACTTACTATCGGCGATCGGATAGATAATTCCCGCATCTAAGAGTTTCAAAACCTCCGCCTTCACCACATCTTTCATTATGGGATTCAACCGGCGTTGGGGTTGGCGAGAAGGTTTGACATCATCTTCGAGGGCAATGTGGTGGGAACAAATTGAAGCATCGATCCCTTTAATATCCGCGATAGACCAACCAATGGCTTTGGTATGCCGCTTGAGAATTTCAAGGAGTCGGGATTCTTGTGAGCCGTTGAGAGAGGAAGAGATCACCACCGGGTAGGTTTCACTGTCACCTAAAAAGGCATATTTCAATGTTTGTGGGAGGACCTTCAACTCGAGCTTGGGTGGTTGAATGCTCGAGGGAAGGGTCTTGCACTCGAGAGGAGGCAACTCTTCAAATTTAGGAGACCATATGTCCGTCCCACAAACGTTTTCCACATCAAGCAATGAACATAAATACTCCACCTCCGGTGAGTCAAGAAAATTCGCCTCTTCGGCGGTAAGGCATATCTCCAACGGATCCTTGCACAAAGTAGTGTCTATATGCTCTTGGACCAAAGAATCAATAAGATTGACTTCATGGATGCACTCATCGTCCCCCATTTGGCTCCCGATATTGAACACGTTCACCTCCATTTTCATATTGCCAAAAGTAAGGTTGAGCAAACCACTTCGGCAATGAATAACAGCATCGGCTGTGGCTAGGAATGGACGCCCGAGAATGACCGGGGTTGACGTTGATGCTTGTGAGGTAGGTACAGGGCAAGTATCTAGAACGACAAAATCCACGGGATAGATAAAATTGTCTACTTGCACAAGTACATCCTCCACCATCCCTCGTGGAACTCGGATGCTTCTATCGGCCAATTGAAGGGTCACCGGTGTAGGCCTCATCTCTCCCAATCCGAGTTGTTCATAGACAGAGTACGGAAGCAAATTCACACTAGCTCCCAAGTCAAGGAGAGCCTTTTCAATCTTCTTGCTGCCAATGGTGATTGAGATGGTCGGACAACCAGGATCTTTATACTTGGGAGCCACATTGGTTTGAATAATAGAGCTCACTTGTTCCGTCAAGAAAACCTTCTTTTGAACATTCAACTTACGCTTTTGAGTGCATAAGTCTTTGAGAAACTTGGCATAAGTGGGAATTTGCTTGACCGCATCCACCAATGGAATATTAATTCTCACCTGCTTGAAAAGCTCATAGATCTCGGCATTGGTATTGGCATGGGCCGGCGCCTTCAATCTTTGGGGAAAAGGAGCCGGAATTTGGGCGACGGGGGCCGTCGGCTCTTCCACTTGTGACTTAGCCGGATGCTCACCAACGGGAGAAGGCTCCGAGGTTAGTGAGTCAATAGGAGGATCCGGAGCTCGCGATACAGTGGGATTAGCCCGTGGCTTGATAGGCTTGGGAAGAATGGCCTTATCAATCTCCTTGCCACTCCGCAATGTTGTGATAGACTTGGCTTGCTCGGGACTAAGCACCGAAGAGCTCGCCACATAATTTGTACCTTGCGGATTGACTTGGGGTTGAGTTGGGAGCTTTCCCTTCTCTTGTTGGAGCATCCCCACCGAGTTTGTCAACTTTGCCATTTGATTTTTGAGTTCCCCGAGCATTTGAGTGTTTTGCTCATTGATAGTCGTTTGGCTTTGCATAAAAAATGACATAGTCTCCTCCAATGATCGCTTTTGGGGTTGGAATTGATTTGGCCCTTGAAGAAGTCCGGGAGGTGCGAACCCCGGAGGTTGTTGATGTTGAGAGAACCTCGGCGCTCCTTGAGATTGAGGAGGCCGGAAAGCTTGGTGTTGTGGAGGTGGTGGAACTTGCGGAGGTCCGGGAGGTTGAGAATCGCTCCACCGGAAATTAGGATGCATCTTCCATCCCGGATTGAAAGTTTGAGAATAAGGGTCAAACCGTTGATTAACGGCATTGACTTCCGATGGACCGGTTCCTTGAAGAATATCCTTAACGGCGGGGAGCATTTGGCAATCTCCCGTAGCATGACCTGCAATTTCACATAACACACAAATTTCCTCTGCCTTGGCCATAGAGGCCACCCCAGCAATTTTATTGAGTTGTAAAGTTTCAATTTGACGGGAAAGCTGGGCAACCTTGTGAGCCAACTCACTTTGTTCATTCAATTGAAATTTACCAGGATTGCTCGGAACTAGATTAACCACATTTCTTTCAGAGGGGTCCGAACAATCCCAGTTTTGAGTTTTTTCAGCTAACTCCTCAAAATAGTCCCACGCCGCATCAGGAGTTTTAGCCATAACTCCACCCACACACATGCTATCCATAAGAAGTCGGGTGCTTGGGAAGCAACCCTTTAACAAATACTCAACCTTTTGAAAAACCGGTAAGCCATGATGTGGGATGGAGTTTAGCAAATCCTTGTATCTCTCCCAATATTGGTAAAATGACTCCCCCTCTTTTTGTTTAAAAGTTTGAATTTGATGGAGGAGGTCTTTTGTAAGATGTGGGGGAAAAAATTTCATGTAGAAAGCTTTGGATAAATCCGCCCAATTAGCCAAGGATTGAGGTCTCATGTTATTCAACCAAATCTTGGCTTTGTCTTTTACCGAAAATGGGAAGAGTTTTAGCTTTGCGGATTCAAGCTGTGCCGGCGTGGATACTATTGTGGAAACCAATTTCTCGAATGCCCGCATATGAGTGTACGGGCATTCCTTGTCCTTTCCATAAAATGAAGGCATCATGTTGATGTGATGCATTTTAACGGTGAAAGTATTCGCCTCGGTTGCGGCCGGGAGGACTATAGTGGGCCGTGGAGTAGTACGGGCGGGATTCAAATAGTCGCTCATAGTCCTTTCGGGCACAACCGGCGGCATCTCGCCTTCACCGTTTCCGGCCATTCTTTCTCGAGTAGGAGTTACTACAGAAAAAGGAGTTCTTTGGGGTGATGGTGTCCTTGCTCGAACCCGACGAGGAGTTTTGGGTCGAGGAGGAGAAAATGATCGATGAAGCCTTTTAGAAGATGGGCTCCGAAAGGCTCCACGATGACCACCACGCATACACTTGAAAAACCCTTCTCGAGAAACAATGGACAACAAGAATAAAGTAAACAGACAAGAGGGGCTATGCCGCCGCCTCCTAACAACAGCTCCGAGGGGCTATGCCGCCGCCTCGATACAAGAGAAAAAAAAACGATAAAAGAAAAGGTGATTTGTGCTTAATCTAGCTTCGTTAAACCTCACGTTTGAGAGACTCAAGTTAGAGGTATCCGCTAGATTAAATACAAATCACACAAAGTGAAATTAAGCGAGATACTTACAATGATTTGGCGAACCTCCAAAATAAGCTATAAAAGAAAGCACTCCCCGGCAACGGCGCCAAAAATGCTTGCGACCTTAAAGTGATACAATAAGAATGCCCCAAGCGTAGGGCTAGGTCGGTTGAAAGCATAATAATACCCGGAAGTCCGGGGTCGAATCCACAGGGAGCGCATCCATAACTTGTTTCAGAGATTAGCTTGCGGGGAGTTTTGGCGTTAGGACCGCCAACCTTTAGTTTGGCTTTGAGACGGCCAACTCTTGAGTGATGAAATTTCTCTCTGCCTCCTAATTTGATTAAAAACGAAGTTTGACTAGAAATTTGAGGCGGCAAGGTCTAGGGGTTCAAACTACCCACGACTTAGCCGTTTAACGGTTCTCTTGGATAACTCAAGTGAGAGTCGAAGTCAATCGCTCTCACTCGGAGGATTTAGCAGTGAAATCAAATGCAACGTATAAAAAGGAGCCTGAAAATGGATCGAAACTCATTTAATCATTTTATCAAACACATGGAGTGCCATGGTTCCAAGCATCGTGCGTGCCAAGTGAGCTTGTCAACGCACGATCAAGGAAGTTAACAACTACAAGCTTTGATCGAAAATATGAGTGTCTATCCATCCACAAACCGAAATATAGCTCTAGAACAAGAGAACCCATTAAAACAACTAAACCATGGGGTAGAGATCACCCCATGACCGAGCCTATTCGACTACTCACTCATATTCGAAGAACAAGACATAAGCATAAAAAGGGAAATGTGATTCATGGACGAAAATGAAAATAAACTTAAGATTAATGAAGATCTCAACAATACGAACAACTTTAATAAAAGTGAAATACCTCAAAACCCAAGTAATCAACCCCTTTTGTAGAGAGATTGAGAAGATGAGATGAGAGGAGGTAGAGAGAGAAAGCTCTAGGTTTTTAGAAGTGAAAGATCTGGCTAAAAATGGCCTAAAGATCTATTTATATGCCCCAAACATCGGGGTACAAAAGTCTAAACTACCCCTGGAATGTCCAAAAGTCGGGTACAAAAATCTGCAGAAACTTCCAGGCGCTACGGGTAGGACCATTTTTGGGCTACGGGTAGCGGTCTTGTTTTGCAATTTTGACACAGCTACTGATCACTGGCTACGGGTAGAACCATTTTTGGGCTACGGGTAGCGGTCTTGTTTTGCAATTTTGACACAACTACTGATCACTGGCTACGGGTAGGACCATTTTTGGGCTACGGGTAGCGGCTGGACAATTTTGATATTTCCTTTGTTTCTTTAGCCTTTCCATGCCCGTTGGCCTTCCGTTGTCCCGCACACCCTCCGAAGCTACTATTCATCATTCTTGGGACTCGGTGGTGGAGTGCCACGTGCCCTCGGGTGTACGGATACCCTTAGAGTTGATCCATGGCGTCAAAACACGCCTTATTCACGCTATTTACCTGAAAACGACAAAAACACACCTTCCGCGCAATATCGTTCAAATCAAGCAAGTTGTGCGCATGTGTGTGACAAAAATGAGAGAGATAAGCCCTATTATTTACAATATTGAGGGCTTATCACAAACAAATCGCAACTTCAATCTGCACATTTCGTGCCATAATTTGTACTCCCTCCGTCCCATAATATTTGTCTGGTCCGCAAAACGGAGACTACAAAATAATGTATTTCTTTCAAGAAAAAATTCAAATTTTTTTCACAAGTTAAAAGAACTCGTCGAGATCTAGTAAGTTGTTGAATTTTTTCCCAACTTTTCTTACAAAAATAGTATTATTTTTACATCTCCGTTTTGCGGACCGGACAAATATTATGGGACGGAGGAAGTATTATGGGTTAGTAATCAAGAGATAGAGTAACCCAGAAATAAATAATCGGGGACTGAGAAAAAAAAAGTCAATATGACAATTCGCATGAATATGAGAGAAGAGATCACCTTGCAAGGCACTCAAAGTCGTTGCTGCATAGGCCGGATTGGTGAAATCCACGAAATAAAGGATAAAAAGATCTCCACCACGATACATAAAAGGTGGGTTCAGTTTTGTGAAAGTAAGAGATACAGTTCTAGAGAAGTCAATTTCCTAATGTCCAACATAGTGCATGGAAGCAGTAAACTTAAGTTAGAATAAGAACTCATCAGCCTTACATGTCTGGACTCCTCGCTCACAAGTCTTAATTCTTCAAAACCTTCAAACTGGCAGAAAATATCTAGTGATGATGTAAAAGAAAATATCAGAATAACACAATAACAAACATAGAAATTTTGGATCACAGAAAAGATCCATGTCCCAGCAATGAGAAATTATATCCTCTAATAATGACAATGATAACAATTGAGATTGATGTAAACATCACTGCAAAAATCAAAGGATAGTCTCTCAGTGATATAAGAAGGAAGTCCCTCAACATACAGAGTTTTGGAAGCGTGTGGAGGGGGAGGAATTGTCTCACGACTCATTCTGGGTATCGCATGAAGAGGAAGCATGCCGGCAAAACCCATACCTCACCACTCCATGCATCCACTGGAAGACTACCATTAAAACCCATGCCTCCACCATTCCATGCCTCCACTAGAAGCCTACCATCAAAACACATTCTTCCACCACTCAGTGCATCCATTAGTAGCCTACCACCAAAACCCATACCTCAACCATTCGGTGCAGCATTTGAAAGAATAACCCCAGAAAGACCCATTGCAGCAGGATCTATTAGAGGATTACCAGTCCCTCCACCACCATCCATCCTTCCTAACCCAACTCCAGCAATATTACTAGCTTCACCCATAAGTAAGTTGCTGCAGAGACAACAAAAGGAATAGTTTAAAATCTATAGAAATCAAAACGGTGAATCAGTTTTGGAAGACAGGAAATAGACAATTCTTGCAACAGATACATGAAGAGACCAGAATCATCTTGACATTATGATGAGCACACTAACAATGAACAAGATGGAAAAAAAATTATGTGAAGCAGACATAAAGAATATGGAAAATTCATGAGATTTTTAGGTGTCTGTTTGGGATACGGCTTGTGTAGGACCACTCTACAGGGTTGTAGTACGGCCCATTCGGTCATTCGTTTTGGAAACAGCACATATCCGAGCAATGGATGATTTAGATCAAAAGGAGCTAGGATGAAATCTGAGCCGTCTATGCCATAATGGACGACCAGATAAGCCGCATTACAACCCAATAATAAGGATGTGCACCACAAGAACCACCACTCCTTGGTTGGTTTGCAAATGGCAAAAATTTAGGATTCTTGGGAATGTTATAATAAGCAAATGTGTGATCAGACTCGATCAGGTGGCGCCCTCATTTGAAGCCTATCTACCTCTTCCCACAAGACTGAAGCCCAGAGCCAGAGGGGAACCTTGGGCCTGGCTTTTTCGAGAACTACAGTCGCAAGTAGACAAAATCTCCATCATGCTCGTCTATTTTATAGCCTATATATGCAAGACACAGAAGTTTAATACCTACAAGTATTTTCAGCAACTCAGTTGTGGTAAATGAATACCAAGTTCAATAGAAACTTAAGAGAAAATCGTAAACTAACTTAAGTCTTAACCACAATCATGGTTCACCATTTTTTCTCTCATCTTACCCTAGTGTATCTGTATGACTTACCAAACTATATGTATTAGCACAAAGAAAAACAATCTCTTATATACATATTTACATGTACGCATAGATACTACCTTAAGCGATACCCTTCTACATGCACTTGTTCCCCGCCCTTACTCCCCATCCTTGCTCAGTTATGGAGAGTATCCCCCTTCTGGCCAAATACATCATTCTACACAATAAAAGCTAATAATGGAGATTGCTTCTTAATTCTTACAAACAAATCGCAACTTCAATCTACACATTTCATGCCACAATTTATGTTATGGGAAGTAATCAAGAGATAGAGAAACCCAGAAACAAATAATTGGGGACTGAGAAAAAAAGTCAATATGCCAATTCGCATGAAAATGAGAGAAGAGATCACCTTGTAAGGCACTCAAAGCCATTGCTGCATAGGCCGGATTGGTGAAATCCACGAAATAAAGGATAAAAGGATCTCCACCACGCTGCATAAAAGGTGGTTTCAGTTTTGTGAAAATAAGAGATACAGTTCTAGACAAGTCAATTTTCTAATGTCCAACAAAGTGCATGGAAGCAATAAGCTTAAGTGAGAATAAGAACTCATCAGCCTTACATGTCTGGACTCCTTACTCACAAGTCTCAATTCATCAAAACCCTTAAACTGGCAAGAAAATAACTAGCAAGGATGTAAAAGAAAACAATAGAAGAACACAATAACAAGCATAGAAATTTTCGATCACAGAAAAGATCCATGTCCAAGCAATGAGGAATTATATCCTCTAACAATGACAATGATTGATAACAATTGACATTTATGTATACATTACTACAAAAATCAAATGATACGAGCCACTTCTCTCTTAGTGATGTCAGAAGGAAACTCCTCAACATATACAGTATTGGAAGCATCTAGTGGGGGAGGAATTGTCTCACGACTCATTCTGGGCATTGCATGAAGAGGAAGCCTACCATTAAAACCCATGCCTCCACCACTTCATGCATCCATTCAAAGCCTACCATCAAAAGTCATGCTTCCACCACTCCATCCATCCACAGGATGCCTACCATCAAAACCCAAGCCTCCACCATTCAATGCATCCATTGGTAGCCTGCCACCAAAACCCATACTTTAACCATTTGATGTTGCATTTGAAAGAATAGCCCAAAAAGACCTATTGCAGCAGGATCTGTTAGAGGATTACCAATCCCTCCACCGCCACCACCCATCCTTCCTAACCCAACTCCAACAATAAGTATGTTGCTACAGGGACAACAAAGGAATAGTTTATAATCTATAGAAATCTAGACGGTGAATCTATTTTGGAATACAGGAAATAGACAATTCTTGCAGCAAATATATGAAGAGACCAAAATCATCCTGACATTATGACGAGCACACTAACAATGAACAACATGAAAAAAATTATGTGAAGCAGGCATAAAGAACATGGAAAATTCATGAGATTGTTCAAAGACTAACCTCTTGAACTTCATTGACTGATAACGATTCCAAGGCAACTTTTGCAGCTGCATATTTGGCTTCTTTTATTATCGGGAAAAATTCAGGACTTCTATAGGGTTTCCCATTAATCTTAATTGCAGACTTGAATCAAATTGCATGGGGAGGTCCTTCATGTTTAATAGAATACTCAAATAGAGGGAGATTTCTTTTTTTAACATAATCTTGTAGCCAATTTGTGAACAAGCTAGAGGAAGTAGAAACACGAGAGAAATGATTGAGAGCCATCTTAGCACACTTGTTCTCGACTTTTTTGAGAGTCATGCTGTCGGCGGCAGTGGTGAACGGTATGCCACTGACAGTAGTGGTGGCAATGAAGCTAGGAGCATGGTCGGGTCCATATTTGGTGAATGAGTAATCTTGAAAGTCCCACGATTTCCATTGGCATAGGGAATTCAGCTCCGTTTTGTACATGACTAGTTTAATCAATGGGAAGGGGAAGCAAAGGGGTGTGAGAGAGTAGGCTTGTGTTATGAGAGAGAGAAGGCGGGAGAAAGAGAGTTGGTGGTAGGGTACTAGGGTTCAAGAAAGAGATGACTTCTTGGTGGTATGAATTTGTCCCCAGGGAGTACCACCCTTCTTATAGGGAATACCACCCTTCTTGGTGGTATGCATATGTTCATGGAATTTTGATCCTGACGGTTTTTTTTAAACATATAAAAATTTATTGAATAATTAATCGGTAAATGTGATGGGAGAAAGTTTCATGGGCGGTGTGTGAGACGGTTTCTTTCACAATTTGAACTTAAGTTGTTAGTGGATTTGAAAAAATTTAAATATGCATAATGGAGGGACAAAATAGATGTCGTAGAAAGTCGATTGAAAGAAGAAACAAAACTTAAAATAGTTCACACGTAAAACTTAAAAGTGTAATTAAACCACTTGAACTACCTTGTTTTAGGGGTCTGTTTAGGATACGGCTTGTGTAGGACCACCCAACAGGGTTGTAGCGCGACCGATTTGGTCATTTATTTTGGCAATGGCAGCTATCCGAGCAATGAATGATTTAGATTAATAGGAGGTAGGATGAAATCTTAGCCGTCCATGCCAAAATGAACGGCTGGATAAGTCACATTACAACCTTGTAATAAGGATGTGCATCACAAAAACCCCACTCCCTGGTTGGACTGCAAAGGGCAAATAATTTGGATTTTGGACTAGTCCATGATTCTAAAAACTGGGCGGAAAATATACCACTCAGTGATGTACAAATTACATGTCATTAAAGTGAGAACCTACCTGGATATGTACTATCCAATTTTGAAATGAGGCATGCCCCCGTTCTCCCTGCGCAACACCATCCTTGTTTCGGTAAAGTTCTCTCTCGTTCAGTAATTTGGATTGCAAATGAGTTGACTTCTTCACATGTCATTAAAGTGAGAACCTACCCAGTGATGTACACCTTGCAAGTTGAAAGGAGAAGTTTTTAAGTGTTGGACGGGTACCATACAAGTGGTACTCCTCGGCGATCTCAGCCGTCCAAGTATTTTTTGAACGATCCAAAATTTAGTGTAAAAAAGGAAGAGAGAGTTGTGGAGAGAGAGAGAGAGAGAGAGAGAGAGAGAGAGAGAGAGAATATATTTCGCCCCTCCCGTGTCAGGCCCCTGACACGGGCCCCCTCCATTTCCCCTTTTTACCCCCACTTTGACATGCTCTTTCTCTCTCCGCAGTCTCACACTCTCTTATTTTATTTCATTTATAAAATTTTAAATGTTAATAACTTTTTTTTGCACGTATTTATTTTTAATAAATTATATATTTTTGAAATCTACTCAACGAAACTTATCAAACGAGCCTAATATTGATGGTGAAATAATGTAAAATAGGAAAACTATATTTTTTTGGTAGTTTAAACTGTCTAAATAGGTTGAAAAATTAAAAGTGTTTCAAATTTCAATCCGTTTGAATAGGTGGAAAGATTTTAGTTTTTTTTTATCATTTTATCCTAAATGGTCATAATTAAATTTTGACTTTAGGGCTCTCATTAATTAACCCTAAGAACGTTGTAGAATCAAATATCTCTTAGAGTTAATCAACGAGAGCCCCAGAGCCAAAATTTAATTATGACCGTATAGGATAAAATGATCAAAAAAATAAAATCTTTTCACCGATTCAAACGGATTGAAATTTGGAACACTTAATTTTTTACTATATTTTTAAATATATAAACTATCTAAAAAAGTTAAAAAACTTAAGTGTTCCAAATTTCAATCCGTTTGAACCGGTGAATAGATTTTAGTTTTCTTATCATTTTATCCTAAATAGTCATAATTAAATTTTGACTCTAGGGCTCTCGTTGATTAACCCTAAGAAAGTCGTAGAATCAAATATCTCTTAGGGTTAATCAACGAGAGCCCTAGAGTCAAAATTTAATTATGGCCATTTAGGATAAAATGATTAGAAAACTAAAATCTTTCCACCAGTTCAAATGGATTAAAATTTGGAACACTTAATTTTTTAAACCTTTTTAGGCAGTTTAATATTTAAAAATATAGTTAAAAAATTAAATGCTCCAAATTTCAATCCGTTCAAACCGGTGGAAAGATTTTAGTTTCCTAATCATTTTATCCTAAATAACCATAATTAAATTTTGACTCTAGGGCTCTTATTGATTAGCCCTAAGAGACATTTGATTTTACAAGTTTAAAAATTCATTATGACCACTGAAGATAAAATGATAAAAAAAAAAAACCCAGATTTTTCCACCGATCCAACCGGATTGAAAATCGGAACACTAAAATAATTTTAAATAAATAAAAAAGAAAAAAGATACAGAGTATAAACATTAGGATTAATTAGGGGTGTACACGGTCCAGATTGGTCCGGTTCTCTAGAAAACCAATAACCAGACCATTTCAAATGGTTCTAGAAAATTGAGAATCAGAACCTAACCAATATATGCGTAGAACCTAACTAGAACCAAACGCAAGACCGGTCCGGTTTTGGTTCGGTTCCGTTTCTATCAATAAGCACCCAAACACTTATTCACAAAATATGAACTCATAAAATTAAAGAAATAGGAAGATAATCTGTTGGAATAGGAAATGAAGGAAGAAAATAAAAGTTTTCCTAATACTAATGAAATTTCATCTCTAAATAAATTAAGTTTAGCAAAGAAAAGATTAACCTACCAAATTCAAATACATATTTAATTACACACACATTTGTATATCTATCTTTATCTTAGTTTTAAACGGTCCGATTCGGTTCTAACCACGGTTCATTAATTGAAATCCAGTAACCGAACCAAAATTAACGGTTCTTATTTTTTTGGAACCATAACCTGACCGTAGAACCACAGAACCGGACCAAATAGGACGGTTTGGTCCGGATCGGACCGGTTTTACGGTTCGGGCGGTTTTCTTGAACACCCCTAGTATTAATTAAATAAATAAATAATAGAAAATAGGTTCAGATATTTTTGCGTCCAATAGGGGTATTTTCGTAATTTGAGTGGACCTGTGTCAGGGGGGTCTGACACGGGGGGGTGTGATTAGTAATATTCATATTTCGATTGTCCAATACACGTTTGAACGGCTAAGATCGCCGACGAGTTTTATCACAGCTCACGTGTTACCTGTTTGACACCCAAATTTTTTTAAAACCTAATACGGGTACCGTTGCAATATGTTTGTGTACATACGTACTCAATTTTGTGCTTAGTTGTGCAATCTCTCTTACATGATTTTTATTGTCTCGCTCCTGCATAACTCTTCTTCTTCTATGTTGCAAAAAACAAATACTCCAACAAGCGTGATAGATAAAGATATACAAATATACAATGGACAGTGTAGTGAGGTAATTGGTGCGATTGTCTAAGGGTCATTTTAGAGGGGCAATCGGTAAGAAGCTGCGTTAGTGTGTCTTGCATTAGCTTTGAAATCCTTGATAGTGTGTCTTGCATTAGTTCTTTTGAAGAGAAAAGAAAGCTAGAGAACGGAAGGAAGAAAAACCACACCACGGGTTCTTTTTAGCATTTTCCATCAAACAAAAGAAAGAAAAGAATGAAGGCCTATCCAAAAAAGAAGAAAATTTTCACTTTGCTTTAAAAGTGGAACAGTAACTTTTTTTTGTCTTTATTAAAAAAATTGTATTTGTTAGTTTTGCGTCAAACTTTTGTGACTTATTGATTCTTCTCGACGAGAGGAATTGAAAAAGGAAAAACTTTTGATTGAAACTCATAATTCTTTTCAAAAAGACAAGAATAAGTAAAATAAGCCAACTTATTGACTTATTTTTATCTTTATTCAAAAAATTTGAGTTTCGATAAAAAAAAAAATTTTACTTTTCCGATTCCTCTCGTCAAGACAAATTAATAAATCACAAAAATTTGATGCAAAGCTAATAAATACAAAAAATAAATTGAATAAAAATAAAAAAATAAATCACTCAACTTTTTAATCTAAATCCACCCTAAAAACGTTATGCTCAATTCTAATAGAGAGATGTGAATTATGTCCCTCTCATATCTTATCCTTCCTTCAGGATGTGGGGGTATATGGAATTGGCCCCACTCACCGAAAGCGATTAAAACCTGACAAACACCAATCAAATTCTTAGCCACTAGATTTGATTGAGACCAGAATTGTTTTCTGTTTTGAGCCTCCAAATTTCATCCACTCAAAATACCCATTCCATCAAATTTTCCGATGGTATATTGCGAACCATAAAGTCGTGATGGCAACGGGTTAGATTGGGGTGGATATAACTATTCCCGTTTCGAACCCCCTTCCATCCCCGCCTCGTCTCCGAGAGATTATTTAGTGCTTAAGGATTTAAGTTATTTTACCGTGCTCAGAGATTTGCAATTTGCGAGAGATTATTTAGTAAAATAATAATGCTCACACGACTCATGATATTCCACCAAAGTCATGAGCTCAGCCGTCATGGGCGGAGCTAAGTAGAGGGGGAGAGTGGCATGGACCATCTCTGATTTCGTAAATAATGCTATTTTATACTTATAGATTGGGAACTTTTCGGTGTCCAAACAACTTGATTTTCACACAATGATGACAAAATAGCAATTTAAAAAGTGAATGGTTCGTATCATAAAAGAATATATTTTCATTTAAAGATCACAAGAAAATGGAATCAAGCCTTTATTCTTTTCAAAAACAAACGAATATCAATATCAATATCGTATTCACAACTTAACCTTTCTCTTCACAATTAAAAAAAAATACATATATATATATATATATATTAACAATACAAGTGGAATCTCATTAACCAGCCGCCACCCCAAAGTATAAATCCTAGGTCCACCACCCCAAAGTATATTAGTCGTACTCATCTATCAATCGGACCCGGGGTGCTATAGTGCACCCCCGCACTATACATGTAGTGCGGCTAATCCGGCTGTCCATTTCGGCAATGGACGGCTTGGATTTTAATTCGAACAATGGACAACTCAAATTTGTAGGAGCTTGGATTTAATCTGAGCCGTTCGTGCCAACATGTACAGCCAGATTGACTGCATTACACCATGTAACAATGCGGCAGGTGCACTACAGCACCTCTGATTCCCTATCAATCACAACACTCTTGGAATGCCACAGCGCCTTGCTTCAGAGTAATTATTTAATGCCCATGTGGTATCATGTGGCAGTACCCCTTTTACAAACCAATCACGTATGTGTAGTTGGTAGAAAAAAATTTTGACGTTCTTTTTTAGAAGTTCGTGTTATTTTTTAATTGATTATGTATTGTAATTTATAATATTTTATGTAATTTTTAAAATATTGTATTATAAAACTAACCGAGATCTATAAGATCCATATTCGATATAAAATTCATTATAAATTTAAAAATATAATTAATATAATTTTTTTTATCCAATTCGACACTAAATAAATTGGGGCGGGATGAGTAACATTTTCCTACCACTTCTCATCCCTCGCTTTCCCAAGTTAGAGCTTTTGACCGGAAAGTTTTAAAAAAAAAAACACACAAAAAAACAAGGGCCTATTATTAGATTGAAATGGAGTGAGCACATAGCGAGCTTCCTGCCCAAAGACCAACTCGTAAAAATCGTTGCCGCCCGGGAACCGCTGCAAGAAACGATACTCCTCTAGAGAGAGAGAGAGAGAGAGAGAGAGTGAGTGAGCCATCAGAGGCCGTGATGGTTTGCTCAAGTCGGCTCTTGGCTGTTTCGTACCCTACGTCGCCGCTTTTACAGACAAATTCCCTACGATCGAACGCGAGATTTGTTCAACGAAAGCTCAGATCAAACCACAGATGGCGGCGATCCATGGCGTCGGAGGCCGAGAGCTCTTCGTTTGCTCCTCCAGTTGACTCCGAGCCAGCCGATATCAACGCCGCTGGGTAATCAATACTCACTATTCCCGTTCCAAGTATATGGGCATCTGACTTTTGGATTTATAGTTAGTGAACTATTGTGTTGCTGTGATTTGAACTTGAATTAAAGGAGGTTTTAGTTGAGTTGAAAAGGTAGGATAGTGAGAGGAGTTGGGGATGGCCATGCTATTCCGAATAATTGGAACACTCTCACTCTATACCAGTCACTCAACGAACTCCTGATTACACTTTTAACTCCTCCAATTATTTCCAAATAGCACGGCCATCCCTAACCCCTATCAAATAGCAATTGTTGTTCGGATGGAGCGGTGGTGGAGTCGGTGATTGATTTACGAGGGGCAAAGTAGTTCGTTTAATTGGATTCATATTGAAGGTGGAGAAAACCTTATTGCAGGTGATCGAGTATGATGTGACAGTTGGAAATGTCATTAACTATACACCTAGTAGGATTACGATAGGTAGGACACAATGACAGAGTGGCGATTGCAGTCCCTAAAGAAGATAAGAAGAGAGAAGAAACAAGAGGAGTGAGAGAGTAGTATGAATGAAGGAAGAATCTGAAAGTGCAATTTTGAAGCAGAATTATGGTTGAAAAGATGCAGGAATTCGATTGAGACGTGAAAAGAAAATAGGCACCATAAAATACTTAAGCGAGCACATATGAAATTTTAGAGTGACTATTTGAAAACAGACTTCATAATTAAAGGAAAAACTATGATTTTTGGAAATTTGAGAAACACGTTCCAAATCTTGGTTCTTTGGTGGCCCTGCATTTGTTATGGAGAATACTTGTCAGTTGTACTTTTTATCAGTATTAGACTTTTGTTTGAATAGTCTGAAAAAAGAGTGCTTAATTTTCCTGCATAATTAGGGGTATAAAGTTGCCTGATCTTCTTATTTGGCACATAGATTAGTTAACCTGTTAGAATGAAGCGCAAAAAGTGCATTAAATTGCTTGGTTAGATTGCTGATCATGTGTTGTGTTGTTGGGTGTAGGTTTTGCATCATTGAAGGACCTGAAACAGTGCAGGATTTTGCCAAAATGGAACTAAGAGAAATTCAAGATAACATTAGAAGTCGTCGGAACAAAATATTTTTACATATGGAGGAGGTGAGCTTCACGGGTAGAACTTGCTGTTTCTTGTTCTCTTTAATGATACTGTCATGCTTTTCTCATGAGCTTTGTGCAACGGTCGAACAGGATGAAAATTTTATATTTATCATCTTTTCCACATGTACTCCCACCGTTTCTGCTTTAACCGGAGCCCTGTTGATTCTGGCTATGTATAACTCCAAGAATAACTGTTGGATTGACAAATGCATCTTTGGGTAAGAGATGGAGCATGCGTGATTTTGTCATTGGCCAACTTAAGGATAATAGTTGAACTTGCGTGGGAGACTTGTATCGGGGACTACTCAGCAAGGGTGCATGTGATTAATTTTTAGTTGGGCGCATTGTGAGAACTCTAGTTTCTAACAGACCAATAAAGTTAACGAGTTGAGTTCACCTCATTTGATAAGGTAAAGGATGTGCCCTAGCAGTCATCCGGTCCAATTGGCAAACTAGGAGGCATTGGCTGGGTAAAGCTTAGTTTTTGCCTTAATGGCACGTAGAGGTTCTCCTCTGACCCTGGTTTGCATTCTCAGTTTGGTTCATATGAATCTCACGCTGCAATATAGCATATGCCGTTGTGTAAGGTACTTTGTTACTCCGCAACACTAGTATTCCAGCATGGGAACAAGTACCAAGCAAGACCGAGCATTTATTTAAGATACAGAAAAGAGTGCTAGTCTGGTTGTTATTCAGAGCATGTGTTTCCCTATGCTCTAGCGGTAGATGAAACTAACTTGTATATGTGCAGTGTGCACCCACCACTCAGGGTAATATTGTCAGTGCTCAGCTGACCCAAAATCTCCTCGAGTGGCTGATCATAGTCTGTAAATTCACTTTTTCTTGGTTACTTCTACTGTTTGGAATTGAAAGGGATATCTTAGTAGGTGATGGTATCGTTTGGAAAATTACTGTTACATGATATTAGTGCATACAATAGGTTTGGTTAGGATCCTAATTTGATGCCTCTTTTGGCCATCTTTTCTTCACCTCTTTTCTCTGGGGGTAAGTGTGAATCTTCTTCTGTCAGTCAAATTCTGTAGCCCAAAGAAATACTTGTTCCTGAGCAGTTTCCATCCACTGTGAGCGCATCTTACTATTTATGGCGACCACAGTTATATTCAAAACCCTTTTTTTTGCAGCTTTAACTTGTACTATTCTGTTTCCTTTCCAGCACTTAAAACTTTCACAAAAATGAGGCCTTAGAGTTTGAATTTTCTACTAGAGTTGATTTACCCTGCCGGGGACAGGGCCATTCTAGTATTGGCTTCTCTGGTCTTTAACATAATTGTTAAAGTCTTACACCCATTTTCTGGAGAATTCCACGATTTGTACAGAACCATCAGCTTCTCTTTGTGCTCATGGTTTTGGTCATTCGGTGATTCCATTTGACATGCAAAATCTTATTTCTCCCTCTTGTTCCCTTGTTGCTCCTTTACTTTGGGGCAGGAGTGTGAAGCTTTCTATTTTGTGTATCATATTGAAATCATTCACCTCTGTGTCCTGATTCTAGATATGCTCGTGTACTCACTAGTATGTTTGCAAAGTGTATATCCAACAGTAGTTAAAGTGATAGCATTCTATGCTTTTATATTGGGTAAATTTGGTTGATTTTATATTTCTGTGCGTCATATCTGCAATAATTGCATTTCTTTTAACGGGAAGGAGGTCCACTTTCTTATATTTTTGCATCTGGGATCCAACTTGTATCATGGATACTGACAGAAACCGAATCATTATGGCAAGGAAAAGTTTGATTCAGAGGAAGAAGAAAAGGGAATAATTGGAATAGATATATCATTTGATTAGTCGGTCCTCAAACAGAAATAAGCAATGTTCATTTGTTGAGTGACCTAAGGGAAATTCATGGAAAGTTACAGTGCCGCCTCGTAATAGTGTTCCAACTTGCCTTCGTTGACGTCGTTTTTCGACCAGAAGAGTGGGCTAACTAGAAATGCTTGGACTGTTTGGAAACATACTTCGTGACATGGTTCATGCATGCATGATGTATCTTACCTCTTTTATTCTTAAAATAGAACCTTACAGTGCTTTCTTATTTGTTTGTCTGTTCTTACAGAACTGTCAGCTTGGTTGTTGATCCAGTCGTGTTGTGTGAAAAATAATGTGGAACCTTGTGATCCTGATTATTTTTTATTATTTTGCAAATTAGATGCCTGGATTGGTGACCTTCATCTTATATTTGAGGCATCATATTGCTAATATGTACTATCCTCAAAATCACTCACAGGTTCGTCGTCTCAGAATACAACAGAGACTGAAAAATGTTGAACTTGGAATCCAAAAGAACGAGCAAGAAAATGAACTCCCAGACTTCCCTTCCTTCATTCCCTTCTTGCCTCCATTGGTAATTCTTACAATCCATGCATCATGCAACAGTGACTTGATGACATTATTTTCCTTTTTTTCATCATAGAAATTCAATTCCTTTGCTGGCCCTCAAGAGATCTTGGTATGATTGATTGACATGTTTATTTCATGCAGAGCTCAGCAAATCTTAAGCTGTACTATGCTAGTTGCTTCTCTCTCATTGCCGGGATTATCATTTTTGGTGGTCTTCTAGCGCCTACTGTAAGTTTTCTTGCACTAGGCTATAAGAATTGAGCACCAAGTTATCGAATAACTTTAGGGCATTACCCCTTGTTAGGGAATATTTAACCATTTTTATTCTTTCCGTTTTCACTATCCACTTTGCAGAATATTCTATGCTAATATGATATTATCATAAAGTGCTGATGTTGTAAATTTGTTGCCATCATACCTTATTCTTGGTCTGTTACATTCTCAATTTGTGTTTCTCTGTTACATGTGCTTCACATCATATTTTTCCCGTCGGTAACAAGTCATCTTTGTAAGAAATTAAGATCTACTGACCTGAGTCCTAGTTCAATATTCAAATACCAGGAATGATCCACCCCGTCGAAGATAGGCAACATTATATCGGCTGCCAACAACCAACTATTGCAAATTTTTCTTTTTCTTTTTCTTCTTATTCTCGTTCTGTGTATCAATTCTCCTCTTAAATGTGTAAAAGAATTAGGGTGCTAAAGTTCTGGCCGAGTGTTGACTGGACCCCCTTGGGAGGGACGTGGTCTAGGTAATCTAGAGCTTGGCTTGAGTGAGCTGGCCTAAGGTTTGGCCTGATTTTGGGGAAAAAGTTCAACACATTAAAAAGCTCGAGAGCCTAGCTGAAGCCAGTCTGCGACAGGGATTTGCAGATTTAGCTCACACCACAGCCTGTTATTGTCTTTTAAAGGGCTGGGAGATTTATATTCCGTGATATGTCTACAAACTAGTCTGTTGTAGGAACCCCGAGAACAAAACATGTTAACATTGTCTTGGTTCTCGAAGAGACTTGTTTACTGTTCCACTTAGAAGAAGGCTTTGGAGGATTTTTAGATCTGGTAGAGTGTCATATAGCCCATCCAGCTTCTAAACAGTTTATTCTCTCAGCTGGAGCTGAAGTTGGGAATAGGAGGTACATCATATGCAGACTTCATTAGCAGTATGCATCTGCCAATGCAGTTGAGGTATGCTTGTATGTTCGTGTACCATTTATGTAATTGTTACCAGTTCTGCTTTTTCTTGTAACCCAATTTATAACTTGGAATGTTTTCTATCATTACTCGGTGAGAATAGAATTTGCTTCTTATTTTTAGCACTTAGGGATCACTTTGTTCAACTGCAGTGACGTTGATCCTATTGTGGCATCATTCTCTGGGGGTGCAGTTGGAGTGATCTCAGCTTTGATGGTGGTGGAAATAAATAATGTAAAACAGCAAGAACGTAAAAGATGCAAATACTGTCTTGGAACTGGTATGCCCTTCAATAAATTTTACTGTCCAAAATCCATTTAAAGGTTTGCACTCTTATTTTGGTATTTATATTCTTGACTCCGTTGGTGATGTGTGTCCCATATGGGGTTTTTTTTGGATAGGCATGTAGTATCCCATATGGGGTTGGTGGAAAGATTTTCAAAAGGTTTGCTTTGATTTGATCAATTGTTCATGTCTTTAGGTGCTGTAAATACAGTGTGGAACATCCTTTGAAATATGTCCATACATTGGTTATTATATGGCGGCGGATGGGTATTGCATGATTAGATAATCATATCCAGCTTTGAAAGCCTAAAACCCCCCTGGCCCCTACAACATGCACTTTTTTATTCCAAAGAAAAGTGTTCACAGAAGTTATACATGTTCAAAGTCTCTTCCACATTGAACCAATGATAGTCTTCCCTTTCCCAGAGTAGTCCTACACAGTAACAAACTCATTAGAGTCAAGGGTATGCTTTCTGTGGTTTTCTCAACATTTATTGTCATTTGTCTCATCATGCTGTTGATCTTACATATGATCTACACCCCTATGTTTGACATCAAAATAGTTTTGGTCATTTCTCATATAGAAACTTACTAAATTCAACATTATGGAACTCCTAACCCACATGAGCGTTCCTAAAACCAAACCCACCACAATACCGAATTGCGTTTTGAAACTGTCACATCTTTGGGCTTTGGCCACAATTCCAGATTCTTCCCACATGTTTCCCTTAGTGATCACATCTTTTATGCCTGGTGGATGATAAGACTGATCAGAGCAGACAACTTGCTCTAGTACAAGCAGTTGCATTAAAATTCTCTTGAAGACCCTTTGTCCTTTCTTTTTCTTCTCATTTTTTCCCATCTTTCTTTCTTCTTCTCTACAAATGAAGTTTCTGTACTGTTTGATCCCCCTACATGCTAACTTTTTTGCTTTCAGTGCTCTCACCTGTCTCAAAAACAGCGAGCTTTTCTTTTTGCATGTTTTGATTACGATGTTTATGCATTTTGTGGCATTACATTATGTTCATCTGGTTGATGCAGGATACCTTGCTTGTGCTCGCTGTTCAAGCACAGGAGCGCTTGTCCTTATTGAACCAGTGTCCACAGTTAATGGTGGAGATCAGCCCCTTGCACCACCTAAAACTGAACGATGTTCAAACTGTTCAGGCTCCGGAAAGGTTAGACACTTGCAGTTTTGGTTTGTTTGTCTTTCATGGTAATGAACTTGTGTGTGTGTGTTTTTTTTTTTGGAAGGAGATTCAGAGAACATCAGGTAATGGTAAGCCAAAATAACAGATACGATAAGATTAGGAGCATTCTCAAAGGAAAAAGACAAAACAACATAGTTAAACTTCCACCCTTAAACTTGTGAGCTATTTACTGTATGAGCTCGGCAGAGTAGCCCATTGTGATAGTGCAATACATGTATTGTAGATGAAAAGCCTAATAGATGAGGTGCTTCCATAGCCCTACCAATATTACCCTACTTTATTGGAGGCATGTGATGTCTTCATGTGCAATACTCCCTCCGTCTCATAATTGTAGTCTATCATGAAAAGTCATGTCATTTTTTAAAAAAAGAAAAAACGTACTTTCGTGTATAGTTCTTTGAATTTTTTTTTGCCCCAATTTGAAGATTTGATTTAGTTTTTTAAGTATTTATAAAGTGTTTTATTTTTTATTGAATAAATAACACAACTTTTTATAGTTGATTAGAATTATGGGGCAGAGAGTAAAAAACTAACCTGCATTGAGGAGAGCTAGAGCTAAGTCCCTCACATGTACTGAAGATCTTCCTATGAGATCTTAAATCAGTTAGGCAGTACTTCCCCTGCCCTCCTTTTTTGTATTATCGAATTTTGAGATCCCGTCCCATATTGGGCTTCAATAAAAAGTTGTGCCGTATAAGTGAGGACCTTGGACCTACCTAGTACAAGGCATTTTCTCAAGTAAACTTGAGAAGATCAAAACCGTCTGTAGGTCACCTGGACGTATGCGTATGTGTGCTGTGCACATTGTTGTGCCCAGACAAAGCAGACAGTATTGTACTAGACAAAGGGTCGTTTTGAGTTGGCATTGTTGGTGCTTTTGTGAGTTTCCTTTTCTAATGGAACATGTAATTAATGCATCATACGTCAAACTTAAAAGTATTTTTTCTGGTGATATCCCTTCGATTTTGAGTTTCAAATACATTTTCAGCTACTTGTAAGGCATAATTTTGAAAACTTGGAAACTTTATGCTTACTTTCAAGATGGACATACATTGTCAACAGGTTACCAAGTTTTTGTTGACAGGCTAAATAGTTTTTCTAACACCATTTCCATTTGGTCAGGTCATGTGCCCTACATGCCTCTGTACAGGGATGGCAATGGCAAGTGAGCATGACCCGCGGATCGACCCATTTGATTAGGAATTTACATCGTCTGACGTGCACACCTTCCAGACCCAGACTCCAACCCACAAAGAGATGGTTCCAGCAAGGGAGTCCTATTCGTGTTCAGTAGGCGTGCACTTATCTTTTCTGTTTGGATGTAAAGCTTCTGCCGCATTTATCTTTTTGTGCAAAGAGAACATCATATGTGTAATCCAAATTGTCCACACTCATTAGGGAAACCTTGAAGCTAAGGCTAAGAACTAAACATGGCAGAACCAAACAAAAACTTGCCAAGCTGTCATGAAAATGTAAAGATAAGATAGTACCTGCTTTATTTTCCCCCGACACACTTGTGTACAGCATGGAAGAGTTTGTTTTGTAATTTTTCTAGGAAGCCAAATAATGGTGTGCTTTTTTATAACAAAATACTGTGGGAAACATCTTCCAAAGAATGGTTCTTCTGGGCTTGTTTCACTTTCAACTTGACTATTGCTCTTAAATGGTGGTAAAGCTTCATTTACGCAACCCTATACCCATTGTTAAATGGTGGCCAAATGATTCCAATAAATAACATTCAGGAAACAAGTAAATAGAAGAAAAAGAACAAGGCAGTGGTAGCTGTACAACTATAGAATGGCCATCACAGCGATTTGTATTGCTCAATCAAACGAGAAGCATGGAGGCGTGATGAAGGGACTACTGTGCAACCCAAGCTCTGTAAGTAAGCAATCTGCAATCCACAGAAAGAACAGATCAGCCTGTGAGACTCAACAATCAATATTGATCAAACTTAACATGTAAGAGAGCAGTGTAATGAGTTGTTCCCGTTTGGATTGTGAACCCGAATTTTTTTTTAATGAGCTAGATAAATACTTCCATAATATGATCTGGTGTAAATTATTCAGCAGGAGCTAAGGAGAAGTAAATTATTCAGATTTGTATCAAAAGGGCCTCATATGTATTGTTACATAAGAAGTAAATAAAATCACAAGAAATGGAAGAATGAGAAAAAAAATAGGAGAAATAACAAAAATAGATAATGTAGTAGACAGATTAACTCTAACATAAATAGATCAACGCCATGAGTTCAGGAGAAAATATGAAAGACAAACACGCCAGCAAAAATATTATCTTCCTATCACTTAAAAAAAATAAAAATTTTAGCAGTTACAAGAAGAGATTCGGTGGAAACCTACCTCGGTGAGCAAGCCGGTTGCTTTTGAAGGAGGCAGGAGAGAACTCTCTCTCTCTCTCTCTATGTATATATATACATAGACTTCAAGGACGGCTTGGCCTAGCCCACCCCCCAAATTAGGGCCACTCACCTTTATAGGTTAGTATAGTATACTAGCAGTCTTTAGGCCCAATAATGGTATCCAAAATTAAATTGAGTGGGGCCCCATTAAAAAATAAAGGGCCCTATTGGGCCGGGTTGGGCTAAATTGTAAAGGGCTAGGGTTGGGTTGGGCATGTGGACTAGGGTTAAGGTTGGACTAAAAAAAAATCGTGGGCTAAAAAATTGGGGCTTAAAATGTTAAATGCAAAAAAATAAATAAAAATAAAAATACCTGCCCACCTAAGGCAACAAGGCAAGACGGGGCGGGTAAATTAACTGCCCACAAAAACTCGTCCCGCCCTGTTGCCGTAGGTGAGTAGGTAAATTTTTTTAATGCATTTAACATTTTAAGCCCCAATTTTTTTTTAGTCCAACCTTAATCCTAGCCCACGTGCCCAATCCAACCCTATAGGGCCCTTAGTTTTTGGATACCATTATTGGATCTAAAGACTCCTAGTATACTATACTAACCTATAATGGTGGGGGCCCAAATTTTTGGCTTGGGGTTGGAGGAGGGGGCCTAGGCCAAGCCAGCCCTGACGTCTATGCATATATAGACGTCAAACGACTCGCTCACCGAGTCTCCTTTTGTAACTATTGAATAATTTTTTTTTAAGTGATAGGAAAAGAACATTTCTGGCATGTTGGTCTCTTATTCTTTCATATTTCCACCTGAACTCGTGACGTTGATCTGTTTATGTTATAGAGTTAATCGTCCTGCTACATTATCTATTTCTACTATTTCACCAGTTTTTTTCTCATTCTTCCATTGGTGGTTGTTGTGTCTTTCCTGTGACTTTTCTTGGTTGTAAGCATGTAAGATATCTAGCTGATTTAGTGGTGATAGACGAAATATGCTTGCACATAGCCAGATTCACTTCTTTTTTCTAGCGCAATAGCCGGATTTACTTCTTATGTAACAATACATATGAGGCCCTTTTGATACAAATCTGAATAATCTACTTCTCCCTCCTTCCGTAACTGCTGAATAATTTACACCAGATCAAATCTGAATAATTTACTTCTCCCTAGCTCCTTCATTTTACATGATTGCCTTTGCATTACCAACATAAAAATCAAGCAGTTACAGGAAATATTATTGGAAAACTCAACTAGAAACTTGCAAGGAAGAACAAGGATTTATTCTATCCTTAATTCTTTGTATAAGCTGAACTTTGAGATTATTGGACAGGGAAGCCAGCAAGAATAAAAAAAGTAAGTACGGTATGTATGTCACCTGTTTAGGGGTGGCAGATGATGAACTCATTGCATTCTCAATTCTTAATTTCTGAAAATGTTCCTACACCGTAGAAAGAAAAAAAAGATCATCCAAATTATTTATGATGATGAGAAACAGAGCTTTCGTAGAAAAATAAGTAAGATCCACAACCATTTTTTTACAAGATAGAAGTACAGCCATTTGTGCATACCGATGCTCTGAACTATCAATGAAAGAAGCATAGTAATGTGCACATAAATTGATTTGGGTCTTTAGGACTGCCCTCTCTGATACCATTTGGCTTTGATTTAGGGGTATAGTTCTATAGCAAAACGTCCATGTAGCTCCTTGATTCTTGAAGGTTTATGGGCTACTGTTTCAGTGGTATTCTGAGACCACTTTGTGCATATATCGTAAAAATTAGGTCTATCTCCAATCATCTCCCACCCATACCCCCAATGATTGGGGACTAGATGAGTTCTATTATGTTGTTGTAGAAGTACAACCAAAAGTCTAAGAATTACATCAAACATTGAAAGCTTTGGAACTCTCCATCATTAATGAGGATATACACGCTAGATTAGAATGAAACTTCAAAAAGAAAAATAAATATTTAAAAAAACCCAAACTGATAAATGGAATGTATGTCTTAAGAAAAACCATTTCATGATAAATATTTCGAGTTTCTACTCCTAGTCATCTAATATGGCACTATTTTGCTCATGCTTGCAATATGCCTCAGAGGTGGATTACTGAAAAACATACCTGTTTCTCCCTCATCAAATGGGCACGCTTATCAGCAGGTATTTGCACCCACATCACAACCTATTCCCACAAAAATAAAATTTCAAAAAATACCCAACAATGCAATAATACTAAGTTTTCCATTATTTAGCAAAAAATAGGATATGCGAAAACTTATACTCGTGAGATTTGGAAAACTTACATGTTGTGCATAGTGGAATGCCTCATCACACTTCAAGCAGGACTTCAGCTCACGCATAACATCCTGACATGTCATGCGAGTGTCATAGAACAGTCAGGAATACAGCAAGACTCAAGTGAGATTGTTTTTATAGGCTGAGAAGCTTGAGTTATTGTTTGAGTAGCCATCCACATTCCACTTTAATTTTCACCATCATTAAACAAGTCTTTGTATTTGAAAAAAATTGTGCTTTATGAACATGTAGAAATAATAGTATAAAAAGATACTAGCCACATGCAAAAGATTTGTGATCTGTCTGTCCACAGAATTTGTGAACGCATGTAATAAAATGCATTGACGAACAAGTGAAAGCACAATTTGTTCATTTTGCAGTTGACACACACCAAAATCAATAGAAGCTATTAACATGGATGTCAGTGATTGAACAAAAAGAGAGGAACTACTAGTGGGTAAGATGGAAGTAAAATTAAAGTTGAACCACCTTGTGTGTACTTTTCTTCAGTCTTAAACGTTCATCAATTGCAAAGGCAACCTGTAAATACACCAGATCATGTAAAATGCGAGCTGCGAGTCTGTGAGTATATTGTGGGGAAACAGAGAAAACAGGAAAGTCTCAGGCATCATGTCATAAGCATTCTGAGAATCATTGAGGGAGACAGAGACTATCAAGATTTAGGGGATTCAGACTCAGGCAGTTCATCCCATTAACAGCTCCACATTGAGGACAATCAAGCTAGAAAACCTTTCTCCTGGAATTATCAACAGTATATGTAGCATCGCTGCTCGGTGCCACTGAGACTGGCATCAATACTAAACAACGGAAACCCGAAAGAAGTAATAAGGAAATGCATCAGCTATCAACTAAAGACAAACTGAAGAGTGACAGCAGTGGAGACAACGGGGGTTGGACAAAAACCTAAGAAATGGTGGATATTTTTCAGACTAAAGATCTGAAGATGGTGTAAGTACTTAAAACAACTGCAAACACTGTAAACAAAGTGTTAATAACGAAGGCGTTCTCTAGGAATGAGCCTACATCAAATGATACTAAGCTGCATCAGCCACAAGGAGTTTTAACCTTCAAATGATACCTAATATATTAATGACTTTCAACATGTCATACTTGGTCATAGGTATATTCTCTTCGTTTTTATTTTCTTGTTCAATGATCATTTCACTTAATTCCGACAGGTCATTCATAATTTTCAAAGTTCAATGATCAAACCCAATCCAATCCGCTAATGAATTCTCACAAACTAAACACACACCACACCATCACCCCCCCCCCCCCCCCCCCCCCCCCCCCCCCCCCCCCACCCACCACACACACACACACACACAAACACATAAACCTAAAACTTCATAGCCATGGCCAAGGTTAGACCACAAGAAAACTGGACAAAAGAGCAGAAATCCAATTACTCCTATAGCATAAAAATACCAGAAAAGCTCTGTTCACAGCTGCTGTGCACATAGCACAGCTCTAAAAATACTCCCTACATTGGCATGCCCCAAAATAAAGCATATGAAAGAAATAAAGGATTCACCTTGTCAAGCAACCTCCTTGGATCTTGAAATGCTGGCTTCTTGGCCCACTGATGGAATAAATGGGAAACAACACCTCGCTCCTCCGCACTGAATCTATGAACCAAAATAACAAAATCAAGTAGAAGTTAGTTCAAGTAGAACAACATTGATCAATATAAACGGGCCGATAACAAGAAGATATATTCATCTGCCAATCCCACGACTACTTGGAGAAAGACCTTTTCAAAAAACTATTCCCATGGCATGCCTCGATCAATTCGATTGACTCTTTCGAAGCTTCATGGGAATGAATCTCAACAGAATCCTTTGGAACCAAATCTGCCTCTGGAAGTTCTGTTCCTCTTGATAAACCAGCAGTTAACTTGGCAGTGTCCTTTTTAAGTTCTTGGTCCTTTCTTTGTAGATCATTTGAATTCACTTCGCCCTTAAACCCAAAAAGAAACAGAGAGAAAAATGAATAATTAGCTAAAGTTAGTTAGTGTAAAACTAGAAGCCAGCATGCAAAGAAATCAAACCCAAGCTTCTCTATTGCAAATTCAGGTTACTAATTAAAGGTAATTGTTGGATGAGTTTCCGCATTAAGGGTGTGTGCATGTTTTGAGGAACTGCAAGTTGATACTTGGATATTGGAAAATACATTAGCATTGACACCTTATAAATGTTGAGGCTTATAGTAGGAAAAGCGAAGCATAGGGTTATAACCTGCATGGTTTCTCTACAAAAGCGAGCACTTGCAAACGTTCATAAGTATTCATGATGATCAACAATGCAGTATAGACATGGTAATGATAATTTGGATAGCGTCACCAGGTTTGCTTATTAGGGGCGCTGAGCCAAGCACTGAGTGTTCAAACACAGCTCATTCATTTTGATTGCATGGGAAAACTTCGTGGTCGGAAGGGCAGTTCCTCATGGTTAGATTGGAATTCCACCACCTTGACATTTTGGTTGTGGTTAGATTACATTTTTTGATATGCAGCCAAAAGTAAGCAGCCACATCCTTAATATGTATCTTGAACTCAAAAAAACATCATTGAAACATACTACACTTATACAAAGTAACTTAAAATTAACCAGAATAAATAGTAAGCATTCCAAGCAATCCACACAAGCAATAGAACAGCATATTCAAGTCTCCTATGTACATTCAATTTTTTTTTTTTGATCCTCTGTACATTCAAATTTGAGAACACAATTATTGGGAAGTAAATGTACCTGGATCTCTCGAAGATGATCAGGTATTTCTTTCAAAAACCGCGATGGCTGAAGTACCTGGAATAAATCAGTGCCACTCAGGGAAGTAATTGTAGAGGAACAAAAATGTACAATAAAATTTGTTGCAAATCAAACCTGCCAATTTGAGTCCATAATAACGTAAAGAATGAAAAGTTTTTTCCGAGCACGAGTCATTGCCACATATAGCAAGCGCCGCTCTTCCTAATATGATTCGAGACGAGGAAAAAAATAGAGTAGTTGAGTCCTTTCAAGCACTGACAATTCTGTGAAGGGGAGAAGGGAGGAAATGCATGCGGTATGAACAAGAGACTGTAAATCAGAAAACATGTTTACCTCAATTGAAGTACAATTTTCCTTCGCAACTCCATTGAACTCATGTAACAAAGGGATCTCAGATTCATTTACCTGTGGCATTTTTTTCCACATTAGATCAGCATTTGACAACTTCCTACAGAATATGGTGACCTTATTCAAATTAGACTCGCATGTTCAACAGAATCAACACTTGATTGATATAAGCATTGATGCAAGTGTCAATACATATGTCGATTTATCTAAATATTACTGTACAGCCACCAATAACAATCCTGTCAAATTTGAGCTCAACATTACCAGTGCTCTTTCACTAAAATTGATACCTTCAGTCACAAATATTGTTTTATAAATACGTTAATCATAAAAAAATGTCCTTGTGACCGTCTCCCCCCATTTGATCTAAAATGCATCCCGGATAGATACGTATATTTAAATGTCACCTACATTTTCTGTGAATAGAAGGCATTAAGGGCCAGGTACTTCCTTTAAGAAAATGACACATTTCACCAAGAAGCAACGACTGTTTACCCAAAAATGTAAAGATTTTATGTTTGTCAGTGTGCAAGTGTGTCTGAAAAGCTGGCATCAAAAGTTGAAGCAGAAAGTTTAAGTCAAGATATATTGTCTATGGTGAAGTATATCTTATGAGTCATGTCTTCCAAAATGGAGTAGTGGTTTGCCTTTTAAATGTTATAAATAATGAATATAAGTTAATTTGTCAACAATTCATCACCCACAAAACTTGGGATACTGGTGAATGATTGGCTAAGAGTCACCATGCTTTTTTCTTCTGAACTTGCAACAGGAAAAAAAAAAAAAGTATGGTGAAGGAACTGCAATACAACATATATGTAATAGACCAAATTTTGTAGCATGAAGAACAGTAGAAGACGTCACTCCTGCAAAATACCTTGACTATGAAAACGGTATCCCACTCCAGGCCTTTTGACTGCACAGAAATAAAGAAATGAGAGGTGTGAAGAATGTTAAGCAAAAGAAATTATCAAAGTACACATTGACAGATTTAGGGAACTTCTCCAGCTAAAAAGATATAAGGAACTCCAAGAAGAAGAAGAAACAGATTCGGCTGGCTAGAAAGAGAAACCTGATGGATGGTAGTAAGGCTGACAGAATCTTTGTTTTCATGTCTCCTTGAGCAGAAATTTTCCCTCTCCCGCTCAGATACATAATCAATAAAAGCTTTAAGTGCATAAACACATCCTTTATCTTCTACTAGCACATCTCCCACCCCTTCTGGTGCAGTAAATTGTGTCAATATAAACTCAGAGACGTCATCCAACAGGTACTGGAGCACCTGCATGATGGAGCATTGGAATGCCAATAGATGACGTATTGACTGCTGAAGGAATAATACTTAACCGAAAAGCCAAGAATCTACTAAGCTGAGGCAATTCTGAATGTGAAGGGAAATAAATTACTATGTTTTCATAATTCCTATAAAAACAACAGTTCCATCCATGCATGATAAGTTACTGGACAAACACGATTCTGTTTCACTGAGCTGTGTATGCCATTCCAAATATCAAAAGTGTGATGCAGGGTCAGAAAATGTGCATCAATGGGTTATCGCCTTTTCCGGATTTCATAGCACTTGGAAAAATATACACAGTTTCAGTTTTCGATTCCCATTCCCATTGTACATTGGTTGATACTCCCAAGTAATGCCTCAGCTTAGTGGTGGTGATAGCATAACTTTGGCATTGTCTATCACACCTTTCAAAATGAGTTCATTGCCGGGAAGGGATTTAAGCCTAGGAAGGTTCATTGACCAGGTGATGTGCCTTCAGGTCACCTAATTCCTCTTGGCCCCCAGCCTCAAAACTCTTGGCTCTTGGATCTGGTCCCCCATTTGCACGGAAATAGTGGTCATTATGCCAGCCAATACTGCAATTTAAAACCACTTGCAAATGTTTGACACATGAAGGAGAGTCTACCCACACGAGGGGCCATGTTAATTGAATAAATTCTAAACTTTCACCCTTTTTTTAAAGTTCACAAATTGATGTATAAGCAAATTAAGAATAAAAGGAGCTCTTCTTTTTATGGCAGTAAATTAATTTGTGAAGAGAAGCTTCCATTATGGGATTCTAGGTTAAGAACATAGAAACTAGGAAACTGTTGGGATTTGTCCCACATCGGTTAATTATCTCCTCCAAGACTAGTATATAAGCCTGGGCAGCCTCTCCACTCTTTGCCAATTGGTTTGGAGTTGGATGCTTTAACATGGTATCAGAGCTTGTTCGATCTCCCTAGGCAACCACAACCACGAACAGTGGAGTTGAAGGTTTCTGCTCTTACCAGCACTTGCCGACTCAACTTGGTAGTTGCCGAATGTCACCCAGTACCTGTCTGCTTCCGTAAGTCACTGTTTGGACCTGGAAGTCACTCTCCGACCTCTATCGATCCAGTCCAGCCCATCTCATCGCTTCATTCAGCCAGGTCATCTTTTGCCAGATACTGACCGACCTCCGTCAGTCCTTTTCTGACGCCGACGAGTCTTTTTCTGCCTCTGACGACTCGTGCTTGACTCTGACCCAGTTTTTTCGAGCCTCCAACAGGTGATTTCGACCTCACCCAGCCCATTTTGAACTCGTTTTCCCTGTTTCGGCAGTCAACGCAGGTGTAAGAATCTGCAATTTGGGTTCGAAACCAACTGGATAAGGCTTTTTTTGGCACTCCATCCCTGTAGAACAGTGGAAGAAGTCACCCATCTGTTTTTTTTTTTTGGGCATTCGAATCTTTTTTTTCTTTCGATTCGATTTCGACTGGGTGTGTGTTTGATTTGTTGTGATTAGGTTGGTTGAGGCTGTTTTATACTGAGTTGATTGGGTTTATAACCGTTTGTTGGGTTTATTTCCGTTGAATTGGTGACTGAGTTGACTGGGTGTGAGTGCATTTGTTTGTTTGGGGTTGATTTCGACTTCGAAAACCTCAAGGTCAGTGCTTGCAATCATCTTTTGAGGTCTTTTAGCACAATTCACGCACTTTTCCGCTCTGTTGGCGCTCGAAATTGAATGGGTGTGAACTTCTGAGGTGTTGTTCACTATTTGGGATTGTATTGCGCTGTTTGTATACTGTCGCATACTGTTTGGGCACTGTTTGGCACCATTCTGAACTGTTTGGGGTTCTTTTTGCCACTGTTGGGTACTATTCAACGCTGTGCCGGACTGTTTTGAGCTATTTGGTTCTGCTCCATCTATTGCCGCACCAGAAATCCCTTTGTAGCACCTTTGGCAATTGACGGTATGTCTGAGGATCACAAGAATATTCCTGTTGGTGTTCTTTCTCAGGGGGAGTTACAAACTCTCAAGCGCCTACTGGCTAAGCTTGACACTCCGTCTTCCATAGCTTCTACTTCCACTACCTCTTTTGCTCACACAGGTATCCAACCTCGTACATCTACTGTCTCCTCTTCTCTTCCTTGGATAATAGATTCCGGTGCTACAGATCACATGACAGGTTGTTCATCCCTCTTTGACTCCTACTCTACATGTTCTGGTAAGGATAAAGTCAGAGTCGCAGATGGATCCCTATCTACTATTTCGGGGAAAGGTTCCATTCGCCACTCTCCAACCATTTCACTTTCTTCAGTTTTTCATGTTCCAAATTTTTCTACTAACCTTCTCTCTGTGAGTAGTCTTACCCATTCCTTGAATTGCTCTGTGACGTTCTTTCCTACACATTGTATTTTTCAGGAACTGGATACGGGGAAAGTGATTGACAGTGGTAAAGCACATGGTGGCCTCTATTATTTGGAGTCTGCAGCTTGTCCCTCTTTTTCACCCATGTCATGTGGTCTAGCTCAGCACACAGATACGAGTTCAGCTCTTTCAATGTTACATCACTGGCACCGTAGATTGGGTCATCCCTCTTTTGGGATTTTAGAGAAACTTTTTCCTCATTTAATTAAGCATTGTTCTCGAAGTCAGTTTTTTTGTGAAGCCTGTGAGTTTGGGAAACATAAACGTTCCTTTTATGCACCTATTAATAAACGGAGTGCTGCTCCTTTCATGGTTATTCATTCTGATGTTTGGGGTCCTTCCCCAGTTACTTCCCTTAAGGGTTATCGGTGGTTTGTCACTTTTATTGATTGTTATTCTCGTGTCACTTGGGTGTATTTACTTAAGTCAAAAAGTGAAGTCTTTTCCTGTTTTAAATCTTTTCATGCAATGGTGCGCACCCAATTTGATGTGAATATCAAAATTCTCCGTAGTGACAATGGCACCGAGTATATCGATAGGAATTTTAGGGCCTTTCTGGATGAAAATGGCATTCTTTTTCAGACGACTTGTGTTGACACCCCACAACAAAATGGAGTTGCTAAACGCAAAAATCGTCATCTTGCTGAAGTTGCTCGCTCTCTTTTGTTCACCATGAATGTTCCCAAATATTTATGGGGAGAAGCGATTTTGACTGCAACTTATCTTATCAACCGTATGCCATCTAGTGTTCTCCACTTCAAAACTCCGATTGAGTGTCTCCCTGATAGTTTTCGTGTCACGACTCTTCCTCCAAGAGTCTTTGGTTGTGTGTGTTTTGTTCATGCGCCTCACCCCTCTGGTGGCAAGTTAGGTCCTAAAGCCCATAAATGTGTCTTCATTGGGTACTCGCCTACCCAGAAGGGCTATAAATGTTATGATCCTCACTCTAAAAAGTTTTTTGTTTCTATGGATGTCACATTTTGGGAAAAAGAGTTTTTTTACTCTCCCTCCAGTCCATCTCTTCAGGGGGAGCATCGGCAGGAAGAGATGGTTACCTTTTATAATCATGGTGAGGGGGAGAGGGAAACTTATGGAGAGGAACCAGTATCTGTCGAAAGAGTTACACATGACATTGGTGATGACATTGAGGAACTACCACAAAGGCTGCAGGGGTCTAACTTGAAGGTCTACACTAGAACTAGATGGAAAAATGGAACGTCCTCCTGTGTGATGCCACCTTGTCAATCACAATTGCCGGCTCTAGTTCCGGACCCCTCAGCTGACTCATCTGGTAATGAATCTTCTCCCATTGAATCTCCCATTATTGATTCTGATAATCTTCCCATTGCTATTCGGAAAGGTGTTAGGTCATGTACTCAACATCCTATCTCCCAGTTTGTCTCTTATGATCGTTTATCTCCCTCGTATTATGCCTGTGTTTCGTCTCTTTCTTCTATATCTATTCCACAGAATTGGCAGGATGCATTAATGATACCTAAGTGGAAAGGAGCTATGGTAGAGGAGATGACGGCTTTGAAAAAGAATGGCACTTGGGAGTTAGTATCCCTTCCAAGAGGGAAGAAATCAGTGGGATGCAAGTGGGTTTTCACTATTAAGCAGAATGCTGATGGTACAGTTGAGAGATACAAGGGGAGACTTGTTGCTAAAGGTTTTACCCAAACCTATGGTATTGACTACGAGGAGACGTTTGCTCCAGTAGCAAAAATGAACTCTGTGCGAGCCCTTCTTTCTTGTGCTGCTAATTTGAATTGGCCTCTTCAGCAGTTTGATGTGAAAAATGCATTTCTCCATGGCGATTTAGATGAGGAGGTGTATATGAATATACCACCAGGTTTTTCTTCCTCTGCCAGTGAAGGAAAGGTGTGTAGATTGAAGAAAGCTCTTTATGGGTTGAAGCAGTCCCCTAGAGCTTGGTTTGGCAGATTTTCAAAGGCTATGTTGAGTTTTGGATACAAACAGAGTCATGCAGACCATACTATGTTCATCAAGAGAAGTGCTGGTAAGATTGCTGTCCTTATTGTTTATGTTGATGATATAATAATGACAGGCAATGATGTGAATGAGATTCATAACCTTAAGTCTCGTCTAGCTCAAGAATTTGAGATTAAGGATTTGGGATCAATGAGATATTTTCTTGGAATGGAAGTGGCAAGGTCTGATAGGGGTATCTTTATTTCCCAACGGAAGTATATCCTTGATCTTTTGGAAGAAACAGGTATGTTGGGCTGTAAACCTGCAGACTCTCCTATTGAGGCAAATCATCATCTTAGTAGAGATATGGGGAAGCGTACTGATAAGGAGAAGTATCAGCGACTTGTGGGTCGATTAATATACTTAGCTCACACCAGACCTGATATTACGTATGCCGTGGGCATTGTTAGTCAGTTTATGCATGATCCTCGTACCTCGCATCTTGATGCAGTTTATCGTATTTTGAGGTATCTCAAATCAGCTCCAGGAAAAGGAATTTTATTCTCTAATCATGGTCACCTGCGTTTGGAGACATTCACTGATGCTGACTGGGCCGGTTCTGTGGATGATAGACGCTCCACTTCTGGCTATTGTACTTTCCTTGGGGGAAATTTGATTACTTGGCGAAGTAAGAAGCAATCAGTGGTCGCGAGGTCTAGCGCAGAAGCTGAATATAGAGCTATGGCTCATGGTGTTTGCGAGCTCTTGTGGCTTCAAATCTTGTTACATGATTTGGGTTTTTCTGATAATGGTCCTATGAAACTCTACTGCGACAATAAAGCTGCTATAAACATTGCTCATAATCCTGTTCAACATGACAGAACGAAGCATATTGAGATTGACAGACACTTTATCAAGGAGAAACTGAGCAAGGGTTTGATATGTATGCCGTTTGTGAAGTCTGAAGATCAGTTGGCTGACATATTCACAAAAGGGCTTGGCAGCAAGAGTTTTCACCCTATTGTGTTCAAGTTGGGCTTGATAGATATCTTCGCACCAACTTGAGGGGGAGTGTTAGATTATGGGTTTATTTGTAATTAGTTTATTAGTTGTTCTATTGTATAACTAGTTCATTCTCTAGGACCATAGTGTAATTAGTCTAGAGTGTTGTATATATACCTCACGTTAATGAGAATAATCCTAATTTTGAGGGTTTCATTCTACGCCTCTTTCTCTCTCTACAATTTAACATGGTATCAAAGCTAGGCTTTCGGAGGCTTTTCCCCTTTGTTTGTGCCATAGTTGCACTTTGTTTCATTGTGATCCGTGTGTTCCGGATCCTTTGTTAACCTCTCCACGTGCGAATCAGGGGTCGCACGTGCGGGGGAGTGTTGGGATTTGTCCCACATCGGTTAATTATCTCCTCCAAGACTAGTATATAAGCCTGGGCAGCCTCTCCACTCTTTGCCAATTGGTTTGGAGTTGGATGCTTTAACAGAAACAGCTAGCTGCTATATAACCCACTAACTTACAGACTTTTGTTCGTGATATTTCTATCCACCAGGCCTATCTCAAGTCTACAAACTCGAGTCAGTGTTTAACTACCACCATTTTAAAGAGAGTGCATAAGGACAGCGCAGATTGGTATTAATGACCTACTAAAGCAAGAGAAATGAACAAAGAAGGTATAGTGTACTGTATTCCATTAACTTTTTACAGTAACCAAATTGCTGCTTATGTCTGAACTTACAGGTCTGACGTCATTGTCTTCATTTAGTAATTTTCCTCCATCATTGTCTAGAACTGCTCGTTGTTCAAGAAGGTATTTCTGGAAGTCAGAAGCCAGTAATGAAATTCAGTGAAAGTACATCGAACCACAATTATGGTAACAGAGCAACTAAATATAAAGGTCATACAATCAACTTCACACAATTGTAATAGTGAAATTTCAGTACTAATTTTCTATTGTGGTTATCAAGCCTTCCTTGGATTTCAACATTAGTACATCAAGAATGCAAAGACCAGCTGATGATACCAGAATTACACTTCTTTTTGACGAGTGTATGCCAGCATTACACAGACATTGACAACCATAGATATTTACAGAAGTGAGGAAAGTTGTTTCCTACTAGGATATCCTAGGGGAAGAGGAGACCAACCTGAGGTATCATGTTTGCCACTGAAGTTATGACAGCTGAAATTGATTGTTCCTGGACCATCAACAAGTAAGATGGACTCTTCCAGAATTTCATTAACCAAAGTTTTACATATAATATACAATGTTGAGAACCCTTCTAAGTTAGATTCGAGTAGAATAAAAGTAGGCCTTAAGTTGCATGAAACCATACTTGGAGCCTATATCTTGGCAAAATAGCTGGTTTCATGTCTTCTGACCACATAAAACCACATTTCATTTATTTAACCCGACTAAAAGAAAGCTACAGCTCCAAGCCAGTAAGAAACATTGAATGGTTCAGTTTGTTTACAAGGCAACAGACAAATATATTTACCCTGAGAACAAGTTTCGATATCATGTCTAGCGTACACAGCACTTTACGTCCTTGGGTAAGTTGATTCCTGTAACATACAATAAGAGTCACAAGTAAATGGCTAAGAGATTCAACATGCACCATCAGGAAACAAGAAGTTAAAGCGCAGATAGTTCAAAATTAGACCATGATAAGATGGCCAGATGATTGTGCTCCAAGCAGCATCAGCCATTACAATTTGTTTTAAACAAAATGGGAGAAAAAGCATGTCTAAATGTTCCATATAATGACCGTATAATTGGCTTTAATAAACAGGACACAGCCTTTGGTGTTTTGGTCTTTGTCCCATTTGGTGTTTTTTATTCAACCTTTGGTTGATGTACCATTTGTCAAATATTCTTGAATAAACTTTTTGTCTATAAAAAAAAAACTTGCTCTGTCAAAGTCATCCAATGGAAAATATTGACAGAGAAAAGAAAGTTTGAACAAACCTTTTAAAGGTACCAGAAACCTTTGCAGTAAATATGTCGCGTGCAGCTGATATAAAGCTGGATCTTCTTACAGTTGAAACTTTATCAATATGACCAATTACCTGTGAGAAACAAAAAGGAAGATAAATTCCTGACCTCAGCTACACGAACTGCACCTTCCATAGTAGCCATACCCATACATTCAAACTAGTATGCCTTATGTCCCAATCAATTGGAGTCGGCTTCATGAAGGGTCATGAAAATGTTAATTTTTCAAGGGCTATAAGTTCGTTTAAACTTTAAAACTACATATCCCTTTTTACCACAACATAACATTTTAGTATAGGTCTTTTTCTGCCCTTATTGTTTCCATTAACACTGGTCCGTACCCTTACATAATAGACAACAACTCAATCAGGAAAGAATAAGCTACATAAATATTAGTTCAAGCTAATACCTTTTTCTTCTCCTCTTTCTCAAAAGGTAGTAAAGCCTTGAAGACGCGTCGAAACGGACCATCATCACATTCGGGCAATGTTGTTTGAAGCATAGCAATTATGGCTTTCACTACCTATTAAGAAACAATTGGTTTAGAAATTAACACAAAAGAAAAAATAATCTCCTTGATTTGATAATGAATGTTCATAATCATTTCACTATTTATGATGAAGTAATTGTTCTTGAACAATAATGTTTATCTTCTATGCATGCATGTGAGGAAATCGACAACAGAGGAGCACTGTATGTTCATGTATTAGACAGTAACACTATTGCTAGATTACAAGAGTAGTTTCACAACTAAAAATTTGCATTCCAGAAAGCTGAGGAAATTCTGCATCACTAGGAAGAGGATTGCTGGTGTGCAGTATAGCCCTACAACTTCGCATACATGTTAAGTTGTTAACAGTCTCTGTCATAAAAAGTGACGATTTAATGGTACAAGAATACCACATCCACAGTCAGACAAAATCACAGAAACAGATGACAGATTATTATAATGGTGAACATAAATTCCGCAGGGTCCGGTGGCGCCCAACACGATGCAATGTTGGTCAGCAGAAACATAGATTAAGGGAACAATCCGAACAAAGGAGGAAAAACTGAAACTGTAATCTATTTTCCCACTGTAAATCATTTCAGATGGGACTAGACATATCCTGCAAAGGGATATTATCATGGTTTTGTGCGCGCACACAGAAAGGTAATGGTTTCTGAATGTCAGCTATTGCCTAATCAGTGCTTTATGCTAAATATGCAGGATGATATCTGATTAGCAAGCAGTAACAGCCATAAAACGCAATGTTGTAATATCGCGCAACAGTTTAATTACTGGTACTAAACTGCGTAAATATTGTGCAACAGTTCAATAACTGGTACTAAACTGGGTAAATAGTTGAAAGCTAATGTATAGTTGCCTTTTAAATTCCCATGCCTAAAGCAAATCGGTCCCACCTATTTGAGTTAGATAATATTCCAACATCATCTGTAGAAAACTTACTGACAAGAACAACAGTTCACATTCGCAAAATTCCATTTAATACAGATGGCTGTCAAAGAACAGCTTTTTCATTAATGAACAACAAGGATGTCAGCAACCTTTTTTCTATAGAAGGCCACTCCGTGAATGTTGAACGGTATTTTCCGGTCACGAAAGGCTGTTTGGAACACTTTCCCAGACACCTGAGGTACAGAAGATGAAGCTACAAAAGGTTCAGTGAAAGTCCTAAGAGCTTTTCTTGGAAACTCAGGATTAGATGAAAGGAATGCTTGACCTGCCTCCGGTAAAGAACAGCTACATTTCCAAAAGTGCACTTAGCAGATGAACCCTCTGAAGAAATTTGTAAGATCTTATCAACAACGAATGCACACTGTGCATCCTCATTACAACATTCCTTTACAGTAATCTGAATAGGAGGTCCAGAGAAAAACAGAGTCACTAACAAGCTTCAACAGGGGCTAAACACTTTTCCGAAGTTTGACAATACTTACCTTAGATCCACAAGAATTGTCAGTAAGGACATTCTTTAGCTGGCATCGCTTCAAATTGTTTTTTATAAGACATGATGCAGCTTCAACAATGCAACGAGTGGAACGGTAGTTTTTGTTTAATTTCACCTGAGTCGGAAGTAGACGATCAATGGAACGGAAACATAATTAAAAAGAACCTTCATTCCAAGAGTTATCACAGGAAGCAAGTATGAAGGTTCAACACATGCAAAAGCAAATAATATGACAACAATACCTATGTAAAATTAAACATACTTCTTTGTGGTTTGGGAAATCTTTACGAAATGAATCAAATCCACATACATCAGCACCATTAAAACTGAAAATGGACTGCAGTAAGGTATACAAATATATAGATCAGAAGAGTGATAATTGAAGAATTAATTAACTAATTGATATGGTGAAAACTACATAGCTATATAAGTAGCAATTAAGAAACATAAAAATACACCTGATCTTCATCACCAACAATGGTAATACGTTTATGAGATGAAAGAAGCTGCAGCAGACCATACTGCATGGCACTTGTGTCTTGAAATTCGTCTATCACAATTGCTTTCCATGACTCCTGGCACTCCTTAAATACTTCATGAAAATAAACATACTTGAGAGTTGAGACATCAGATCAACTGTAAGCCAATAAGTTGGTTAAAATGTAGACAGGATTTGAACCTCCAGGAAAATCGCTGAGCAGCTTCACTGAACAGCAAATTAAGTCATGGTAATCCAGAGCATTACAGGATCTTAATATGTCATCGTAATTTTGAAGAACAGCCGCCTAAACCACAACCAAAAGTAAGAAATGTAAAACACAAATCAAAATAGCAGAATAGATAGATGAAAATCATGAAACTACTTAATTTCTGCTTACTCCTACAACATCCCCCTCTTTACGGCAATCTGCAGCAGTCTTTCCAGAAGCTTTAGCCTGAAATAAGATAGTATCAATGCTACTGTAGGATGCATGAGTAACAAAGCAACATCTACGGCATGAACATCCTATTGTACAGTTATAGCACAAAAACCGGAACCGTAATGTTACATGACTTTTGATATTTTACATAACGTCACTATGATCATCATCTCAATGCTGTCAAAAGCAGAAAACAGAGGGGGCATATCACTTTGTAGACAGTATCTTGACTATCTTCAATGTTCATGGACTTGATTCAAGCCCCATAACTTTGTATACAGTATCTTAAAGCTTTTGCTGCAGTTCTACAAATACTGTAACCATCAGCCTAATAATTAACTAATTAAGAGCAGAATTAGTGTTTCAGAGCATCTGCATGTGGCTCGCTACTATCCTCGTGGCACTAGAGTAGCGAGTAATTGTGCAAGAATCTTTCATGCTTCAGCCTCGCTGCTCATTGGATCAAATTACAAAAGCTACAGTACTCGTTTGCAGAGACGAGGCACTGTTCAAGGGTTAAACTAGTATTTTATTAATTTTTTACACCAAATCCATTCCCAACAGCACTCTGCCAAAGGCCCTGTTTGAACCACAACAAATGGGCAATAAATTGATAATATTTGCGGAGCTCATTATGGATTCTACAAAAATAATTCAAACTGCAAGTCATCCTTGAAATGTTTTTTCATGGGTTCCTAAAAAAAATTAGCTCAATCCAAATATCGGTAAGAGCTATTTCAGAATTCGTAGAGTGTCCTACAAATTCGCCGTACGAATTTTGAAATACTGCAGCTCTTACTAATATCGGATTGAGCTAATTTTTTTTAGGAACCCATAAAAAAATATTTTAAGAATGACTTGTGGTTTGTATCATCTTTGTAAAATTCGTAATGGTCTCCGCAAAAATTGTACCCATTTGCCGTGCCCCAAACAGGGCTCTTGGCAAAAAATATTTAATTGAGAAGAAAGTGAGAGTAAATAATATTTTTAATGAGATAACTTTAATATAGAGAGCCTGATGCAGTAGACATTTTAAAAGTGAGTAGCTAAAGTAATAAAATGGGCTTTGAGGTGTAATTTGGTCCAAAATTTAAAGAGCCTAATGCAGATGCTCTCAGGCATTGATGATCAATCGAGTTGCGCACCATTTTGGGATTTCAACAAGGTACCCTCCATGTTAGGTACTGAACTCCTCTAAACTCTCAATTGCTGACTGCAATGATCGTACTGATAAATAATTTCTAGTATAAGGAGTTGAAATAGGTCTCTCTTTTCTGCAGGAAGGCTCCCACTAGTCAGGTTTGTTCCCTTCAGCATCCAGGTCTATCGAAGCATGCATTTGGTACTTCCGTTGGATATTTGTTACCGCATTGAGCGATTGCTCATGAACTGGAGCTTATCATCACTTCAGTAAACTTGCATGGCAAAGTCCTCTGTGTCCCCAAGAAAAGAGGGTCGAATAATATATCTCTCACCAGACATATACGGGCTCTGTTCCAAGCACCAGCCTCTTTGGAATGGAGCTCTAAATACACTATTACGGCTCATTATTCTTGGATTGTACCAACCACTGCTGATTGTTCCTGGGCCTAAGAAGATTCTCACCCTTAGACCTACTGACAGACCTTTCATAGAAAGTGAATGGCATTTAGAAGCTCCTCTCCTATTTGGCAGGAACAAGCTCACAAGGTGCTGGCTAAGTTCTTGTGGTTTTAGTTTGTTAATAAAATAAACGGAAACAGAGAAACTTGAAATAGAAAGTGGCAATTTAGAACCAGCCCAATTTATTGAAAGATTCAAAATTAGAACATAGAGCAGGATATTGTTGATGCACATAATAACTTACTTGAGCAACAAACTTCTGCCATTTCTTTGACTTATCTTTAAAATATTCCAGAGAATTTATGCCTTTTAACTCTTCATAAAGTGAGTGACAATCTTGATTTTGCATATTCTTTCCATTTTCCAGTAGCCTGATAGCCTCAATGATTGCTCTTCTTTGTTGCCCGTGCCCATATATCAAAAACTCTGGTGTGCGACCTAACCTATCACATGGTTAAATCAGGTTGCCATTCATTTAGTTACACTAAAATAGCATTTGGAAAAATATTTGGGACGACAATAAGAATAGAAACATCATATATATGCGATGAAGTGAAACTTGAGAAACTAGATCTGAACTACTTGGTAGTGTGAGCGGATATACTCACTCCCACCGAGCGAGGCTTCAATGCTCACCAAATCTTCAGAAATAAGTTAAGACCTAACATATTTCTACAAGCACAGGGCTAAAGGAAAACCACCTCAATAACTTATGCCTTGTTCTTTTCACAATACAAAAAGAATTTTTCAAAAAATTCCCCCTTAGATTCCCCCTAGATTCTCCCTACTTCCAACATTTCTCTCTCTATCTCTCTCCACTTATTACCCCTACTATTTTTCAAAAAAAATTTCAAACTCTAATCCAAACAAAGCATTAATTGTAATTTCCCAAAAAACAGGAAATTACATAACCAAAGGGCATGCGACATATTGGTTAATGTCAAGGCATGGGGCATATTTTTGAAGCAGGTAGTTGAAACAATCTGAATAATATGCCCAGGTCTTCAGGGGTGATTTAAAACCATCTTCCATTTGTTTCTTGTTTTTTCTTAAAATACTAATCTAAAATAGTGTCCTAGAAACCGTAGTAGCTCTACCAAAAAGATAAAAACAATAGTGTCATCGGTAACCAAGCTAGTGCTCACCATCCATCCAAGGGAACATGAATAAATTAAGATGGTAGACCACCCAAAGTTGGACTCTGACCATCAAACTGGTGTAACAATTTGTTAGCTTTTATTCGCAGGTTTTGGAAATTAAGCTTGTGAATTTGGTTTACAAAACTATATTGGCTCCATAAAAATCAGTAGATCAATACTTACACCACCTCAAAACTATATGCATGGAATTGTGGACAAAAGTGCACAAGTAAAAATAAACATATTCAGTCAAGAACTTCAAAGAATAAGCATCATTGGACTAGTTGAATACTTTCATTTGAGGCAGTGGAAGTAGTACTACTCCAGCAGTCTATCTCATTGTGGAAACTTCAGTATAAAAAACGCAGCCTTCATTTTATGAGACAGGAAAAAAACAGGACTCAAGATGTACACATGAACTAGACACCTATGACATCATTGTTTTGGTCATTTGGCAAAACTTCATATCAATTGCATGGCATATTAACATGAAGATGAATATGCTCATGATAACGTATATAATCTTTGACATCAACGTGAAAAATAATACAGTACATGTGCAGTGGAAAATTCAAACACTAGCAAAGCTTCCGATTTTGATTTAAATACAGGTAATTTATGTCTTAATAATATGCCTCAGACTGCAAGAAGTCCAGTCATGTTGTGTATTAACTCTATGCCTTTTTGGAGACGAACCTAAACAGAACACAAAAAAAGTTTAATAATTCTGAGTTAATAATACTATGAAGCCTCTCAAAATATGCGTACTTTTCAGCATGTGAACGACAAAGTTGCAGAGAAAATGAGTGGAATGTGCTGATCATGAGTTCTTTTGCTGTTGCCTTCCCAGCCACTGCTCCAATACGATCTCTCATTTCAGAAGCAGCAGCTGTCGTGAAAGTCATGGCCAGAATGTTGGATGGACCAATGCCCTAAAAATATGAGCATGAGAAAGAGCGGAATTAATATATAGAAAACGAAACATACAAGACACAACAAAGAACCAGTGAAGATAAACAATCACAAACCAGTAACTTTGACAAAATCAGTGCATGTTTAAGAAACTTTCTGGCACATGTAGATGACAAAAATTTTATAGCGCTACCTCGTTAAGCAACTTCAGAACGCGTCCAACCATTGTAGAAGTCTGATATCATCCACAAGAAAGTAAATTATGAACATTGCAAAAAAAAAAAAATTCTATTATAGGACGTAAAGGTTGCAAATGAATTGAATAGAAAGCAGACCTTCCCACTTCCTGGTCCAGCAACAATCATTAAAGGGATAGAAATGTCACCACAAGCAGCTTCTCGCTGCCTATCATTCAGAGAATCCATGTACTTAACATACTCCTCAGGCATGTTTCCAGTTTGAGCAGCGTTGAAAATTCTCCCTCCCCCCACTTCACATTCAGGGTCCTCGCTTGAATTTGAAATTCCTTCAATTTTTAACAAGTCCGGAAAAACAGAACTCAAATTGACCTTATACTCCAAACTCCCTTCAGCAGACTGAATTTCCAATTGAAAATTACTACTGCACCCTTCACTCTCTGATTTTCTAACTGCCTTCTGCTCACATAAAGCATCAATTTCTTCCAGAATGGCCTCGTCAAAATCCTCATCTAAAACAATAGACGCTGGTGAAGACTTGCTCGACGCAGAAAACTGCAGTTGTCTCACTGGATTGATATACAAATTAATTCCACGCCGAGTTTCCACCACCACATCGGTTCTCCTTTCACTTAAACTATCATCAAATGATCCAATCCTATTAACAGATATGCCCTCAGAGCATATACTGCTAGTACACTCCAGTTGTCTATTTGGAGTTTCAAATGAATACAGAACTGCCTCATTCTCCAAAGAAATGCACGTTGTCCTTGAACTCAGACTACTATCAATCTTACAATCCCATAGGCCTCTGTAACTTGAAGTGTTGTTGCATTCACCTTCTCCTAACTTCACCACCTTAACGGAAGCTGGGGACAGAGTGTTCGTTGAAATCTCTGAAAGAGGGAATCTTTTGACGCCCGTTACCTGAGCTGGAGTTTCAATTCTCGTCATATCCCCAATTCTACAACACCAAAACACAATATTAACCACACAGCTCATACATCTTATATTCTTTCATTTTCGCATCTCATAGCCATAACACAGCAATTTACCCAATAACTCAACCCTGCCCTTCTTGTTTACAACTTCAATCTTACATTTAATAAGACGTAGAGAATCAAGCTTTTACTTATTAGAGTCGTTTTAGGTTTCGATAAAATTCGACTCGTACACGGAAAAAGTCCTAATCAACTTTCCCCCAAGCACAACAAGTGCAGGATTGAGGATATTTTCTGCTCCTTCTATTTCTCTTACATTCTTGAGCCACATAAGCAAAGCACAGGGGTATCAATCAAATAACATTGTTCTTTCTTCTTTGCCTTCATTATCTGGGAAACCTTTGCAGAAACAAATATGTGTACAAGGACTTAGGGGTTTGCTCCCTCCTAAGGTATCAGGTTCGACACATCTAGGTGCTATCAACTCCACGACGTAACCACGAGGGCGGCTTTTCAGCTCTGCTTCACCTTCGGGGTTTCTTGGGGGGCTCAACTTCCTAACTCGCGGTGCGCGTGGAAGCTGGCCCGAACAACTGAGTTATGAAAAAAAAGAGACGTATACATATTGTGTGCGTGTGCGTGTTGAAGATGAAGGTGAGAAGCGTACGTTCGAGGAGAGTGAAGGGAGGTGTTGGGGGTGGTGGAGTGGCGAGGTCTTTTGCGGGAGAGGACGGCCTTGGCTGCTCTGAACTTTTGGGAAATTCGAGCTCTCTGTTCCTCTGACATTCCTCCTCCTGGAGTTTCTGCTGCAACCGCATTCTCCTTGTTCATTTTGTGATCATAGATGGATCGGGGGTTTGGAAACCCTAGAAGATAAAAAAGCCACAGTTGCGATTTTGCAGAGAGTTTTATTTCCCTCCGCCGCTACGATTCAAAATCTTGAGCCCAAAACGGGGGTTAATCGCCGCATTTTCCAAACGGGGTCGTTCGATCCGAAGTGTGGAACCTTAAAACCGCATTTACGAAGTGCGAGTCCAGTTCCACCCAAAGTCACTTGCCGAAAAGCGATGATGTTAGGTCAATTTTCTAAAATGGTCCTCCCAATACATGCCAGTGAAAGTTATAGTTTGTCCCCTAGTGAATAGTCATCTTGAAATCACTTAGATGTATGCATGTGCTGGCCTAGACCATGGATTTAAATATCGGTTGTTACATTGCGATAAACTCTGATACGTCATTTCTACAAAAAATTCATACCTGTATTAACCGGTTTCTAAATACATATCGCTTTGTATGCAAGTTTTTGCTTGCTTCATAGCCGCTACGCCAATACCTGCATTGTCGCCAAAACTATTCAATACTCCGCTACCGCTATTAAAACCTTGGCCCATACACCCTGAGCTATCCCAACTAACATTCATTTGCCGGATGTGCATGAAATGGTCAAAGCACAAGCAACAGGCATAAGTAAAGAAAGTTTACTAGTATATCATACATTCAGGACAAAACCAGGAAAACTTTATCGATTATGTATCTTGCTCAAACCCGAATTCTACCACAAACCTAAACAAACCTATGTAACCCCAGCTTTCAATATCCTAAAACTTCACCTTGGCTCAACCTGCTTACGGACACGACTCTAGAGGATTGAATGATTTTTCCTCTAGACAGACCTAGAAGGAAGAAATAACCATGGTGACAACATTTTCAATCGGTTAACTAGAGCAAAACCCGCGATGTTAACACTTGCCACGAAGTGAATGTATATATACGAGGAGTAATACTTGAATTATGGTTTGCTAATATATTAATTGTTCAGGGATTTATCGTCGTGAGGTTTAGAAACTCCAGCAGCCGTCGTATCACTGAGGAATGCACGCAGACAACCATTAAAGAAGCATCTACATCTTAAAAATATGCATGACAATCCTCATCTGCACCTCTTTCGGAAACAGTATCGAGACAAAACAAAATAGTACACCAATATGTAACTACCAAAAAAATAAACAAACACTTCAAAGCTTTCATAATGACCTATATTAGAGATTGAGATATATTATGTATTCAACTCTTATCTTTTATAAATATTATTGCTTATAATGGTTTGTAATTAGGGCGTCACAAAATCAATCACATTTATTACCTAACACAACATCGGCTAACTGCTCCACATATGCATAGATTTGGAGACGTATAATTTCAGAGATATATAATTACGTGAACACATTAAAAAGATACATACATTAACCTCCCAGACGAGAGGAACGAGCGAGAGAATATTCTTTTATGCCATGGCAGGATTCGAGCAAATTGACCTTGATGATTTCTGACTTTGAGCCGGGATGCACAGAGGTTGCTAAGACAGCCATTTGAAAGTGTCTAAAAGGATCACCCCTTAAGGATTGCACAAACATTGAGGTTCTTGAGCTCCTGTCCTCCAAATAAACGTCCCTAAGGCACCTTCCAGTTTGAGCACAGCAAATACGAACATTAGATTCATCAGAACTCACATGTGTTGGCTTCACATTTAATTGTGGGATGAGCCATATAAATATGTGAGAGAATAGTGGTCGATAAAAGTGTAGCTAGACTCATTGAGTGTGAGTTTAATTCCCCTCTCAGTCTCCCCATACAAAGTATGTGTCATTTTTATGGCCGGTACGGTAGAGGATTGACAACATTACCTCCAATAGCCTCAACAAAGCCTAGTAAAAATGTCTTTTGCTGCGGTACCAATGTAAATTTTCCAAGACACTGCTCATAGGACTTTGGGGTTTCTATAGTGTAAGGGTGTACTACAGGGTTAGTAACTTGTAGTACGACATTCAACCGTTCATCTCGACAATCAATGGTCTAAATTTTATTTTGACAATGGACAACTTATATCTGTAGGGCCGAGGTAAAATCCGGATCATTGATTGTGAGACAAACGGCTCGGATGTTGTTCGGCAAAAATCAACATTATTAGAATAGTTAAGTTAACATATTAGATTAGGTACTTACCCAAAAAAACACATTGAAATTGAACTCCTAATCTCTTTTCTCCTAACACTTAAGTGCACCCACTAATGACGTTGGACCATAGGCCTCTTGGCCTAACTCAATTCAATTCATTTGCATAAAGCTCCAATTTTCTTACCCTTGTTCCTCCGAGGAAGGGTTAGGAAAGTTCGGGGTGCATAAAACATTTCGGTTTGTATAGAAACTATTGGCGTGGCAGCAAGTCCCAAGATTGTTGCGGCTTGTTTGTCAGACGAATACGGTTTTGGATAGATAAGGAAGATTGGTGAATAATGTGAATATATTTTAAGGAGAATTAGTTAAATAGGGGTGATAAGATATGAATGAGTTTATTTGGTAGTTGGAATAAATAGAGAAAAGTGGGTGGATAAAGAAATAATATGTGCATTTTAATTGTCCCTTGTAGTCAGAGTACAAAAAGAGTTTAGAGAGATTTGAGGGGCAAAAGGGTTGTTATACCTATCCGGATTAGCTTATTCGACCCTAGGGATTGGGGTCGGATAAGCTAATCCGAGTGGGATAAGCAATCCGAATACAAAATGAAAACCAAATATCAGATAAGGGTGGAAACGGATTAGCTTATCCCTCTCAAGCTTTATCCCCTTTTCTTCCCTTTTTAACAAACAAGCCGTTAATGAGATTGTAGACAGATCAGTTCCTCAATGAATTAACTATGAGTAATAATTACTACGTAACTTATATACATTTTCAAATCGAAAATTAGTTCCACTCGATTAGAGATTGATTGAGATTGACTCAACCTCAAATCGAATCAAATTGAGATCGACAAAAGTACTGTGACATTACTTAAGAAACAAAAGTAATGTAACATTAGTTGGACTTGATTTGAGATTGGCTCGAATGATAAAGAGAGGGATTTTATTTGAACTCTAAAATTTTCCCCACAACACCATAAAATTGAAATTAGTTTTGTTTTTAATATGAACTGAAATTTTAGGGATGCTTGTGAAAATTTTATTCAAATTTTTTTTTACATCAGTGAGAATTTTTGTAAATTAGTGATTTGTGAGAGGAATCGGAAAAACAAAAAATGATAATTCAAACTAATTTTTTTTGAATAATGACAAATACAAAAAGATAAAATTTTGATTTATTTTTGTCTTTATTTAAAAAATTATGAGTTTTTTTTGTCATTTGTTAAATCTAGTCTACTTTATCCTAGGGGACTTGGAAAGAGGGATGATTGCTTACGGAAATGAAATCCTGCCCATATGCATAAGAGTATAAGAGAGACATCAACTGTACTCCACTTCACTTTCAGAAAATTATGAGTTTGTTGATAATTTTTTTACACAAACTAATAATCCAAAAATATTTAACAAAAAACTTGCAGCTTAAAAAAAACAAAAAAATTAAGCTAATTGGCTAATTTTTGCGAAAACAGTTTATTCCTTCGCTAATCAAAATCAAGTTCCATGGACCCAGGTTTTTTTCCCAAATGCTACGCAGCCAAATCGATAAATCCACCTCGTCTTGTGTATAGACGCGCTTTATGCTCTTGAGTAAAAAACAACAGTGGCCGACATTCTGGAGAGAGAGAGAGAGAGAGAGAGAGAGAGAGAGAATGGAAGCCCTGAGATCCTCGTACGGCGGGGACTCCGACTCCGACTCCGATCCTCTCCCTACTTCAGCCACCAGTTCCGTACACCAAGCGCCAAACCCTCTGCCTCCACCTCCTCTCGACCTCCTCAATCCCCCCAATTCCCTCGGTAACGAATCTCCTAACCCTTTCGATCCCTTGCTTTATAACGCACACAATTCGAAGCTTATGACCCACCATGTGTTTGGTATTTTGACGATGAAGGTACACTAGGCTACTGGCAAGGTGGTCAGCCCAGTCGAGTTCGGAGCTTCCCTCACGTTGAAGGAAACTATGCTTTGCACGTTTACATCCCGGGTAATTCGCTGTTACTACGTACTACTTGTAGACTGTACTTCAAGATTGAACTCAAAAGCCCTTTTTGCAGTGAATTTTGTAGAGCTGTTGTATCTTTTGATATATATATTTTTTTGGTTCGACGGTAAGGGATTGTCCGGCCAGCTTATGCGCACCTCGACTAATCCCCGCGCCGGTCTGGTGAAAGGCAGGCTAGCCGTGGGACTAGTGAATTCATAGGTTGTAATTTTTTACTGTGTGTCCAACGTGAACAGACTGCGTAGTCTTTTGGAAGGCTTTTCATTATGAATAACTTTGAGAATTGGGCATCTCCAATCATTCATTAAACGATGAAATGTTCGATGAAAGTTATTTGATGAGAAAATGGCAAAAAATGTGCTCCAATCCTTTTCACCGAAGTGGTAGAAAGTTGTGGAAGAACTTAACTTTTACTTACATCTAGCAAGAAGCAGGTTCTTCACCACATTTGGTGAATGAATATTTTGTGGATAAGCTTCATCTAAGACAAGATCGGATGAAATGTTTAACAGATCAAGGATTGGGAGCTATGAAGCACTGACATTGCTAGAGATCGCAGTTTTCGTGTCGGACACTCTGAGGATGCGCGACACGCCGGGGTCGCACGGGGACACATATGGAACACGCCGCATGGCATGTCCCTTCAATTTTATTGTTTTCAATGGTGGGACACGCCGGGTACTACATGGGGACATGACAAGATGGTTTTTATAAAATCTAAAAGCTTTTTTGAGATGAAATATTTATAACTTCGAAATTTTTTAGCCAAAAGTGAAATATAAAATACATATGTGCATGCATTAGGCATACACCGTCGGTTGACAAGGCATTTGATAGGAGTTCTAATCCAAATGGTTAGCAATTGTAGTGGAGGCTTACATAGCTAGAAATTTGGTTGAAAAAAATTGCCCTATCCCCTGCCATGTTCGTGCCCCAAATATATATATATATATATATATATATATATATATTATAATTTTTGTGTCCCGTGCTAGAAATGTTCTAAAAGTCGGTTGATAAGTCCCATTTTTTATAATTGTCGAGCTATTAATCGGTGTGTATTAATTAATAATCGGCGAATAATCGTTATTCAGACCTAATCGGATAGGTCCCGCCAGGCGCCATCCCACTAGGCGCCAGCTGATTAATTCCTTGTTTTAGAACACTGCGAGCATAGTTTTAAATCGCGGTATCGGTCGCGGTATATCGGTATCGGGACATATCGGTGATACATCGCAGGAATCGGGTGTCGCGGTCGTGAATTTTTAAAAATCAACAGCAACATGTATAAAACTTGAAAAATATACTTTTGCGGCTTTTGCCCCCAACATTGGCTTAAATTATCACATTTTAATTAATTTAAGACATGTAATAGCCCATTCTCTTCATGTGAAATATCCGATAATTTATCAAAACCCGAAAGTCAATAAGATTTTACAAATATGAGAATGAAGCAACATTATGAGTTTTGATATAATTGACATAAACAATAAAAGTAAGATGACGACATTAAAATAAACACACCATAGAGGTTTTACAAACCCGTTCTTCAGGCGTATGGGAAAGTGCTCCACTTTTTAAGATTTGGTAGTGTATGGTGTAGCACACCACAATTTAGCATGCTCCTATTCTTTTTAGTCCATTTTATTACAGTATTTTTGTCATTTTTAGACTGTGAGTCTGAGTTACTCCTGAATTTTTCCCTTTCAAAAAATTAAAATAAAAAGTATTCCTAAATTTTAACTTTTCGCTATGGGGCTTCAAAGTCCAACCAACTCACTCGTACACCAACCAACTCACCCTCTCTCTCTCCAACTTTACTCTCTCAATAGCCATCTGCAACAGTGCAACCCCATCTTTATCCGAAGGAGATCCCCTGTCATCTCTCTCTCCCCTTCAAAATCCAACACCCACTCACTCTCTTTCTCCACCACCGTACCAGCACACCCACGCCGGAACAGCACCAACGTCGCTGCACCACCAATGTCTCTTCCTCTCACCCACAGACACCCACCCCACGCCAAACGACACCCGAGCTATTTCGTCGGAGAGGATGGCTACTGGTACGTCTCTCTCTCTCTCTTCTCTATCGAGTTCGCTTTCTCTCTCTCTCTCTCTTTGTGAGAATGAGATGATTAAAAAGATCCAGCGAGAGATTGATTTTGCAGAAGAAATTAGATTTGATTCTAATTCCTGAAATTTTTTTTCCCTTCTTTCTGAACCCCGAACCGGCCAAAAAAATCCGTTACAGACCGATACGTACCGGAAATCGGCCGGTTCACTTGTGATTTCCAGTCCCCCCGTTATACCGGCCTATATCCGAACCGGAACCCTCAAATTCCGGTACGAACCGGCCGATATTTAAAACTATGACTGCGAGTTAGCGTCTTTCTCCGTGCTACATAGATTGGAAGAATTTTTTTCATAAAAAAACGGTTAAATCGGTTCCCTGTAAAAGTTGGAAGTTTGGGGAAAAAATCATGATGGGCCATTGGAGTGATTCATGTCCAATGAAGCTTTTAACTAAATTGATACTCCGGTTTTAACGAAAAAAAAGAGTGTAAGGAATGAAGATGGTCTTAAGGCATTTGTTTGTTCAATTGTGTTTCTTAAGGCACCATTAAGGATTAAACCAAATGGTTAGGTCAAAAGGGGAATTGGATGACAAGAGTTACTGGTGTTGTCTGGTTTGATGATGCTTGAGTTTGGAAGTGTTCCGATTTTCTATTGGAGTTTCTGAGTTAGAATACTGCATCAACATAAGTTATATTTTCATTATAGTTCGGATACCTCCAACACCAAAGAAGGAGTTGACCCAGTTTCTGAAGAGGGTCTCATCTCTTGTGCCTGGTTTAAATGCTATCGACGTAGACATCCCACTCAAAGTGCTGTGCCCCGATGATTTGAAGCTCGAACAAGTTTCCCTGGGCAGAGAATTCCACATAAGTTTGGGGAGAACTGTTCCAATTCGAGTGCATCAAATCGAGTCAGTGGTGGCTATGCTTCGTCAAAAGCTTCAGTTTCAGAGGAGGTCAGATATAGGTCCAAATATGATGTTCCAATTCAATTACTAAGGGTCCGTTTGGTGACTAGTTTTTTCCCTCTTAATGTTGAAAGAGTAGTAAACAACTTAAGAAAATGTGTTCGGTAAGATGATTTTGTTTTTTGCTTACTATATACATTTACAAGGATTCCGTAATTGTCAAAACATCTTATATATGTTTCACTTGTTTTTTGAGGGTGAACAGTAACTAAAACCTATCATGCAGGCAACTCAAGTTCAAACCTCTGGAATAGGAATAAAAAATCTTGTTAGCAGTATTTGTGCCTCTCTCTCTCTCTCACTCTCTCTCTCTCTCTCTCTCTCTCTCTCTCTCTCTCTCCACCATTGGCAACCTTAACCACCCACCATGGCGAAGATCCTTTGTCTGATAAGTTGATAACCATGGCCAAATAGCACTCCTTTTCGAATTTTGAAATCCCCAACACAACGATGCCCGCGACATTTGAGTTTATTAAATCATCCTCAAATCACGCAGAGCCCCAAAATCTGACCCAAATTTAGTGGTGGTGCCGGTGGTGGTTTCATGCAAATCCATACGTAGATATAGAGACCAAAATACAAGTCCATGAAGAGACACAAATTTGCTGCATAACATCGGTAGGGCTACAGATTTATGGCTGTTTGGGGATTTGAAAGTGGTGGAGGCTGAGGTTGTCATGTCACTCAACATGTTTATGTCTTTTCATTTGATTTTAGAACAAGATGTTACTAAACATGTTTTTAGTTATCATTTTTTGACAAAATAAACATAATTGAGCTTTCAGTTATTAATAAAAAAATATAAACGTTGCGAAACGCACCTTAAGCATGACAATGCAACATAACCTTTTTTTGACAAAATGAGCATTTTCACCTCTCAGTAAACAAAAAGCTATAAATGTTACCAAACGTACCCTAAGCATGATATTGCAAAGGCATATATATATATATATATATATATATATATATATATATATATTTTTGGTGTGTGTGTGTGTTAATGATGTTATCTTCTCCCATTGTTGCAATGTGAAACAGGTATTTGATTGATTTTAGTGAGTGGGAGGTGTTTGTGAATGATGATTGCACACGCTCCTTTCTTTCAGTCGAGGTCAGAAAAGAAGGTTTGGCAGAGGTAGGCTCGAAATCGTCCTTTTCATACTGTTTCACACATTTTTTGCTGGTTTCCTTCTGAGGTTTGTCCATTGTGGGATTTGAAGTGGAAAGTTGTATAAATTGTATTCTAAGAACAATCTTGTTCCTTTTCAGATTAAAACACTGAAATTGTCATCTGTACGTAGCTGTAGAATTTCTATCCTCACTGTGGAAAAGAGCGATTGATGTTACTGTACTGTCCTTTTCGTACCTTTTCAGTTTTCATCACTATGAAAAAGTTTCGAACTCAATGCCATGGCAAAGTTTTGGTTTGAGTTTATGGCCTTTGGGCAAATGTTTTTTTTTTTTTTGGCAATTTATGTCTTCCATTGCACAATGTTGTGGACCTCTATTTCTGTTTTGGACTACTATATTGTTTTTGGCGTGCTCGACTTCGTATACTTCCAAACAGATAACATTTATTTCTTGCCTCTGCCCCCTCGTAAAGAAAAGCATTCACATTGTTTTGTGCAGTATTTCATGTATCGTGAGTTTTTCGAGAACTCCATTATTATAATGTATTTCATGCCGAGTGGGCTTTTCACGAAATTTTACTACTACTGCATAAAGCTGCGATGTTTAATTGTATTTGTGTTGATTTCAGATAAAGAAGCAGATTCAAGCTGTTAATGATGTCTACAAGCTTCACAATCTTCCTGAATTTTACAAGGTTCGGACTATTATTCTTCGTAATTTTTCACAAGGCTATTCATTTTGCTCTATTAATTCGAGTAAAAATTTAACTGTTCTTTTTGTTGTCATGATGGGGTACTTTTGCTCTGCATTGGTTCTTGGCTACAGGATCCACGCCCTCATATATCGATAGCTTGGGGAATGGGTGATATTAGTGATTTATTGAATATAGTGGTTGTAGAAGCTTTGAAGGAATTCACTGGGCTTAGAGGATACGCAGGAAAATGTATTTTTACCTGCAAATTTAGTGGTATCAACTGTAAGATAGGCAATAAAGCCTACGAAATATGTAAATTTCAAGAATAATATATCTATTGAGGGGTCCTTTCACCACTATCGTTGACTGGTGAATCACTTGGGACTCATTAGAATTGTAGTTGTATCCGACTCTTAAGAGAAAAGATATTGAGCCAATAACAATAAAGTTGTTCTTTTGTTCATGTAGTTACTTCGTGACAATAGGGTTATCTTTTGAACTTTCAATACAAACAATTTCTGCTTGAAGTCTTTACATCCAGCTAGATGTTAAATGTATGAATGAAGTTTGAAGCTAATCGCATTTACTGAAATAGCTAATCAATTATGTATGGTCGTCTTTTTCTTGTTGTTGGCCCAATACATTTATTTAGGTGTCGCTTTGGTTCAATTAAAAAAACAACAGTGCACCTTTGTGTGACTGAACTTGTCCAGATATTCACACATTTTATCGATACCTATGGGAGCACACTATATTAGTCGCAGAACACAAAAGAGTAACACTAAAAAACAAGAACTATTTTTAAATTTCACGGAAGATATATTACACAATCATATATAACACAATCATATAAACACAAAAAGAGTAACATCCACAGAAGATATATTACACAATCATATTTTACAGGTTACATAGTGAATGAAAAAACACTCAAAGGTACACACTATTATATTCTAGATGGACTACCTAACAATTAAAATTCCCTTATTGTTGAAACTATAAAGCATACCAAACACTGAACTGTTTTTTTTTCTTCCTGTTTCACAAAGGAACAAAGAAGCGTTATTTTCATCTACGAAATATATAGCGACCTTCAAAAATAAAATCACAAAGTTTGTGCCAAATATCTTCTAGAACCCGGAAATAAGTGATTCTCCAGGACCTCTTGAACAGTATTGGACCCAACACAATCCAAAACCCAACTGCATATCCAAGTGCCATGCTTGCAAAGAACAACGCTTCCGAGAATCCCTCTCCTTCTTCTTCTTCATTTGCTTGTCGATCAACTTTTGGAGGGAGTGTCTTGTCTGTGTTGCAGTTTGTGAGTGGAGGCCCACAAAGATTGTTGCCATAGAAACTGGATTCATTCATGCTTTGAAGTTGAGTGCTTGATGGAATTGTCCCCGTCAAATTGTTAAAAGACAAGTTCAAGTGACTCAAGAATGTCAAACTTGACATGCTTGGAGGAATTACACCAGAAAGTTGATTTAGTGACAAATCAAGGGATTCTAGTTGTCTCATATCACCAATATTCCTTGGGATTCTTCCTGTCAAATGATTGCCAGACAAATTTAACGACCACAACCCCACAAGTTTAGTGAGTTCCTCTGGGATCTCTCCTGATAAATTATTTCCAGAAAGATCCATGCTTGTCACTAATCCAAGAGTGGATCCATATTCAACATCTCTTCCTTTGGTCACCAAAAATGCATTATCTTGAACTTCGAACAAGTTTCTCAGAGATGCAAGAACAAAGTGAATGTAAAACCAGTAATTTGAGTTACCTATATTGGTCATGACGCTAAAATTGGCGAAACATCTAGGCACATGACCAAATAGATTGTTATGAGCAACGTCCAAGATTTGAAGATCGCTTAAAAGACATAGTTCATATGGAAGGTTGCCCAAAAAGTTATTCGAACGCAGATCCAGAACTATCAATTCTAACATGGCATTGCCCATCCATGGTGGTATGGTTCCAGTAAGTTTGTTTTCACCAAGGTCGATGACCAACAAAGATGAGCAATTTCGCAGTGTCTGCGGTAGTTCCCCTGTGAGGTTGTTGTGCCGCAAGTGCAATGATTTAAGGTTAGGTAACCGTATAATGGAGCTTGGAATGCTACCCTCTAGATTGTTGTTCTCTAATTTGATGATTACTAGGGATTGCCAATGCTTCCAACAGTCGGGAATTTTTCCCGACAAACGATTATGTCCAATATTGAGGTAGGACAAACGATTGGATTCCTCTCCCTTATCACATAACATGTGGTAAATAGATCCTGAAAAAGAGTTATTCGAAAGATCTAGCCAAATCAAGTTAGGGGAAACGAGCGGTAGCGAACCGTTGAAGAGGTTGGAACTTAGGTCAATCGTGGCGGGAGAAAAACCTTCAACATTTAGAATGCTCGAAATCTCTCCATAAATTTGGTTACGAGAGAGGTTTGCATAATTTAATTTGGAAAGATTAGGCCAAAACAAGGTCGAAATGGAGTCTGAAATTCTTGTGTTAGCTATGCTCAAAATACCCAACTTCATCTGAGATGGAAGCCAAAGGGGAAACTGCGGCCCTAACTTCCATGAATCCAAAATCAAACGTTCAACTTGGAAAGGGGGAACCCAATTCTCACTTGCATTCAAAGTTAAACAGTTTCCACCTGCATGTAGGAAACGTAATCTCGTGAGATTGGCAAAGTGAACATTAGAGACGACACCCTCCAACAAATTATTGGATATGAGCAAGCTTTCTAACTTTCCAAGACGCCCAAGACTTTCAGGAAGAGTCCCATTGAACTTATTATCGAAAAGATATAAGCTTATCAAGGATGATAATCTTCCGATCGACGCTGGAATGGGACCAGAAAAAGAGTTGCCATAGAGATCAAAGTGGGCGAGACTTGTTAGTTGACCAAGCTCATAAGGCAAGTGACCAAGAAGATGATTCCCCGCCGAACGGAAGGTCTCTAACTCGTTAGACTTGCATCGAGAGAAACCTACGAAAATGTCTGCTACCTCCCCGGAAAACTCGTTATATGATAAATCAATTGTCTTCAACTTACAAAGTTTTCCGAGTGATGTTGGTATACTCCCCTGAAGTTGATTGTATGATAAGTCAAGGCTAACGAGGGAAGTCAAGTTTTCAATGGCAATTGACACCGCACCATCCAAACTATTCGTACTAAGACTGAGTGACTCAAGATGGCTTAGACTATACAACGAGTTTGGTATGGTATAATTAAAATAATTATAAGACCAATCGAGAACTCTGAGTGAAGTCATGTTTTGAAGACCACTAGGAAGTGGACCTTCAAACAAACAGTAAGTCAAATCTATGGAGACTAGATGATTAAGACTGAGTATCCAACCTGGTATAGATGATCCAAGATCGTAATAATTATAGGAAAGGTCGAGGACGTCAAGTGATGTAAAGTTAATTTTGTTAGTTGAAGAAGGAGAGATGACAAACTTGAGTCCACAACCAGACAAGTGTAATTCTACCAACGAAGGGAGGTTGCTTGTCACCTCTAGCCAATCCAATGCTTTGCTGAGGTCTACATCACTCATATCGAGGTGTTGTAGCAAAACAAGACGCGAAAGCCATTGCAAATTTCCACAACGTAGTCTGTAGTTAGATCGAAGATCAAGGTAACGCATGGCGGTGACGTTCCCTAGTTGAGGAGGAATGGTTCCGCTGAATCTTGTCCCTTCAAAATCATTGTTACTCAAGTCCAGATATTGGAGGTGCTTCAAATCGAGCAAATAGGGATTTAGCTTTCCTCCTAATTGATGCCTGCTATAAACTTCAATATTTTCAAAAGAATACTCATAAGGATTCCGAAGTCGGATCTCGCGGACATGACCACTGAAGTTGTCACAGACAACTCCGGTCCACTTGCAGCAATCCTCCCCAATATCCCAAGAGGACAACCGTTTCATTGGGTCTATCAAATCTTGCTTGAATTTAAGCAGGGCTTCCCTCTCATTTTCGAAGCAAGTGATAAGATTATTATGATGAGTGTGATTGGAACTACTGCTGATGCCATTGCAGAAGCAAACATGGAAATTTGGAATGGTGAAGAGAAAGCAAAAGAAGAAAGCAAAAGCTGCACTCGTAGTCATGGATGAAAGCATGATCGATCACATGCAAGACACACAACTCAATGTGGTTTTTCAGCAGGTGATGATTATTTTATTTGTATCCAATGTTATTAGGCTGGTCTCTCCAGAAAAGACAACTCTACTTTTGTTTGTCCTTATTCAAAACAAAATAAAATCGTATTTTTAGTTTTGCGCTAAATTTTTGTGGATTATTGATCCGTCTCGACGAGAGAAATTGAAAAAGTGTAATTATAACTTTCATTCAAATATTTTTGAAAATATTCAAAAGAAAAGACTAAAAGATCCAGGTTTTTAGTTTTTCTTTTTTGGATAATTTTAATAATATTTGGGTGAAAATTATAATTTTTTACTTATTTAATTTGTCTAAAAAAATGAAAAAGTAAAAAATTATTGCTTTATTGTGCGTACGTGGTTTGTAGTTGGGCTTGACTTTTATTGACTTGGTAAAGTATAAAGGATTGAGAAACTTCGGGCAAATGAGGACTTGTTATTTATGATGCCCTGTCATGTCTAGTCTAGATCTAGACCTTGACCATTACTTGAAATATTTTCCGTGGAACAATAATTCTATGCACCGAGGATAAAAAAAATAATTCTATATATGTTGCCAGATTTTTTCCCCAAAATATCCTTGAAAGTGAAATTAATTATTAAGATTCACTTTGATATTTGGGATCCAAACATCCAAGTGAGGTCCCAAACATCAGAGTGAATCTAAACTACCGAAACTTTTAGGGGTCCATGGAATTTAGTGCAAAAATTCAAAGGCAAATGTTATGATCCCTTTGAATTTTTTAACTTAGGTCTCGATCGATTACCCTTTAACTTATTGGCATAAGAGCCTTTCAAATCATGAACAAATACTCCCTAATTTCAGTAGCCAATGTGATAAAATTTGACAACCTTATTTCAATGTTTTTCTTTTGAATTTTACTAGGAGGATTTGTGCTTCAATTTTACTAGGAGGATTTGGTGGCTTACTATTATCTTAGTTTTGTTTTCTTAGCTAGGTAGTACTCCGTATTAGATTGTTAACGAATTATACTTTATAATATAGTTAGTGATTATATATAATTCTATTGTTCAGGTAGGCTCGGTTCATGTTGTTCTTTGATTGCATTGCATTTGGGCATTGGGAAAGAGACCGGGTTAGGCCGATGACCCTAATGCTCAATGACTCTTTTTCGCCGGATCGTCTTAGAAAAAAAGTTTCACTGGCTGCCAATCCTGATGACTTTAAGTTCGATATTGGATCCAATCTTGAGATATTTATTTTGGCCATGGTACTGTTAGATTGTGGTTCCCCATTGTTGGTTAAATGCCTCATTAGTTTAACTTGTTATTCTGTTGTACACCTCGTATTCAAAATTATATTTTTATTGTAAATTATTGAAGAAATTAAATAGATATCCTAGTTACTAAACTTATTTAGGTTCCCCTAAATTATTTTAATCCCTGCTTCCAAAATTCATTTAATATACGTGTTTTGTCATTCACTGAGCTTTCAGCTGACAGATTTATTCAAACTTCTTTTTTAAGCAAGTGAGGGAGTTAGGCAAGTTTTCTTGCGGTATATTCGGGATTTCTTGCATTTGATCTCCATAGGATGTTGGTATTTTAGTAATAAGATTTTAATTATTGCTTCCGCACTTTGTATAATTTTTGGGTAAAAATTAAATTCTTGTTCTGTTTGTGATAAATTTTATTGGTTGGTTCATGAGATGGTTGTGCCCCATTCTTTTTTTTTTCTTTTCTTTTTTGGGTAACTACCCTATTCTTATCATGGGAATTTATTTGGTGTTGATTTTTTTTTTTGGGTAAGTTATTTGGTGTTGATTTTATTTAATAACAAAAAATCATTACTGTTTGATGACTTCATTTTATTCTAGGCTGCGTGTTCCAAGAGTTGGCCTTGTAGTACACGGCGGGTCACTTCTTGGGGTGTGACATCAACCGTGAACCACACTTTCTCTAGTACACAAGGAAGACTTGGAAACAGACAAATGAGGAAGACTTGGAAAGACTTCTTCTACACATTGAAAAGACAAAATCATGTCTCACAATTACCTGATGGGCGAATAGCAGATCCCTGTTTGTAAACATTAGAGCATCCACCATGGTTTACTAACTAATCTTTTAATTGTGCGTGTTAAGACTTAACAAATAAAAATGTATTTTTTGTGTCACAATACTTGTATAATTAGTTTGTGTGTTAGAGTGTGTTAAATTTTATAGTGTGCTAGCATGTGTGCCAAATTTGACAACTATACTAGCAAACAATAAGTGGGTTCCACCTCTATGATTCAAACTCTAATCATAAAATATAAATGTCCACTACTCCTTATACACACTTGTAGGATCCATTTTTTATCCCAACAAACATTTTAACAAACAAATTTACCAAACTCATTGTGGATGTTCTAACACACTTCTATGTTAGCAATGTCTCACACACTTGTGCTTTGTTATTTATTGAGCTTTTACCTGACGGATTTCTTTCAAATTCTTTTTCAAGCAAGTCAGGGATTTAGGCAAGGTTTCTGGCAGTATCTTGGGGATTTCTTGTATTTGATCTCCATAGGATGTCACATTTTAGTAATAAGATTTTAATCATCGCTTCTGCACTTTGTATAATCTTTGGGTAAAAATTGAATTCTTGTTTTATTGGTTGGTTCATGGGATAGTTGTTCCTCATGCTTATCATGGAAATTTATTTGGCGTTGATTTTATTTTATAACAAAAAATCATTACTGTTTGATGACTTCATTTTATTCTAGGCTGCATGTTCCAAGAGTTGGCCTTGCAGTACACGGCCGGTCACTTCTTGGGGAGTGACATCAACCATGAACCACACTTTCTCTAGTACACAAGAAAGACTTGGAAACAGACAAATGAGGAAGATTTGGAAAGACTTCTTCTACACAATGAAAAAGATTTGGAAAGACTTCTTCTACACATTGAAAAGACAAAATCATGTCTCACGATTACGAGATGGGCGAATAGCCGATCAATGTTGGCGTTGGATTCTCATTACTGCATTATAAATTCCGTTCCACAAATTGGAGACGCATGAAAGAGATGGACTAGTAGGTGGCCGTTTGGTGGCATTGCTATTAAAAGCATGCAAAGCGTCTGGTTCAGTTGTGCCCAAGCCAGTCCAAAGATCAGATTATGTTGAAAAAAAAAAAACATGCAACATGTACAAACCTGAATATACACATTCAATAGTAGTTAACTCATGTCAGCGGACAGTTGAGAAGGTGAGAAGGTATTGTAGCTTTCGAAATTGTACGGATCATTAACAGATAGAGGTACTCAAAATTCAATGCTCCATACATAGTCCATGGCAGCAAACATTGAATCAGCTCGTTTGGTTTGCATTTTTGAAAGTTATTTTTGACGTAATAAGTGATAATGAATAGAGAGAGATAGAGAGAAAAAGATATCGAGAAACGTATAGAAAGAAAAATGAGACGAGTTGAGTTGTGAACCAAACAAGGTGAATGGTTGATGGAGTATTGATATTTATGCAGCATATACTGTATATGTTGTGGTTTCAATTTCTTGGATATATATTGTACGGGTCGTCAAATCATGGGAGGGGTAGGGTAAGGGTACGTACAGTTACTGTCGCCGCTGTAACTGAGTTCGGTGGTGGTTGGGGATATCTAGAGATGGCATTCATGACTTACAGTGGCAGGTACTCAAAATTCAATGCTCCATACATAGTCCATGGCAGCCTGGCAGGGGCTGCAAAAACATTGAATCAGCTCGTTTGGATTGCATTTCTGCTTCAATTATTGCTATTGACGCCCTAGTAATGTCTACAAACACAATGATCGTTGTGTCCACCTTGAAGAAATTGCATGTCATAATCCGATGTAGAAATTGCATCAATGGGTATAGACTCCATACAAGTGATTGAATCATGAATTTGAAGTGGACAATGGATGAAGAAATTTGGGAGGCTGTGCGTGTCCGTTGGTTAGACATGTGTTGTTTGGAGTTCACGGAACAGTGCGACGTCGGGTGTGAAGACTCTGGAAGCAGTGAGAGGCACAATGCTGTTCTGGGGTGTGTTTTTTGCAGTCGGAAAATAGGGGAGGGTAGTTTAGGAATAAAAAGTCGACAAACATTTCTCCCTTTTATGAAGAGTATAGACTATTAAAATGTCAGATAATAATACTCTCTCCGTCCTATTTTGTTGAGTTCTTTTTATCGGCCTATTTTGTTGAGTTATTACTAGTTAAAATGAGAAGAAATAAGACAATATAGCTTAGTGACATGACCAATTTAGGTCGGTGCGCGCCCCGGTTTGAGCTTGAGGAACCCCCTCCCCACGGCCGGTATAGATAAAAAAATAATCTTTAAATGAGAAGTATATCACTTATTTGTTTAACTGGACTCTGGGGCCTGCTGCCCCTTTAGCACAGTAAGGTCAGCAGCGCCCCCATGCTACACGGTTTTGTTCACTAATGGAGTAAATTGATACCCCACCTTCACCTAAGGCAGTAAACGAATCGAATCGAGCCAAATATTATAATGTTCAGATTTGTTCGTTAAGTTTTTTAGCGAATTTGAACATGAGCCGAACTCAATGAAAATTTGACAAGCCGAGTCTGCTTAAGTTTGAATCGAACTCGAGCTTGTTCACGAGCTTTAATGTGTCAATAACGTCATATATTTATGCTTTTATACACATCTAAAATTGCAAATAAAAAGTTTAGTATGTACAAAAATACGTTCATAGATATATAAAGTTATAAAAACATATGAATAAGCAACTTTTTAGTAATTGTAAATGTTTATACTTGTACAAATTTTAAAATTTTCATTATCTATATATATAAAATTCTCATGATATACATACATGAGCCTAATCAAGCCGAATATTGCTTGGTTCATATTCGGCTCATTTATGAAACAAGTCTAAAATTGAGACTCGGGTTTGATTCATTTAGTAAACGAATCGAACTCAAACGAACCTTTACCAAGTCGAGATCACTCAAACAATTCACGAACTGCTTAGTTCATTTTTACCCCTACATCCACCTCGCTAGTCCCTGTTTGCTTGCATACCATACCATTTGGCACTTGTCCACGTCTCCTTTAATAATCATATCACATACGTCTAGAAGAGTATAGGTTTACAAACTTTTACCCATTACAAGCATTAAGGAGGCGTTTTACTTGAATTAAATGAATATAATTTTTTTTGTTCTCCTTCTGGATTTTCGTTAGCCGTTTAAGCCTTTTGAATTAATTATTTATCTCCGTAGAGTAAATTCAAAAAGTACAAAATTTATGATCAAAAGCAAAAAACGTGGCATTATGACTAAAAAATTCATCTTTTCTAAACTTTTTCTTAAAAATTTCAATGAGAATGTTTATACTTTTTAATTGCTCTTATTGAGACAAATGATTAATTCTTAAAATTTTGGCGAAGAGCTAAAAACACAAAAGACTAACCAAATCAAACCAAACATAGCCTTGTTTCCAACCAATTGGGGTCGGCTCATCCTATTTTTTCATTGAGTTTGTCAAAGACTGCCGTTCACTTAGATTATAAAAAGAGAGCGTGAAAATAAGTACTTCAATCGAATTAGGGTGTCCTTTCCCTATATTAATTATTCTTCATAATGTCTTAATAAATGTTTAGTGCATTTTTGTTAGCTTTTCGTCAAAATTTTAAGGACGAAGAATCATTGTCCCGATAAAAGGAATCGAAAAAGTATAAAAGTATCAACCAAAATTGAAAAAATGTTCGGAAAAGACATTTCATCCTTTTTTTGGGTTTTTTTTTGGGTTAATGATGAATCATTTTTTGCTTTTGGTCATTGGCACTTCATGACCAATAGTCGCATTTTGCTTGTATGTCCTATTGTTGAGTTGTACGTTTAATTACTTTATTTATAGAGTTTGTTTTAGGTTGTGAAAATTTTGAGTGCGGTAGTTTTTTTTTTTGTCAAAATGGTAGGATATTTTATTGATAGAAATATACATACGTAAAATTGTGTTATCAATCCCAAACAGAGAGAATAATCAAGAGGCCTAGATACACAAGCCTTAAAATCTAGAACCTCACAGATCAACAACAACCTCCTAGACGAAGACGAGTCGGCACCGAGGATAGCCGGCAAACCCTCACAACCATGACAGCCACAGGAGATATGTTCTAAGAGAGGGATCGTGAGAGAGTGAGAGAGGAGAGAGAAAGATCATGAGAGAGCTGTGAAGTCGTCTGTACATTAGGGTTTGGTTCGTGGGAGATATGTTGTTTTATAGGTTTAATTATATTTTAACCCAAAACTTTTAAGTAATAACATATTTACCTTGAAAATTTTTAAAAAAATACAAGTCTTATCTACTTATTTGGTCCTTATTAAATAGGCTTAGTTTCAATTTCATCCTCACAAAATTTTTGGTTTCAATTTTACTCTTCTAATTTCTCAACGATTTCAATGTTACCCTTTCCATCAATCTTGGACGGCAAAAATCTAAGCGGCAAACGGCGTGGGAGATCTAGCAAAGGATTGTGGGACCTCTTTTACACGTCTTTGTCCACCTCACCTGTAAAACTAAAATTCCTAAGCCAAACCCTAAAAACTACTTGTAAATCTCCAAAATTATTTTCCCCTAAACCCACCGAACAACACTTCCCCAAAACAATGCCTCTTGGCTTCCCATTGATCATCATCATCATAATCGTTATGTTCCAAGATAATGTATTAGTGGCTCATGAAGCTTTCTACTACCTGAAATTGAAGAAGAAAGGATTAGATGTTTTTCTAGTGCTAAAACTTGACTTTAACAAGGCTTAATTATGATAGAGTTGAGTGGGATTTTCTTGAAGCTCTTTTGTTAAAAATGGGTTTTCATTCTAGGAGGGTTCAGTGGGTTATGCAGTGCATATCAACTGTCAATTTCTTTGTGGTTGTAAATGGGGAGGCTAGGGTCCAAATCAATCTAGGAAGGGGCTTAAGGCAAGGGGATCCTCTGTCTCCATACCTCTTTGTTCTGGTTAAAGATGTGTTGTCCAACTTAATTTCTTCAGCTAGATAGGCTAACAGTATTTCAGGTATCAAGTTTCATCGAAACTGCCCTAAGTTGTCCGATATCTTCTTTGCTGATGATGCTTTGCTGTTCTTTAAATGCCGGATTCCAGAGCTGTGACAGAATTAAGAAAATCTTGGAGATTTATGGGATAGCTTCTGGTCAGAGAATAAATTTTGATAAGTCTAGTGTCACTTTTTCCTCCAACATGTGTGACAATGATAATCAGCTGGTATGTGATTTACTTGATGTCCCTTTGATGAAGAGTGATGCTAAGTATCTGGGGCTGCCTTCTTTCTAGGGGAAATCTAAAACAGAGGCCTATTCTTTTATTGTGGAGAAGACGGTGGGAAAGCTACAGGGGTGGAAGCAGAAACAAATGTCACAAGGAGGAAAGGAGATTATGCTCAAGTCAATTACTCAAGCCATTCCTTCCTATGCTATGTCTTGTTTTTTGCTCCCCAAAGGTCTGTGTGATAAGCTCAATTCCTATGTGGCTAATTATTGGTGGAAGGGAGACCCAGAGGCTAAGGGTATTCATCTATAAAGTACCGACACCTCTAGAGGTCAAAGTATTGCAGTGTCGGATACGGGGACACGGCGGGGACACCTCGAGGACACGTACGGGACACGCCACGTGGCGGTGTCCCATAATTTAATATAAATTTTTTTGGGGAACATGGATGGGGACACGGCATGGGCCAAACTGTAATTTTAAGGGGCCAAACTGTAATTTTTTTAAAAATTTTGGGGCCAAATTGTAATTTTTTAAAAATTTTTTTGGGTGTCAAACTATAATTATTTATTTATTTATTTATAATAAATATACACGTGGCATGTCCCCCGCTGTGTCCATGTCCCCATTTTTTTAGAATACCCGTGTCCCCGTGTTGGTGCATCATACTATTCATTGGAGCAGTTGGGATAAGATGACTAGATCTAAAGCAGAAGAACTTCAGAGCAATGAATGAAGCCTTCCATGCTCGTCAAGGGTGGAGACTGCTCCAGCATCCTGCTTCTTATTGGGGTATGATGTTGAAAGGCCTTTATTTTCCCAACTGTACTTTTCTTGAAGCAGGGCCACTTGGGCATGGCTAAGGCTATTACATGGAAGGGATTTGTTGGTAAAAGGGCTTAGATGGCAAGTGCAGAATGGTGAATCTATTAATTTTTGGGAAGACAAATGGATTCCGTCCTTGAACAACTTCAGGATTGCAACCCCAAAGCCACAGGATTGTAATGTTGATTTGGTGGCTCAAGTGATTGATCAAGACAGAGGGACTTGGAGGAGGGATGTGAATCATGTGATAGAGCAGATTGTTTTAGGAGGAAGTGCTTGCAATCACTGCCATGCCTCTTCCACAGTGTAGAAGAAATGATACTCTGATCTGGCACTACACCAGAGATGGTGCTTTTTCTGTTAAGTCTGGTTACCATTTGACAATCCAAGCCTATAGTAAGGAAAAAGAGAGTCCTTCTTCTTCTTTTATTCCCAATAAGAACTTATGGTCAGTACTCTGGAAGGTGGATATCCCTTACAAAGTGAGACATTTCTGGTGGAGAGCGTGCAACAATAGTCTGGCCACGAAGGAAAATCTGGTTCGTAGGAGGTGTGGGTTATAAAAACTTGTTCAATTTGTGGCAACTTTGATGAATCAATTGAACACTTGCTATTTGATTGCAGTTGGGCTCGAGCAGTTTGGTTCAGGTGCAATGTATTTCTTGATATGGGCCATGGTCATCCAGTTTCTGTTTTAAAATGGACTTCACAGGTGGTGGAAACTTTGAAGGGTGCACGGCTTATGAGTTATCTGGGAAAGGTGTTGATGATTGGATGGCAGGTTTGGAAGGCAAGAAACGACTTCATTTTTAATGGCAATTTTGTTGATCCCGAGATAACAATGAGGAGAGCTTCTGAGGCACTTCGTGAGTTCTCGTATCTCAAGATCCCTTTGATGATCCATAGGGATAACCGAACAGGTGTGGTTGCTTCTGCCCACAGGAGGGCTCCAGATCATGGTGGTTTTAAAATCAATTATGACGCTGCTGTCAAGAGGAATGGTAGAGATGCAAAGTGCTCTGCAGTTCTTAGGTATAGCGAGGGGATGATGGTGGATGGCAAAGTGGTTAGGGCTGAAATTTTTTCCTCACTACATGGTGAATTATTGGCTGTCCAGATGGCCTGTGGGATTGTCAAGTCACTGGGTATGCCTGGAGTTATTAATGAATCGGACAACCAAGTGGCCATAAAGCTAAGTGTTTCAGAGCTTGTGCCCCCACGGGATGTTAGGGCAGTGGTTTGGGACATTAGGCAGCTTTGCCACGAGGAAGGGATAAGATGTGAGTGGATCAAGAGGGAAGCAAACGGGCTGGCACATGAGGTGGCGTCAGAAGCTATTAAGGGTGTTCTCCCTGTTAATCGGGTGTCTTCCCCCTCGCCTAGTGTTTTATCTAGAGATGTTTCTCTTTTGCTGTAACCCTTTTGGGCAATTTTGGTAATCAAAAATTAGAGTGATTTATTGGGATAATGTATTCCTGGCTATAGCCATGACGTTATAAGCTGTTTCCATTTGAAATGACCACAATGCTTATGTTTCTCTTTGCTGGGAAACTGAAAAGAGATATTAGCGATTCCCCAAATTTCAACATTTCCACCGACCGACATGGAATGCCCCAAAACTGTTCGGATTCTAGGAAACCTTTGGCTTCATCGAGTTGTTTCGGCACCTATAGGTTCCCTTTTTGAAATTTCCAGTTTGTTCCAGCTCTATGTCGAAATGTTTCCAAAACTTTTCCTTTTTCCCAGCTGACATACCGAAACGAAATTTCAATCCTCGAGGTTGCAACCTACTCAACTCATGTGCCCAAAATTCTTGAACAGACCTGACAGAAAACATATATTGAAGTAGATGTGATTGTACAGACAGGCGTGTGAATTTTTTGCATTGTTTTCACTGTGCAGGTTCTCTTTGAAGCTCAATGTGGGACACTTCCCTCATTTAGCGGAGTTGGAAACAAAAATAAACTATGACTACTCCTACATGCCCGATAATGGGATCTTGGTTATGGCACCTGGATCTGAAACTGCCTCTTCTAAGATGGGGAAAGCCTTCACTGTTAGAACGGATTGGCCACATTTGTCTTGCTAGCTAGTACTCTGTTACATTTTTTGGACAGAATCACAACGAGTTTTAGCATTATACAAAAATTTGAGTTCATTACAAATGGGAAGTGCAATTTTACCAAACGAAAAGAAAGGAAACTTCAATTGTATATTTGCATTTTCCTGAAATTTTATGAGACAAATTGCGCACTAGATGCGGAAGTGGGTTTGAGGAAGCTTCGAACAACATAACATTTTTTAAGAAGTATTTATTTATTTTGGTAATAAAGGTGCTAGCATAGATTAAGAATTATGAATAAGTCTGGGATGGACAAAGTCTTCATGGAAATTCAAAGACATAACAGGAGGAACAACTAAAAACAAAATAAAACCAAGTGAGTGACTAAGAGCATCCTTTGCCAAGATATCCACGCTACGCACATAGTAACTTGTCTTAGATCATGCTTGATCCTTGCCATTGGTAAGCCTGCACTCAAGTATTAGCTTGTCTTAAGAAGTATTTTATAGAAACATATGTAATCCAACATGCCTGAATTGTATGCAATATTTTGCTGTCAAGCTGTTCAATCCTAGTTTTTGGTGATTGCGTCATGGTGAGGATGAAAGTAGAACATACACTACTTAATCACATGCGTTGTCACTGGCTTAGGAGACAACGAGATAAATGAGGCGCTCATCTATTAAACCAAATTGATCATCTACCGTAATTATTTGGGATAGTTGCCGGAGCTGTCTTATACTTGTAGATTAAAAGAAAATATCTCACCAGTAAGATACTGTTGCATTGGGAGAATGTTTAAACTATACGAGACATTATTGGAGAGGAGCCCAACCCCTAATCAAAAACATCAGTAGAGCAAGTATGAACTATATTTGAAAAATGAAGCAGAGGACAGAAAATCGTTAGAAAATAAGTTCATTAATGAAAAGCTAATTGTAGGGCTTAAAAAGTCAGGCACGGAAAAGAAGATTAGAGTTCATGAATAATTTGTCCAAACCATGCAAGCCACAAGTTGTTTGTATTTATACCCCCAAAGACCCAAACATTGACGAATGCTAATTTGAGATTTCAATTTCCACTGAAAATACCTCAAAAAGGCCCTTAAACATCATCTAAAATTTTCGATAACCAAATGTGGTCACCATAGTATAGATGCTCTTTTTTCACTTTCTGGGGGTAACTAATGGTCAGAGTCGTCGCCTATATTATTGGAACAAGGGAGTGACACTCCAGTTTTCATGGTTTAGGGGAATTTATTTATAGCAATGGCCGCAAAAGGGCACACGACTATACGAAGATCAATGCCTCTCAACAGTTGAGAAGATGATTTAGTAATTTCCGGTTACAAGAAGAGATGATGAAATGTTGGGCTTTGCATGACAAAATGCATGTGGACTATTGTATCAGATATAAAATGAATGCGTGAATGAATAACAAAAGTTCACAGAGGGCACATCTAGTGACACAAATTAGATATTATTACTCCCTCCGTCCCTAAGTCATGCTAAAATGACAGGCATGTTTTACATAATCCTTTCATGCTAATTTGAGATCGACTCGAATTACATACAAACCAAGTTTGAAAAATTTGTTAATAACATTTTGCCGTTAAAAAAAAAAAAAAACCTAAAATGAAAGCACATTCTACACAATCAAATAAAAGCTTGTTTGAGATCAACTCGACTGACAAACACAACCTAATTCGAACATACTAGGATGTCCGGAGACTTCATTATATGCAAGAAATACTCGGTCTTCTTAGTTCAAACTCAACTTACAAAGGTTGGCGAGACATCTCTTATCTCGGTGAACACGAAGCCACAGAAGCGACACAGGATTCCTATTTCTTCATTTAATTTTTTTTCATGTTGACAACCTTGTTCATCGTGCTCGGTTGAATTCTGCGCTTCAACATTGGTTCCCAGATTGGTTCCCAAGATCTATTGAGGTGTGTATAAGTTCATGTGGACACCTAGTTATCAAAAAACGTAAAAAAAAAAAAAAAAATCATGTATCTATCTATCTATCTATTATACAAATGTGTTGAAGTCTCACAAACTTCCAACTTCTAATCCTTAATTTTCTTAATTTTTTATTTTCTTTTAAGTTTTAAAATTGGGCAAGAGAGAGAGAGAACGTGGGGATCAAGGGGTGAGAGAAAGAGCAGAGAGAGAATGCAAAATTCAACCGAGCACATTGAACAAAGTTGTCAACATGAAAAAAATTAAATGAAGAAATAGGAATCCTGTGTCGCTTCTGTGGCTTCGTGTTCACTGAGATAAGAGATGTCTCGCCAACTTTTGTAAGTAGAGTTTGAACTAAGAAGATAGAGTATATCTTGCATATAATGAATTCTCCAGACATCCTAGTAGTATGTTCGAATTAGGTTTGTTTATTAGTCGAGTTGATCTCAAACAAGCTTTTATTTGATTGTGTAGAATGTGCTTTCATTTTAGCTTCTTCTTTTTTAAACGGCAAAATGTTATTAACAAAATTTTCGAACTTAGTTTGTATGTAATTCAAGCTGATCTCAAACTAGCATTAAGGAATTATGAAAAACATGCCTGTCATTTTAGCATGACTTATGAACGGAGGCAGTAATAATATGTGATTTGTGTCACTAGATGTGCCCTCTATGAACTTGTGTTATTCATTCAAGCATTCATTTTATATTTGATACAATAGTCCACATGCATTTTGTCATGCAAAGCCCAACATTTCATCATCTCTTCTTGTAACTGAAAATTAATAAATCTTCTCCGCTGTTGAGAGGCATTGATCTTCGTATGGTCGTGTGACCTTTTGCTGCCATTGCTATAAATAAATTCCCCTAAACCATGAAAATTGGAGGGTCACTCCCTTGTTCCATTAATATGGGCGACGACTCTGGCCATTAGTTACCCCCAGAAAGTGAAAAAAAAAAGCATTTATACTACGGTGACCACATTTGGTTATCGAAAATTTGAGATGATGTTTTGCTGATTTATATCGGTGATGGGTGATTGAGTTTAAGGGCCTTCTTCAGGTATTTTCAGTAGAAATTGTAATATCAAATTAGCATTCGTCAATGTTTGAGTCTTTGGAGGTATAAATACAAACAACTCGTGGCTTGCATGGTATGGACAAATTATTCATGAAATCTAATCTTCTTTTCAGTGCCTAACTTTTTAAACCCTGCAATTAGCTTTACATTAATGAACTTATTTTCTAACGATTTTCTGTCCTCTGCTTCATTTTTCAAATACAGTCCATACTTGCTCAACTGATGTTTTTTATTAGGGATTGGGCACCTCTCCAATAATGTCTTAGATAGTTTAAACTTTCTCCCAATGCAACAGTATCTTACTGGTGAGATACTCTTGTGGAATCTACAAGTATAAGATAGCTCCGGAAACTATCCCAAATAATTACGGTAGACGATCAATTTGGTTTAATAGACGAGCGCCTCATTTATCTCGTGGTCTCCTAAGCCAGTGACAACTCATGTGATTAAGTAGTGTATGTTCTACTTTCATCCTCACCGTGACGGAATCACCAAAAACTAGGATTGAACAGCTTGATAGCGAAATATTGCATACAAACTAGGCATTTTGGATTATATTTCCATAAAATACTTCTTAAGACAAGCTAATACTTGAGTGCAGGCTTACCGATGGCAAGAATCAATCATGATCCTTAACAAGCTACTATGTGCGCAGCGCAGATATCTTGGCAAAGGAAGCTCTTAGTCTCCCACTTGGTTTTATTTTGTTTTTAGTTGTTCTTCCTATTACGTCTTTGAATTTCCATGAAGACTTTGTCCACCCCAGACTTATTCGTAATTCTTAATCTATGCTAGCACCTTTATTACCAAAATAAAATAAAATACTTCTTAAAAAATGTTATATATAGTCTTGATTCCCAAAGTCTTGTTTCCAGAGTCTCTTGGCCAATATCGACCTATCGGTCGCTGTAATTTCTTTGTAAAAGTAATCACAAAGGTTATGGCTAATAGACTAAAAAGCCACTTACAAAAGGTAATATCACCAAACCAATCTACCTTTGTTCCTGGGCGTATGATCCAAGATAATGTATTAGTGGCTCATGAAGCTTTCCACTTCCTGAAATTGAAGAAAAGATTAGATGGTTTTCTGGCGCTAAAACTTGACTTTAACAAGGCTTATGATAGAGTTGAGTGGGATTTTCTTGAGGCTCTTTTGTTAAAAATGGGTTTTCATTCTAGGAGGGTTTAGTGGGTTATGCAGTGCATATCAACTGTCAACTTCTTTGTGGTTGTAAATGGGGAGGCTAGGGTCCTAATCAATCTAGGAAGGGGCTTAAGGCAAGGGGATCCTCGGTCTCCATACCTCTTTGTTTTTGTTAAAGATGTGTTGTCCAACTTAATTTCTTCAGCTAGAGAGGCTAACAGTATTTTAGGGGGACACTGATAAGGACACGGCAGAAGCCAAATTGTAATTTTTTAAGGGGCCAAACTATAATTTTTTTAAAAATTTTGGGTCCAAATTGTAATTTTTTTTAAAAATTTCAGGGTGTCATACTATAATTATTTATTAAATAAAGGGCCCCGGCTATTCGCACCCACAAATTTTCTCCCATAGCCCACTATATTTCGGCAAGTGGTTGTTGAAAATCATAAATAGCATTTCGGTAAATAGTTGTTGAAAATAAGATTATATTTCGGTAACTACATGTCGAAAATATATTCAATTTTCGGTAGACAATTGCCAAACATGCATTTTCGGTAAATAGCTGTTGAAAAAAATATCATATTTCGGTAATTGGATGCTGAAAATGTATCTCAATTTCGGTAACTAACTGTCGAGTCTAATTGAAAATTTTTAACGGGGTGTGGGAGAAAATTTGTGGGTGCGAATAGCGCCGCCCTAAATAAATATACACGTGGCGTGTCCTCCACCGTGTCCATGTCCCAATTTTTATTAAATTCCCGTGTCCCCGTGTCGATCCATCATACTACTCATTGGAACAGTTGGGATAAGATGACTAGATCTAAAGCAGAAGAACTTCAGAGCAATGAATGAAGCCTTCCTTGCTCGTCAAGGGTGGAGACTGCTCCAGCATCTTGATTCTTTTTGGGGTATGATGTTGAAAGGCTTTTTTTTTCCCAACTATACTTTTCTTGAAGCAGGGAGAGGAAGTAGGGCCTCTTGGGCGTGGCTAAGTCTATTAGATGGAAGGGATTTGTTAGTAAAAGGGCTTAGATGGCAAGTGCAGAATGGTGAATCTATTAATTTTTGGGAAAACAAATGGATTCTGTCCTTGAACAACTTCAGGATTGCAACCCCAAAGCCACGGGCTTGTAATATTGATTTGGTGGCCCAAGTGATTGATCAAGACAGAGGGACTTGGAGGAGGGATGTGATAGAGCAGATTGTTTTAGGAAGAAGTGCTTGCAATCACCGCCATGCCTCTTTCACAGTGTAGAAGATATGACACTCTGATCTGGCACTACACCAGAGATGGTGCTTTTTCTGTCAAGTTTGGTTACCATTTTCAGGCCTTACCACTGATTTTCTATCACAAACAGAACTAAATATTAATGAAAACAGGATTACAATTTAATTATCAGTTTAATAGCAAGTTATCATCTACAATAAAATTTAAATTTTAGTCCTAGCTCTATTAAAATGTAAATCAAGTTACGGTTTTCTGGAAAATTACCTCAAATGCGAATTAAAGCCCGGAAGAGTGTCATACAAGGGCCGTAGATTATTGCGGCAGTTCCGAAAACTTGAGGCAGCGCGCGTCCGGTGGCACTCCGTCGGGACCGTACGGCGGCGGCCATACAATCACACACGGCACACACTTTTCACACTCACGGCAAATATTCCTCTTTATTTGGTTGAGATTTAGAGGTGTGAGGGAGGTGTGTGGTGGTGGGTACGGCTGGAGGAGGGTTCGGGTGGTGTGGGGTGGCTACGGTGGTGAACCGAAAGGTGGTGGTGGCGGTTAGTGAAGGAGATGGTGGTGCTGAGAGAGGGAGAGCCGGAGAGGGAGGAGAGGAGAGGTGGGTGTGTTGTATGAGTGTATGGGTGTATGGTGTTGTATACTGTATTATAGAGAGGGAGGAGGATATTGGGGTGAATAATGGAGAGTTAATGGCGTGGGGAGGGAGAACTGCTGATTTTCAGCTGAAAGCAAAGGGGTGGGTGGTGATGGAGTGTGGGAAGAAGTGGAGTTATGAGGTGTAGTAATGACTATAATACATACGTATGTGTGTTTTATTGTTTTCTTTTCTTTTTCTTTTTTTAAACTGGCGGTGGGGGTGACGATGATGGAGGAAATGTGCTGGTGTAGGTAGGAACTAAGAATCATTCTATTTCCACATCCACTTACACACCCATTTATATACATACTTACAATAGAGGTGGAATCCGCACACACTACACATTAAGTGTATGTGGACCCACCTCTATTGTGAGTATGAGTGTGCATATGGATGTGGAGTTAGAATTTTTGAGAAACTAAAGGGAAGGAATTATTTCTTGCGGTCGCAGAAACGTTCCTCATGGGGTTTGGCGGTCCGGTTTTCGGTTTTGAAAAAGTTTTAAAACATTATCATGAGCTAAACAAAATATTTTGAGACTAGCTGTGATCTCGGTTTACAATAGAAAAATCTCGCTGGTCAAAATTTAATTTTTATGCGAATATTAAAACACCCGATTCGAATTTAATCTGACTAAAAAAACTTATTAACTAATTAATCAATTTAATTAAATAAAATAGATTATTAACAAAGAAAATGATTTTTGAAATAATATCAGAAAATTTTTATTTATTAAAAATTTTGGAATATTACATCAACTAAAGGAAGTGGGGTAGCTACGGACTCTGGGATCAGCGCAGAAAAATTACATCAACTAAAGGAAGTGGGGTAGCTACGGACTCTGGGATCAGCGCAGAAAAAGAAGAAAGTGGTCAAAGAGAGGTCTTCTCCGTCATAGGTGGCCTCACTCTCGAGACGGGTCCCCATCGTGGGTTGTTAATGAGTTATTGCAGACAGAATAATGCTACGGACCATGCTCTCAACCCACGCCCAAAAACAGGACGCTGACGTGGACTGGGCCCCACGTCAGCTTAAGCCAAAAAAAAAAAAAAAAAAAAAACAAATTCCTGAATTTTTTTGAATCGGCCCCAAATGAAATCCTCTTCCTGGCGCGAAAATATACCCACGCTTGAGAACAGAGAGACACAGAGAGAGAGAGAGGGGAGAAGGAGGAGAAGGCCAGGCCACCACCACAAGCAACCACCAGCTTCACCTTCACCTCCGGCGAACACTACTGCATCCACCTCCGGCGAACTCGTCGCAAAAATGGACGCACCACCGACGACCACCGAGGTCGAATCCACCACCAAGGTCTCTCTCATCTATATATCTGTGGGTTGTCGATTCAATTCATTCTAACTGGTTCAAACAAGAAAAGAATTAGGGCTTGTGTGAAATAAGGGATTTTTTTGGGTTCAACCCTATCTATGTATTTTTAGTTTCACATTTTACGATTATTTGGGTTCCTTTGATCAGTGATTATTTGATGGACTCAGTTTTTTATTTTTACATTTGAACTAATTAAGCTTATACCCTCATACGAACTAACTAATTAAGGCAAGTGTATAAATGATACTACGTATTGATCCCATTCAGTGTCCGATGCTGCTGCACATTTATTGGAACGATGGGCATGTTGTTGATGCATGTGGTGTGAAAGCTTTTTTGAGGAATGGCAATGCTAGTTTTTGTAGTTCTTTTGGAAGTTTCTATGTATTGATCTTCATGGTAGTTTTGGAGATTCGATATCAATCTGCAATTTTAGTTTTCTTTTGTTTTTTCTCAACTTCTCGTTGGAAGTTTTCCCCTTCTATCCCCTTCTCTTTCTCCCCCTCCCCTTCCTCGATATACCCATTATCGAGTTTGTCATTAATAATATTCTTTCTGTTTTAAAAAAAAAAATGATACTAGGCATTCGTTGTACTCATTTCCTGGTTGATATTTATTTGAAGCTACACTAACATGAATTGATTATTCATATACATATACTCCACGAGATTGACATTTCTTGATTAAAACAAAGAGATACGGTTTCATGGTATTAGTGCTTAATGTAGCACCGAGTGCGTGCTCACACCGATTTATATTCTTGATTTCCGTTGTTTTCAAGGTTCTGGGATAGTGGCTTCTACACTTGATATTGGACATACAATGATATTATGCTTTGCAAACATAAGCTCATGTCATAATGTTTTTATTTTTTAACATGTAGGCGATGTTTCTGTTGCAATCACCATCGTCTTTGATATCGCTAGAGTCTATTCCGTCAGCAATGCCTCCTCGATTGTCGAATCAAGATGAGATAAATACTAATGAGGAAGAGAAGGTATGGAGTGGACACAATGAAGAAGAAGAGGATGTATCGAGTGGTTCTTCAAAAAATGTGTGTGATGAGATCGGTACTAATGAGAATGGAAAGGAGGCAACAGATAATTTTGAACTTATAGTTGAGCAACCGAAGGTTGGAATGATGTTTGATACTCCAAATGAAGCATATTTATATTACTCAAGATATGCTAAAGAAAATGGGTTTGGTGTGGCCAAAAAATGTCACAAAAAGAGAAGAGATGGAACCTTGAGGCATGTAACTTTTCAATGTAGTCGCGGTGGAAAGGCGAGGGTGAGAACAACCAATCCGGTCAAACCACGGCCACAAACAAAAATTGAGTGTCCAGCTCGCCTTAATTTTTCTATATGCCCGGATGGAAAGTGGAGGTTAAATCGGGTTGCCATGGAGCACAATCATGAATATAGCCCGGGAAAGTCTAAGTTTTACAAAAGCAATAGGGTTCTTGATGAACATGTGAAAAGAAAGCTCATTTTGAATGATAAAGCCGGGATTCCGTTGCATAAGACTTATGACTCACTTCAGATTCAGGCGGGAGGACATGATAACCTTCCATATTATCAGAAGGATTGCCGAAATCATTTAGATACTGAACGACGTAAATTACTTGTTGAAGGAGATGCTCAGGCGATGCATAGTTATTTCATGAAGATGAAAGCCGACAATTCTGATTTCTTTTTTGCCATGGATTTGGATGATGATGGTCGACTGAGGAATGTATTCTGGGCTGATGCAAGGAGTAGGGCAGCATGCAAGGAGTTTGGTGATGTTGTGACATTTGACACAACATACTTGGTAAACAGGTATGACATGCCTTTTGCTCCATTTGTAGGCGTCAATCATCATGGTCAGGCGATATTATTGGGATGTGGACTCATTTCTCATGAAGACACCAAGTCATTCTCATGGTTATTTAAGACTTGGAAGACATGCATGTGGGATTGTGCTCCCAAAGCGATTATTACCGATCAATGTATGGCCATGAAGAATGCCATAGAAGAAGTATTCCCTAACACCCGACACCGATGGTGCATTTGGCACATCTTGAAAAAGGTGCCAGAAAAGTTGGGAACTTGCGATGCTTATAAATCTATTTCACGCACTTTGCACAATGTAGTTTATGATTCACTCACAAAAGAAGAATTTGAGGATGCTTGGGAGGTGTTCATCAAAAAGTACGAACTTCAAAATAATGAATGGTTACATGGGTTGTACTTGGAGAGGAATCGATGGGTGCCAGCTTTTGTGAAAGATGTATTTTGGGCGGGAATGTCATCCACTCAAAGAAGTGAGAGTATGAATCATTATTTTGATGGTTACATCAATTCAAAGACAACCTTGAAACAATTTGTGGAGCAATATGAGAATGCATTGGCGAAAAAGGTGGACAATGAAAAGAATGAAGATACGAAAAGTTCACAATCTTACATCCCATGCATAATTGAAGATGAGTTGGAGAAGCAGTTTCATAGTGCTTGCACAAACGCGAAGGCGAAAGAGTTTCAAGATGAATTTGTCGGGAAACTTGGTTGTTCTTTACAGGAAAGAAAAGTAGGTGCTGTTTGGTCGGAGTATGAGGTAAAAGAGTGGGTTACATTCGGAGAAGGAGAAGAGAAAGGGAGAAAACGTGTGTCATTTACCGTTGATTTTAATGGTGAGACCAATGAAGCCAATTGTAATTGTCGTTTGTTTGAGTTTAGAGGTATGGTATGTAGACATCAATTGATGGTATTCCATGATAGGGGAGTTCAAAGGGTACCTGATAAGTATGTTTTAAGAAGATGGAGAAAAGATGTGAAAAGGGTCCACACTAAGATTCGAATCAACTATGCTAACTCATCAACAACAATTGAAGCACGTCGGCACGATAACATGTGCAATCTCTTTAATGAGGTTGCTGATTTAGCGGAAGATTGTCAAGAGAAGTATGCTAAGGTGATGGGACGGTTACGCGAGCTAAAAGAAGAGTTAATTGAATCTTCGGTTGTCTGTGGAAGTAATATGGGTTTGGGTATCCCTAATGATTCCTTTTCACTTGGAGATGAATATCTACCTTCCAAAGAGAGTAGGAACATCCTTGACCCAGTACCTCTTCGTCGAAAAGGAAGACCACCATCTAAAAGAAAGCAAGGTGTTGTTGAAAAAATTTGTAACAAAAAAAGACAACAAAAAAATAAGACATTGTCTAACGAAAAAGCGAAGGTATAGCTTTTTTTTCATTTGTTGCTTACTTGTTAATATAGACATACATATTTTGGATGAATGCTTACTAGTTATATTCTTGTACTAATTTCAGGTGGTTGAGGATAATGCCGATGGCCATGTATTTGGAACACAAGAAAATGTCGTAAATATGAATGTAAGAAACTTTTTTTTTTATTGCTAAGTTCCTTCTATAATTCATTTATTAAATTCTATGTTTTTTTCTTGGGCAGAGTTACCCAAGCTATATGGGGCAATTAATGTGGTCAAATATGATGCCTTACAATATGCAACCAAATATGGCACAAGGCGGAACTATCCTCCCACTTTCTCCAACTTTATGTCCAACTGGAACAGGTTTTGACCAATTTTTCAACAACTTCCAGACTTCACAAAGTAACATGTCAAGTTTACTAAATACTCATGTTTGGAGAGGACAATCAAATATTATGGGTACTCAAGTTTGGGGAGGAGGACAAGCAAGTTATTTGGAAAGTCAAGGACAGGGTTGGGGAGGAACACAACAAAGTTCTACAGAAATGATGAATGCAAAAGATAACGGTGGACAATAGAAAACTTATTTGTGTATCTTGGTGTGTCTTTATTTTGATGAGTATCCTAGGTGTCTCTTTCTTTTGGGTTACGGCTTAGGGTTGGGAGTATGTTGTTGCTGGTTGTAGTGAAGGAAACACATGATTGAAATTAAAAGATTACAGCTTTGTTTCTTCCATATTTTGTTTAATGAAAAAGATGCCACGTTCAATGTTGGTGATAATTGTGTATGCATTTCAATTTTTAGTTTCTGGAAATTTAATTTTCTATCATTTTAGTTTTGAGTTTAAATGTTGGTAACACTTCATGATTAGGTGCTGAAAATTGAGTTCATTGAGTGCTGAAACTGAGTTTCAGTTTTGAGTTGTAGAGTGATGGAAATTGAGGTTCTGAAATGGCCTTGTATCGTGTCCGTTTCCGTGTCGGATACGGCTCTGTGTCCAAGACCACAGACTTTAGTTTTGTTTGCAGCAATTGCTAAATTAACAAAGAGGACTTGTTAAGTTAAGACCACTTTACTTCTTGTTAAGACAAATTGCTATTTGTAGCATCAAGGAGCAACCTTGTGGAAGCAATATTATAACTTGCGGACACAAGCTAGATAGGTTCTGGAATAATTTGGGCAGCACCTCCCCTAATTTTTGTCCTAACCCGACGTCTCGCGTCTTATTCAGTACAACAAGACAACATCATATTACGCACAAGCCCACGCCGGGCATTTTTCATCCTAATTACCAATCACAAAGCCAAAGTCATAAAATCTTAAGCCGAAGTCAAAATCATCCAGCACATTTATTAGAACAATAAGTGTAATACATTGTCTTCCGGATACAAAAACCATTATAAGGGCATTACATTACATTTGTCCTCTCCCTTAAGCTTCAAGCAAAAGAAAAGGAAAAGAACTACTGCTACCACCCTCACTATCATCCTCTAGCGAACTATTGGATGCCATAATTACAATTGAAGTAGATACAAAATCTGAAATCACTAAAGGTCTTCAAGCATATCTCGAGTAAGAACTTCAGCAATCCAGCACAGGAACATCCAAATCAAAGCAGCATCAAGGGAGAGCATATAATCCACAAGCTTAACATAACAGAACCAAAGTGGTAGCACAGGCACGAAAAATCCATAAGCTTCATGTGGTTTCCAACATAGACAATCCAGAAGCATAGAACATAAAATCCGCAGGACCAGGCAGCAAAAGAAAAGCATGAGATTGCAGCAAAAATAGGACTATCAAATCCATCGCAGTAGCAAGAGCGGAGAGAACCAAGAGGTGTTTCTTTCGAGATTGTGATGTCTTGGAATTGCTACATGCTTTCCTGCAATAATAAAGGAGCGCAATTAAAAGTTTCCTTTCAATAGATAATAAAGCATAATGTCAACGAATAAAAACTTTTCCTCTTGTTTCTTCTTTTTTCCTTTTTTTTTTTAGGAAGACAGAATGATAGTGCTGCATGAACACCTACTGAAGCAAGTTATACACAACACTACACTCAGTAGCATATTCAAGGAAAAAAACTAACTTGCTTTGTGACAGAAAAGGCCAAGCATGAAACATACTAGCAGTAATTGGTCAAAAGTTTGAGATTTGGGTATGACTAAATAGCTCATTGGGATGTCTTTGGGAACCATTAGAAACCTGCATGTCACCTACAAAACATTATTCTTGCACCAAATTCCAACTTGCAAAGATTGAATTTCCTAACTTTCAATTGATGCAAGAATTTAAAACTCATGTATTGAGTTTCGAAGAAAGTAGAACAGGTTGGCAACATTAATTAGTGCTGATTGAAAGCATTTCAAAAGGAAAACTTCACTACTGCAACCAAATTAACCAGCAAGAAAAGCACTCCACTATCTCCACAAATTTTTAATTTTCAGAGCAGTACCTGCAATATTTAGATAAAAAACAACCACTTTCAAATATTCAAGCAACAAAATTCTAATCGCGTGGTATTTCACGGGAATCGACAATATTGAATGCCATCAATCAGTTCGACAAGCATGGTTCAAAAGCCAAAACCCAACTGAATAAATGATAATGACCAAACCAAAATTTTGCACCCAGAGCCATCAAGGACCATTCACTTCAGACTGTTGAGATGCATATAAGGAAGGAGAAATCTGGTACAGGTTAGGGTTTGAAACAAAAAAATCCCCAATTTAACAAGCCCTAATTTTTTTTGGTTTGAACAAGTTATATACAGTCGACTGAAATTGTAGGTGCCAATGACAACCCACAGAGAGAGAGAGAGAGAGAGAGAGAGAGACCTTCGTAGTAAGTAATGGCGTCGGTGCTGGGCTCAAGCGATTTTCGCCGCTGGTGGTCGCCGGATCAGAGGTGGAGGTGAGGCTGTGGTCGCCGGTGGTGCAGGTGAGGTTGGTGGTCGCCGGTGGTACAGGTGAGGCTGGCAGTCGGCCTCCTCAGTCCTCGTCCTCTCTCTCTTTCTCTCTGTGTTCTCCGCGTGAGGAGTTTCGCCAGGAAGAGGATTGTTTCATTTGGGGGCCGATTAAAAAATTTTCAGGAATTTGTTTTTTTTTTTTTTTGGCTTAAGCTGACGTGGGGCCCAGTCCACGTCAGCGTCCTGTTTTTGGGCGTGGGTTGAGAGCATGGTCCGTAGCATTATTCTTGCAGAATAAGAAATCTTAAATCCTCCAACTGATGTGCATTGTCAGCTTGGATGATAGCGTCAATGGCACCATTGGCACTTCTTCAAACAAATATAGTAGGTTGAAGCCACATCACCTAAACAGCAGGAGCTTCAGCTTTGTGAAAAAGATTTCAGTAGCAAGTGAGTACCACGCTGTGTCCGTTTAACGCATCCGAGTCGTTTATTATGTTTTTGGACGGCTCGAATTTGAAGTGAGAAAAAGGAAAGAGAAAGTGTAGGGATGAGAGGAAAGAGAAGGTTTCAATCCGAGTAGTCCAAAAGTATATTGGACGACCCGACTATACTGAGCAAAAACCATGTGCGATATAACCACCGGACACCGAAAAATTTCTCAAACCTTGGCTCTAGTTTGATAGTGCACCCTTTATCCGGGAAGCCAGACCAATTCCCTCTGCGTTTGTAATGGTGGTACTCCTCCCTTTAATTAGTTCTTTTTTCCGGCCAACTACACGTGTTTTTTTGCAGTTTACTTTTCCTAATATTCTCAAGAATAAAAAAGAAGAATTTACTTCCTTTTTTTGAAGGGCTTTTGAGTTTATTTCAAAGATTAAAAAAAAGATAGTAAGGTTGTGGTAGGGTTCCACCAAGGTCAGTTCTGCATATTTTTGTTGAATCTCTTTTATCAAAACAATTTAAAGCTGTATACTTTAGTTTTTCCACGCTACAAATAAATTGAATAGGAAATTTTTTTCCTTTTTGATTACGTTTTGATCATAATTTTATATTTTTTAGATTTCTCTTATCATTACGAAATAATAATTCATAAAAAATTAACGAAAAATTAACAAAAGCAAAAGAAATTACATAAAAACAAAAAAATAAGTCACGTGGCTTATTAAGCCGAACAACCACTTTAGTCTCCACCATGTGCTTACAATCCCTCTCAATGCTAACCAACCAATAAAAATAGTACCTGAAATTAATGCTAAAGTAGAAGGGCCCGGTTCTCTTCACATAATTTTTAACACAATTTTTGACACTATATCTCAACCATTGAAATGAATGGCTGAGATTTAGAGTCATTGCGGTTGGAATTCTATATTGGAGAGCTTGAAATTCGGGGTTCCAATCGTAGCCGTGCCCATGCACCATGACCAGCCCTTCAATGCGAAATTGGTGGAGGCGGTTGGGTTCGGTGCGGAGGTGAAGAGAGATGAGAATAGGAGGCTGGATAGAGAAAACATAGCACAGGTTATAAGGAAAGTGGTGGTGGATGAAGAGGGCGTGGATGTAAGAAGTAAAGCAAGAGAATTTAGTGAGATTATAAGAAAGAAAGGAGATGAAGAAATAGATGGATTGGAAAAAGAGTTGGTGCAACTTTGCAGCACCGAGGGAAAATTACCTGAAAATTGAAACTCACAATTCAAATTGCGAAATGCAAAAATAATTAGGCTCCAAACAGGCCATATATATGGACAGTGGATTATAGACTTTTGGACTATAATCTATTTTAAGATATAATGGGACTACCCATGTTTGGTGTAACCATTTGTTACACCACAAAAACAAAGAATTGACGAGAAGAAAATCTGAAAAAATTCGAGAGGCCAATGAGAAGAAAACCTAACAAAATTTGGGCAAATCCGTTCTGATTAAAAAAGGCTCGTTAATTTGTTCGTTGTCTTCTCCACAAATTGAAAATAAACAGGTTAATACCTACATGCATGAAAATCAATGGGTTCTTTCCTTTTTCTTCCAGATGCACAATCCATGGAAAACCCCTACTGAAAATGATAAACACAAGATTATAAAAGATGAAATTCCGCATGAAATTGCGAAATTACGGTCACAATCCACGAAAACAGTGTAATCATGTGTGTTTTTTTACTGGTTGTGGATCTGTGTTTTTACATTTGTGTGTGTGTGGGAGAGAGAAAGAGGGGGCGGGGGAATTGAGGTCGCCGGAGAAGAAGGAGCCGGCTGGAGTTGGGCTTGGGAAACGTGGAGGTGTGTGGTGGGGAAGGAGGGAGGGAGGGAGGGAGAGATTAGGTGAGGAGATAATGAGGGAGGTGAGAGAATACTCTAATCTGAGCCATTGAAATAAATGGCCAAGATATTGTGTCAAAAGTTGTGTTAAAGATTGTGTGAGGGGAACTGATAATAATTATTCTGCTCATTTTAGATTAAAACCCGGCCATATTAAGAAAATTAAACAAGAATTTTCCCAGCTTGTGTGTGGAGAGAGAGAGAGCGAGAGACTTTCGTAAAGGCTGTTGTTACCTCAAACAAGCCTTTGCATTAAATGTTTTTACCCAGGTTAAAAGTATCCGCAATGCTATAATCAAAAGTAAAAAGTTTTAAAATTAACAATGCTGATGCAAATATGATTCACAATACTATAATCAAACTTAACAACCTCCTTAAAAATAATCAAATTTTGAGCTTTAAATAACCAAAACAAGCAACCTTTTGATAATAATCAAATTTAATAAATTCTACATATTCTCAATTAAATACACCAATTATTATACAAAAATGTTCTATCTCTCTTCCTTTTTCCTCTGTGTTTCTTTTTGAACAATATTTTTGGGGAAAAAATATTTTAATAATTTTTTTTAGAAAACAATTTTTTAAAAATAGTTTCTTTCCAAAAAAAAGTTTCAAAAACTATTTTCCATTTCTAGTAAATAGTTTTTATTAGTTTCAAAATTATTTTTAGATAAATTATTTTCTACTATTCACGATTTTTAGTTTTTTATAATTTGAATAGATGATGTGATAAATTTTGATTATATTATTGTAGATATCTATATTGCTAACCTTAACAATCTCTTAAATGAATAATCTAAAGCTGATGTGGAAATTTTTGGTTATCAATTTTTGATTATAGCATTGTGGATACTCTAATAGGTCCCCTCTATGCAAATTTTTTTGCTACTCCATCTTTTTGCCACTATCTTTCTAGTTATTCTTTTTCTAATTCCTAGTATTTGATTTAGGTTAAAAATTGTATGTCCTCTTTAAAGTTGGGTTAATATTAAAAAAATAAATCCAACTTGGAAAAAAATTAAACGAAAAAAATTAAAGATGGAAATGATAGTATTTTAGCTTTATTGTCGTCTTATATTAATTTTTTTTCACATTTATTCTATATTTTTGTACTTTTCTAATTTTTCTCATCGAGACAAACGATGTGACCTAATTCTAATTCTAAATGTAAATTATATTTAATGTTCCTCATATAGGATATGACGATGATAACCCAAAATTAGAACATAATGTATGATTGAGATAATTTTTTTAATAAAGAACAAAATTTTATTAGAACTCAACAAATGGTACATTAAGAGAAGTCAAACACGGGCCATAGAGGTTGAGGCACTATAAGAGGCCAAAGTAAAAGAAAATAAACTAAAAAAATACATTCAATGAAAATTGAATGAGTCCAAACTAGACCAGCTTCCAGACTATAGATAAAAGAGATCCAAAACACCCCCCCCCCCCCGCCACACAAAAAAAAAAAAAGAGAGATCCACAATGATCAGCATCGATCAACAACATTCAAAGTATCCCATACTCCACTTCCAGTAACAATTTCGATGGGTCAAGCTCCTGTCCAGTTCCGGTCAGTCGGCCATTTCCAGCGAACATCGATTTTTTTCAATGATCGGATTCGTTCATATTTTAGATCTCGTCGAGATGCATAACCATGCCAAAAATCATGTCCATTGGATATATTTCAATACACGATCAGAATCCGACTATTTTGAAAAAATACATACCCGCACTGGATTGGAACCCATCTCATCCATTTGTCCAAAATAAATGTGTTCCGATTGTGCATTAAACGATTTCCGATGGACATGATTTTTAGCATGGTCATGCATCTCGACGAGATCTAAAATATGAACAAATCCGATCATTGAAAAAAATCAATGTTTGCCGGAAAATGGCCGACTGGCCGGAACTGGACTGTAAAGAATACTGGACAGGAGCTTGACCCCAATTTCGATGCACACCCTGTTGTTTCCTTGGAAATTGAAACTCTATTCTCCATTTTATTTCCATTGTGCGTGGGCTTCACCAAAAGATGTAAATGTGTATGATTATATAATTATAAGTCGCGCTAATAGATGCCTCCATGGGCAATAATTTAGGTGCAATAAATGTACTTAAATATATGAGTTGTCTTTATGGGTACTCACAAAGCATCATTTTTTACTACTATTTTATAAACTACCCATAAATGTTTGCAATATTTTTTTCTAATGACAATGTTACCCTTGATAGTTAGATGAAATTATAACGAAATGGATTTTAATATATGCACGTATAGACTTCTAGCACTAAAAAGTTTCATCTTCTTCTTTTTCCGATGGGAGTAAAATTCAAGTGGGCAATCACTGTCTGTAGTTCACTATCAGTCAGTGTATCATAAAAAAAAAAAAAAAAAACTGAGAAAACAAGTTTCTTATGGAGTAATAAATATGGAAAATCAAATAATTGGATGGTAACTACAAACAATTAATTGAATTAACTCATAAGTCTCAACTCTCAAAGTCTAAAAGAGGGGGAAAAAAAATCCAATAGCATAGCAACCGTCCAAAACTTGAGATAGGAAAAATGAGAATTGACCCAAAAACTCCAGTTTTTTAAAGGTGTCTTTACTTCACGGCGACAAAAGAAGTCTCATCTTTTAGATTCTCCATTTTATTTTATTTTTTGTGATGAAAGGACCTTTTCGGATGGCAAAACCATGGCATATTTTTTGTAAAAAAAATAAAAATGAACGCCTCCTCTTCACTAAGAAAACATTGTCCTGAAATACTCACTCCGTTCGGATTTAATAGACCTTTTTTAGAGTTCATGTCATTTTTCAATCGATTATATCTTTCAATTTATAATGTTTTACGTGATTTCGAAAATATTGTATTATAAAATTAATCGAGATCAATCAAACAAGATCTATATTCGATATAAAATTCATTACGGATTCAAAGATATAACCTATTTTTTAGCTGGTTAGAATATAACTAGGGATAATTAAATCCGGACAGAGGGAGTAGCTTAAAGTCATTTTCCAAAAAAAAAAAAAAACTTTCCAAGTAACTCTTAAAAAAAAAGGTATGGAGATGTAGAAGAAAACATTCATACCTTAGTTTGCTTGGTGGCATAGGTAGAATTCATTTGGTTGGACAGTAGGCATAGCACTGCATAGATAGAATTCATTTGGTTTGACAGCAAGCGTATGAGGTGCTTGGTTGAACCTTGAAAAAAAGTATTTTTGAAGTCTCGGAGAAGAAAAAAAGAAAAGAAAAGTGGTGGGTTCCACTTTTTCCATTTTCATCATTTAAAATACTTTTAAACTTCTTTTGATAAAATGATTTATATTCTCAATGTAGTTATTACTCTCTCCGTCCATTTTTAAATGTCTCGTTTCGTAACTCCAACTTATTAAGAAAATATATTATTACATTTTTTACATCAACTTTTACCTTCACTTTCTCTATTTACCCTCTATGGAGATATCATCATTACATTTTTACTCACTAACTTTTCAAAATAGAATCTACTTTTAAGAGCAAAATGGAAAATGTATCAATTTTCACCCACTAACTTGACAAAATGAACACTTGTTAAGGAATAGCCCAAAATGAAATACTAGATTTTAAAAAGGGGATGGAGGGAGTAATATATCTGGAAATGAGTATAACAAAATGAAATAAATCTACTTACACATGTGCCCCAAGGGGAACCCAGATCCCCTATCCAACCCCAACTCGGACATGGGCCTGTGCGATCCTTTCTCGACCGTTAATCACGCAAATTAATGGCTGAGATGTGCCAAGCCAAAACTACGTTGTTTTGGAGCAAAAAATGCTCGGCACATCTCAGCCGTTGCCAAGCCAAAACGACGTTGTTTTGGAGCAAAAAGTGCTCGACACATCTCAACCATTGATTTACAAGATCAATAGCCGAGAGAGGGTTGGACAAGCCCGAGAGAGGGTTGGACAAGCCCTCGTCCAGACTGGGGGTCGGACAACCCCAGGGGCACCTTTAGAATTTGCCTAGGGAAAAATTCAAAATACCCCCCAACCTATACACCCAAATTCAATTAGACTCCCAACCTTTTAAAAACTTTAATTTTACTCCCAACGTTATATTCCGTTAATCAAAATGCCCCCTTCCGTCCAAATTACTAACGGATTCCGTTAAAGGCTCCGTTAAATAGTGTCCCGATGGAATTTCGATGATCTGAACCGTTCAATGTGTTCAAAACGTGATTTTAAGGGTATCCGAGAGAAATCAGCAAAAAAAATGATCAGGAAGGGCTTCATCTGAACAGTTTTTTATTAAACGGTTCAATAAAAAACTGTTCAGATGAAGCCCTTCCGATCTTTTTTTTTTACTGATTTCTCGCGGGTACCCTTAAAATCATATTCTAATCACATTGAGCGGCTCAGATCATCGAAATTCGATCGGAAAAGGGGAGGTACATACCGAAGCAAAATCCGGACGTCCGTACTTGAATAAAATCCGGATCGATCCACACCTCCCCTTTTCCAATCGAATTTTGATGATCCGAGCCGCTCAATGTGTTTAAAACGTGATTTTAAGAGTACCTGCAAGAAATCAACAAAAAAAAAATGACCAGGAAGGGCTTCATCTAAATAATTTTTTATTGAATAGTTCAATAAAAAACTGTTCAGATGAAGCCTTTTCCTATCATTTTTTTTGTTGATTTCTTGTAGGTACCTTTAAAATCACATTTTAAACACATTGAGCGGCTCGGATCATCGAAATTCGATCCGAATACTATTTAACGGAGCCTTTAACGGAATCCGTTAGTAATTTGAACGGAAGGGGGCATTTTGATTAACGGAATATAACGTTGGGAGTAAAATTGAAGTTTTTAAAAGGTTGGGAGTCTAATTGAATTTGGGTGTATAGGTTGGGGGGTATTTTGAATTTTTTCCATTTGCCTATTAACGATCAAAAAATGCCATTGCCCCGAACTTCGAATTTTGTGAAAGAAGAAGAAGAAAAGCCTGGAGTACACGTTGCCCCACCACACCACCACATAGTTGGAGGGAGAGAAGGTGCATATCTTGAAATCCATACCCAGAACATAAACAAATGCGCATCACTCTCTTCTCTCTGCTACTCTTTTAACATCTGAGTAGTCACTTTCTCTCTGTATATATATAAGCAGTGTGGTAATGGTTCCAAGGACTTTTAAGGAGATGTCCAAAAAATCTACTTCCACTCTACCACCTGTGAGTGGTGGCGCGTACTTTAACGTGGTTCCTTGATTGTGATCCATGAAATCTGGAGAGAGAGACAGGAATAGTCGATGTCCCCTGATTGTGATCCATCCTCTTAACTAAAGAAAGATTTTAGACTTTAGAGTATACTAGTACTGGGTTAGAGAGTGGATTTTTTTCAACATAACAAATACTTCATCTTCCCAATTCTATTGTCCCTCGTCTTATTCAAACTGGCTAAAAACTAATTATAATTTTTAATTAGTTATATCGATTATTTGCAATATGATTTTTATTTGATAGATCTTAATGAGCTCTTTTAAACGGTGCTTTCAAAATCACCTAAAACTTTATAGATTGCAAGATATAATCAATTGAAAAATGACACTAACTCCCAAAAGGAACAAAAGAATTGGAACAGAGGTAGTAGTAAGAAAAATAGAGTGGGGGCCAGTGTGCTTAGGTCCTAACCGAAAATTGACCATGTGCATATTTTCATCTGTCCCGCTATTGTCCGCCTAATAGGTGAAGTTTTAAATTCCATGCTTGCGATACATTACTAATATTACTGGCCCTATGTCCCATTCCATGCACTGGGTAACGGAAAAAATTGCGCTGAAATTTGTTCATTGTTTATCGAATCGGACACAACGTTCGTAGTTAAATAGTATATATCCAAGTACAAATAAAAAAGCGGATAAAAAAAAAGTACCAATAAAAAATAAAAAATTATAAAAACAAAACAAACAAAAACAGAAAAAAAGAAGTGTATTTCCATTTCCATTTCCATTTACCTTACATATATTAAGAAAAATCAAAATTTCACCCCACGACCCACCCCACCCGACGGTCCACGTCCATCTTTTTCCCCCCATAAACATACGTGTAACTGCCAAGCATGATTTAGGTTTTAAAAATTCTAAATTTTGAAAAAAATTAGGATTTGAGATTTAATTTGATGGTTGGAGAGTAGTCACTACATTTGCATAGAATTTGATACATAAATTCTCCATAATCATTTTTTCGTTAAACCCTGTGATAAAATCAAACACAACAGTGAAAGAGGGATTAAGGGAATTACGTACACAAAATAAGCCAACATTTAATCATCTTACGCAGGGGTGAGTTCATTTTGGTTTGAGTAGTAGATGAGCATTGAAACCAAATATCGTAGTAGATTGAGCAGTCACTTTAATTTGGTGTAGTTCTTGTAGTTTGTGAACACGGCCTTTATTTTAATCAAAATCTAGCGAACAAAAAAGTAAAAACACCATTAATTAGAAATGGGAATGTGAGAAAAGGTAACACGACAAGATGGAGAATCTATCAAAAACAACTCACAAGCCTCTAAAGTTCGAACACTCTAATTCTGTGATTGTGTTTGCTTTGTAGTTGCTGGTTCGAACTTTAGAGGGTAAGTTATGAGATTCATACTTGCCCAAAAAAAAGTTATGAGATTCATGGTTTTTTTTGAAGTTGTTGATGGTTTCCACAGGGAGTTACGAATTTTGAATTGTTGACGCCGTTCGGCTAAATAAATCAATTGACTTATTTTTTTGTCCTTATTCAAATTTTTTTCGTATTTGTTAGCTTTTCGTCAATTTTTGGAGATTATTGTATCGTCATGACAAAAGGAATCTAAAAAGTAAAAAATTACAATCGAAACATATTTTTTTGAATAAAGATAAAAATAAGCCAATAAGTCAATATTTTCGTTTTTATTTTAAAAAAATTGGATTTCGATCATAATTTTTTATTTTTTAGATTTCTCTCGTCATGACGATGCAATAATCCCCAAAAAATTGATGAAAAACTAATAATTACGAATTTTTTTGAAAAAGAATAAAAAAATAAGCCAATTAACTTATTTAGCCGAACATGTTAATAAACTAATCCCACAGCTTTTATCTAGTTGCATATGTCTCCCTGCTACATTACCTTCTGACGGATTAGGCACACTACCAATTTACCATTCGACAAAATTCAAACACTCACTTCTCTTCTCTCCTCCAAAAGTAATTACAATCACTCCACATCATGTGCGAAATGTGTTTTGATGACACCTTTTTACCTAATTTTGAGTAGCAACAAGACTGTTGAATCTATATGCTTTTAGGTCAATCTAAGGGTAGACATGCTTTTTCGATTACGAGAAGATTAACATTGGATATATAGTTTTAAATTCAAACTATATTACTGCGAATGAGAACTCAACTCCAAAAATCACTACATGGACATTGGTTGAAGAAATGTCTTCTAATGTTTTACCTCACATATATAGCGAAATATGAAAATCTATGCCATATAGAATCTCTCCTTGGACAATGGTTTGGCCCCTATGGATACTCATGTCTTAAGGGTGAGGAGGACCAAAACCATCACGTGCGGGTCCAAATAGTCGGGCTGCTTGTGCTTGGTCAAGTTCGGTCACTAGATATGGCTAGGTAATGGGTATATAAATTTTTTTTAAAGAAAATATGGAATACAACATTCAAATTTCGCTAAGAGTAAAAATATTCAAATTTGCAGCCGGTGAGGTTACCTTGGCATGTTCACCTTTCAATGGTCAGGTCTTTTACTGTTTAGACGTTCTGAATACCTTCTTCTTCCTATATATGAATTCTCTATCTATCTTTTTTGGCGTTGAATTTTTCAATTAATTTTTCTAGCATTTCGTGATCAAGTCTGATTTTCTTGTCACTTGAATATAGTTTTGGTTGAACAAGTCACAATAATTACAGTGCTATATTTTCATTGTGAAGGCAACCATTATAAGGACACAAACGTTTAAGGTCTAGTAGCACCATATACATATATATATATATATATATATATATATATATATATATAGTGAGGTACAAATTTGTCTTAAGAACATAATGTGATTTATTAGCTTCGGTCTTTTTGTTTTTCTTGTAACTTCGATCAAATTCTCGCCATTGATTGAAATATTTCTATTTTCCTTTACATGTATTTATGATTACATATCTCGCATTGTGAAGTTGACCAAGTACTTGTACAGTTGTACCAACATTCTTGATCCTTCAACACATTGGCCTTAGCTCAACGAGAGGGTTTAGGATTGATGAAATAAAGCAAGCCGGTAAGAGTAAATTATGTGCTTAAAACTATACCGACTGAGACAGGGAAAAAAACTGAATGAACCGTGACTAAATAACTCGTAACGCTTACATTGTTTTGTGACCTCTTATCTCATAAGTTAAGGCCATGCTTTGTTCACCATATTTGTCCTTTCCTAAATCTCGATCACCCTGGCCACATGGCACCAAGTGGCAACCTTTTTATCTGCTGACAATGTCTTCTTGTCTCATCTCCACCTACTTGTTTATTTGTTGGATAAACTGTGATGGAGGATGCATTTGAGAGGGAGAAAGAGAAAGGCTTTCTTATTGATTAAGTCATGTTCAATTTGTGCTCTAGATCGGTGTTTGAAAGATACGAGAAGGCTTGACACTAATTTACCTTGTTGGGAAAGTTTTATTAGCATGAACTCTAAAAAAGTGAACCACTTGACCCAATTTTTTTTATTTTTATTGGTGAAAGTAACAATTTATTAGGAATTTTGATAAGAGTACGCCAAAAAAGAGAAAGGAAATTCAACCAAAGTTGGATTAAAGGGCAAAACCGTACAGGGGCATGACGTCCAAGCACCTAAAGGCCTCAAAAGCCTAGATTAAACAATACAACTCAAACATACGTATTTTTGTTCTTTAAGTGCAGACCCCACTTCTTTGATAGCACTTTGAACATCCTCCTTTTTCTCAGGCCAAAAAGCCAAATTTGAAATTAAAGCAAAAAAACAAAGAAACCTAAAAACTTAGCCCACAAAAGTGGGCTAGGCCCAAATTATTCTAAGGCTAACGAAATTAATATGTACACCCTCGAGTTAATAAAATCATGAGAAAATACCAGGCCGGTCCCAAGTTTCCCATTCATAGCCCATCAGCTCCTTTTCTCCACAAGTTCAATTCCCACCAAGTCCTCCAACCGTGATTTACTTGTCTGCCCCGACTTTACTCCCCTCTGTCTCTCTCTGTCTCTAGATATTCAGAAAGTTCAACTCGAACGGTGATGGCAAGATCTCCGCCTTGGAGTTCACGGCGGTGCGGAGGAGGAGGTCGGCCGCGTGATGGCGGAGATCGACAAGGACGGCGACGGCTTCATCGACCTCCGCGAGTTCACTGAGTTCCACAGAAATGGAGCGTCATCGTCGCCGGACGCAACAAACAAGGAGCTTCGCAACGCGTTCGACTTGTACGACAAGAACGGTAACGGGCTGTTATCGGAGCTGCACGCAGTGATGAAGAGCCTGGGGGAGAAGTGCTCCCTCGCCGACTGCTCAAGGATGATTGCCTCCGTCGACGTCGACAGCGACGGGTGTGTTAACTTTGAGGAGTTTAAGAAGATGATGAAGGTTTGATTAATACACCAATTAGTAGTGCTTGGAAAATAAAAATAAGGTAAATTTTTGCTGAATGAAAATAATTGATGAGTTGAATCATCGGAAGTTGAAGCACCGATAAGAATTCGGTGATTGATGAAGGTGGGATATGGATTTGTGGGTACAGTAGGGGTAGTGAAACAAGTGGCGTTTGTTGAGCGTGGCGCTTGTCATTACTAGTAACTCTTTATCACCCCTTTTTCTTTGTAAAGTTTGAAATAGTAATGGACATGCATCCTTTTTTACGAATTTTTAAGGTTGATTTTATGAATTTTTGTGGTTTATTTTTTATTTTTTGTGGCTCATTTTAGTTTTGGGTGTACGATACTCCATTTACGAATTCTGTGGTAGAAAAAGATGGCTCAAAGTTTGATTTTTGTTTGGTGTTGTATCCAGTTGTTGTGATGTTGTTTAGTGTACCAATTTTGTCAATTAACACTGTTTTAAAACTGTTAATTAACTACCATCACCACGCCGCCACCACAATCACCACAACGCCGCCGCCGCTACCACAATGACTACCACCACCACGCTGCTGCCACCACCACCACCACCACCACCACGCCTCCACCATCACCATCACCACCACCACCACCATCGCCACGATTAACAATGTTAAATTCTGTCTAAATTTACGTTTAACAGTGTTAACTCCTATCTAAATTTACGATTAACAGTGTTAACTTCTGTCTAAATCTAAGATTAACAGGGTTAATCTCAAAGGAGATCGATCGGAGATGGAACGGCCGGAGGAGGAGTAGTTGGCGGTGGAGTTGAGACTGGTGGAGGAGTGGCCGGTGGTGAGGCTAAGACCGGCGGAGGAGTAGCCGGTGGTGGCAGCGTGGTGGTGGTGGTTTAGAAGGTTGTATGGGCCAAAGGGTATTAACATTGTTAATTGGGGTGTGAATTTAGACGAAAATTAACACTGTTAATTTAGACAAAAATTAACACTATTAATTGTAGTGGTGGTGGTGGTTTAGGAGGTTGTATGGACCAAAGGGTATTAACATTGTGAATTGGGGTGTGAATTTAGACGAAAATTAACACTGTTAATTTAGACAAAAATTAACACTATTAATTGTAGTGGTGGTGGAGTAGCGGTAGTGGTGGCGGCGACGTGGTGGTGGTGGCTAGATCGTCTCAATCGTCTCTCTCATTGTGGTGGCGGTGGTGGTGGAGTGGTGGTGGTGGTGGTTTAGGAGGTTGTATGGGCCAAAGGTATTAACACTGTTAATTGGGGCGTGAATTTAGACGAAAATTAACACTATTAATTGCAGTGGTGGTGGCGACCTGATGGTGGTAATAGCGACGTGGTGGTGGTGGTGGTGGCTAGATCATCTCGATCGTCTCTCTCATTGTGGTGGCGGTGGTGGTGGTGGTGGTGGAGGAGTGGTGGTGGCAGCATGGTGGTGGTGGTTTACGAGGTTGTATGGGCCGAAGGGTATTAACACTGTTAATTGCGGTGTGAATTTAGACGAAAATTAACACTGTTAATTTAGACAAAAATTAACATTGTTAATTGTGGTGGTGGCGGCGGTGGTGTTGTGGTGGTGGTGGCGGTAGTGGTGGTGGTGGCGGCGGCGGCGACGTCGTGGTGTAGGAGGTTATATGGATCAACTGTTAATTAACACTGTTAATTGTGGTGTAAATTAACTCTGTTAATTTAGACAGATATTAACATAGTTAATTATGGTGGTGATGGTGGTGGTGGTCATTGTGGTGGCAGTGGCGGTGGTGGTGGTGGCGTGGTGGTGATGGTGTTAGTGGTGATTGTGGTGGCGGGCATTGTGGTTGCGGTAGCGGCGTTGTGGTGGTGGTGGTGTAGGAGGTTTTATGGGACGACTATTAATTAACACTGTTAATTATGGTGTGAATTTATATGAAAATTTACACTATTAATTTTGACAAAAATTAAAGCTGTTAATTGTGGTGGTGGTCATTGTGGTGGTGGTGGTGGTGGTGATGGTGTTGGTGGAGTGGTGGTGGTGGTGGTTGTGATGGCAGCGTGGAGGCGGTCATTGTGGTAGTGGTGGCGGCGGCGTGGTAGCAGAGGTGGTGGTAACGACATGGTGATGGTGGTGGTGGCTGCAGCGGCCGTGGTGGAGGCCTGGTGGTGGCAGTGTTGTGGTGGTAGCGGTGGTGATGGCAGTGACATGGTGGCGGTGGCTGTGGTAGTGGTGGTGACATGGTGGTGGTGGCGGCGGCGTGGTGGTGGTGGTGGCGGTGGCCATCGTGGTGGTGGCGACGTTGTGGTGGCGGCGTGGTTGTGGTGATTGCAGCAGCGGCGTCGTGGTTGTGATATTTTTCTCTCTCTCCAATCGCCTTTTTTTTTTTTATGAGGGATTTTTTTTGTCAACAAAATATTGAAGAGGACTTACTAGGCTATGGACCTTTTGGGCAGGACCTAGTGGGCTATTCTTCACCCAAGGAGGACCGGCTAGGAAGTTCCTCTAAAATCATTACATACTCGTTCAATAAAACTTAATAATTGAAAAGACATCGGCCAAATCCCAACTCCTGCTTGTTTAATTATTCAAACTTATAAATTGCTATGCTTGTTTCACATTGGAATGTATTATGCCATGATTGAGTAGATTTTGACAAAGTATTGTGTTTGTTAGATACTTATATCGTACTTGGGTTCAAGGGATAATTTCGAGTAGTGATTGAATATATAGACGTTAATAAGTAAAGGATAAACGGTAAAGTTGGGTATAGTGTTCGAGAGATAGTAAAGGACCTTGGTCCTCGGATACGGTACAATACCCTGAGTGTGTGGGAATGAGGGATGGTAAAGGACCCTAAGTATAGTGTTTGGAGAATGGTAAAGGATCTCAAGTACAGTATAGTACCCTATATGAGTTTGGAGGACGGTAAAAAACTCCAATGTTGGTTATTGCACGAACTCGATCAATTTTGTTTTCAGTTTGTGACGATTTTTTCCCAATGCTATTTGTGGGTTAGGCGTTTGTGGTCCATAGTTAAGACTTTGGTCGGGTTTACTTGACTTTCATTGACTTAGAATCCTGGAGAAATGCAGTAGGGCTTGACAACAATACTACTCACACAATAATTCAAACACGATTTACATAACCTTAATTTCACATATATGTGGGGCTCACACATAGTAATGTGTGTGGAGCCCACATGTATGTGAGAGATTGAATTTGATGTTATGTTTGGATTGTTGTGAGTATCATTTTTGCTTGAACAATGCTCTCTCACTCCTCTCTCCAATTTGTTACATATGTGTCGTTCCTAGTTCCTACACACTCTTTTCCTTGTTACTCCAGTACAAACCCATATGTCCTAAATTCACGGTCACCTCTATTGATTGATTTAGAGTAGGGATGGCAAATGGATAGGTTTGGACCAAATTAGGTAAGTTGTAAGTGGGTTGGGTCTTTAATGGGTCATTGACCCATTTAGATTCCATTAGTTATGAGCCTAATTACCCATACCCAACTCAACTCATTTATTTAAAATCCGACCCACCTATTAACCCAATTACATTTTTTTTTCTTTTGAACAGCATTAACCCAATTACATATATATTAAAATTTTAGAATGATTAAAATATCCATGTACATTGAAATTACCATATTAACCATATACATCTAAATAACTAAAATACCCATGCCATGTACAATAAAATTACCATATTATACATCTAAATGACTAAAATACCTATTTAAATTGGCATGTGGTGGTAAAAGAAAACTAGGAGAGAGAGAGAGAGAGAGAGAGAGAGAGAGAGAGAATGCTTTAGCAAATGTCGTTATAAAGGTTCAGATAATCAGGGTGGGTTTGAATTAAAAAGTAGGGAGTGATTTTTTTCATCTTTATTAAAAAAAATTGCATTTGGTAGTTTTGCGTTAAACTTTTGTGAGTTATGGCTTCGTCTCGACGAGAGGAACTGAAAAAGTAAAAAAAAATTGATCAAAACTCATAATTTTTTAAAAAAGTACAAAAATAAATCAAAAGAACAATTTTTTGACTTATTTTTTGTCTTCTTAAAAAAATTGCATTTGGTCCTGTCCAAAGAGCCTATAACCCAGTAAGTCCTCATCATTATTTTGTTGACAAAAATACCCTTTGTAAAAAAAAAAGCTACTGGAGAGAGACGATCCAGCCACCACCATCACCGCCACTGCCATGCCACCACGACCACACCACCCCATTGCCGCCACCGCTACCACCACATCGCCACCGCCACCATGCCACCACCGCCGCCACCATGCCACCAACACCACGCCGCCGCCACCACCACCACGTCGCCACCGCCACCGCCACCGCCGCTGCCACTATGCCACCAACACCACCGCCACCACCACGCCACCGCCACCACCACGACCACGTCGCCACCACCACCACGCCACCACCACCACCATGTCGCCACCGCCACCACCACCGCCATTATGCCACCAACACCACCACGACGTCGCCCCTGCCACCACTACTACGTCGCCACCGCCGCCGCCACCACCGCCGCCACCATGCCACCAACACCACCTCCACCACCATCACTCCACAACCACCACCACCTTGCCGCCGCCACTATGCCACCAACACCACCACCACGTCGCCACTGCCACCACCACGTCGCCACCGCCGCCACCACCACCATGCCACCACCGCCGCCACCATGCCACCAACACCACCTCCACCACCACCACGCCACCACCACCACGACGTCGCCACCACACCGCCACCACAGTTAACAGTGTTAATTTTTGTCTAAATTAATAGTCAATCCATACATCCTCCTACACCACCACCACCACCACAACGCCTCCGCCGCCACCACTACCACCTCCACCATCACCAACACCATCACCACCACGCCGTCGCCACCACAGCCACCACCATAACCACTACCACGCCACCACCGCCGCCCGCACCATAATTAACACTGTTAATTTCTATCTAAATTAACAGTGCTGATTTCTCTCTAAATTAACATTGTTAATTTCCATATAAATTAACACCACAATTAACAATTAACAGTGTTAATTAACAGTTGGCCCATATAGCCACCACGCCACCATGCCTCCGCCACCATCATCACCACACCGCCACCACCACGATGCCTCTGCCGCCACCATTATCACCACAATTAATAGTGTTAAATTTTGTCTAAATTAATAGTAGATTCATACAACTTCCTACACCACCACCACCGCAACGCCGCTACCGCCACCACCACCAGCAGTACTCCACCATCACCACCACGCCGCCGCCACAATGACCACTACCACGCAGCCACCACTATAATTAACACCACAATGAACAATCAAAAGTGTTAATTAACAGTTGGCCCATATAACCTTCTGTACCACCACCTTAATTAACGGTGTTAATTTCTATATAAATTAACACCACAATTAACAATTAACAGTGTCAAACTGTCTATGATTCCTCTCTCGCCAAATGAGCCTCATCAAGCACAGTGGAATCAACTTCCAAAGCTTTGTCTTCTTCTATCCACTTCAGCCACATACTTCCAAGTTCCAAGTGAGGACCATGCACCCCAACCTTCCCGATGCCTAACACATGCCACTTTCCTCCAACCCCTATCCCTTTCACGATCGAGCACACCTCTATAAACACCGGTAAACTTCGATTGACTATCGCGAGCTTCCAGGATTAGGAGAAACATAATATGGCTTGGATTCGAATGTCAATTGCAACTCCAGTTTTCTTTTCTTTCCTCCAATTCCTTGGCACCGTACAATAAGATGTTATCAAACTAGATGTTCTCTCATTCAGTTCCATGAGAACCAGAGGAGATTTCTCCAATCATTTCCGAACTTGGAAAAATTAAGGCTCCAATGTTCCTGATGCTAGAACTATTTTGGAGAGAAATTCTGCGCCGAATTATTTTGTTTGAGGCTTTCTTCTGGGCTTGATAGAACTGCCAGTTATGACTGTGTTATTGCCCTCCAATCTACCAGATGAAGAGAGAAGAAGCACAGTTGAACTCATGAGTTCTCCACCATAACCGACCAAACTGTTTTTGCCCTTGAACAACCCCTTCAATTTTATCTTCGTGCTGACTTATGGAGTATTGAGTTTGAATGGATGTTTTGATTGTAAAGACGTTGATGTCCTTATTCTCTATGGATTAACCATGCTGTAGTTACAGCAAGACTTCGATATGAGGTTGCAGAAAGTTGGAAAATGCATTTATACCATATGGTCAGGATTTAGAATAATGCTGAGAGCCTGAGACACAAATAGCTTTTGCGAGTTTAGTGGAACAATGTAAAAAAATAATTTGTGCATCTGTGTTATAACTTTTAGTGTACTTATCCTGTGAAATGGAAGCAAGAGAACATGTTTCTCGGTTGAAAAAGAAGGATGGGTTCACATTGTAACGACATGGATCGTTAGTTGTATTAGTTTTATGTGGTTGCCTATTCACTACTATGTTTCATTTCAAAATTAGCTAGGCAACTACTTTGCTTGGGCATTGTTTTTCAGTCAGTCGCTCCTCCTCCTATGATGGGAAAGACTTGTTTCTGCATCGCCTTATTACTTTGCAATTTGCACTTCCAAAGTTAATTAGCTGATGTCAATTTCTATCTCCTGTACAGAAGGGTTCCAAGGTTCAGGCGGCCAATGCATTACAGGCCATACTGATTGTGGATCGTGCATTTGTGGGTCTGCCAATGCACTCTCCAGTTTTCTTAATTTCCTTATTTGTGAACAAGTGAATTGCAGAGTTGAGACATTTTAGGAGACTTGATTTCCATAAGAACTTGTACCATGATATGCACAGCAGATATTAAAGACAGACCCGATCATTTCTTTTCTTTGTACCATGCATGCTTCTTATCTGTTTCGGCAAAATTTGGAAGGGGCAAAGTACTGTACTGAGATGTTTCTAGAGGGTGGCTTTTATGAAATTGGAATTAATCTAACAAGGGTTTCTGATTTCTGATTCAATCACAATTGCTTAATCTAATAGTTGAGTATGCGGAGATGGTTTGCACCACCATTAACTGATGAAGCTTTGGACCTTTGGTTAGAGGAATATATTCAATTTTGTTTAATTAGTTATGAGATGAAGCGGTTTTGGAGGACTCGGGTCCGCTAGGAGCTAGTACAACAAATTCGCTATAATAGTGTATATCTGGGGGCCATGTGAGATTCCACCAATATGCTTTGAGATTCCATCAATATGTTTTAAATTTGAAGCGTTCATTGCATACTATATAAAAAACAATTTTATATTTGTAAAAAGGCAAATCACATGAATCGAATATCGATAGTACAGAAGACACCATCCATTTGTTACTCCTTTTGGGAGTTTGATTTCAAGTGGTTTCGACCGAAAAAGTTGTAGGCATAACTTATGAATCACGGATGACATGAAGTGTTTTTGAGGTTTTGACCGAAAAAGATGTGGTCAAATTTTCATACGGGTACCCCCTCATGGGCCACGGTAAGGAATAAATTCCGGAACTTTGAGTATTGGCAATTCCGTTTGACAAAACACATAATTTTCATCGAGTTGTAATTTTATTATTTTTAATAGGCTAGTAAGTTTGTGTAGGATTAAAGTGGAAGGAATCTTTATTTGTATTTCTGAGTAAGCGTATTGGATAAAAATGACGTCGACTACAGAGAGATTGATTTTAGCGAAGACGTACCAATCAGGTTATCAATTGGCACCTTCTGTCTTAAATGAACGTGAAAAAAAAGAAAAGGGGTTGGACTTGTTATTTTCCTCCTAGGGTTTGACCACATACATATAAAAGGAAAAAGAGGGCCAGCCATATGTGTGGATTTTTTTTGATATACGGTGATTGAAAAAGGAAGAAAAGGGAGGCAGGAGCATATCTGAGGTGGCGGCAGTCAATGGAAAAATCGAAGCAACTGGATTTTTGAAGTGCCATTCCTAAGGAAGATTTTGGTAAGGTTTTTGAAGGGCTTGTGGACTCAAGGTTATTGGCGATCAAGATCACTAGGTGCGGTGTACGTGTGACTCGGCAAGTAGTACTTAGAACATTGTGAGGATTTACACCGTTTGGATAGGTATATCTGTAACTGCACAATGGTTATAGTGATTTGATTCCTTCCCGTGGTTTTTACCCATTCTGGAGTTTTCCACGTATATCTTTGCGTTGTGCAATTGATTGCTTTGCTTAGTTTTTGCTAATAATTTTACTTAGTGATTCGTGTTCGTGTTGTTAGGGTTTTTTACAAATTTTTAGGGAACCCTGATTTTTCAGCCTCATCTATTCACTTTTCTCACACAATCTAATTTTAAAACTCCCAAATTGTTGGGAATGTCTTGTATGATTTTATTTCACATTGGTTAACTATGTTGTTCCCGTTTTTATAGCCTATTATAAATAGGGCTTTTGGGGGACTTCTAAAGTATCTTTGGGGCTCTCATATTATGGCCTTTCTAGAGTTACAGATTATAGCCGGCTCTTTGTATCTCTTCTTCACGTTGGTTTGTGAATTCTCTCTCTCCTCGCCCGTGAACGTACTCATCTTAGGAACCACGTATATCTTGTGTCTTTGTGATTTCTTGTTCTTAACTTGCATTCATAGCGTTCGTTACAACAAACTGGTATCAAAGCCTTAGGTTGCAAAGTTAGGGTTTCGTTTTCGATTGTGGCTATGGCGGCTAAATTTGAGATTGCAAAGTTTGATGGGCAGAGCAGCAGTTTTAGTCTTTGGAGAGTAAAGATGAAGGCTCTGTTAACCCAACAAGGATTGCACAAGGATTTGTTAGGCAAGACTAGTTCTGAAATCAAAGAGGAAGATTGGGATGATGCGGATGCCAAAGCTCTAAGTTCTATTCAGTTGAGTCTAGCAGATGACGTCCTTCGTGAGATAGAAGAAGAAACTTCAGCAGCAGGAATTTGGCTGAAGTTAGAAGGCATATATATGACGAAATCGATCACCAATAGGTTATATCTCAAACAACGTCTTTATACGTTTCGTATGTGAGAAGGTGTACCTGTTAAGGATCATTAAGACAATTTCAATCGTATTATTATGGATCTGAAAAATATTGATCGTAAAATTGAGGATAAGGATCGAGCCCTAATTTTGCTATGTTCTTTACCACTTTCATATGAGCACTTTGTTACAACCCTATTGTATGGCAAAGACATGATATCCATGGATGATGTTAAGGCCAGCCTATATTCGAAAGAATTGAGGAAAAAAGTTTTAGGTGAAGGTGATGCACATGTGGAGGGTTTGTTTGTTTGGGAAAGAACAACAAAAAGGAAGGAGTCGAGTAATAGGGGAAGATCCAGGTCATCAGGTAAGAAGAAGGGAAAGTGCAATTATTGTAAGAAATTCGGACACTGGAAAAGTGACTGTTGAAAACTCAAGGAGAAGGAAAAAGAGGACCAGAAAAGAGGTAAAGTAATTAATGGAATTGCTGAAAGTTTAGATGAGCCAGATAACGTGTTATCAGTTATAGAAGGCGATTCTTGCTTTAAGACTGAGTGGATTATGGATTTTGGATGTTCATACCACATGTGTCCGCATAGAGAGAGATTTTCTACTTATGAGGCAGTTAATGGTGGTACAGTTTTGATGGGTAACAACATGGCCTGTAAGACTGTTGGTTCAGGAACGATTTAGCTTAGAATGCATGATGGTATTGTTAGGACTTTATCTGAGGTTCGACATGTTCCAGATTTGAAGAAAAATCTTATATCCCTGGGTGCTATTGATTTTCATGGTTGCAAATTCCTCGGTGAAGGTGACGTTTTAAAAGTCTCGAAGGGTGCATTGGTACTGATGAAGGATCAAAAGCGTGATAACCTTTATACACTCCAGGGCAGTACAGTTATAGGTGCTGTAGCAATGGTTACTTCATCCAAGGTTTTAGATTCATACTTGACTCATTAGTGGCATATGCGCCTTGGGCATATGAGTGAGAGGTGGATGACAATTTTGAGCAAATATGGTTTGCTATGTGGCCAGAAAATTGAGAAACTGAATTTCTGTGAGCACTGTGTGTATGGCAAGCAATGTAGGGTAAAATTCAGTACGGTGGATTATTTTCACTCAGATCTTTGGGGTCTCGCAGAGGTAACTTCTAAATGTAGTTTTCGGTATTTTATGAGTATTATCGAGATTTCTCTCGTAAGGTTTGGGTGTATATATTGAAATATAAGAGTGACGCCTTTAATACATTCAAACAGTTTAAAACTTTGATTGAGAATTTGACTGGTAAGAAAATAAAACGTTTAAGAACTGATAATGGTATGGAGTTTTGTCTTGGCGAGTTTGATAGGTTTTGCAGTGATAAGGGCATTGTGCGGCATCACATAGTGAGAAAAACCCCTCAGCAGAATGGTGTGGCTGAATGAATGAATAGGATTCTTTTAGGGAAGGCACATTATATGTTGTCCAATTTCGAATTGGGCAAAGAATTTTGGGTTGAAGCTGTTTCTACAACATGCTATTTGGTGAACAAGTTTCCGTCGACTGCTATTGAGTGTAAGACTCCTTTTGAGGTATGGTCAAGTCATCAAGCTGATTACTCTATGCTGCGTATGTTTGGGTGTCTAGCTTATGTTCATATGAATAAGGGTAAGTTAGAGCCACGGGCCAAGAAGTGTATTTTCTTGGGTTATTAGGCAGGTGTGAAATGGTACAGATTGTGGTGTCCTGAAGATTCAAAGTTTTTGATCAGTAGATATGTTACTTTTGATGAAAACTCTATGATTAAATGGTCTGAGCGAGTTGATGATACAATTCAAAAACAGAGTGTTTCAAAGCAGATAGAGTTTTTGAGTGAATCTTCCGACTTAAGGAAGAAGCACATTGAGAAGCCAATTGAAGAGGAGTTCAAGAGTTCAGACATAGAGGTTGATGCGCTAGTTGAGCAGCCACGCACTATTGCTAAAGATAGACCAAGGAGGGAGATTCGGCCTCCTGAAAGGTATTCAGCTTATTCTGAGATGGTGGCCTATGCTTTGTTAGTTGCTGAAATAGTTGAGTATGAGGAGCCTTCAAACTATACGGAAGTTATTTTGAGCATTGAGTCTGCATAGTGGTTTGTTGCTATGAATGAGGAGATGGGAGTTAATAGAGCCGCTGAAAGGGAAGAGGAATGTTTGGTGCAAGTGAGTCTTCAAGCACAAACCAGATATTCCAGGGGTAGAAGATGTTTGGTTCAAAACTCGGCTAGTGGCGAAATGATACAACCAGAAGGAGGGTGTTGACTACAATGAGGTATTTTCATCAGTTGTAAAACATAGTTCCATTTGCACTTTACTTGCTATTGTTGCATGTTATGATCTTGAGTTAAAGCAACTTAATGTCAAAACTGCGTTTTTGCGTTGTGAGCTTGAGGAATAGATTTATATGCGTCAGCCTGAGGGATTTGTTGTTTCTTGTAAGGAGGATCACGTTTGTTTACTTCACAAGTCTTTGAATGGCCTCAAACAATCCCCTGGGTAGTGGTATAAGTGGTTTGATACTTTTATGATAAGTCAATCATATTCAAGAAGTGAGTATGATAGTTTTGTGTATTTTCAAAAACTTTCAAACGATTCATTTGTCTATCTACTGTTGTATGTTGATGATATACTTATTGCTGAAAAGAGTGTATCAGAAATTAACAGGATGAAACAACAATTAGGTGGTGAATTTGAGATGAAAGATTTGGGTGCGGCAAAACGTACTTTGGGTATGGAGATTTGCAGAGATTGAGTAGCTGGCAAATTATTTTTGAATTAGAATTCTTATGTTCTTAAAGTGCTTGAGCTCTTTTCCATGCAAAACTCGAATCCAGCCAGTACCCATTTGGCAACACACTTTCGACTTTTAGCTGAGTTGTCACCACAGTTGAAGGATGAAGAGAAGTACATGTCTCAGGTTTCATATTTGTACGCAGTTGGGAGCCTTATGTACACCATGGTATGTACTCATCCTGATATTTCACATGCAGTTAGTGTCGTTAGTCGTTATATGAGGCGTCCAGGAAAGGCACATTGGGAGACTGTGAAATGGATCCGATGGTATTTGTGCGGAACTACAAGTGTTGGTCTATTGTTTGGGGTTGCCAATTCTGGTGATCATGCTATTGGTTATGTTGATTCAGATTTTGCCAGTGACCACGATAAGAGGAGGTCTTTGACAGGTTATGTCTTTACTCTATCTGGAAGTGCCATTAGTTGGAAAGCTACTTCACAGGCTACAGTCGCGCTGTCTACAACAGAAGCAGAGTATATGGCCATTGCTGAAGCTGTGAAGGAGGCATTGTGGATGAGAGATTTGCTTTGTGAGCTTGGTCTTGCACAGGGTGTGAGTTCAGTATTTTATGATTTGAAGAGTACCATTCATTTGACTAAAAATCTGATGTATCATGAGAGGACCAAGCATATCGATGTCAGGTATCACTTAGTTCAAGATATCATCTCATAGAAGAAAGTTGAGGTGAAGAAAGTGGGTACAACAGATAACCCAGCAAATATGTTGACTAAATCGGATCCGGTTGCCAAGTTCAAGCATTGCTTGGACTTGCTTGGTTTTTGCAATTGATCGCCCCTTATGGGCATTTGGCGAGTGCGAGGTTAGAAGGGGAGAACTATGTTTGGTGATTTGGTTCAGTAGAATTCAAGTCAAGGTGGAAAATTGTTGGGAATGCCTTGCATTCTTTTGTCCCACATTGGTTAACTATGTTGTTCCCGTTTTTGTAGCCTATTATAAATAGGTCCTTTGGGGGGCTTCTAAAGTATCTTTTAGGCTCTCATATTGTGGCCTTTCTAGAGTTACGGATTACAACCGTTTCTTTGTATCTCTTTTTCACGTTGGTTAATGAATCTTCTCTTCTTGCCCGTGGATGTACCCATCTTTGGCAACCACGTATATCTTGTGTTTTTGTGATTTCTTGTTTAGTTTTCAATTTCTTGTTCTTAGCTTGCATTCATAGCGTTCGTTACAGCACTCACACCTTTATCTATATAAATGTTACTCAATTGGAATTTATCAGTTATATGATCGTTTCCTGCTATGGCAAATATCATTGGTTTGAGCATTTTGTAGACCAAAAAGCCTTTGAACACTATTATATAGTATTGGTTTGAGCATTTTTCAGACCAAAAAGCTTTTGAACATACCACTAGTGTTCAATGCCTTGTTTGGATGGTGTTTTGAAAATTTTAGAGTTTAGCTGTTTTGGGTAATGAGTAGAGAGAAAAATTAAGGTAATAATTGAAAATATAGGTTATTGTTGGAAAGCAGAAGGGATAGGTATCACTGACGGAAAGTGGAGATTTCCACACATAATAGTAAGCACACTTTTATTGATAAAGCACACAAATGATTACACAGAGCTCTCATATTTTTCTCTGTCTTTTACTCTCAACTCCCATACTTTTCAATACAGATTACAACCCATATATATAGGCAAAACAATAACAAAAACAAAGATGAGATAATCTCTCATTTATTTTGCAAATCCCAAAACATATCATGGAAGCTCCAAAAGTCTTCAAGCCTGATGAGGAATAGTGCTCCACATTTTTCTTCTCTCAATTATTTACTTGTCCTGTGAAACTTATTTGACTCAATCCTAATCAAGCTTATTTTTCAATAGTAATGAGTGGCCAAAGATAAAGAGAGAAATAAAAACAATGATTGGAGAGAGAAGAGAAAATTGAGGATAATTATTGTAAGTAGAGATAACGAGTATTTTTGAGTTAAATTTTTTTTCATTCAAAATGCCATCCGAACAAGACACAAAACACCTCAATCCGTTCTCTCTACTAACCCAGTAACTTGTTGGTGCATAATCAAATGGTCCATAATATTTAAGCCCAAGTTATTAGTAGAAGCTTACATGATTTTAAAGATCATCTATGTAGACCTCCAACAAGAGACGGGGTGTTACCAACTTCTTAACTTTATAGCCTCACGTCCTTGCAATATCGAGCACGAGAGTCACCACAGCTTTAGTTGTTTTTTCCACCAAGTTTGCTTTGATACCTTCCGTGAGGTACCATATAGACCTCTAGTTCAATCTTGGTGGAGACTAACCACATGACTAGGGCCGGCTTTCTCTTCCGTGAAAAAAAAAAAAAAAAGACTAGGGCTGGCTTTGAGCTAAGCTGGATGAGGCGGCCAACTTAAGCCCCCGAACTTTGGCTCAAAATTAGGATCCCAGGTAGAAATAGCAAGGTATGTAATATATATTCAATATAGCGTTTATATAACAAATGGCCTAGCTAGCCCAGTGGAAAAACTTACTCTCTCCGTCCCAAAATGCTTGTTCGGTCCGCAAAATAGAGTGTTAAAAATAATGTACTTTTTTCAAGAAAAAATTCAAACTTTTTTCACAAATTTAAAATACTTATTGATATCTAGTAAGTTGTTAAAAAACTATTGATTTTTTCTTGCAAAAATTGTATTATTTTTAACACTCCATTTTGCGGACCGAACAAGCATTTTGGGACGCAAGGAGTATTTTGCTATCCAATAGGTACATGATTCAAGTCCTAAGAGCCTCTCTTTTTCTTCCTTACGAGATTATTTTTTCCCCTCACAATTTCGTCTTAATTTCCAAGAATTTTAGAGCCGACCTTGCACATGACTCAAATAATTGTAATTTACATGAGTTGTTATATATGTAATCCAAAATCATCCACGTAGACTAGATGGGGTGTCGCACAAACCTTTCCAACCCATATCACGAGTCAAAGAAGGCCTGAAGTCTTAACCCCTTCCAGAGACAATCGTGTTCATTTATGTGGCGAATACCACCAGTGGCTGATACCAATGTATCACGAAATTTTCTTCAAAGCTGTACAAGTTTTCTAATCAAGATTCAGTATTCTACCGGTGGAATGCCCATTCTTCACGACAAAATCGTTTTCTGGGGCAAAAAAAGTGAGGATACAGGTGTTTATGCCCATTTTTGGCACCGCGGATCGGGCTAGCCGTGATTGGCCATTTAATTAATTCTTTGATTAAATTGGCCCGAATGCTAAGTAATTGATTGGGTAAATCTTGGGCCATGTGTATTTTCCATTTGGGCCCAAGACATACGCAACCCATATGAGTAGTACGGTCCATGATTTGTTGAAAAATTGGCCCACGAGTGGGCCCATGAAGAAAGGGGCAGATCTGGTTCATGAGGTGCGGCCCACGTTTTTAGGGATTAAGTTGCAGCCGAGGCGGTTATTTCCTTCCAAAGTTCAAAGGCCAATTGACTTAGTCAATTGGCCATGTGTCAAATGCATGAAAAGAGGGAGATAGTGGATAGTTATTGCCACATCACCCATGAACCCTTAACTGCCAGAAAAACAGCCCACTACCTTACATGCATGAAAAGTGGAGCAGTCATGGGACACTTGGTAGCTTGTGGTGCAAAGCTGAATTCGGATTCAGGCCTGAATCAGCTTGTGTCCAAGTCAATTCGCCATGTGTCAAGCTAGCATAAGAAGGGGAGATGGTGGGGAGTTATTGCCACATCACCCATGATCTACCAACTGCAAATAACTGACCATGATTCAGCATGCACAAAAGGAAGGAGCATCATGGGACACATGGCAGCTTGTGGTGCAAAGCTGGGTTCGGATTCAGGCCTGAATCAGCATACTGCAGTGCCTATAAATACAAGTTCACAAGATGAAGAACGGGTCCAACACCAATCAAAGCTAACGCTTACAAACAAAGCCTTCCCAGCGAAGCATACTTTCCTACTTTCAGCAAAGTAGCATATCGAGTACTTCGTGCTCAAACCCCCATTCAAACTTACTTCATCAAGTAGTTTGGATTTTATTTTCCTTGTAATCAAACTTTATTATCACGGTGTAATAAAGTCTACGTTTTTCACGTTCCATTTCCTATACGACTAGGAAATATTAAGTCCACAACCGTGTGGCAAACCACGAACCTTCTTACGATCTTTAACCTTTGGGTCGTACACAGTCGTTCTACGATAGAAGTCAAGATTCACGGGAATCTTCACAACAAGTTAGGCGCTACAAGTCTTGGCACGCCCGCGCACATCGCATTCACGCCCGCTGCCAAAAACGCGAGTTTTCATTGGCACGCCCGGTGGGACCCTAGTCGTTTCAAAGGATATTACGCTGATTCATTCGCATGTCAATTCGATACGTTGAATTGGATGTTGAGATTCGGCGATGTCAAGAAGAAATTCGTTGGCGCGATGATAAGGTCGACGAACTTGAAGATGAAATCTACCGCCTTGATTGTGAGAGGCTTCGACTCAATCATATGGAGGATGGGTATATCAACATAAACAACTACTACAACGATGAAATTCGTGGGCTTGAAAATGAAGTTGACAGACTTGAAGAGGAAGATCGCCAATTACGTCGTGAGGTAAACGGTCTCTTTAGAACCAAGGCACATGGCTATTCACATATCATGTATCCAGCCCTACCCGAACAGCATGAATTCCAAAATGGTGGGTTTGATGATCCTCCTACTCAGACCTTTGATGGCCAAGTTGAAGACAATATGGGCATTCAGTCCTGTACTATTGCATCCAACGAAGGACTCTCACAAGAATTCATTGATCCCTGGGATGAATGTGTCCGTAAGGTTAAAGAATGTCTTAGCAACTCCAGAAAGGCCCTCAAAGACAATTTAGCATGGACATCAACTATTTCTCCACCACAAATATCACAATTTAGCACTTTAGGCCAAACTTCAGGCCTGAATGTGTCTAAGCAAGCTTTCAGCAAGCACTTCAGGCCTCCAGGCTTCTCTCAATCCTTAACTTCTAAAAGGCCTACACTCGGGGGGCAAGGAGGCCAAGGACATCGACTTGGGGGGCAAGCGTCTCAACAAGCTTCCACGAAGCACACCAGGCCTCCAAGCTTTTCTCAACCCTTAGCTTCCAAAAGCCCTACACTCGGGGGGCAAGGAGGCCAAGAACTTCAACTTGGGGGGCAAGAGTCTCAGTTCAGCCCTTTGAGGGTTCCTGAACAGCAGCAAGGCCTGAATGATACAGATCGTGAACACAGTTTCAGGCCTGAGCGCAACAGCCAGCATTCAAGAGTATTTCAAAAACTTTTGGATGGTAAGCTATTTCCATGCCCGGAGGAGCGAAAAGATAGGTCTGTTTCAACGCAAAGGGAGCATGATTTCAGACCTAGAATAAGCCAGAACATGGAAGGTCCTATTATGAGGCAAGATCAACCCATTCTCTCCTCTCAGAAGCTTCCTCAAGTGTCTGAAGAGCTACCACACTCAGATTCAGTCCTAGGCAGCGATGCAAGTCAGGAACGATCTAGTCCTACCATTGGCCTTGGGGTCAGGTCTGAATTGCATGCCGTGCCCGTTCTAGAGCAGGAGGAATTGAATGAAGATGAGGAAACCGACAACACTCCAGGGCTTGATCATGATTCATTTGTAATTGGAGAACCCCCTCCTCCCCCGGTTCATGAAGGCCTTTTTGGCATTGTCCAAATTGCCAAAAGGCATTACGAGCATAGGCCAACTATAGGCCTTAAAGTGGTGGAACTACGCCCGCATTGGATTTGTGGGGCACATCAAAAGCAGGTCTTATTCACTTGGCTTGTGCAAAAATATCGTGGTTGTAAAAAGGGCTAAGTAGCAAATGAAAAGTCCTTCATAGGCCGAACAAGCTTCTCTAAAATGTTCGGCCAAGGCCTATCAGTCATTGAGTAGGCCCTATTAGAGTTTTACCAGGCCTTTTCCTTAGAGGAGGAGGCCTTTTCGCTTTATTGAGCAGGCCTGAAAGTTCAAAGCAGAGGTTCAGGCCTTCCACTAGTCCTTGTCAGGCTTTTTCATGATGCTATGGTTTCTCTTTAACCAGGCTTTGATGTAGGCCTCATATTGGTGTAAGCAGGCCTTTTTGCTAGTACGAAGGCCCTTTGAGCTCTTTCTTTAGGCCTGAACCACATTTCTAAGCATTTCAAGACGAAGTTCAGGCCTTCCAACGTGCTTCTGGGCCTTTTTGACGAGCCCTTCATGGTTCAGGCCTGAAGACATATTTCAAATTATTAGAGGCCTGAATGGAGCATAAAAATGCAAAAGAAGTCATGCTACAATAGGATTCAAGGCCTGCTTTGGATGCCAAAAATGGCTTTACTTTCTATTCACGCCTTGATCCTAAAAGTAAAGAATCAAGGCGTGGGGGGGCAATGTTTATGCCCATTTTTGGCACCGCGGATCGGGCTAGCCGTGATTGGCCATTTAATTAATTCTTTGATTAAATTGGCCCGAAAGCTAAGTAATTGATTGGGTAAATCTTGGGCCATGTGTATTTTCCATTTGGGCCCAAGACATACGCAACCCATATGAGTAGTACGGTCCATGATTTGTTGAAAAATTGGCCCACGAGTGGGCCCATGAAGAAAGGGGCAGATCTGGTTCATGAGGTGCGGCCCACGTTTTTAGGGATTAAGTTGCAGCCGAGGCGGTTATTTCCTTCCAAAGTTCAAAGGCCAATTGACTTAGTCAATTGGCCATGTGTCAAATGCATGAAAAGAGGGAGATAGTGGATAGTTATTGCCACATCACCCATGAACCCTTAACTGCCAGAAAAACAGCCCACTACCTTACATGCATGAAAAGTGGAGCAGTCATGGGACACTTGGCAGCTTGTGGTGCAAAGCTGAATTCGGATTCAGGCCTGAATCAGCTTGTGTCCAAGTCAATTCGCCATGTGTCAAGCTAGCATAAGAAGGGGAGATGGTGGGGAGTTATTGCCACATCACCCATGATCTACCAACTGCAAATAACTGACCATGATTCAGCATGCACAAAAGGAAGGAGCATCATGGGACACATGGCAGCTTGTGGTGCAAAGCTGGGTTCGGATTCAGGCCTGAATCAGCATACTGCAGTGCCTATAAATACAAGTTCACAAGATGAAGAACGGGTCCAACACCAATCAAAGCTAACGCTTACAAACAAAGCCTTCCCAGCGAAGCATACTTTCCTACTTTCAGCAAAGTAGCATATCGAGTACTTCGTGCTCAAACCCCCATTCAAACTTACTTCATCAAGTAGTTTGGATTTTATTTTCCTTGTAATCAAACTTTATTATCACGGTGTAATAAAGTCTACGTTTTTCACGTTCCATTTCCTATACGACTAGGAAATATTAAGTCCACAACCGTGTGGCAAACCACGAACCTTCTTACGATCTTTAACCTTTGGGTCGTACACAGTCGTTCTACGATAGAAGTCAAGATTCACGGGAATCTTCACAACAAGTTAGGCGCTGCAAGTCTTGGCACGCCCGCGCACATCGCATTCACGCCCGCTGCCAAAAACGCGAGTTTTCAACAGGACACTCGATCTAGACACCATTTATTTCTTTTCATGAATTGAGTGTCCTGTATTATACCGCTCTCTTTCTGATGTTACATTGGTGGTGAGATTTAAAAAGGGGAAGAATATAGAAGATAAAGATAACAAACTAATATTCAAATGATATAGGAACTAATTAATTTTCATTTTTCTAGGTATTGTTGCGAAATTGTGAAGAAAATAATTACGTATTTTTTAAAAAATCTCCCGGTTTGTACAGATATCAAAATACTCCTTCCGTCCCAACATCTTTGTCTATTCCGCAAAACAGAGTCTTAAAAATAAGACAATTTTTGCAAGAAAAAATCAAAAGTTTTTCAACAACGTACTAGATATCAATGAGTATTTTTAATTTGTGAAAAAAGTTTGAATTTTTTTTTGAAAAAATTGTATTATTTTTAACATTCCGTTTTGCGGACCGGACAAAGAATTTGGAACGGAGGGAGTACTTATTTTGTTGAACGTACAAATAATAAATAAAATAAAAAAAATTATCCATCTCTCTAACAATTTAAGCTTTTAGATGAATTAGTGGTTAACAATGTAACTTGGTATCAGATTTAGGTCTTAGGCGACCTCACCTTACATGGTCGAGTCTCCGTCATCCGAGTCAAATCTCTTGGTCTCCTCCATTCATACCTCTATGTGCATCTGAGCTATATGTAAGAGGGAGTGTTAGACTTTATCCCATATCGCTTATCTAAGCCATTCAAACTTAGTTTATATATTTTAAAGGTTACTCCACCAATGACCAATCGGTTTTAAGTTGGAATCTTTCAAGAAATCTAAAATAATATTAGAGCTAGATTTTGGGTAGCCTCACCTCACATAGTCGAGTCTCCGTTGCTCTAGTCAATTTTTCTAGTCTCCTCAATTCGTACCTCCACGTGCATCCGAGTTGCACGTGAAGGAGAGTGTTAGACTTTATCCCACATTGCTCACTTAATCCACCCAAGCTTGATTAATATAATTTAGAGGTTACTCCACATATTGTCAATTGATTTTAGGTTAGAACCCTCCAAAAATCTAATCTACTAATATAGTATCAAAGCAGGCAATAGAGATCCTATGTTCGATCCTCATCGTCTACCAAATGTTACAATATTTACATGTGTTTAGCCCGCCCATGGAGGAGAGTCTGGCAACAGGTGAGTCGTGTTGAATGTATAAATAAAGTTGCCCCTCTTTATAACATCTTAACTTTTAGATGAGGTTGTGGTTAACAATTTAATAAATTTGGTTTGATATAGTTTACAAACACCACTAAAACTCTATCAAACTAGACTATCAATTGTTCCTTTTTTTTTCTTTGATGAAGTCCAATAAATCATATTCACGCCCAAATAGAGTTATCTTGCTGATCAACTTCACAATCAATACCTTTTTTACAAAGGTTGTAAGGGTATTCACAATGACATAATCAAAAGTTATAGGTTTATAAAATTAATAATGTTGGTGTAAAATATGGTTTACAATAATATAATCAAACTTAATGACCCCTTAGAAATTATTAAATTTTTGGCTTTGGAAAACAAAAACTAACAACCTTTTGTCAATAATCAAATTTAGTGAATCCTACATATTTTCAATCAAATACACTCATCATTACACAAAAATATTTTCTCTTTCTTTCTCTCAACAATGTTTTCAAAAAAAGTACTCCATTTGTCCCAATTTAAGTGTCCTCTACGGGAAATCGTGTTATATGTATTGAAATCGCTTATATCTTTTAATATAGATCTCAAAAAATATGTAATATGAATATTGTTTGATAAATCTCAATTAGTTTTACTAGACAAAATTTTTAAAATCATGAAAATTTTTATAAATTGAAAGGTATTTTCAATCTAAATATGAAACGAATATAAAAAGTTGTCAAATCAATTAAAAAGGAAATGTTACTTTTTAGGGGTAAAATTGAAAGTTTGGCATACTTTGATGGTTACTTTGAGAAAGTGGACACTTATTTTGGGACATTTCAAAATAAAATTTTAAACACTTAAATTAGGACGGAGGGAGTATTTTACTAAAAAGTTGTTTTGTTTTAAATTTTTTTTTTAAAAACCCCCAAAAATTGGTTTTTAACTGTTTTTCAATTATACAAAAAATGTTCTTTTTTTTCAAAACCGTTTTGTTTTTAAAACTGTTTTTTTTTTTCAAAACCTTTTCTTATAAATGTTAAAAACTATTTTTTCTTTTTGTTGGTATTGTTGGCAAATTGAGAAGAAAATAGCTACTACGTATTTGTGAATAAAATCCCTTGTTTAGTTTAGATATCAAATAACTTTTGTTGAAATGGGTTGGATGTATATATAGTTTACAAACACCGCTAAAACTGTATCAAATTGGACAACCAATTGTCCTATTTTCTTTAGTGAAGTCCGATCCAATATTATATTAGACATATGCACATAGGTATCGAGTTGGCTTATTGAGTTCGAATTTCGGTAGGAGTCTGAGAAAAAATATGCTTAGCTCTCACATGGTGAGGGAGTAACATCGTTTATAGACTTACCCAAAAAAAAAAAAAAAAAAATCATTTATAGACAATTTTTTGAGATATGTGAATAGAGAAAATGAACAATCTTTATTGGACGGAAGGAGAATATAGTCACGGTTGGGGAGGGTTTCGCCAAGCTCAAATATGGATACATGGGTGGGATAACACTTAGGCCCTATTCAGTTATACGGAAAAAATGAGAAATTATTTTGGACTGAATTGAAATCTGAAAATTGTCTTTATTTGAATTTTTTTCGCATTTGTTAGTTTTGCGCCAAATTTTTGTGGCTTATTGATTCGTCTCGATGGGAGGAATCGGAAAAGTAATTTTTTTTTACTTTTACCCAAGTATTTTGAAAAATAACCACTTTTTAGGGTAGAAATGTCATTTCTACGCTAAAAAGTGGTTATTTTTCAAAATACTTGGGTAGAAGTGCCAAAATTTTACTTTTCCGATTCCTCTCGTCGCGATGAATCAAGAACCCAAAAAAGTTTGACGCAAAACTAAAAAATGCGAAAAAAATTTCAAATAAAGACAAAATTTTCAAATTGAAGTTAAGTTTAAGTTAAGGCCAAAAGAACGCATGTATTTAGTTACCAAAAAATGTGTGGGATCCATAACTTCCACGTTGCAATTAAAAAACACTTGCTTGCAAAGATCCTACAAAAAAAAAAACTAATAAGAAATTCTAGTTTAATTTCCTGGTAATTTTTTGGTTACCAGAACACACAAGGAAAAATAGAGTTTATTTTTCTTTTTTTTACTTCACTTCAATTTTTCGTTGGAAACATTTACCATGCAACATTCCCTTGACAACTAAAAGTACTCAGTTTGTGCCATATGGCTATTGTCTCATATCTTTTCGTTTATAGTAGTACTAGTATTAAAAATAGCATTATTTGACGGTATCACATATATACTAGTTTATTATTTGACCCATAAAATCATATTCTACCCCATCTCTATTACCGAGAGGAGCCAGAGAAGCTTATATTAATATATTTTCCTTTTCAATCTAGGCTGTTAAACTTATCAAAAAAAGAAATCTAGGCCGTTAAAAATTAGAACATAGATCTTTTTTTTTTCCTTTTTTTTTTTTTTTGGTGCCATCCTTACTGTAATCAATCAATCAATACACTAAGCAAATGTGTTTTGCCTTCAAAACATCTAAACCTTCAATTCTAATTTTCTAGATTTATGATTTTTTTTTTGAGAGAGAGAAACGTGGGGAGGAGAGAGAGAGAGAGAGAGAGAGAGAGAGAGAGAGAGAAACGTGGGGAGGGGGTGTGAATATAGAAGAAAAATTATTATATGTCTTTGGAGCACAGCCACATGATGCCTCATATTCATTCTTCACCACACACGTCTTTCAGGGCATAGAATTTGAATAATGGTAGCGTGCATTGAACGCGGGACATGAAAAAAATTGAATCATCTTTTTTATCAAATACTGTTGTGCCAGTCCATTTGATATGCGGGGCCAAAAAAAACAAAAAAACACCATATGTATTTTTTTTTTCGTCCCGTCCAACGGATCTGTTGTGGTTGGTTGTTCCAAACTACGGAAACAAATTTTCTTTGGATTCAAGCAACATTTCCTTTCTTGGTAAACAAAAAAATACTCCCTTAAAATTCAACAAATTGGACTAAAATTAGGTCTTCTAAACAGGAATGTCAAATTTCACCTAACAAATTGAGTGAATTATACGCCATGCATCCTTAAGGAAAAGTAGTACTCCCTCCTTCCCTTATTTATAGTCCGGTATTCCATTTTGGGCTGTCCCTTAATAAGTGTCCATTTTGTAAAGTTAGTGTGTAAAAGTTGGTGAATTGTCTATTTTGTCCCTAAAAGTAGATTCCATTTTGAAAAGTAAGTGAGTAAAGTGTAATGATAATGGGTAAGTAGGAAAAGTGGAGGAAAAAGTTGATGTGAAAGGTATAATGATGATGTCTTTTTAATAAGTTGAAGTTACGAAGCAGGACGTACACTTAAAAAAGGACGGAGGGAGTAGTAAAAATAGAAATTATGGGGTCTTCGGATGCATTGAATCGAACACGGATCCGTTGTTGTAACTTATTATCCACCGACATTAAATTCAAGTTGGTGGAACAATATCGACTTGCTTTTGTAACTTGTTATTCACTAACATGCAGATTGACAAGAAAAAATGGAAAAAAAAAATCTGAATAATTGATTTTTCTTTCTTCTTTTTGTCATAAGATTGGATATTATTACCAGTATAGCAATAAGCTCCACTCCAATGGTGTACTACTTGGCCTACAAATATTGTTGTTATTTGTACTGATAAAACTTACAATATAGCACTTTCACATTTGATTAAGGTTGTCAACTTTATTTTATCATATTGGCTACTGAAACCAAAATGATACGCGCGCCCACCGCATAGTCTAGCACACTAATTTCATCGTCCAAAATATTTTTGGACGGTCTGGATTAAAAATAAACTATTACCGGTAAAAGTTATACGGTTAAAATTTAAAAACAATTTCAACCGTTAATTGTCGAGACAAACGATAAAATTGGGGTGCAGTAAAAGTGTGCGGTGGACGTATATATCACCGTGGGCTACTGAAATTAGGTACTTGTTAGTTGTTACAATTGTGTGGTGGGCTTGTGACACTGTAGAAGTTAAAGGGTGATTTTTTTTTTGAAATGTAGTTAAAGGGTGATTGATGGGCACGTAAGTGAGCAAAGTCCAAGGTTTGTACCATTTCCCTCGGCCTCAGGATTGTTGCACTATAAATTCCATATGAAGTATCACCGTGGGCTACTGAAATTAGGTACTTGTTACAATCGTGTGGTGGCCTTGTGTCACTGTAGAAGTTAAAGGGTGGTTGCTGGACACGTTAGTGAGAAAAGTCGTCCAAGGTTTGTACCATTTCCCTCAGGCTCATGATTGTTGCACTATAAATTCCATATGAAATATCTCAGGCAATTAATTGGTCCAACTGTCTGGGTCGGGACCAGACGTACATTACCATGACTCCCTCAAACCTAGTACAACGCGCATCGAACGGGCCCAAGTCTACCCTCTTAAAAGATGCAATTGGGTCCATTTATATATATGGAGCAAATATCTATATTATAAAATAGAGTAATTTCTGTTAAAAATACTTAGGTATATAAACGAGAACAACCTAATTAGTAATTACCCAAGAAAAAAAGAGCAACCTCTATGAATAAGATCACTTCATGTTAAAATCTATAGTTATTAGATCATTTCTTTTTTAAAAGTAAATCTGTCCACACAGATTTTTCAAGTACAGATCGTGCACAGATTGGGATGTGGGGTCCACTGCGGGTCCCACACAAATGATTCGAGCTGTTCATTAAATTTAAAACATGTTTTCAAAGGCCTTCGTGAGAAATCAGCTCAATCCACTACTTATAAGTGCTCGATCCAATTATCTAACTTTTCATTCAAGTTTTAATATCCTAAAAACTGAACGAAAAGTTGGATGATGGATTCAAACACGTTTAGGTATGGATTGAGCTGATTTCTCACGGGGAGCCTTCAAACCATGTTTTAAATTTAATGAATGACTTGGATCGTTTGTATGAAACCCATTGTGGACTCCACATCCCAATCTGTGCAAGATCTGTGCGTAAAAAATTTGTGTCATTTACACAACTGCTTTTTTAAAAGATACAGATAATATTCTCCTAATATATAAATCTCTCTCTATATATCCTCAATTTTTAGGCAATGTGTATTTCTACCGTTAGCTTCTTATAAGGGCGTTCGTATTTTAGTTAAGTTGCGGACATTCCCTTTTCTCCCTTTTCCAGACCAAAATTTGATAATCTGAGCCGCTCAATATGTTCAGAATGTGATTTTAAGGGTGCCCACGAGAAACCAGCAAAAAAAAGACCGAGAAAGGCTTAATCCGAGCAGTTTTTATTTGAACCGTTCAATAAAAAATAAACAAAAACAGCTCAGATGAAACCCTTCTTGGTCTTTTTTTTTTTTGTTGATTTCTTGAGGATACTCATAAAATCATGTTTTGAGCACATTAAGCAGCTCGGATCAAATTGGTCGGGAAGGGGCATCCTCACTTTAATACGGCAAGTGCGCCCTTATAAGAATTAAGTTGTGTGTATTTATATGTAAAATAATGTTGCCTTATATGATCAAATAGAAAAATATCTCAAAATGGTAACTCATAACAGTCACATAATTCGGACAATTTATTTAAGTTGAAATTATGATATATTCAGACGTGCCTTTAAACACGGCCTCGTTAGATTTCCACAAAAAGTGACTGATCGTAACAATGCATGGTTCGCAAAATTTACTTCGAAAGCTATGTGATAAGAAAAATTAAAGTATACAAGTTTCACAATCAATATTCAACTACCCAAGCCGTGTGATGAGGAAATTTTTTGTATAAGGCGATAACACATGGAGAAAAGGTGTTGGAAGTGTTTTTTGATACGCGTAACACATGATAATTAGGAGTGTATTTTGTATGCCGTGAATTTGATATGATAATGTTTTTTATGCTAAAAAAGTTTAAGCGCGAATAATATTTTTTTTTAATTTGAACCATTGATTATCGAAACGAACGGTTGAAATTATGCGGAGCCGTAAATAAATTATTCATGGTGCCACCGTGAATAAGTTTCTCTCACTCTAATTTTGAATTTTTCAAAATCTATGAGTCTAGAATCACAACCTAGAATCCACAAGAAATTTTTGGGTGCCGGGTAGGTTCTACGTCATCCGGCTAACGTGGTATCTGAGCAGCACATTCGGGCCGTTCAAAAGTGTATTAGACAGTTAAATTGAAACACTCTTTCTCCTCTCACCCCAACACTCTCTCTCCTTTTTCTTTATCCAAATCCGACCCGTCCAAAACCAAAATAGACGGCCTAAATGCGTCAGCGGACACCACGTGATACCCACTCGGCATTAAAAATCTTCTCAGATTCCACCAATTAATATCTGCACCAAACACCCCTAACCCCTGATCAATCCTTTATAACAAGTCAATGAAAGTCATGACCCGGCAATGGACCACGGATGCACTATAAATATCAAAGCCACTAACAGCACTGAATACAAATCACCACAAACTGAAAACAAAATTGAGTAGTACTGTGTTTAGCCAGTTATCAATCATGGGTTCGCCCGAGAATACAAGTGCAACATTTCCTTTCTTCGTATGCTTTCTCATTAGCATTGCAACATTCCATGTTTGCTTCTGTAACGGCATCAGCAGCAGCTCCAATCACACTCAAAATAATATCACTTGCTTCGAAAATGAGAGGGAAGCCCTTGTTAAATTCAAGCAAGATTTGAAAGACCCTTCGAACCGGTTGTCCTCTTGGGATATCGGGAAGGATTGTTGCCAATGGGCCGGAGTTATCTGTGACAACTTTACCGGTCACATCCGCGAGATCCAACTTCAGAGTCCTGATGAGGATTCTTTCCCTGTAACATATGCTGAATATGAAGTTTATTTGAGGCATAAGTTACAGGGAAAGGTAAATCCCGCTTTGCTCGATTTGAAGCACCTCCAATATCTGGACTTGAGTAACAATGATTTTGAAGGGACTCACATCCCTAGCTTCATTGGCTCTATTGCAACTTTGAGATACCTCAACCTGTCTCGGGCGGGATTTGGCGGAACCATTCCTCCTCAACTTGGAAACGTCACCACAATGCGTTACCTTGATCTTGGACATAACGACGGACTACTTTGTGGAAATTTGCATTGGCTTTCGCGTCTTGTTTTGCTACAATACCTCGATATGAGTGGTGTAAACCTCAGCAAAGCATTTGACTGGCTAAAGGTGACGAGCGACCTCCCTTCATTGGTAGAATTACACTTGTCTAGTTGTGAACTTGAGTATGTCGTCTCTCTGTCTTCAACTAACAAAATTAACTTTACATTGCTTGACATCCTCGACCTCTCCTCTAACAATCTTGGATCATCTGTACCTAGTTGGATTCTCAGTCTTAATCATCTAGTCTCCCTAGATTTGAGTGAATGTGGCTTTTATGGTCCAGTTCCTAGTGGTCTTCAAAACATGACTTCTCTCAGAGTTCTCGATTGGTCTCGGAATCCTTCTAATTCTACCATACCAAATTGGTTGTATAGTTTAAGCCATCTTCAGTCACTCAGTCTTCATGAGAATCTTTTGCATGGTGCGGTGTCAACTGCCATTGAAAACTTGACTTCCCTCATTAGCCTTGATATTGGAAACAACTCTTTATCAGGTCCCATTCCAGTGTCGATAGGAAGATTATCATCTTTGATAACGTTAGATCTTTCTAGTAATAAGTTGAATGGGACTCTTCCTAGAAGTCTTGGGAAACTTGCAAAGTTAGAAGGCTTGTTCCTATGCTATAATTTGTTAGAGGGTGTCGTCTCTGATATTCACTTTGCCAATCTCACGAGATTACACTACCTATATGCTGGTTGGAACAACTTAAATTTAAAACCAAGTGAGAATTGGGTTCCCCCTTTCCAACTTGAATATTTGTATCTGGACTCTTGGCAGTTAGGGCCACATTTTCCCTTATGGCTTCCATCTCAGAGGACGTTGAGTTATTTGAGCATAGTCAACACAAGAATTTCAGATTCCATTCCCACATGGTTTTGGCCCACTTTTCCCAAATTAGAGTACGCAAACCTCTCTCGTAACCATATTCATGGAGAGATTTCAAGCTTGCGTAATGTTTGTCGTTTATTAGTGATTGACCTTAGTTTCAACCACTTTAATGGTCCGCTACCACTTGTCCCCTCTAATTTGACTTGGCTAGATCTTTCAAATAACTCTTTTTCAAGATCTATTAACCATCTGTTATGTGGTAAAGGAGCGGATCCAAACAACAAACTGTTCTTTCTCAATTTGGGAAATAATCTTTTGTCGGGAAAAATTCCCGACTGTTGGAAGCATTGGCCATACCTGCAAATCATCAAATTAGAAAATAACAATTTGGCTGGTAACATTCCAAGCTCCATCGGACAGTTGAGTAACCTTCGGTCATTGCACTTGCGTCAAAACAACCTCTCAGGAGAACTACCGCGGACTCTACAAAATTGCTCATTTTTGTGGGTCATCGATATTAGTGAAAACAAATTTACTGGAAGCATTCCATCGTGGATTGGCAAGTCATTGTCAATATTGATAGTTCTGAATCTGCGTTCAAATAACTTTTCAGGCGACCTTCCACATGAACTGTGTCATTTAAGCTCTCTTCAAATCTTTGATGTTGCACATAACAATCTATCGGGTCTTGTGCCTAGATGTTTCGCCAACTTTAGCGCCATGGCAAAAATAAATAACTCACGTGCTCCGATATTTTACAATATTGGTTTCGGAATTGGGGATAAACTAGTTTTGGTGACCAAAGGAAGAGATGTTGAATATAGCACCACTCTTGGTTTGGTGACAAGCATGGATCTTTCTGGAAACAATTTATCTGGAGAGATTCCTGAGGAACTCACTAAACTTGTGGGGTTGTGGTCATTGAATTTGTCTGGAAATCATTTAAAAGGTAGAATCCCAAGGAGTATTGGTGATATGAGACAACTAGAATCCCTTGATTTCTCACAAAATCAACTTTGTGGGGAAATTCCTTTGAGCATGTCAAGTTTGACATTCCTGAGTCACTTGAACTTGTCCAATAACAATTTGACTGGAAGTATCCCATCAAGTACTCAACTTCAAAGCATGAATGAATCTAGTTTTTCTGGCAACAAGCTTTGTGGGGCTCCACTCACAAGTTGCAACCCAAACCAGACAATACCTCCTAAAGTTGAACCACCCGGAAGTGAAGAAAATGGAGAGGAATTTTCGGAAGCGTCGTTGTTTGGAAGCATGGCACTTGGATTTGCAGTTGGGTTTTGGATTGTCGTGGGTCCTTTACTGTTCAAGAGGTCTTGGAGAAATGCTTATTTTCGGGTGCTAGAAGGCATTTGGCACAAACTTTGTGATTTCATGTTTTAATGTCACTATATATTTCGTAAAATGGTGTTGGGTAGAAAGTAATAATAGTGACGGATCTTTCTGTTTTTTCCGTTCTCTATGTAACCTGCAATGTTCTATGGTATAATAAATCTCCTGTAGATCGATGTAGACCAGCCATTTCTCTTTTTTGTTCTGTGTCTCATATTGTTTTTTGTTTGAATAGGTATGGATGGAATGTGAAAATATCTCAACAAATTCAGTCACATTGGTGTGTACTGTTTGTTTATTAAACCATCAAATTATCCCTTGTTGTAGGCTCTCTCTCTCTCCTAGTGTAGACACCCCAATTTGGACTTATTAATTATCTTTAATTTGTAGCCTTGAGGCTCCCCAATGATGAAACAGAATCAAAATAGGTCTAGGCTAAAGCTAGAACGATGCTTCTTAGATTTTTACAAACCAAAACCACCTTTTTTTTCCGACACACTGAGGGTAAAATGGGCACACATTTTAATGTATGAAATATTTTTGAATGAAACTAATTGGGTTAGAAAGAGGATTCAACCAACTTTCCAACGCTTTGAAAAACACTCCAATCCGAGTTTGGGAGTACCCGGGACAACACTGCAAGTTTTGTCTGCTGTGAGCACTCTTGAGCGCTCAGGACTGCACTCTCAAACACCCAAGACCACTCTTGAGCACTCAAGAGCTCTGTTACAGCCAATATATGGATGATAAGCTTGACTATTGACCATTGTTTTTTCAGACTTTTCTGATCATTCAAACCTACAGTTCAAACGTGCACATCACAGCAACTAGCAAGAATCTCATCATGCCATATTTCCCAAAAAAAAAAACATTTTCTTTTTATTTTTTATTTTATTTTCAAATTAAAATCATAATTTTGGCTTGCTTATATATACCCCCACATTCAACACACAAAGGGCCACGAAAATTCAGTCACTCTCTCCCCTGTTTTCTGAAAGTTTTAGTCTCTAATCCTCCCTCAAATATTTTCCAAAACTTGAATGTTTTAAAGAAAAGCTTCAAACAATTTTCAAATACTCAGAAAATTTCGAAGGTTTTTTGAAATCTACTAGAACTCCATTTTCCTACTGTTTTAATTTCTACCCATTCTCAAGCATCCAAGTTAGTCCAAGAAGTCAAGTTCAAGCAAAGAAAATGTATAAAACTTGGTTTTCTCCAAGTTATTTTATGTTTTTCCTACTTCTGAGGGAGATCAAGGGCTCATACCAATTCTTCATACTGGTTGTGAGTCCATCTAGTTTTAGTTTAACAACAAGAGCAAGAGGAGCACAAGAAAATAAACTTTTTCTCAGGGCACTGTGCGCACTCTTGAGTGCCCAAGAGTGTTGTTGCTCACTAAAACTCTATTTTGTCATTTTATATCTCATCTCATGTGAGTTTGATAGATATTGGGTGTGCACAAATCCTTCTAGAGCCCAATTAAGTTTATTTTTTGTTTGCAAGGAAGCAGCACTTGGATATTCAAGACCTATTCTTGTTTGTTTGAGTTTGATGCTAAGCAAACTTGCCTAAATGTTATTCTAACCCATCTCTTTGTGTTTGTGTATTCCGTTTACTGCCAAAAGTGCTAAGTTTTGTTTTGCAGGGACTGAAAGGTCTTGAGCGTTCAGGATCACTCATGAGCGACTAGGAGTGCACAAATCCAGTAGCCTTGTTTCAATTTCTGTATACACTCACTTCTCGCCATGCCATCATTATATTCTGTACACAAGCACATGTGTGATCTTTACTTTTTGTACTTGCTAATACATGCTATCTATTTTTTATGAAACAAAATATTTTCGACAAAATTTCACCAACTTTGAGTAGAGACCAATTTCATGTCGGGCGAGGGGGGGTGCCGTAAAACCCTTCCCCTCTTATAACCTGGCTTTCGAATCTAAAACAATCTCGGGTTTTCAAATTCAAAAATTATTTTCAATTAAAACGATTTCTCGGGTGGTAAACCTCAAATCCGAATGGCGACTCTTCCATTTTTCAAAAACAACTTGTCTTTTTCGGTCCGTCCGAGAGCACCCCATCACCCGGGGATGTGGTAGCCCACACCTAGCCGCCACATTAACCTTTCTTCTCCCTTTCCCTCCCCCCGAGGGTTTCACAACCCCAATACGGCGGCAGGAGGGGAAGGCCGTGATACCAGTTATCAATCTCTCTTTTTTCTAGTCTTTAGTTTGTTTTCCTCGTGTCTCTTCAGATCAACGATTTGTTGTCTGATCTCTGAGAGTTTTGTCCCTCCTTTCTGTGAGAGTTTTAATTTCTCTCCTTTTTGTGGGAATTTTTAATTTCATCTTTGGACGAATATCTCGTCTACAGATTAGTTTTTTTCAGATGATGTTGCTTCATAACGACATCCGTGTCAACAGTGCTCTACTACACTCGTATTATATCTTTCATGTAGTAACTCATAGTGATTTGTCAGATCTATAGCTTTGAGAGTTCATTGACACGTTCATACTTGGTTGGAGTTTGTCTAATCGTTTGGGTATTTGTTGTTGTTTTTCCTTGGCTAGCACTTTATCTCTTTTTGAGATTGCAAGGAAATATGAAATTTCAGCAGAATGTGCGTCATTGCGGTGAAAGACATCAACCGCCTTATACTTTTCTCATTTTGTATCTTTGGATAATAAGTTTGATTTTATCTAAGATATTTGTAATGAATTCCATATTGTAAGTGTCATTAGATTTACATTCTCACTTTTGTCAAAAAAAATAAAAATAAAACAGCATCACATTACCTCTCTCTCATCCCCTAGGACATCATCACATCCTCTCTCTCATCCTCTAGGACATCTACTCCAAGCAAACACACACACACACACACCCACACCCACACACACCCCCCCCTCCCCCCCCCCCTCTTGTTTCTCTTCCTTGTTTCAAACCATAAGCGACGTGATAGAAAGAATAACAAAAACTGCGCAAATTCAACATTATAATTGTGTTTGCTCTCGTCCTTCCTTTGCCACTCTATCTCTCTCTGCCGAACTCAGACCCACAACCATGATAGATCGTCCATGCATCCTCTGCAAAATTAACTTCACGACCCATCCACACCACCGATCAACTGTATCTAATCAACTAATGTCAGACTCAGCTCATGTATAGAATATGATCCCTCCTTCATTACGTAAAGATTGCGATCGTTTTAGAGTATGAAATTTAGTTCGTTTACAAAATATTAGAACTATTATTCAAAATGTATCATTTAATCACAAGGAACATTAGAACACACAAACATGAAAATACAATTAGTAGAGTTGAGAGAATATGCATGTAGTGAAAGTAGGAAAGAGTTGGTCTGTGAGAATAGGAGGCGTGCTAAGAGCACTTTCTTAAGGCTAATATTCATCCACTCATGAAGGTCCAAACATCAACCCGAGTGTACTAGCCCAAGATTCAACCCAAACATTCACCATCCGATGTTTTAAACATCCACAAGCGAACCGAGTTGCCCAAAACTATAATAGTATATTAGTATAAGAAAAACTACGTACCATAGAAATGCCATGTCTCTCTCTAATTAACATGGATAGCTCTAAAATATGTGTATGTCTCCTTATTCTCTTTATTTCACACGATTCATCCTTATAGAAATACGATTATCAAAAAAAAAGAAATCCTTATAGAAATACACATATATATGTATAGCGGTAACAGTTATGAAGAGACATAATGATAAATCATAAATTTCCTTTATTCTGCAGCCGACATTTTAATATTAACTTGATTCTTTGCAAATTGCAATGGTGAAATTATGAGAGGTTGATAATTGAGGAATTAATATTTAACATTTGTTTATATTGAAAATGTCCCAACACAAAATTTATGCTGAAACTTATAGTCAACAGAGTAATAGAAAAACCCTCTTATTTACAAGTCCCTCTAAATTAGGGGTGGCAAATTAAACTCAAATCCATTAATCAACCCAAACCCATCCACTATAAAATAGACCCAACCCAACTCATTTATTAGTTGGATCATAATGGGTCCAACCCATGCATCTAACCCATTTAGTAATTGGGTCTTAAGTGGATCTTAATGGGTCAACTTAAATAACCCAATAAGTTATGAATATGACCCATCAAAGAAAGATAGAAAAAACACAATACAAATTTAAAGAAAATACCAGGCCGGTCCCAAGTTTCCCATACATAACCCATCGGCTCCTTTTCTCCTCAAGTTCAATTCCCACTGAGTCCTCCAACCATGATTTTACTTATTTGCCCTCAATTAAATAGCTACAAATGACCATTCTCTCGTCATTTAGGGTTTCAATTCCAAATCAACCACACAGAACTCTGCCCCAACTTAAGTCCCCTCTCTGTCTCTCTCTGTCTCTAGATATTCAGAAAGTTCGACTTGAACGGCGACGACAAGATCTCCGCCTCGGAGTTCACGGTAGTGCGGCGGATCGGAGGAGGTCGGCCGCGTGATGGCGGAGATCAACAAGGACAGCGACGGCTTCATCGACCTCTGCGAGTTCACCGAGTTCCACGGATATGGAACGTCGTCGTCGCCGGACGCAGCAAACAAGGAGCTTCGCGACGCGTTCGACTTGTACGACAAGGACGGTAACGGGCTGATATCGGCGAAGGAGCTGCACGCAGTGATGAAGAGCCTGGGGAGAAGTGCTCCCTCGCGGACTGCTCAAGGATGAACGCTTCCGTCGATGGCGGCGGCGACGGGTGTGTTAACTTTGAGAAGTTTAAGAAGATGATGAAGGTTTGATTAATACTCCAATTAGTAGTGCTTGGAAAATGAAAATAAGGTAAAGTTTGAAAGTAAATCTAACCTGTTGTAATTTGATACACAACTAATTTTGTGACCACCCTTTTGCTGTCTTTTTTAATTTGTTTCTTTCTTTCTTTGATCATTGTTGTGATTTTTTTTAATTAGTTTGTGGATGAACTACAGGAAAGATTGGGTATTGTGTAGAGTGTTTTACAAGAACCGAGAATTAATTCCAGCAAAACAAAGCATGGGAAGCAGCAGCAGCTGCTATGATCATGACATAATTAGCTCTTCATCTCTCCCACCACTAATGGATTCCTACATCACCGTTGACCAAACTCACACCAACATTCCAAATCATGAGTATGAGCAAGTGCCCTGCTTCTCCATTTTCACTCCAAACCACCAAATCAACCACCCAACTTTATCTCTCATCTCCCACATGGATCCAAATATTTCCACCAAAATTACCACACACACCACCTTTGGAGCCATACCAGTACCTGGTCTCATGGGCTCATATCTAGACCCCTTTTCCTGTGGTAAGAAAGTTAAATCACCTCACCCAAATGGACAGCAGCCCTAACATGAAGGGGTCGCCAAGCTTTGGGGAAGGAAGTTCAGAGAGCTTCTTGTCTGATGTGGGTATGCCTCATAAGTAGAACCATTATTAATGATTTTGAGGCCATTTGGAGTTGTGTAATTTTTTTTTCCCACCATCAAGTTGTAGAAATTATTTTGTGAGTTACATGTGTGGCATTTCTCTGATAGAATGTTGTACTTATGTACATATTTTCCCCTACATTGGAAAGCTTATTAGAACGTGTGTAATTTACTTGATTTGGAGGACAGTTTTTTCACATATGTGAACAACTCTAAGGTATAGAGCAATATTCTATAGTTCGTATTATAAAAAGTTGTTCAACAGTTATTTAATTCCTTCATTGACGGCTGTATTCATATACGGTAAAATAAAAGCAAATTCTCAGCTTTTGAATGTAATTATATACTTGTTGTGCAACAAATTTGACAAAATATGACATACATATTATCGTACGCGACGCAGTCATGCATTTAACTACAAGAGGAGATGAACCACCGATAAGAATTCGGTGATTGATGAAGGTGGGATATGGGTTTGTGGTTACAGTAGGGGTAGTGGAACAAGTGGCGTTTGTTGAGCATGGCGCATGTCATTACTAGTAACTCTTTGTCACCCCATTTCTTTGTAAAGTTTGAAATAGTATTTGGTATGCATCATGTTTTACGAATTTTTAAGGTTGATTTTATGAATTTTTGTGGTTGATTTTTTATTTTATGTAGCTCATTTTAGTTTTGGGTGTACGATACACCATTTACGAATTCTGTGGTGGAAAAAGATGGCTCAAAGTTTGATTTTTGTTTGGTGTTGTATCCAGTTGTTTAGTGTACCAATTTTGTCAATTAACACTGTTTTAAAACTGTTAATTAACTACCACCACCACGCTGCCACCACCACCACCACAATGCCGCCACTGCCACCTACCACCACCACCACGCCTCCACCATCACCACTGCTGCCACAATTAATAGTGTTAAATTTTGTCTAAATTTATGATTAACGGTGTCAACTTCTGTTTAAATTTATGATTAACAGTGTTAAATTTTGTCTAAATTTATGATTAACAGTGTTAACACTTGTCTAAATTACAATTAACAATGTTAACTCCTGTCTAAATTGTCTGTTCCGCAAAACAAAGATGTAAAAATAATACTATTTTTGTAAGAAAAGTTGGAAAAAATTCAACAATTTACTAGATTTCGACGAGTTCTTTTAACTTATGAAAAAAATTTGAATTTTTTTCTTAAAAGAATTGCAATATTTTGTAGTTCTTGTTTCCCGGACCAGTTAAACATTATGGGACGGAGGGAGTATTTGTTTTTGGATTTTTATTTGAGTTACTTGTTTGGTGGTGGTGGTGGAGGTTTCAACGTTGTTGTCATCTTCATCTCTTAGCCAATTGTCAATTAAGAAAAGGATAAGATTGTGTATAGAAAAAAGATATGAAAGGCTGTAGCTTTCTTGCGGTCTTAGTATCAATATATGGAAAAGTCTACAGTACACACTCATGTATATGAAGGATTTTTACAATTAACACTGTTAATTATAAATTTGGACAGAATTTAACACTGTTAATTATAAATTTAGACAGAATTTAACACTGTTAATTGGCGTCGTGTTGTTGGTGGCGGTTTGGTGGTGGTGGCGGTGGCAGTGGTGGCGGTGGTGGAGTGGTGTAGGTGTTGGTATTAGAGGTTATATGGGCCAACTGTTAATTAACACTGTTAATTGTTAATTGTGGTGTTAATTTATATAGAAATTAACACCGTTAATTAAGGTGGTGGTACAGAAGGTTATATGGGCCAACTGTTAATTAACACTTTTGATTGTTCATTGTGGTGTTAATTATAGTGGTGGCTGCGTGGTAGTGGTCATTGTGGCGGCGGCGTGGTGGTGATGGTGGAGTACTGCTGGTGGTGGTGGCGGTAGCGGCGTTGCGGTGGTGGTGGTGTAGGAAGTTGTATGAATCGACTATTAATTTAGACAAAATTTAACACTATTAATTGTGGTGATAATGGTGGCGGCAGAGGCATCGTGGTGGTGGCGGTGTGGTGATGATGGTGGCGGAGGCATGGTGGCGTGGTGGCTATATGGGCCAACTGTTAATTAACACTGTTAATTGTTAATTGTGGTGTTAATTTATATGGAAATTAACAATGTTAATTTAGAGAGAAATCAACACTGTTAATTTAGATAGAAATTAACAGTGTTAATTATGGTGCGGGCGGCGGTGGTGGCGTGGTAGTGGTTATGGTGGTGGCTGTGGTGGCGACGGCGTGGTGGTGATGGTGTTGGTGATGGTGGAGGTGGTAGTGGTGGCGGCGGAGGCGTTGTGGTGGTGGTGGTGGTGTAGGAGGATGTATGGATTGACTATTAATTTAGACAAAAATTAACACTGTTAATTGTGGTGGCGGTGTGGTGGCGACGTCGTGGTGGTGGTGGCGTGGTGGTGGTGGAGGTGGTGTTGGTGGCATGGTGGCGGCGGTGGTGGCATGGTGGTGGTGGCGGCGGTGGCGACGTGGTGGTGGCAGTGGCGACGTGGTGGTGGTGTTGGTGGCATAGTGGCGGCGGCAAGGTGGTGGTGGTTGTGGAGTGGTGGTGGTGGAGGTGGTGTTGGTGGCATGGTGGCGGCGGTGGTGGCGGCGGCGGTGGCGACGTAGTAGTGGTGGCAGGGGCGACGTCGTGGTGGTGTTGGTGGCATAATGGCGGTGGTGGTGGCGGTGGCGACATGGTGGTGGTGGTGGCGTGGTGGTGGTGGCGACGTGGTCGTGGTGGTGGCGGTGGCGTGGTGGTGGCGGTGGTGTTGGTGGCATAGTGGCAGCGGCGGTGGCGGTGGCGGTGGCGACGTGGTGGTGGTGGCGGCGGCGTGGTGTTGGTGGCATGGTGGCGGCGGTGGTGGCATGGTGGCGGTGGCGATGTGGTGGTAGCGGTGGCGGCAATGGGGTGGTGTGGTCGTGGTGGCATGGCAGTGGCGGTGATGGTGGTGGCTGGATCGTCTCTCTCCAGTAGCTTTTTTTTTTACAAAGGGTATTTTTGTCAACAAAATAATGATGAGGATTACTGGGTTATAGGCTCTTTGGACAGGACCAAATGCAATTTTTTTAAGAAGACAAAAAATAAGTCAAAAAATTGTTCTTTTGATTTATTTTTGTACTTTTTTAAAAAATTATGAGTTTTGATCAAATTTTTTTTACTTTTTCAGTTCCTCTCGTCGAGACGAAGCCATAACTCACAAAAGTTTAACGCAAAACTACCAAATGCAATTTTTTTTAATAAAGATGAAAAAAATCACTCCCTACTTTTTAATTCAAACCCACCCTGATTATCTGAACCTTTATAACGACATTTGCTAAAGCATTCTCTCTCTCTCTCTCTCTCTCTCTCTCTCTCTCTCTCTCTCTCTCTCTCTCTCCTAGTTTTCTTTTACCACCACATGCCAATTTAAATAGGTATTTTAGTCATTTAGATGTATAATATGGTAATTTTATTGTACATGGCATGGGTATTTTAGTTATTTAGATGTATATGGTTAATATGGTAATTTCAATGTACATGGATATTTTAATCATTCTAAAATTTTAATATATATGTAATTGGGTTAATGCTGTTCAAAAGAAAAAAAAATGTAATTGGGTTAATAGGTGGGTCGGATTTTAAATAAATGAGTTGAGTTGGGTATGGGTAATTAGGCTCATAACTAATGGAATCTAAATGGGTCAATGACCCATTAAAGACCCAACCCACTTACAACTTACCTAATTTGGTCCAAACCTATCCATTTGCCATCCCTACTCTAAATCAATCAATAGAGGTGACCGTGAATTTAGGACATATGGGTTTGTACTGGAGTAACAAGGAAAAGAGTGTGTAGGAACTAGGAACGACACATATGTAACAAATTGGAGAGAGGAGTGAGAGAGCATTGTTCAAGCAAAAATGATACTCACAACAATCCAAACATAACATCAAATTCAATCTCTCACATACATGTGGGCTCCACACACATTACTATGTGTGAGCCCCACATATATGTGAAATTAAGGTTATGTAAATCGTGTTTGAATTATTGTGTGAGTAGTATTGTTGTCAAGCCCTACTGCATTTCTCCAGGATTCTAAGTCAATGAAAGTCAAGTAAACCCGACCAAAGTCTTAACTATGGACCACAAACGCCTAACCCACAAATAGCATTGGGAAAAAATCGTCACAAACTGAAAACAAAATTGATCGAGTTCGTGCAATAACCAACATTGGAGTTTTTTACCGTCCTCCAAACTCATATAGGGTACTATACTGTACTTGAGATCCTTTACCATTCTCCAAACACTATACTTAGGGTCCTTTACCATCCCTCATTCCCACACACTCAGGGTATTGTACCGTATCCGAGGACCAAGGTCCTTTACTATCTCTCGAACACTATACCCAACTTTACCGTTTATCCTTTACTTATTAACGTCTATATATTCAATCACTACTCGAAATTATCCCTTGAACCCAAGTACGATATAAGTATCTAACAAACACAATACTTTGTCAAAATCTACTCAATCATGGCATAATACATTCCAATGTGAAACAAGCATAGCAATTTATAAGTTTGAATAATTAAACAAGCAGGAGTTGGGATTTGGCCGATGTCTTTTCAATTATTAAGTTTTATTGAACGAGTATGTAATGATTTTAGAGGAACTTCCTAGCCGGTCCTCCTTGGGTGAAGAATAGCCCACTAGGTCCTGCCCAAAAGGTCCATAGCCTAGTAAGTTCTCTTCAATATTTTGTTGACAAAAAAAATCCCTCATAAAAAAAAAAAAGGCGATTGGAGAGAGAGAAAAATATCACAACCACGACGCCGCTGCTGCAATCACCACAACCACGCCGCCACCACAACGTCGCCACCACCACGATGGCCACCGCCACCACCACCACCACGCCGCCGCCACCACCACCATGTCACCACCACTACCACAGCCACCGCCACCATGTCACTGCCATCACCACCGCTACCACCACAACACTGCCACCACCAGGCCTCCACCACGGCCGCCGCAGCCACCACCACCATCACCATGTCGTTACCACCACCTCCGCTACCACGCCGCCGCCACCACTACCACAATGACCGCCTCCACGCTGCCATCACAACCACCACCACCACCACTCCACCAACACCATCACCACCACCACCACCACCACAATGACCACCACCACAATTAACAGCTTTAATTTTTGTCAAAATTAATAGTGTAAATTTTCATATAAATTCACACCATAATTAACAGTGTTAATTAATAGTCGTCCCATAAAACCTCCTACACCACCACCACCACAACGCCGCTACCGCAACCATAATGCCCGCCACCACAATCACCACTAACACCATCACCACCACGCCACCACCACCACCGCCACTGCCACCACAATGACCACCACCACCATCACCACCATAATTAACTATGTTAATATCTGTCTAAATTAACAGAGTTAATTTACACCACAATTAACAGTGTTAATTAACAGTTGATCCATATAACCTCCTACACCACGACGTCGCCGCCGCCGCCACCACCACCACTACCGCCACCACCACCACAACACCACCGCCGCCACCACCACAATTAACAATGTTAATTTTTGTCTAAATTAACAGTGTTAATTTTCGTCTAAATTCACACCGCAATTAACAGTGTTAATACCCTTCGGCCCATACAACCTCGTAAACCACCACCACCATGCTGCCACCACCACTCCTCCACCACCACCACCACCACCGCCACCACAATGAGAGAGACGATCGAGATGATCTAGCCACCACCACGACGTCGCCACCACCACCACCACCACGTCGCTATTACCACCATCAGGTCGCCACCACCACTGCAATTAATAGTGTTAATTTTCGTCTAAATTCACGCCCCAATTAACAGTGTTAATACCTTTGGCCCATACAACCTCCTAAACCACCACCACCACCACTCCACCACCACCGCCACCACAATGAGAGAGACGATTGAGACGATCTAGCCACCACCACCACGTCGCCGCCGCCACTACCGCTACTCCACCACCACTACAATTAATAGTGTTAATTTTTGTCTAAATTAACAGTGTTAATTTTCGTCTAAATTCACACCCCAATTCACAATGTTAATACCCTTTGGTCCATACAACCTCCTAAACCACCACCACCACTACAATTAATAGTGTTAATTTTTGTCTAAATTAACAATGTTAATTTTCGTCTAAATTCACACCCCAATTAACAATGTTAATACCCTTTGGCCCATACAACCTTCTAAACCACCACCACCACGCTGCCACCACCGGCTACTCCTCCGCCGGTCTTAACCTCACCACCGGCCACTCCTCCACCAGTCTCAACTCCACCGCCAACTACTCCTCCTCCGGCCGTTCCATCTCCGATCGATCTCCTTTGAGATTAACCCTGTTAATCTTAGATTTAGACAGAAGTTAACACTGTTAATCGTAAATTTAGATAGGAGTTAACACTGTTAAACGTAAATTTAGACAGAATTTAACATTGTTAATCGTGGCGATGGTGGTGGTGGTGGTGATGGTGATGGTGGAGGCGTGGTGGTGGTGGTGGTGGTGGTGGCAGCAGCGTGGTGGTGGTAGTCATTGTGGTAGCGGCGGCGGCGTTGTGGTGATTGTGGTGGCGGCGTGGTGATGGTAGTTAATTAACAGTTTTAAAACAGTGTTAATTGACAAAATTGGTACACTAAACAACATCACAACAACTGGATACAACACCAAACAAAAATCAAACTTTGAGCCATCTTTTTCTACCACAGAATTCGTAAATGGAGTATCGTACACCCAAAACTAAAATGAGCCACAAAAAATAAAAAATAAACCACAAAAATTCATAAAATCAACCTTAAAAATTCGTAAAAAAGGATGCATGTCCATTACTATTTCAAACTTTACAAAGAAAAAGGGGTGATAAAGAGTTACTAGTAATGACAAGCGCCACGCTCAACAAACGCCACTTGTTTCACTACCCCTACTGTACCCACAAATCCATATCCCACCTTCATCAATCACCGAATTCTTATCGGTGCTTCAACTTCCGATGATTCAACTCATCAATTATTTTCATTCAGCAAAAATTTACCTTATTTTTATTTTCCAAGCACTACTAATTGGTGTATTAATCAAACCTTCATCATCTTCTTAAACTCCTCAAAGTTAACACACCCGTCGCTGTCGACGTCGACGGAGGCAATCATCCTTGAGCAGTCGGCGAGGGAGCACTTCTCCCCCAGGCTCTTCATCACTGCGTGCAGCTCCGATAACAGCCCGTTACCGTTCTTGTCGTACAAGTCGAACGCGTTGCGAAGCTCCTTGTTTGTTGCGTCCGGCGACGATGACGCTCCATTTCTGTGGAACTCAGTGAACTCGCGGAGGTCGATGAAGCCGTCGCCGTCCTTGTCGATCTCCGCCATCACGCGGCCGACCTCCTCCTCCGCACCGCCGTGAACTCCAAGGCGGAGATCTTGCCATCACCGTTCGAGTTGAACTTTCTGAATATCTAGAGACAGAGAGAGACAGAGGGGAGTAAAGTCGGGGCAGACAAGTAAATCACGGTTGGAGGACTTGGTGGGAATTGAACTTGTGGAGAAAAGGAGCTGATGGGCTATGAATGGGAAACTTGGGACCGGCCTGGTATTTTCTCATGATTTTATTAACTCGAGGGTGTACATATTAATTTCGTTAGCCTTAGAATAATTTGGGCCTAGCCCACTTTTGTGGGCTAAGTTTTTAGGTTTCTTTGTTTTTTTGCTTTAATTTCAAATTTGGCTTTTTGGCCTGAGAAAAAGGAGGATGTTCAAAGTGCTATCAAAGAAGTGGGGTCTGCACTTAAAGAACAAAAATACGTATGTTTGAGTTGTATTGTTTAATCTAGGCTTTTGAGGCCTTTAGGTGCTTGGACGTCATGCCCCTGTACGGTTTTGCCCTTTAATCCAACTTTGGTTGAATTTCCTTTCTCTTTTTTGGCGTACTCTTATCAAAATTCCTAATAAATTGTTACTTTCACCAATAAAAATAAAAAAAATTGGGTCAAGTGGTTCACTTTTTTAGAGTTCATGCTAATAAAACTTTCCCAACAAGGTAAATTAGTGTCAAGCCTTCTCGTATCTTTCAAACACCGATCTAGAGCACAAATTGAACATGACTTAATCAATAAGAAAGCCTTTCTCTTTCTCCCTCTCAAATGCATCCTCCATCACAGTTTATCCAACAAATAAACAAGTAGGTGGAGATGAGACAAGAAGACATTGTCAGCAGATAAAAAGGTTGCCACTTGGTGCCATGTGGCCAGGGTGATCGAGATTTAGGAAAGGACAAATATGGTGAACAAAGCATGGCCTTAACTTATGAGATAAGAGGTCACAAAACAATGTAAGCGTTACGAGTTATTTAGTCACGGTTCATTCAGTTTTTTTCCCTGTCTCAGTCGGTATAGTTTTAAGCACATAATTTACTCTTACCAGCTTGCTTTATTTCATCAATCCTAAACCCTCTCGTTGAGCTAAGGCCAATGTGTTGAAGGATCAAGAATGTTGGTACAACTGTACAAGTACTTGGTCAACTTCACAATGCGAGATATGTAATCATAAATACATGTAAAGGAAAATAGAAATATTTCAATCAATGGCGAGAATTTGATCGAAGTTACAAGAAAAACAAAAAGACCGAAGCTAATAAATCACATTATGTTCTTAAGACAAATTTGTACCTCACTATATATATATATATATATATATATATATGTATATGGTGCTACTAGACCTTAAACGTTTGTGTCCTTATAATGGTTGCCTTCACAATGAAAATATAGCACTGTAATTATTGTGACTTGTTCAACCAAAACTATATTCAAGTGACAAGAAAATCAGACTTGATCACGAAATGCTAGAAAAATTAATTGAAAAATTCAACGCCAAAAAAGATAGATAGAGAATTCATATATAGGAAGAAGAAGGTATTCAGAACGTCTAAACAGTAAAAGACCTGACCATTGAAAGGTGAACATGCCAAGGTAACCTCACCGGCTGCAAATTTGAATATTTTTACTCTTAGCGAAATTTGAATGTTGTATTCCATATTTTCTTTAAAAAAAATTTATATACCCATTACCTAGCCATATCTAGTGACCGAACTTGACCAAGCACAAGCAGCCCGACTATTTGGACCCGCACGTGATGGTTTTGGTCCTCCTCACCCTTAAGACATGAGTATCCATAGGGGCCAAACCATTGTCCAAGGAGAGATTCTATATGGCATAGATTTTCATATTTCGCTATATATGTGAGGTAAAACATTAGAAGACATTTCTTCAACCAATGTCCATGTAGTGATTTTTGGAGTTGAGTTCTCATTCGCAGTAATATAGTTTGAATTTAAAACTATATATCCAATGTTAATCTTCTCGTAATCGAAAAAGCATGTCTACCCTTAGATTGACCTAAAAGCATATAGATTCAACAGTCTTGTTGCTACTCAAAATTAGGTAAAAAGGTGTCATCAAAACACATTTCGCACATGATGTGGAGTGATTGTAATTACTTTTGGAGGAGAGAAGAGAAGTGAGTGTTTGAATTTTGTCGAATGGTAAATTGGTAGTGTGCCTAATCCGTCAGAAGGTAATGTAGCAGGGAGACATATGCAACTAGATAAAAGCTGTGGGATTAGTTTATTAACATGTTCGGCTAAATAAGTTAATTGGCTTATTTTTTTATTCTTTTTCAAAAAAATTCGTAATTATTAGTTTTTCATCAATTTTTTGGGGATTATTGCATCGTCATGACGAGAGAAATCTAAAAAATAAAAAATTATGATCGAAATCCAATTTTTTTAAAATAAAAACGAAAATATTGACTTATTGGCTTATTTTTATCTTTATTCAAAAAAATATGTTTCGATTGTAATTTTTTACTTTTTAGATTCCTTTTGTCATGACGATACAATAATCTCCAAAAATTGACGAAAAGCTAACAAATACGAAAAAAATTTGAATAAGGACAAAAAAATAAGTCAATTGATTTATTTAGCCGAACGGCGTCAACAATTCAAAATTCGTAACTCCCTGTGGAAACCATCAACAACTTCAAAAAAAACCATGAATCTCATAACTTTTTTTTGGGCAAGTATGAATCTCATAACTTACCCTCTAAAGTTCGAACCAGCAACTACAAAGCAAACACAATCACAGAATTAGAGTGTTCGAACTTTAGAGGCTTGTGAGTTGTTTTTGATAGATTCTCCATCTTGTCGTGTTACCTTTTCTCACATTCCCATTTCTAATTAATGGTGTTTTTACTTTTTTGTTCTCTAGATTTTGATTAAAATAAAGGCCGTGTTCACAAACTACAAGAACTACACCAAATTAAAGTGACTGCTCAATCTACTACGATATTTGGTTTCAATGCTCATCTACTACTCAAACCAAAATGAACTCACCCCTGCGTAAGATGATTAAATGTTGGCTTATTTTGTGTACGTAATTCCCTTAATCCCTCTTTCACTGTTGTGTTTGATTTTATCACAGGGTTTAACGAAAAAATGATTATGGAGAATTTATGTATCAAATTCTATGCAAATGTAGTGACTACTCTCCAACCATCAAATTAAATCTCAAATCCTAATTTTTTTCAAAATTTAGAATTTTTAAAACCTAAATCATGCTTGGCAGTTACACGTATGTTTATGGGGGGAAAAAGATGGACGTGGACCGTCGGGTGGGGTGGGTCGTGGGGTGAAATTTTGATTTTTCTTAATATATGTAAGGTAAATGGAAATGGAAATGGAAATGGAAATGGAAATGGAAATACACTTCTTTTTTTCTGTTTTTGTTTGTTTTGTTTTTATAATTTTTTATTTTTTATTGGTACTTTTTTTTTATCCGCTTTTTTATTTGTACTTGGATATATACTATTTAACTACGAACGTTGTGTCCGATTCGATAAACAATGAACAAATTTCAGCGCAATTTTTTCCGTGTCCGATTCGATAAACAATAAGCCGGCCCTAGTCATGTGGTTAGTCTCCACCAAGATTGAACTAGAGGTCTATATGGTACCTCACGGAAGGTATCAAAGCAAACTTGGTGGAAAAAACAACTAAAGCTGTGGTGACTCTCGTGCTCGATATTGCAAGGACGTGAGGCTATAAAGTTAAGAAGTTGGTAACACCCCGTCTCTTGTTGGAGGTCTACATAGATGATCTTTAAAATCATGTAAGCTTCTACTAATAACTTGGGCTTAAATATTATGGACCATTTGATTATGCACCAACAAGTTACTGGGTTAGTAGAGAGAAAGGATTGAGGTGTTTTGTGTCTTGTTCGGATGGCATTTTGAATGAAAAAAAATTTAACTCAAAAATACTCGTTATCTCTACTTACAATAATTATCCTCAATTTTCTCTTCTCTCTCCAATCATTGTTTTTATTTCTCTCTTTATCTTTGGCCACTCATTACTATTGAAAAATAAGCTTGATTAGGATTGAGTCAAATAAGTTTCACAGGACAAGTAAATAATTGAGAGAAGAAAAATGTGGAGCACTATTCCTCATCAGGCTTGAAGACTTTTGGAGCTTCCATGATATGTTTTGGGATTTGCAAAATAAATGAGAGATTATCTCATCTTTGTTTTTGTTATTGTTTTGCCTATATATATGGGTTGTAATCTGTATTGAAAAGTATGGGAGTTGAGAGTAAAAGACAGAGAAAAATATGAGAGCTCTGTGTAATCATTTGTGTGCTTTATCAATAAAAGTGTGCTTACTATTATGTGTGGAAATCTCCACTTTCCGTCAGTGATACCTATCCCTTCTGCTTTCCAACAATAACCTATATTTTCAATTATTACCTTAATTTTTCTCTCTACTCATTACCCAAAACAGCTAAACTCTAAAATTTTCAAAACACCATCCAAACAAGGCATTGAACACTAGTGGTATGTTCAAAAGCTTTTTGGTCTGAAAAATGCTCAAACCAATACTATATAATAGTGTTCAAAGGCTTTTTGGTCTACAAAATGCTCAAACCAATGATATTTGCCATAGCAGGAAACGATCATATAACTGATAAATTCCAATTGAGTAACATTTATATAGATAAAGGTGTGAGTGCTGTAACGAACGCTATGAATGCAAGCTAAGAACAAGAAATTGAAAACTAAACAAGAAATCACAAAAACACAAGATATACGTGGTTGCCAAAGATGGGTACATCCACGGGCAAGAAGAGAAGATTCATTAACCAACGTGAAAAAGAGATACAAAGAAACGGTTGTAATCCGTAACTCTAGAAAGGCCACAATATGAGAGCCTAAAAGATACTTTAGAAGCCCCCCAAAGGACCTATTTATAATAGGCTACAAAAACGGGAACAACATAGTTAACCAATGTGGGACAAAAGAATGCAAGGCATTCCCAACAATTTTCCACCTTGACTTGAATTCTACTGAACCAAATCACCAAACATAGTTCTCCCCTTCTAACCTCGCACTCGCCAAATGCCCATAAGGGGCGATCAATTGCAAAAACCAAGCAAGTCCAAGCAATGCTTGAACTTGGCAACCGGATCCGATTTAGTCAACATATTTGCTGGGTTATCTGTTGTACCCACTTTCTTCACCTCAACTTTCTTCTATGAGATGATATCTTGAACTAAGTGATACCTGACATCGATATGCTTGGTCCTCTCATGATACATCAGATTTTTAGTCAAATGAATGGTACTCTTCAAATCATAAAATACTGAACTCACACCCTGTGCAAGACCAAGCTCACAAAGCAAATCTCTCATCCACAATGCCTCCTTCACAGCTTCAGCAATGGCCATATACTCTGCTTCTGTTGTAGACAGCGCGACTGTAGCCTGTGAAGTAGCTTTCCAACTAATGGCACTTCCAGATAGAGTAAAGACATAACCTGTCAAAGACCTCCTCTTATCGTGGTCACTGGCAAAATCTGAATCAACATAACCAATAGCATGATCACCAGAATTGGCAACCCCAAACAATAGACCAACACTTGTAGTTCCGCACAAATACCATCGGATCCATTTCACAGTCTCCCAATGTGCCTTTCCTGGACGCCTCATATAACGACTAACGACACTAACTGCATGTGAAATATCAGGATGAGTACATACCATGGTGTACATAAGGCTCCCAACTGCGTACAAATATGAAACCTGAGACATGTACTTCTCTTCATCCTTCAACTGTGGTGACAACTCAGCTAAAAGTCGAAAGTGTGTTGCCAAATGGGTACTGACTGGATTCGAGTTTTGCATGGAAAAGAGCTCAAGCACTTTAAGAACATAAGAATTCTAATTCAAAAATAATTTGCCAGCTACTCAATCTCTGCAAATCTCCATACCCAAAGTACGTTTTGCCGCACCCAAATCTTTCATCTCAAATTCACCACCTAATTGTTGTTTCATCCTGTTAATTTCTGATACACTCTTTTCAGCAATAAGTATATCATCAACATACAACAGTAGATAGACAAATGAATCGTTTGAAAGTTTTTGAAAATACACAAAACTATCATACTCACTTCTTGAATATGATTGACTTATCATAAAAGTATCAAACCACTTATACCACTACCCAGGGGATTGTTTGAGGCCATTCAAAGACTTGTGAAGTAAACAAACGTGATCCTCCTTACAAGAAACAACAAATCCCTCAGGCTGACGCATATAAATCTATTCCTCAAGCTCGCAACGCAAAAACGCAGTTTTGACATTAAGTTGCTTTAACTCAAGATCATAACATGCAACAATAGCAAGTAAAGTGCAAATGGAACTATGTTTTACAACTGATGAAAATACCTCATTGTAGTCAACACCCTCCTTCTGGTTGTATCATTTCGCCACTAGCCGAGTTTTGAACCAAACATCTTCTACCCCTGGAATATCTGGTTTGTGCTTGAAGACTCACTTGCACCAAACATTCCTCTTCCCTTTCAGCGGCTCTATTAACTCCCATCTCCTCATTCATAGCAACAAACCACTATGCAGACTCAATGCTCAAAATAACTTCCGTATAGTTTGAAGGCTCCTCATACTCAACTATTTCAGCAACTAACAAAGCATAGGCCACCATCTCAGAATAAGCTGAATACCTTTCAGGATGCCGAATCTCCCTCCTTGGTCTATCTTTAGCAATAGTGCGTGGCTGCTCAACTAGCGCATCAACCTCTATGTCTGAACTCTTGAACTCCTCTTCAATTGGCTTCTCAATGTGCTTCTTCCTTAAGTCGGAAGATTCACTCAAAAAATCTATCTGCTTTGAAACACTCTGTTTTTGAATTGTATCATCAACTCGCTCAGACCATTTAATCATAGAGTGTTCATCAAAAGTAACATATCTACTGATCAAAAACTTTGAATCTTCAGGACACCACAATCTGTACCATTTCACACCTGCCTAATAACCCAAGAAAATACACTTCTTGGCTCGTGGCTCTAACTTACCCTTATTCATATGAACATAAGCTAGACACCCAAACATACGCAGCATAGAGTAATCAGCTTGATGACTTGACCATACCTCAAAAGGAGTCTTACACTCAATAGCAGTCGACGGAAACTTGTTCACCAAATAGCATGTTGTAGAAACAGCTTCAACCCAAAATTCTTTGCCCAATTCGAAATTGGACAACATATAATGTGCCTTCCCTAAAAGAATCCTATTCATTCATTCAGCCACACCATTCTGCTGAGGGGTTTTTCTCACTATGTGATGCCGCACAATGCCCTTATCACTGCAAAACCTATCAAACTCGCCAAGACAAAACTCCATACCATTATCAGTTCTTAAACGTTTTATTTTCTTACCAGTCAAATTCTCAATCAAAGTTTTAAACTGTTTGAATGTATTAAAGGCGTCACTCTTATATTTCAATATATACACCCAAACCTTACGAGAGAAATCTCGATAATACTCATAAAATACCGAAAACTACATTTAGAAGTTACCTCTGCGAGACCCCAAAGATCTGAGTGAAAATAATCCACCGTACTGAATTTTACCCTACATTGCTTGTCATACACACAGTGCTCACAGAAATTCAGTTTCTCAATTTTCTGGCCACATAGCAAACCATATTTGCTCAAAATTGTCATCCACCTCTCACTCATATGCCCAAGGCGCATATGCCACTAATGAGTCAAGTATGAATCTAAAACCTTGGATGAAGTAACCATTGCTACAGCACCTATAACTGTACTGCCCTGGAGTGTATAAAGGTTATCACGCTTTTGATCCTTCATCAGTACCAATGCACCCTTCGAGACTTTTAAAACGTCACCTTCACCGAGGAATTTGCAACCATGAAAATCAATAGCACCCAGGGATATAAGATTTTTCTTCAAATCTGGAACATGTCGAACCTCAGATAAAGTCCTAACAATACCATCATGCATTCTAAGCTAAATCGTTCCTGAACCAACAGTCTTACAGGCCATGTTGTTACCCATCAAAACTGTACCACCATTAACTGCCTCATAAGTAGAAAATCTCTCTCTATGCGGACACATGTGGTATGAACATCCAAAATCCATAATCCACTCAGTCTTAAAGCAAGAATCGCCTTCTATAACTGATAACACGTTATCTGGCTCATCTAAACTTTCAGCAATTCCATTAATTACTTTACCTCTTTTCTGATCCTCTTTTTCCTTCTCCTTGAGTTTTCAACAGTCACTTTTCCAGTGTCCGAATTTCTTACAATAATTGCACTTTCCCTTCTTCTTACCTGATGACCTGGATCTTCCCCTATTACTCGACTCCTTCCTTTTTGTTGTTCTTTCCCAAACAAACAAACCCTCCACATGTGCATCACCTTCACCTAAAACTTTTTTCCTCAATTCTTTCGAATATAGGCTGGCCTTAACATCATCCATGGATATCATGTCTTTGCCATACAATAGGGTTGTAACAAAGTGCTCATATGAAAGTGGTAAAGAACATAGCAAAATTAGGGCTCGGTCCTTATCCTCAATTTTACGATCAATATTTTTCAGATCCATAATAATACGATTGAAATTGTCTTAATGATCCTTAACAGGTACACCTTCTCACATACGAAACATATAAAGACGTTTGAGATATAACCTATTGGTGATCGATTTCGTCATATATATGCCTTCTAACTTCAGCCAAATTCCTGCTGCTGAAGTTTCTTCTTCTATCTCACGAAGAACGTCATCTGCTAGACTCAACTGAATAGAACTTAGAGCTTTGGCATCCGCATCATCCCAATCTTCCTCTTTGATTTCAGAACTAGTCTTGCCTAACAAATCCTTGTGCAATCCTTGTTGGGTTAACAGAGCCTTCATCTTTACTCTCCAAAGACTAAAACTGCTGCTCTGCCCATCAAACTTTGCAATCTCAAATTTAGCCGCCATAGCCACAATCGAAAACGAAACCCTAACTTTGCAACCTAAGGCTTTGATACCAGTTTGTTGTAACGAACGCTATGAATGCAAGTTAAGAACAAGAAATCACAAAGACACAAGATATACGTGGTTCCTAAGATGAGTACGTTCACGGGCGAGGAGAGAGAGAATTCACAAACCAACGTGAAGAAGAGATACAAAGAGCCGGCTATAATCTGTAACTCTAGAAAGGCCATAATATGAGAGCCCCAAAGATACTTTAGAAGTCCCCCAAAAGCCCTATTTATAATAGGCTATAAAAACGGGAACAACATAGTTAACCAATGTGAAATAAAATCATACAAGACATTCCCAACAATTTGGGAGTTTTAAAATTAGATTGTGTGAGAAAAGTGAATAGATGAGGCTGAAAAATCAGGGTTCCCTAAAAATTTGTAAAAAACCCTAACAACACGAACACGAATCACTAAGTAAAATTATTAGCAAAAACTAAGCAAAGCAATCAATTGCACAACGCAAAGATATACGTGGAAAACTCCAGAATGGGTAAAAACCACGGGAAGGAATCAAATCACTATAACCATTGTGCAGTTACAGATATACCTATCCAAACGGTGTAAATCCTCACAATGTTCTAAGTACTACTTGCCGAGTCACACGTACACCGCACCTAGTGATCTTGATCGCCAATAACCTTGAGTCCACAAGCCCTTCAAAAACCTTACCAAAATCTTCCTTAGGAATGGCACTTCAAAAATCCAGTTGCTTCGATTTTTCCATTGACTGCCGCCACCTCAGATATGCTCCTGCCTCCCTTTTCTTCCTTTTTCAATCACCGTATATCAAAAAAAATCCACACATATGGCTGGCCCTCTTTTTCCTTTTATATGTATGTGGTCAAACCCTAGGAGGAAAATAACAAGTCCAACCCCTTTTCTTTTTTTTCACGTTCATTTAAGACAGAAGGTGCCAATTGATAACCTGATTGGTACGTCTTCGCTAAAATCAATCTCCCTGTAGTCGACGTCATTTTTATCCAATACGCTTACTCAGAAATACAAATAAAGATTCCTTCCACTTTAATCCTACACAAACTTACTAGCCTATTAAAAATAATAAAATTACAACTCGATGAAAATTATGTGTTTTGTCAAACGGAATTGCCAATACTCAAAGTTCCGGAATTTATTCCTTACCGTGGCCCATGAGGGGGTACCCGTATGAAAATTTGACCACATCTTTTTCGGTCAAAACCTCAAAAACACTTCAAGTCATCCGTGATTCATAAGTTATGCCTACAACTTTTTCGGTCGAAACCACTTGAAATCAAACTCCCAAAAGGAGTAACAAATGGATGGTGTCTTCTGTACTATCGATATTCGATTCATGTGATTTGCCTTTTTACAAATATAAAATTGTTTTTTATATAGTATGCAATGAACGCTTCAAATTTAAAACATATTGATGGAATCTCAAAGCATATTGGTGGAATCTCACATGGCCCCCAGATATACACTATTATAGCGAATTTGTTGTACTAGCTCCTAGCGGACCCGAGTCCTCCAAAACCGCTTCATCTCATAACTAATTAAACAAAATTGAATATATTCCTCTAACCAAAGGTCCAAAGCTTCATCAGTTAATGGTGGTGCAAACCATCTCCGCATACTCAACTATTAGATTAAGCAATTGTGATTGAATCAGAAATCAGAAACCCTTGTTAGATTAATTCCAATTTCATAAAAGCCACCCTCTAGAAACATCTCAGTACAGTACTTTGCCCCTTCCAAATTTTGCCGAAACAGATAAGAAGCATGCATGGTACAAAGAAAAGAAATGATCGGGTCTGTCTTTAATATCTGCTGTGCATATCATGGTACAAGTTCTTATGGAAATCAAGTCTCCTAAAATGTCTCAACTCTGCAATTCACTTGTTCACAAATAAGGAAATTAAGAAAACTGGAGAGTGCATTGGCAGACCCACAAATGCACGATCCACAATCAGTATGGCCTGTAATGCATTGGCCGCCTGAACCTTGGAACCCTTCTGTACAGGAGATAGAAATTGACATCAGCTAATTAACTTTGGAAGTGCAAATTGCAAAGTAATAAGGCGATGCAGAAACAAGTCTTTCCCATCATAGGAGGAGGAGCGACTGACTGAAAAACAATGCCCAAGCAAAGTAGTTGCCTAGCTAATTTTGAAATGAAACATAGTAGTGAATAGGCAACCACATAAAACTAATACAACTAACGATCCATGTCGTTACAATGTGAACCCATCCTTCTTTTTCAACCGAGAAACATGTTCTCTTGCTTCCATTTCACAGGATAAGTACACTAAAAGTTATAACACAGATGCACAAATTATTTTTTTACATTGTTCCACTAAACTCGCAAAAGCTATTTGTGTCTCAGGCTCTCAGCATTATTCTAAATCCTGACCATATGGTATAAATGCATTTTCCAACTTTCTGCAACCTCATATCGAAGTCTTGCTGTAACTACAGCATGGTTAATCCATAGAGAATAAGGACATCAACGTCTTTACAATCAAAACATCCATTCAAACTCAATACTCCATAAGTCAGCACGAAGATAAAATTGAAGGGGTTGTTCAAGGGCAAAAACAGTTTGGTCGGTTATGGTGGAGAACTCATGAGTTCAACTGTGCTTCTTCTCTCTTCATCTGGTAGATTGGAGGGCAATAACACAGTCATAACTGGCAGTTCTATCAAGCCCAGAAGAAAGCCTCAAACAAAATAATTCGGCGCAGAATTTCTCTCCAAAATAGTTCTAGCATCAGGAACATTGGAGCCTTAATTTTTCCAAGTTCGGAAATGATTGGAGAAATCTCCTCTGGTTCTCATGGAACTGAATGAGAGAACATCTAGTTTGATAACATCTTATTGTACGGTGCCAAGGAATTGGAGGAAAGAAAAGAAAACTGGAGTTGCAATTGACATTCGAATCCAAGCCATATTATGTTTCTCCTAATCCTGGAAGCTCGCGATAGTCAATCGAAGTTTACCGGTGTTTATAGAGGTGTGCTCGATCGTGAAAGGGATAGGGGTTGGAGGAAAGTGGCATGTGTTAGGCATCGGGAAGGTTGGGGTGCATGGTCCTCACTTGGAACTTGGAAGTATGTGGCTGAAGTGGATAGAAGAAGACAAAGCTTTGGAAGTTGATTCCACTGTGCTTGATGAGGCTCATTTGGCGAGAGAGGAATCATAGACAGTTTGACATGGCTGAGACGTCTCTGCTAAAATTTTTGTGTCGTTTCCTTTCTAGTTTGTTTCGTTTGGGAGTCGAGGGAGTGCAAACCAACCCTTGATCAATTCCTTGCTATGTCAAATATTTTCGGCGTTCAGAGAGGTGTACGTGTATGCGCATTATTTATTGTTTGACCTCTTTTGGTCTCTCTCGTACATGGGTGGCATCTCTTTATACCTTTTTAATAATTTTACTAGTAATCAAAACAAAAATATTTCTCCTTATCCCATCTTTTAATTTACCAGTAAGCAAACAAATTTAGATAATCCTACTTCTTACTTACCCATATCCAAATGAAGTATAGAAAGGCGGACCGGGCATGGAGGCCGGGCCTTCGGGATGGAAAGCCAAAATATGGGTTCGGACGCCTTCCTCGATACTGTTTCATTCCAGGTACGTTAGTTCGTTTTGCAGACACCTACATAAAAAGAGAATCCACTGATCACGGAATTTAAAACCTTTGTTGAAGTTGCTCAATCAAACTTAATTTCAAGACCTTCAACTGGCGCCCAAGCAACTCTGATTCGTTCAAAAACAGGGCATTCTGAACAACAGCTTCAGTACAAACTCCATATAAGCAAATCCTATTGGTTGACCGAATTTATCTGTCAAAATAGCGACCCGATTGACAGTCCCACATGATTGGAATGACGCAACGGAATTCACGAAGAGATTGGTCTGTGTACTAATCCAAACAAATAAACACTCAAGTCCACGAGCACACCTTGCGCACAAGGAAAATAGAGAGCACTCTTAAAATAATATTGATTAAAAGATTGTAAAAGTTGAATAATAGAATAGGTTGCAGCCATTTTTATAAGACTCTAACCCTAGAAATCCTACTGTAAAAAAATCCTAAATCATGCCAAAACAAGTGGCATTAACGAAAATATATTTTCTAATTAATTAAAACAAAATCTTAATTCTTGTGGACCAAGAATCCTAATAAAGGTAGAAATCAAAATCAAACTGAATACAGAAAATTAATAATTCTAACCTAAACGAAAATATTCTTAGTCAAAATCTTATTCTAAAACAATACAAATAAAATACAAAAACTCTCCATTTTTGTCCTACATCAGTCTCCTTTTCTTCAAAGGAATTTGACCTCGAGTTCTCGTTACTTGAAACAACTTTATACGTTGACGCTTGTCCGCATCAATTTTGTACTTCAAATTAATTTTTTTGAACTTGAACTTCGATAATGAGCTCCACTCGGCTTCATATCCAAAAGATTGATGTATTATCTTCCAATATTTAGCAAGTCGAGTACAAACAAGATAATACCCAAAAAAAAACGTAGAATGCTTTAGCTTCTTGCTCCTCTTCCAAAAATTATTCAATGAAAAGTGTTCATGCAATGATCTTTTCTATAAATGCTTCAACTTATTGACAAGATTCACTAGACAAATGTTGGGAACCCAATCAAATTGATGTACTCCAAGAAAATCTAATAAATGAGCATTATGTTGATGTTGCAAATTGTCTTGAGCTTGATTTAGTTTTGATTCCTTCGATGTCCCTAAAGTAAGTGGAACATCACCTTTGCAGTCGGCTATGCAAGGATCAGAAGTTGCTAGATTAAAAATAGAAAAGTCATAGGCCTTCAATTCTAAAACTTCACCATTACCATCTACACCATTACGAGTCCTTTCTTGACTAGTATCAGCCAATAGTTCTGCATTGCTAGCTGGATTATCTTTCTTGACACTAATATCAACATAAAGCTCACTTTGTCGATTTTCTTCTTCATGAGATCCATCAACTAGACCACTGATATTCCCCTCAAGTGATGAATGTTGACCCGTAAGAGCCCAAGTGATGAATGTTGACTCGTAAGAGCTTTGAGGTGATGCCCATTGGTTGACTCATGTGCCCCCGCATCCCACCTATCATCTCTTTCCTCCAAACTCTCTTCAATTTCAGGAGTCATTGCTTCCCAATTAGCAACAGAAAGAATTAACTCATCTGGGCTATCAACAAACATCTTCTCTTTCCCCCCATCCTCTTTCTCTCTAATATTACTTGGGACGTTTTTGGTAAAATCATCCCTAGTCAGCAAAACCCAATTGTTGAGGTCAACATGATCCAATTGAAGCGAGCTTGGCTCCTCTTTAACACAAATTTTAGTATCAACCATCTCCAATGGATAACTGTTTCGGTTCTCAACAACTTGATCGCCAACTTCTGTTTCAATTTTTTTTATCAACTCCCTCTATGACCTCCTTATCAATTTCTTCAATCACATCTTTGGCAAGAGTAGTACTCAGTTGATTTGATCCGTACTTTTCATCCAATAATTGTTTATAATTATGCGGCAAAAATCTCTCCATCAGACATTTTTTTATTCTTGACCATGCACAAATATGGCATTTGTTCTATTGATCTCGCAAAGATTGCAAGTCTAACCACCAATCTAGGGCTAGACTTGCAAGCTAACAACACGTACTTCCACTTTTCTCCATTCGAGATTTTCATATACTCAAAAGCATCCTCAAGATTAAGTATCCAATCTAGAATATCCTCAAAATATTCAGAACCACTAAATTTAGGTAAATTATTATAATAATTGAAATTTGGTTGCCGCTTCATCGACTGATAATCATTATGATTCTCGAATAGCTTGCCTTCAAATTTATTCCTACTTTCGCATTGATAATAAGAATATCCTCTGGAGACATTTTGATGAATAGGTTGGTTGTAGGCAAATCCCTCAATGCGGTTCCTATCGTTAGGAGGTTGGCGGTGGGCAAATCCCTCCACACGATCCTTCTCAACCCTTTCTAGCCTTTGGTGATTTTGTAAAGTCAACACCTGCAGCAACTCACAGATCTCTGTGAACTAAGTGCGAGTATCTTAACGGATCTCGGCTAACTAAGTGCTTCGATCTTGCAACTGTGTTCGGTTATCCTCCATCATCTTCCTTAGGTCAGCAAGCCCACGACCAACATCAATGGGTGTTTCTTCAGCCATGTTTGGTGCCATCGAACCAAGAAAAGCGTGGCTCTGATACCACTTGACGCAACGGAATTCACGAAGAGATTAGTTTGTGTACTAATCCAAATGAATAAACACTTGAGTCCACGAGCACACCTTGCGCACAAGGAAAATAGAGAGCACTCTCAGAATAATATTGATTAAAAGATTTTAAAAGTTGAATAATAGAATAGGTTGCAGCTCTTTTTATAAGACCCTAACTCTAGAAATCTTACTGTAAAAGAAATCTTAAATTATGCCAAAACAAGAGACATTAACGAAAAGATATTTTCTAATTAATTAAAATAAAATCTTAATTCTTGTCGACCAAGAATCCTAATAAAGGTAGAAATCAAAATCAAACGGAATACGAAAATTAATAATTCTAACCAAAACAAAAATATTCTTAGTCAAAATCTTATTCTAAAATAATAAAAATAAAATGCAAAAACTCCATTTTTGTCCTACATCATGGAAGCTGTTGTTGGACCTCCTAAGGTGCGCATGCATAGTCTACCTGAAGTTCAAAACGTAGGGAAAGTAAAATTATTACCAGCTCATAAAAAAATGTTCACTTACACAGAAGAAATGCATTAGGACGTACACGCCAATGAAAGGAAGTCAGGAGTTCATTTACGGCAATCCTAATCTTGGTCATCTTGTTCTTGTTGTTGGCCCATAGAATTATTAAGGATTGCTTGCTTGGGTCCAACTCAATGAAAAAACAACACACACCAATTTGATTGAATTTGTTGAGGCATTTCGAAAATAAATTATATACAATTGGCAGTGTAAATATTTGTTTCTTCCAGATCAATTACATTACGTCACGTCGTCAAAACAGTAGTCTCGATTAATAGAACACTGCGATGTGGCGCAATACAATTGATTTGAAGAAAAAATAAATGTTTTACACTGCCCGTATAAATAATTTAATCTCTATTCCCGGTCCATCCATACCGATTCAAGCGAACAATATTGGACACAGAACAAAAAAGAGAAATGTCTGGCATACACCACGCACAGGAAATTTATTATTACACTATAAAAAATTATTGCAGGTTACACATAGAGAATGGAAAGACACGAAGATCCACCACTATTACTTTCTAGACAAACTACCCAACACTATTGCCTTATAGTGAAACAATAATGAAAACCAAACACAGAATTGGCTCTCTTCTTTTTCTTTTTCACAAAGGAACAAACAAAGCGCTATTTCTGTTTACAAACATATAGCAACATTTAAGAAATGAAATCCCAAAACTTGTGCCAAATGTCTTCTAGCACCCGGAAATAAGCGATCCTCCAAGACCTCTTGAATAATAAAGGACCCAACACAATCCAAAACCCAACTGCGAATCCAAGGGCCATGAAGGCCAAGAACAATGCTTCCGAGGATCCCTCTCCATTTTCTTCACTTCCAGGTGGATCAACTTGAGGAGGGATTGGCTTCTTTAGGTTGCAGCTTGTGAGTGGAGGCCCACAAAGCTTGTTGCCCAGAAAGCTGGAATCGTTCATGCTTTGAAGTTGAGTACTTGATGGAATTTTTCCCGTCAAATTGTTATAGGACAAGTTCAAGTGACTCAAGAATGTCAAACTCGAAATGCTCGAAGGAATTTCCCCAGAAAGTTGATTTAGTGAGAAATCAAGGGATTCTAGTTGTCTCATATCACCAATATTCCTTGGGATTCTTCCTGTCAAATGATTGCCAGACAAATTCAATGACCACAACCCCCTAAGTTTAGTGAGTTCCTCAGGAATCACTCCAGACAAATTGTTTCTCGAAAGATCCATACTTGTCACCAATCCAAGAGTGGTGCTATATTCAACATATCTGCCTTTGGTCACCAGAAATAAATTATCTGCAATTCCGTAACCAATATAGTAAAATATCGGGCTACGTGAGTTATTTATTTCTGCCATGGCGCTAAAATTGGCAAAACATCTAGGCACAGAACCCGATAGATTGTTGTGTGCAACGTCCAAGATTTGAAGAGAGCTTAAACGACATAGTTCATGTGGAAGGTCACCTGAAAATTTATTTGAACGCAGATTCAAATCTATCAAGGTCAAAAATGAACTGCCAATCCACGGTGGAATGCTTCCAGTAAATCTGTTTTCACTAAGGTCGATGACCCGCAAAAATGAGCAATTTTGTAGAGTCCGGGATAGTTCTCCTGAGAGGTTGTTATGCCGCAAGTGCAACGATTGAAGGCGACTTAATTGTCCGATGGAGTTTGGAATGCTACCCGCCAAATTGTTGTTTTCTAATTTGATCATTTGCAGGTATGGATGCTTCCAACAGTCAGGAATTTTTCCTGACAAAAGGTTACCTCCCAAATTGAGAAAGAACATATCGTTGTTTGGTTCCTCTCCCTTGCCACATAACACATGGTAAATAGACCTCGAAAAAAAGTTATTCGAAAGATCTAGCCAATGCAAATTAGAGGGGACGAGGGGTAGCGTACCGCTGAAGTGGTTGGAACTAAGGTCAATCACGTTAAGACGACCAACATTACGTAAGCTTGAAATCTCTCCATGAATTTGGTTGCGAGAGAGGTTTACGTACATTAAATTGGGAAAAGAGGGCCAAAACCATGTAGGAATGGATTCTGAAATTCTTGTGTTGGCAATGCTCAAATATTGCAACTTCCTCTGAGATGGAAGCCACAAAGGAAACTGTGTACCTAATTGCCAAGAGTCCAAATTCAAAATTTCAAGTTGGAAAGGGGGAACCCAATTCTCACTTGCTTTTAAAGTTAAACAGTTTCCACCAGTATGTAGGTAACGCAATCTCGTGAGATTGGCAAAGTGAACATCAGAGACGACACCCTGCAACAAATTATAGCGTATCAACAAGCCTTCTAACTTTCCAAGTTGCCAAAGACTTTTTGGAAGAGTCCCATTGAACTTATTATAGGAAAGATCCAATATTATCAAAGATGATAATCTTCCTATCGACACTGGAATGGGACCTGATAAAGAGTTGCTATTAATCCGAAGGCTAACGAGGGAAGTCAAGTTTCCAATGGCAGTTGACATCGCACCATGCAAAAGATTCCCTTGGAGAATGAGTGACTCAAGATGGCGTAAACTATACAACCAACTTGGTATGATAGAATTTGAAGGATTCCCAGACCAATCAAGAACTTTGAGAGAAGTCATGTTTTGAAGACCACTAGGAATTGGACCATAAAAGCCACATTCCATCAAATTAAGGGAGACTAGGTGATTAAGACTAAATATCCAACCTGGTACAGATGATCCAAGATTGTTATAGGAAAGGTCGAGGATGTCAAGTGATGTAAAGTTAATTTTGTTAGTTGAAGAAGGAGAGAAGCCATACTTGAGTCGACAATAAGACAGGTGTAATTCTACCAGTGAAGGGAGGTTGCTCGTCACCTGTAGCCAATCCAACGCCTTGCTGAGGTCTATACGACTCATATCGAGGTGTTGTAGCGAAACAAGGCCCGAAAGCCAATGTAAATTTCCATCACTGTGTAGCACCAGTTCATGGTGATCATCAAAGCCACTCATGAGACCCATATAATGGATCTTAGTGAGATTCCCCAGTTGAGGAGGAATGGCTCCGCGAAATCTGGCAAGGGACAGGTTGAGGTATCTCAAATTTGAAATGGAGCCAATGAAGCTAGGGATGGAAGTCCATTCGAAATCATTGTTGCTCAAGTCCAGATATTGGAGGTGCTTCAAATCGAGCAAAGAGGGATTTACCTTTCCACGTAATTTATGACTCATAAAAGCTTCATATTCAGCAAAAGTTGCGGTAGGAGAATCCAAATAATAAGGACTCTGAAGTTGGATCTCGCGGACATGACCAGTAAAGTTGTCACAGACAACTCCGGCCCATTGGCAACAATCCTCCTCGATATCCCAAGAGGACAACCGATTCGAAGGGTCTTTCAAATCTTGCTTGAACTTAATAAGGGCTTCTCTCTCATTTTCGAAGCAAGTGATATTATTATGGGTATGATTGGCGCTGCTGCTAATTCCGTTGCAGAAGCAAACATGGAATGTTGCAATGCTGATGAGAAAACAAACGAAGAAAGCAAATGCTGCACTTGTAGCCATGGATAAACCCATGATTGATCACATGCAAGATACACAACTCAATTTGGTTTTCAGTTTGTGGTTATTTGTATCCAGTGCTATTAGTGGGTTTGGTATTTATAGTGCATACGTGGTCCATAGGTAAGACTTTAGATTTGCCGGGTCTTGACTTCCATTGTATTGGAAAACGGATTGATAAAGGGGTGTTTGGTGCTGATTGTTTTGGTGGAATATAGAATCTGGATTGCGATTCTAGACTCTTGAATTATGGAAAACTCATAATCAGAATATGTGATATTGACCGGTTTGGTATGCTTTTTTAGTGTAATTTGTGTTACACTCTTTATTGCAGGTCAACAGTAAAACTTAGACGTTGTGTTTTGGTTGGCTTCTAGCTTTCCTTCGGATTTGGTTCTCGGATGGCTTTTCGTCGATGTACCCTGATCCGCTAAATCATTGTAATTCTTTTCACAGATTTATAAAATAATTTTTTTTCTGATTAAAAAAAAAAGGGTAAAAACCTAGCTGGCATGTACATCAAACTTGATATCGCGAGTTGAGCAGATCAACTTTGTTCTATAAGGTATATGATCAACTTTTTTTTTTCCATAGGCAATAGAACATTATTACAAACTTGACAAATAGTACATCAAGTAGGGGATCGAAAGGGGAAGGGGAATCCAACCCATGAACAAAGAAAAAGGTGTAGCGACTAAGCCCAAACACACTCTAAGGGCCATACACCAACAATACAGCCCTAAACCACATAGGCTTGGCCCAAACCAAGAGTGAAAACCTTACCCTAATCTCATCAGTCTCTACCACTGCCACCATTAGCCCATCACCACCACCAACATCATGCAAACGCCACTCTAAGCTCCTCCACCAGCCAAATTGCAACCACCACCACCAGATCCACCACCGTAGCAACCCTTAGTCCCCACCACCACCACCAGTAGCCACCAGAAAGCTCCACCACCACCACTAGGCAAACGAATGAGCAACCCTGCGTTGCCGCTAACCCCGCGAAAATAAATATAATATCATATAATATTTATACTTAATTATAATCTAAAAATCTGTTGGATATATGAAAATAAGTGTTTAATGTATGAAAATAGGCTTCTAGGATGAAAATTTTCAACTTTCCTAGGTAGGGTCTATCACAGTGAAGCTTTCTAGTGCCAGAGTATGCAATACATGATTGAAATATGTTCTTTTGAACTTTGAATTTGGGCTTTCTCTAAATGGTTTGGATACTGTCATAGTTAGATCAAACGATTCAGAATGCTTTTGTGTTCCAATTCTTAAAATATTGTATGATTTCTTCTCAATACGAAATCGTAAGATATGTTATCTTATCGTAGGATTTCTATACAAAAAGTATACGGGGTGTGATACGTATCGTTTTTGGAAGGAGCCTATACGAATCGTAGGATACGTATCTCATATCGTAAGATTTTAACAACCATGGTTACCACCAACTTTTTTTGGACCAAGCAGAGGTTTGTTTGGAAGGCGAGCAAACTTATTCCTACGGCTCTGAGTAGAAGCTGCTCTTGATGGCAATCCTATGCACCCATGATGTAAGATTGCATCTATTACATTTGAAGGACCTTGAACGTCAATGATCCAATACAATCTATAATCTGAATTCAGTAACAAGTTATTGCAACTTAATTTCGGTTTCCCTTTCCATCATTTTCTCGATCTATGCTGGTCGTATAGACTGGTAGCTATTTTGACATTCTTACCAGCTTGCAGGTGAGAAGCAATATTTCAATATTGTTTGTTTTGCCTTATTGGTCGTTCTTGTATGCATGTAGCTAGGTTTCAAGTAATGCTGAAAAGATTGATGAAGCATTTGATCAACTGCTAGTATTTGAATCTAGGGTTATTTACCGAGACACCCCTCCAACGTTATCCGTTTTTCACGGTCACCCCCTCCCCCGAAATTCGCTACGGCTAGACCCCCTCCGTTATCTCTACTTTACCCGTACACCCCTTCCGTTAGAGTTCTGTTAAGTTCTGTTAATTTTTTTATTGAAATTAATTCAAAAGTAATAAAATGTTCCAATACTACCCTCAACCATATTTCCTCTCTTACCTCAATCCTTCCAATACTACCCCACCCCACCCCACCCCATCCCATCGACCCACTCCCCCACCGTCGGCGCCGGCTCCCACCACAACCAACACCCACCTCCACGCCTACCCCACCCACCCCACCCAACCGAAAACAGCTGACTAAACGGAAGGCAGAAAACTAGGCCATGGATCCCGATGAGGTGAAGAAGAAAAACGGAGAGAACGTCGAGACGAGAAAGAATAAGGAAATCAAGAAGAGGAGGAGTTCGTTTATCCTGAAATTCGGATGCTTCAGATCGGACGACTACGATGTTTCCACCGTCGAGAGATCGGCGGCAACCTCGATACGGAGTCCGTCTCGGCTGGAGATATTCGCTCCCGAGAAATGCTTATAGCTTATTCACTTGAAATTCGACTAGATAATAGGTGAAAATTACCTTTGGGTTTTGTTTTATTGTTTTACCTGATTGGGAATTGTGTTATAGAGGATTGGAATGGGTTTGATGGGAGCTTGAGATGGGTTGAATTGTGGGATAATGTGAGCAATGGTGGGTGTGAGGGAGGAAGCCATGGGAGAGAGAGAGAGTGTGAGCAATGGTGGGTGTAAGGGAGGAAGCCATGGGAGGGAGGGAGGGAGAGAGAGAGAGAGAGAGAGAGAGAGAGAGAGAGAGAGAGAGGGAGAGAGAGAGGGTTTCTTGGTTTGTGTTGTGTTGAATGGGTCGATGAGTTTTGAAGAAAACTTGGAACAAACACGGCTTGGTCACGGGATCAAAAAAACAGAGCCTGGTCAAATAATGGAAATTTAAGAAGATGACAAGGGCAATTTTGGAAATTTAAACGGAATATTCCAATATTCATGACGGAAGGGGTGTCATGGTAAAAAAAAAAAGATGAAGGGGTCTCGCGGTAGCGAACTTTTGTCGAGGGGGTGTCCAAGAAAAACGTGTTTCGCGGAGGGGGTGTGCCGGTATTTAACCCTTGAATCTATATGGAAAGAGGTACCATGCAATATGAGAGAACTCTAAGTTTCGGAAGGTCACTCGTTGAAGACCTAATAATTCCAAGATATGTTCTTTGTAATGGAGAGGGTATTTGTAGGCCATTAGTAATTTTTACTTGTGGAACTTCCGTTAATGCTTTTGCAATATGTTAATTTATAAAAAGTATAATTAAGTATGGAGTGTTGCTATTTTTGTACCCTTTTTTTTTTTGGAGTTATAATGTATTTATGTTATTATTATATATGCATGTTTATTTTTATTGTTTGTCTCACATACATGGTTGCCCTCGTGTAGTGAATTTCCTAGCTCTGTCCTTGAATGTACCCAATTGCATCTTTAAGGAGTTAAGACGACTTCAAGTCTGTTGGATGCGTGTCGTATGTTGAATAGAATTGACAATGAAGATGGGATTGAAAGTTAATTCCAACTTTCGGTTTGCCGTGACTAATCATGGACTAGAGCTACTCAGGACAGACTGGACTGGACTATCAAGTCCAAGCCCCTTATCGTGCCTTAACTAATCTATGTATTTTTGGAATATTGAAAGTCCGGCCGCACACGGATTACGTGTGCGGCCCTCCAAATCGAATAGACCTAGGACCTTAACCGTTGCTTGAGATATCATATTTCACCGGAAATTTAGTGCAAAAATCCAAAGGACAATGTTACGAACTTTTTACTTTTTTCAACAAAAAAAAGAATAAGTTCTAACTTCCGACAGCCTAGATTGAAAAGTGTCTCTGGCTCCCATTGGTGAGAGATGGGGTTTCACTTGAAATTTGCATTTCAATAAATATCTGTCTTGTGTTTTACATATAAATTGCTCAACAAATTCTATACATACAATGAACGCGTCCAAGTACACTAAAAGTTAACACAGATGCAGGGTCGGTCCTAGGCATAGGCCCACTAGACGACAACATTGGGCCTCCCATTTTGGACCCAATCATTGGTCCCCAAATAAAAGAAACATAATAAATATTATGTATGTCAATAACTTTTCAAGTATGGTAGATGTAGTTCAACGGTAACATGTATGACTATGTGCTCTAGAGTTCGACTAGTGCATTCAAGTGTTTAACACGAACACGTTTGAACTTGTACAAAAAACAACTTTATATTGTCGTTGCCAAGGTTCGACCACGCGTCCTAATTGCCATTGCGCTACAAGCTTTAATACTTCTCAATTCAAAATACTAAAATATATAGAACAAACAAGAGGCCCCGAACCCTGCCTAGAGCCTCGAAAATATCATGACCGGACCTGCACAAATGCAATTTCAAACTTTTTTTTCTTAAATTTCGGTGAGTATGTTTATTCTCTTTTTATTGCTCTCATTGTGATGAATTACTAATCCTTCAGATTTTGGAGAAAAGCTTAAAAAAAAAAAAAGACTAACCAAATCAAACCAAACCTAACCTTGTTTCCCAACCAATTGGAGTCGGCTACATGAATCCTATTTTTCTATTGAACTTTTTTCTAGGGCTATCTGTTCACTTAGATTGTAAAAAGAAAGCGTGAAAATCAGTACTTCAATCGAATAGGGTGTCTTTTCCATAAATTATTCTTCATGATGTCTTATTGAATGTTTAGTGCATTTTTAATAGCTTTTCGTCAAAATTTTAAGAACGAAGAATCATTGTTCCAATACAAGAAACCGAAAAAGTATAACAATATCAACCGAAATTGGCAAAATATATAGGGGATTTTATTCACAAATATGCAGTCATTTTATTCTCAATTTCCCAACGATACCCAGAAAGAAGAAATAATAATTAGTTCCGTATTTCATTTCAATTAGTTTGTTATCTTCTTCTCCCATTATCTTCTCCTTTCGTAATATTCACCACAAATGAAATATCCAAAAATCGATTCCCTCATCAAGCGTCAAGAATGGGAGTCCACTATTGATTGTGAAACTTGTATACCTAAATTTTCCTCACCACATAGTTTTCCAAGAAAATTAATTTTGTGAACCATTGTTGTCAGTCACTTCTAGTGCTATTAATTTGTAATTGCATCTTTAAGGGGTTAAGACTTTAGGTCCGCTAGATGCGTGTCGTATGTTGAATAGAATTGACAATTAAGAGGAGATTGAAATTGAGATTTGTTGTGTAGTGGGAGTAACGGTGTAATTAGTACGTCTTGATTGAGAATGTATGGACTAGAGCTACTCCGGGCGGACTGAACTATGAAATCCAATCCCCCGGGCTTGACTGATATGTGGAAAATTTGTGATGGCATGTCTGGTCCCAACCTAGACCTTGACCGTTGCTTGAGATATTTCACCGGAAATCTCAGTGCAAAATTTCTAAGTGAAATGTTATGAACCCTTTATTTTTTTCAACAAAAAAAAAAGTTCTAACTTTTGACAGCCTAGATTGAAGGTGTCTCTGGCACCTATTGGTGAGAGAGATGGGGTTTCACTTGAAATTTGCATTTCAGTAAATATGTTTGTGTTTCACAAATAAATTGCGCAACAAACTCTATACAATGAATGGTTCAAAGCATATTAAAGAAATCTCACAAGGCCACCCCAACATGCACTATTATAGTACATTTGTTGCATTGGCCTCTAGCGGGACCCAAGTCCTCCGAAAAAGAAGAAAAATTTCAACGCCAATCTTAGGTTCTATAACCAAAGCTTCGTCAATTAATGGAGAACAAAACCATCTCTGCATACTCAACTATTGAAGCAATTGTCATTGAACCATAAATCAGAAATATTTTAAACCTGGTCAGATTTCCAATTTAATAAAATCCACCACACAGAAACATTTCAGTACAGTTTGCCAATTCCAAATTTTGCCGAAACAGATAAGAAGCATGCAACCAAATAACTTAAATCCATTGACTCCTATAGTAAGCTACAAAAACTGAACAAAAGGAAAAGAAAGCGTGTCTGTCTTTCTGGTGTGCATATCATGCATGGTACAAGTTCTTATGAAATCAAGTCTCCTAAAATGTCTCAACTCTGCAATTCACTTGTTCACAAATGAGGAAATTACGAAAACTAGAGTGTATCCTCAGACCCACAAATGCAAGATCCGCGATTAGTACGGTCTGTACCGCATTGGCCACCTGAACCTTGGAACCCTTCTGTACAGGAGAGAGAAAATAATATCAGGTAATTAACTCTTGAAGCGCAAATTGCAAAGTAATAAGGCGCCAATAGTAACAAAGCAATGCAGAAACAAGTCTTTCCCATCATTGGAGGAGCGAATGAAACAATGCCCAAGCAAGTATTTGCCTAATTATGAAATGAAAATAGTACTACTAAATATGCAACCACATAAAAAAAAGTACAACTAAACAACCACGTTACAATGTAAACCCACCTTCTCTTTCAAAGATCAGCCTCCAAGTATCCAGCTAACTGCAACAACAGGGAAATATATTCGCTGGCTTCCTTGACGGATAAGTACAGTAAAAGTCAACACAGATGCAATTTTCCGAGTTCTCTCCCACATTCTAAACACTACATAGTTTATTTTCCCTCTAAACACACAAAAGCTATTTGTGTCTCCCGACCATATCAGGGCCGGCCTAGGCACAAGCCCCAAGAGGTCTGGGCCTTGGGCATCTCGTTGAAGGACCTAGAACATCAATGATCCAATACAATCTATAATCTGAATTCAGTAACAAGTTATTGCAACTTAATTTCGGCTTCCCTTTCCATCTTTTTCCCGATCTATGCTGGTCGTATAGACTGGTAGCTATTTTGACATGCTTACCAGCTTGTAGGTGAGAGACAATATTTCGATATTGATTGTTTTGCCTTATTGGTCAACCAGTATTTGAATCTATATGGAATGGAATGAGGTACCATGCAATATGAGAGAACTCTAAGTTTCGGAAGGTCACTAGCTCGTTGAAGACCTCCTAATAATTCCAAGATATGTTCTTTGTAATGGTATTTGTAGGCCATTAGTAATCTTTACTTGTGGAACTTTCGTTAATGCTTTTGCAATATGTTAATTTATGAAAAGTATAATTAAGTATGGAGGGTTGCTATTTTTGTACTTTTTTTTGAGTTCTAATGTATTTATGTTACTATTATGCATGTTTATTTTTATTGTTTGTCTCATACACATGGTTGCCCTCGTGTAGTGAAATTCCTAACTCTGTTCTTGAATGTACCCAATTGCATCTTTAAAGAGTTAAGACAACTTCAGGCCTGCTGGATGCGTGTCGTATGTTGAATAGAATTGACAATGAAGATGGGATTGAAAGGTAATTGCAACTTTTGGTTTCCCTTGATCATGGACTAGAACTACTCTAGACAGACTGGACTGGACTATCAAGTCCAAGTCCCTCCTCGTGCTAATCTATGTATTTTTGGATTATTGAAAGTCCGCCGCACACGGAGTCCGTGTGCGGCCCTCCAATTCAAATAGACCTAGGACCTTAACCATTGCTTGAGATATCATATTTCACCGGAAATTTAGTGCAAAAATCCAAAGGACAATGTTACGAACTTTCTACTTTTTTCAACAAAAAAAAAAAGAGAATAAGTTCTAACTTCCGACAGCCTAGATTGAAAAGTGTCTCTGGCTCCCATTGGTGAGAGAGATGGGGTTTCACTTGAAATTTGCATTTCAATAAATATTTGTTTTGTATTTCACAAATAAATTGCTCAACAAATTCTATACAATGAACGGTTCAAAGCATATTGATAAAATCTCACAAGGCCACCTCAATTTGCACTACTATGGTGCATTTGTTGCACTGGCCTCTAGTGGGACCCAAATCCTCCAAAAAAGAAGGAAAATTCAAATAAAGACAAAACAACAAAAAGACTCAAAAAAAACTTAAGAAAACAACGCCATCTAATGTTCTATAACCTAAGCTTTGTCAATTAGTGGTGGACAAAATCAACTCTGTATACTCATCTATTAAAACAATTGGAGTAATGCTATAAGTATTGATGGGGTGTGTAGGGATTTTGTACCGACCGGACGGCCAATCTAAGCCGTCCAAAAATTTTATAAAAAAAAAAACCAAGGGGGCCCACGCAAGAATCAACGGTATTCGAGGTGTGTAGGGTGCTTGATCCGAACACCCCTTTTTCGTGTAAATACATATGTTCACGAAAAAGGGGTGCTCGGATCAAGCACCTTACACGCCTTGGATGCCATTGATTCTCGCGCAGGCCCCCTCGGTTTTTTTTTTTTTATAGAATTTTTGGACTGCTCAGATGAGCCGTCCGGTGGCCGGAGACGGCCCGGCGCGGCCGGTCGGTACGAAATCCCTACACACGGTCGGTACCTCAATCATTTTCGCAAAAACATCTCAGTATAGTTTGTCAATTCCAAATTTTGCCGAAACAGATAAGCAATCATGCAACCAAATAACTTTAAATCAATTGACTCCTATAGTAAGCTACAAAAACTAAATAAAAAGAAAAGAAAGCGGGTCTGTCTTTCTGGTGTGCATATCATGGTACAAGGTTTTTTTTTAATAAAAATTATTGAACGGCTCAAATCATTCGTGCAGGACCTAGAGTGTGTCGCGCGGTGCCCTATCGGTATACCCATGGTCGGTCCCCTTAGCTTTACTTTAAATGTTTAATGCATTTGTGTTAGCTTTTCGTCAAAATTTTAAGGACGAAGAATCATTGTTCCAATAAAAGAAATCGAAAAAGTATAAAAATATTAACCAAAATTGGCAAAATAGGGGATTTTATTCACAAATACGTAGTCATTTTCTTCTCAAGTTCCCAACGATACCAGAAGAAGAAATAATAATTAGTTTCGTATTTCATCTTAATTGGAGTAGTTTGTTATCTTCTCCCATTATCTTGTCGTTTCGTAATTTTCACTACAAATGAAATATCCAAAAATCGATTTCCTCGTCAACCGTCAAGAATGGGAATCCACTATTGATTGTGAAACTTGTATACCTAAATTTTCCTCACCACATAGCTTTCCAAGAAAATTAATTTTGTGAACCAGTGTTGTCAGACACTTCTAGTACTACTCCGTATTAATTTGTTTGCTACATAAATGGACCCAATTGCGTCTTCAAGGGATTAAGACTTCAGGCCCGCTAGATGCGTGTCGTATGTTGAATAGAATCGGCAATGAAGAGGGGATTGAAATTGAGATTTGTAGTGTAGCGTGAGTTACGGTGGAATTAGTTCAATCATTTTGATTACAAATGTATGGACTAGAGCTACTCCGGACGGACTAAACTATCAAGTCCAAGCCCCTCGTGCCTTGACTAATCTATGTATATTTTGGACTATTCAAAGTCCGGGCCTGACTCTGTGTGCGGCCCTCCAATTCGACCATTGCTTGAGATATCATATTTCACCGGGAATTTAGTGCAAAAATCCAAAGGGAAATGTTATGAACCTTTTACTTGTCTCACCCAAAAAAGAAAGAAAGGAAGTTCTAACTTCTGACAGCCTAGATTGGAAGAGAATAAATTCTTTACACCGGTGGTGTAAAGAATTTATTCTCTTCCAATCAATTGCACTGCGACACGTGTCAAAATAGTGGTCCCAATTAAAAAAACATGGCGATGTGGAGTAATACAATTGATTTGGAGGAAAAAAAAATGTTTACACCGGCGGTGTATAACATTTATTCTCATATTGAAAAGTCTCTGGCTCCTATTGGTGAGAGAGATGGGGTTTCACTTGAAATTCGCATTTCAATAAATATCCGTATGGTGTTTCACAAATAAATTGCTCAACAAATTTTATACAATGAATGGTTCATAGCATATTAATGAAATCTCACAAGGCCACCCTAGCATGCACTATTATAGTGCATTTGTTGCACTGACCTCTAGCTGGACCCAAGTCCTCTTAAAAAGAAGAAAATTTTAAATAAGGACAAAACATGAAAAATGCCCAAAAAGCTTAGGAAAACAACGGCAATCTTATGTTCTATAACCAAAGCTTCGTCAATTAATGGTGGAAAAAACCAAAACCATCTCTGCATACTCAACTATTAAAGCAATTGTCGTTGAAGCATAAATCAGAAATATTTTAAACCTAGTCAGATTCCAATATAATAAAATCTATCATACAGAAACATCTCAGTACAGTTTGCCAATTCCAAATTTTGCCGAAATAGATAAGAAGCATGCAACCAAATAACTTAAATCCATAACCAAATAACTTAAATCCGTTGACTCCTATAGTAAGCTACAAAAACTGAACAAGAAAGAAAAGAAAGCGAGTTTGTCTTTCTGGTGTGCATATCATGGTACAAGTTCTTATGAAATCAAGTCTCCTAAAATGTCTCAACTCTGCAATTCACTTGCTCACATATGAGGAAATTACGAAAACTAGAGTGTATCCTCAGACCCACAAATGCAAGATCCGCAATTAGTATGACCTGTACCGCATTGGCTGCCTGAACCTTGGAACCCTTCTGTACAGGATAGAAAAATAATATCAGGTAATTAACTGTAGAAGCGCAAATTGCGAAGTAATAAGGCGCAAATAGTAACAAGGCAATGCAGAAACAAGTCTTTCCCATCATAGGAGGAGCGAATGAAACAACGCCCAAGCAAGGATTTGCCTAATTATGAAATGAAAAATAGTACTAGTAAATAGGCAACCACATAAAAAAAAGTACAACTAAACGACCCACGTTACAATGTAAACCCACCTTCTCTTTCAAAGATCAGCCTCCAAGTATCCAGCTAACTGCAACAACAGGGAAATATATTCGCTGGCTTCCTTGACGGATTAGTAGTTAAGTACAGTAAAAGTCAACACATATGCAATTCTCCGAGTTCTCTCCCACATTCTAAACACTACATAGTTTCCCATTTTCCCTCTAAACTCAGAAAAAGCTATTTGTGTCTCCCGACTATATCAGGGCTGGCTTAGGCACAAGGCCCAAGAGATCTGAGCCTTGGGCATCCCAAAAATTCTAAATTTTAGGGGCACTACAATATTTTTACTACTTAGGTTTAAGGCTGTAAATGAACCGGGCAACTTACGAGCTCGACTCGGTTCGGCTCGTTTAGTAAACGAGCCAAGCTTGAGCTCGAGTTTTTAGCTCCTTTACTAAACGAGCTAAGCTCCACTCGGCTCGTTCGACAAACGCTCGGCTCGTTAAAAGAGGCTCAACTTGATTAAAGAGGCTCGTTTAGTAAATGACTAAGCTCGGCTTATTAAGGCTCGAGCCGAGCTCGAGCTTGAGTTTTTGGCTTGTTTAGTAAACGAGCCGGGCTCGAGCTCACCGAAGCTCGGTTCGGCTCAGCTCGTTTACACCCCTACTTGGGTTGGGTTTGAGTAGGACTCTTTTTAAGCTCAATAGAATGGAAAAAAATGCCCAATTGAACGTAATGAGTTAGCCCAACCCACCATCCCATAAGCCAAGTGCCCAACCCACCATCCCATAACCGAGCCCAAGTGCCCACCTTTATATTTGTTCGTATGTAATGATTAGCATAACTTTATATTGATTTGGTTTTCTCGTATTGTGATTATTGCTGCAAAAATTATAAAGTACTAACTCTTTAATGACACTTTTATTTATTAGGCCTTAGGCACTAAAAACTCTTAACTAGCCCTAGACCACATAGTATGCATAAAATCCCAACATTCCACAATCTCATATCAAAGTCTTGCTGTATCACAATCCACAGAAAATAAGGACGTCAACATCTTCACAATCACACCATCCATTCAAACTCAATACTCCATAAGTCAGGATTGTTGGGCCCGGAGTGCCCCCATGGATTTGGTTACACAATGCCACTCCCTGCGACCGCTCTAAAAACAGACTTGCGGGTGCGATGTCGAATGCCATAAAAGACTTAATTGAAGCCCTTCCTACCACCAATTGGTTTTAGGAGAGATGGTGGATAATCGGTCCGACAAGGACAAAGACATATTTTTAGGGATTGTGAGAGGACAAAAGCAGTTTGGTCGGTTCTGGTGGAGAACTCAGTTGAACAGTGCTTCTTCTCTCTTCATCTGGTAGATTGGATGGTAATCACAGTCACTAACCGGAAGTGCTATCAAGCCCAGCAAGAAACCCTCAAAATGAGAAAGAAGATGGTCCTAGAATGGCTAGGTATCTATAACGGTGTTTATCCATCCTAAAAAAGGAGTAATGTAATTCGAAAAACAAACAAAAGACCATCAAGATGCAACTGTGAGGGAATTCCCACATCGCCTGGGTTTGGATACCAAAGTACTCCAATTAAAAGCATAAAAATTATAAGCATGAGGGCACCTTCACTTCAATAGCTAGCTTTTGGGGTTGAGTTCTATCCAAGACTGTGTAACATGGAATCAAAGCTAAGTACTAGAGATGGGTAGGGTGTGTTTCTCTGGCCTGCACGCAACAAGTGTTGCCGAGTGAGCATGCTACGCGTGAGGGAGGATGTGAAGTGAAGTCCCATATCGTCTAGGTACCAAAGTAATTTGAAGTATATAAGCAAGGGGGCACTCTCACTTAAATAGCTAGCTTTTGAAGTTGAGTTCTATCTAAGACCGTATAAATTGTGAAAATAAATAAGAGACTGAAAGCAAAGATAAAGAATCAGGCACCTTTCAGATGAAAGGGCCATATATTAGACTTTTCCATGAGACAACTACGTGTCTCCTATCTTTGAATACAGTATAGGATAAGAAAAAGAAGAAGACACGTATTCAAGGAAACGCAGCAGTGTTCTCTATGAAAAATCTAATCATCCAATTAATGCAATTAAATAATTACTACTGACTTGAACTTACAAAGAATTTCGCCCAAATCACTGATCTTAATAATCGATAACAAAGGAGAAGGCAAAAAATCGAATTTATTGTTTGGCCTCTTTTGGTCTCTTTGGTAGCTTGTCTTGATACCTTTTTAATACTTTAATTAGTTATCAAAACAAAAATATTTCTCCTTATCCAATCTTTTAATTTTACCAGCAAGCAAAATCCTACTTCTTACCTACCCATATCCAAACGAAGGATAGAAAGGTGGACCGGGCATGAAGGGCCTTCGGGATGGAAAGCCAAAATATGGATTCGGACGCCTTCCTCGATACTGTTTCATTCCAGGTACATTAGTTCGTTTTGCAGACACCTGCATAAAAAAACAGAATCCATTTATCATGGAATAACTAAATTAAAACCTTTGTTAAAGTTGTTCAATCAAACTTAATTTGAAGACCTTCAACTAGCACCCATGCAACTCTGATTCGTTCAAAAGAAGGGCATTCTGAATAGCTTCAACCTCCACCAACTCCACATAAGCAAATCCTTTCGGTTGACCGAATTTATCTGTCAAAATAGTGACCCGATTGACAGTCCCACAAGATTGGAAATGCTGCTGGCCATCACAGCGATTTGTATTGCTCAATCAAAAGAGAAGCATGGAGGCGTGATGAAGGGACTACTGTGCAACCCAACCTCTGTAAGTAAGCAATCTGCAATCCACGGAAAGAACAGATCAGCCTGTGTGATGCCGGATTTTTCAGACGGGAAGGAAATAACGTAAAAAATGGATAAAAGGGTAACGGGGATAATCACTCACCACCCAAGTTAAGAAAGCCAACGGGATACAGATATCACCACCCGAGAATTTAACTAGGGATACAGAGTGTAAAGATCGCTCACCACTCTAAGGAATCCACCTAAGAGATACAGAAACGATGAACAAGAAGAATTATCTTCTCACAGGCCAAAGGCTATTTTAATTCAAACACACTCTCTCTAAAGATTTCATTCATTAGATCAACAATTTATAAGCTTACAAAGATGACTCTTCAAGACTAAGAATAAATACTTGGCAAGACTTTGACTCCAAACTACTAGGAAGACTCCTAGAGAAAATAAAAGACAACTAGATTCATAGAAAATAATAGAAAGACTCATAAAAGAAACACCAAACAACTAGACTCTTGTGAACTTAAAAGACAGTTAGGAAACTAAAAATCATTTAGAAACTTAAAAAGACTTTTCGATCGACGCAATGACTTATTGAATAATTTTAAGGACTTTGACCGGCACCATTCTCCCCCGGTTGAGAAAACTCGTCCTCGAGTTTCCAAGGCTTGAAACAGTTTAGAACGCCGAATCTTGTCTGCATCAATTTTGTACTTGAAATTAATTTTTTCATACCTGAACTTTAAAACGACACCAAAAACTAAATTTGTTGTTTCCTTCAAATTGTGCTCTAGATACATAACCCATGGATTCTTGCTTGCAAAGTCTTCAATAGAATTCCAAAATGGATCCAGTACATGTAGTTGCTCAAAAGACCCACCATGCATTTGGAACTCGTCATTTGCTTTAAAAACTTCCAGTTTGCTCTCTTCAATATGATTGATGTGAATAGCACTCACCATGGTACTATATAATTGCAAAATTTGCTTTTGCCTATTGCCATCTTGAATATCATTGTTAACCATGAATAAATTATCAATTTCGCCATCAACCGGACCAACAACTTCATTAGCCACATAAACAATATTCTTGGCGTGCACATCATGCAAAATCAAGAACCCATCTTCAGTGTATTCATCATAGATTGGAGGCAAATTCCAATCCACTATTGGTAGTGAAGAAGAAGAATCCTTGTCTGAAAAAAATTTCATCCGGCATTGTTTGAAATTGCAAGCAACAATAACTTGCCATTGAACCCAAAGCTCTGATACCAATTTGATGCCGGATTTTTCAAACGGGAAAGAAGTAACGTAAAAAAGGGATAAAAGGGTAACGGGGATAATCACTCACCACCCAAGTTAAGAAAGCCAACGGGATACAGATATCACCACCCGAGGATTTAACTAGGGATACAGAGTGTAAAGATCGCTCACCACTCTAAGGAATCCACCTAAAAGATACAGAAACGATGAACAAGAAGAATTATCTTCTCACAAGCCAAAGGCTATTTTAATTCAAACACACTCTTTAGGGGTCGTTTGGATGCCGGAGAAGGAAGGGGGATAAGTTATAACCCCTCCCTTAGACCTGGGCCCATCTCTAAGACCTGGTTTGGGAAGCCAAAACTCAGGGGTCTTCGTTTATCCCCTTTCTTGCAGAAGACCGGAGAAGAGGGCAATGAGGGGTATTATTTTTGGATAGGGTTTGAGGTGTCCATAAATTATCCCCCCAATCCCCCTCCTTCTTGGACGATTTTACCCCACCTAATCCCCTCCCACAACCCCCAACCCTCCTGGGTTTTCGTCTGCTGCAACAGCAGCGAAACAGGAAGAAAAAGAAGAAGAACAAGAGGAACACCAGCAGATTGGAGATCGAACCTGTGATGTTCAGCCGGGATCGGAGAAAGGGAGTGTCATAGTTCTTCTTAGACTACTTCTCTGCCTCTTCGTTTTCTTCTCCTTCTCTCTCTCTCTCTCTCTCTCTCTCTCTCCGCCTGGAACTGTGAAAGTGATAAGGCAGAGGGGAAAAAGAAAAGAAAAATTATCATGTGCATGTGTGACCATGTGCTCTCATAATCAATTACTCCCTCCGTCCCAATTTAAAGATATAACTCATTTTTTAACCAGTTAGAATGGAACGAGTGAAAATTAATTTGGGATGTGGGAGTACTAAAATAGATATTTTTTTATTAAATTATAAAATCTAAATTAAAGAAGGGGATTAAAATTTCCCCACTAAAAAAATGAAATTGAAAAAATGCTTTAAAATGCTTTTTAATTTTTTATGCGTATTAAATTAATTAGTTAATTAGTAAACTGAATTATTATTGTTTAATTATGAAAAAGTAATTAAATTTATTAAATTTTGCAATTTTATATTTAATTTAATGACTAGTCTAATTTAATACCATACAAGGGCAAAATGGTCATTTGACAGTTTTTTACACCATTCACCCCTCCTTATACCCCATATTAATCCTTCATCCAAACGAAATACTATTTAATCCCCCTTCTCTAATACCTCATCCAAACAATCTACTATTTAATCCCCCCTCCATAAACATCACATCAATGTGGACCCTCCCTTATTAACTAATACCCCCTACTATCTTATCCCCCCTTATTAACTAATACCCCCAATTCTTTACCCGCATCCAAACGGGCCGTTAAAGATATCATTCATTAGATCAACTATTTATAAGCTTACAAAGATGACTCTTCAAGACTAAGAATAAATACTTGACAAGACTTTGACTCCAAACTACTAGGAAGACTCCTAGAGAAAATAAAAGACAACTAGATTCATAAAAAATGATAGAAAGACTCATAAAAGAAATACCAAACAACTAGACTCTTGTGAACTTAAAAGACAGTTAGGAAACTAAAATCATTTAGAAACTTAAAAAGACTTTTCGATCGACGCAATGACTTATTGAATAATTTTAAGGATTTTGACCGGCATCACTGTGAGACTCAACAATCAATCTTGATCAAACTTAAACATGTAAGAGAGCAGCATAATGAGTTGTTCCCATTTGGATTGTGAACTCGAATTTTTTTTTTTTTTTTGCATTTAATGAGCTAGATAAATACTTCCATAATATGATTTGGTGTAAATTATTTAGCAGTTACAGAAGGAGCTAAGGAGAAGTAAATTATTTAGATTTGTATCAAAAGGGCCTCATATGTATTGTTACATAAGAAGTAAATTTGGCTGCTGCGCTAGAAAAAAATAGTGAATCTGGCTACATGCATGCATATTTCGTCTATCACCACTAAATCAGGTAGATATCCTACATGCTTACAACGAAGAAAAATAACATGAAAGACACAACAACCACCAATGGAAGAATGAGAAAAAAATAGGAGAAATAACGAAAATAGATAATGTAGTAGAAACGTCACGAGTTCAGCAGAAAATATGAAAGACAAACACGCCAGAAATGTTATCTTCCTATCACTTCAAAAAAAAAAAAAATTAGCAGTTACAAGAAGAGATTCGGTCGAAACCTACCTCGGTGAGCAAGTCGATTGCTTTTGAAGGAGGCGGGAGAGAAGAACTCTCTCTCTCTCTATATATACATAGACGTCAGGGCCGGCCTGGCCCAGCCCCAACCCCCCCCCCCCCCCCCCCCCCCCCCCCCCCCACCCAAATTAGGGCCTCTCACCTTTATAGGTTAGTATAGTATACTAGCAGTCTTTAAGCCCAATAATGGTATCCAAAACGAACTTAATTGAGTGAGGCCCCATTAAAAAACTAAGGGCCCTATTCGGCTTGGTTGGGCTAAATTGTATAGGGCTAGGGTTAAGGTTGGACTAAAAAAAATTGTGGGCTAAAAAAATTGGGGCTTAAAATGTTAAATGCACAAAAAAAAAAAAATTTACCTGCCCACCTAAGTCAACGGGGCAGGGCACGTAAATTACGTTCCCACAAAACCTACCCCGCCTTGTTGCCTTAGGTGAGCAAGTAAATATTTTTTGTGCATTTAACATTTTACGCCCCCATTTTTTTTGTCCAACCTTAACCCTAGCCCACATGCCCAACCCTAGCCCTATGAAATTTAGCCCAACCCAATCCTATGGGGCCCTTAGTTTTTGAATGGGGCCTCACTCAATTAAGTTAGTTTTGGATACCATTATTGGGCCTAAAGACTCCTAGTATACTATACTAACCTAATAATTAAGAGCAGAATTAGTGTTTCAGGCATTGATGATCAATCGAGTTGCGCACCATTTTGGGATTTCAACAAGGTACCCTCCATGTTAGGTACTGAACTCCTCTAAACTCTCAATTGCTGACTGCAATGATCGTACTGATAAATAATTTCTAGTATAAGGAGTTGAAATAGGTCTCTCTTTTCTGCAGGAAGCCTCCCACTAGTCAGGTTTGTTCCCTTCAGCATCCAGGTCTATCGAAGCATGCATTTGGTACTTCCATTGGATATTTGTTACCGCATTGAGCGATTGCTCATGAACTGGAGCTTATCATCACTTCAGTAAACTTGCATGGCAAAGTCCTCTGTGTCCCCAAGAAAAGAGGGTCGAATAATGTATCTCTCACCAGACATATACGGGCTCTGTTCCAAGCACCAGCCTCTTTGGAATGGAGCTCTAAATACACTATTACGGCTCATTATTCTTGGATTGTACCAACCACTGCTGATTGTTCCTGGGCCTAAGAAGATTCTCACCCTTAGACCTACTGACAGACCTTTCGTAGAAAGTGAATGGCATTTAGAAGCTCCTCTCCTATCTGGCAGGAACAAGCTCACAAGGTGCTGGCTAAGTTCTTGTGGTTTTAGTTTGTTAATAAAATAAATGGAAACAGAGAGAAAATTGAAGTAGAAAGTGGCAATTTAGAACCAGCCCAATTTATTGAAAGATTCAAAATTCGAACATAGAGCAGGATATTGTTGATGCACATAATAACTTACTTGAGCAACAAACTTCTGCCATTTCTTTGACTTATCTTTAAAATATTCCAGAGAATTTATGCCTTTTAACTCTTCATCAAGTGAGCGACAATCTTGATTTTGCATATTCTTTCCATTTTCCAGTAGCCTGATAGCCTCAATGATTGCTCTTCTTTGTTGCCCGTGCCCATATATCAAAAACTCTGGTGTGCGACCTAACCTATCACATGGTTACATCATGTTGCCATTCATTTAGTTACACTAAAATAGCATTTGGAAAAATATTTGGGACAACAATAAGAATAGAAACATCATATATATGCGATGAAGTGAAACTTGAAAAACTAGATCGGAACTACTTGGTAGTGTGAGCGGATATACTCACTCCCACCGAGCGATGCTTCAATGCTCACCAAATCTTCAGAAATAAGTTAAGACCTAACATATTTCTACAAGGACAGGGCTACATGAAAACCACCTCAATAACTTATGCCTTGTTCTTTTCACAAATCAAAAAGAATTTTTCAAAAAATTCCCCCTTAGATTCCCCCTAGATTCTCCCTACTTCCAACATTTCTCTCTCTATCTCTCTCCATTTATTACCCCTACTATTTTTCAAAAAAAATTTCAAACTCTAATCCAAACAAAGCATTAATTGTAATTTCCCAAAAAACAGGAAAATACAGAACCAAAGGGCATGCGACATATTGGTTAATGTCAAGGCATGGGGCATATTTTTGAAGCAGGTAGTCGAAACAATCGGAATAGTATGCCTAGGTCTTCAGGGGTGATTTAAAACCATCTTCCATTTGTTTCTTGTTTTTTCTTAAAATACTAATCTAAAATAGTGTCCTAGAAACTGTAGTAGATCTACCAAAAAGATAAAAACAATAGTGTCATCGGTAATCAAGCTAGTGCTCACCATCCATCCAAGGGAACATGAATAAATTAAGATGGTAGACCTCCCAAAGTTGGACTCTGACCATCAAACTGGTGTAACAATTTGTTAGCTTTTATTCACAGGTTTTGGAAATTAAGCTTGTGAATTTGGTTTACAAAACTATATTGGCTCCATAAAAATCAGTAGATCAATACTAACACCACCTCAAAACTATATGCATGGAATTGTGGACAAAAGTGCACAAGTAAAAATAAACATATTCAGTCAAGAACTTCAAAGAATAAGCATCATTGGACTAGTTGAATAGAGTTTCGCACTTTCATTTGAGGCAGTGGAAGTAGTACTACTCCAGCAGTCTATCTCATTGTGGAAACTTCAGTATAAAAAATGCAGCCTTCATTTTATGAGACAGGAAAAAAACAGGACTCAAGATGTACACATGAACTAGACACCTATGACATCATTGTTTTGGTCATTCGGCAAAACTTCATATCAATTGTATGGCATATTAACATGAAGATGAATATGCTCATGATAACGTATATCATCTTTGACATCAACGTGAAAAATAATACAATACATGTGCAGTGGAAAATCCAAACACTAGCAAAGCTTCCGATTTTGATTTAAATACAGGTAATTTATGTCTTAATAATATGCCTCAGACTGCAAGAAGTCCAGTCATGTTGTGTATTAACTCTATGCCTTTTTGGAGACGAACCTAAACAGAACACAAAAAAAGTTTAATAATTCTGAGTTAATAATACTATGAAGCCTCTCAAAATATGCATACTTTTCAGCATGTGAACGACAAAGTTGCAGAGAAAATGAGTGGAATGTGCTGATCATGAGTTCTTTTGCTGTTGCCTTCCCAGCCACTGCTCCAATACGATCTCTCATTTCAGAAGCAGCAGCTGTCATGAAAGTCATGGCCAGAATGTTGGATGGACCAATGCCCTAAAAATATGAGCATGAGAAAGAGCGGAATTAATATATAGAAAACGAAACATACAAGACACAACAAAGATCCAGTGAAGATAAACAATCACAAACCGGTAACTTAGACAAAATCAGTGAGAAACTTTCTGGCACATGTAGATGACAAAAATTTTATAGCGCTACCTCGTTAAGCAACATCAGAACGCGTCCAACCATTGTAGAAGTCTGATATCATCCACAAGAAAGTAAATTTGAACATTGCAAAAAAAAAAAAAATTCTATTATAGGACGTAAAGGTTGCAAATGAATTGAATAGAAATCAGACCTTCCCACTTCCTGGTCCAGCAACAATCATTAAAGGGATAGAAATGTCACCACAAGCAGCTTCTCGCTGCCTATCATTCAGAGAATCCATGTACTTAACATACTCCTCAGGCATGTTTCCAGTTTGAGCAGCGTTGAAAATTCTCCCTCCCCCCACTTCACATTCAGGGTCCTCGCTTGAATTTGAAATTCCTTCAATTTTTAACAAGTCCGGAAAAACAGAACTCAAATTGACCTTATACTCCAAACTCCCTTCAGCAGACTGAATTTCCAATTGAAAATTACTACTGCACCCTTCACTCTCTGATTTTCTAACTGCCTTCTGCTCACATAAAGCATCGATTTCTTCCAGAATGGCCCCGTCAAAATCCTCATCTAAAACAATAGACGCTGGTGAAGACTTGCTCGACGCAGAAAACTGCAGTTGTCTCACTGGATTGATATACAAATTAGTTCCACGCCGAGTTTCCACCACCACATCGGTTCTCCTTTCACTTAAACTATCATCATATGATCCAATCCTATTAACAGATATGCCCTCAGAGCATATACTGCTAGTACACTCCAGTTGTCTATTTGGAGTTTCAAATGAATACAGAACTGCCTCATTCTCCAAAGCAATGCACGTTGTCCTTGAACTCAGACTACTATCAATCTTACAATCCCATAGGCCTCTGTAACTTGAAGTGCTGTTGCATTCACCTTCTCCTAACTTCACCACCTTAACGGAAGCTGGGGACAGAGTGTTCGTTGAAATCTCTGAAAGAGGGAATCTTTTGACGCCCGTTACCTGAGTTGGAGTTTCAATTCTCTTCATATCCCCAATTCTACAACACCAAAACACAATATTAACCACACAGCTCATACATCTTATATTCTTTCATTTTCGCATCTCATAGCCATAACACAGCAATTTACCCAATAACTCAACCCTGCCCTTCTTGTTTACAACTTGAATCTTACATTTAATAAGACGTTGAGAATCAAGCTTTTACTTATTAGAGTTGTTTTAGGTTTCGATAAAATTCGACTCGTACACGGAAAAAGACCTAATCAACTTTCCCCCAAGCACAACAAGTGCAGGATTGAGGATATTTTCTGCTCCTTCTATTTCTCTTATATTCTTGAGCCACATAACCAAAGCACAGGGGTGTCAATCAAATAACATTGTTCTTTCTTCTTTGCCTTCATTATCTGGGAAACCATTGCAGAAACAAATATGTGTACAAGGACTTGGGGGTTTGCTCCCTCCTAAGGTATCAGGTTCGACACATCTAGGTGCTATCAACTCCACGACGTAACCATGAGGGTGGCCTTTCAGCTCTGCTTCACCTTCGGGGTTTCTTAGGGGGGCTCAACTTCCTAACTCGCGGTGCACGTGTAAGCTGGCCCGAACAACTGAGTTATGAAAAAAAAAGAGACGGATACATATTGTGTGCGTGTGCGTGTTGAAGATGAAGGTGAGAAGCGTACGTTCGAGGAGAGTGAAGGGAGGTGTTGGGGTTGGTGGAGTGGCGAGGTCTTTTGCGGGAGAGGATGGCCTTGGCTGCTCTGAACTTTTGGGAAATTCGAGCTCTCTGTTCCTCTGACATTCCTCCTTCTGGAGATTCTGCTGCAACCGCATTCTCCTTGTTCATTTTTTGATCATAGATGGATCGGGGATTTGGAAACCCTAGAAGATAAAAAAGCCAAAGTTGCGATTTTGCAGAGAGTTTTATTTCCCTCCGCCGCTACGATTCAAAATCTTGAGCCCAAAACGGGGGTTAATCGTCGCATTTTCCAAACGGGGTCGTTCGATCCGACGTGGGAACCTTAAAACCGCAAAGTCCAGTTCAGCCCAAAGTCGCTTGCCGAAAAGCGATGATGTTAGGTCAATTTTCTAAAATGCTCCTCCCAATACATGCCAGTGAAAGTTATAGTTTGTCCCCTAGTGAATAGTAATCACTTAGATGTATCCATGTGCTGGCCTAGACCATGGATTTAAATATCGGTTGTTACATTACGGTAAACTCTGATACGTCGTTTCTACAAAAAATTCATACCCGTATTAACCGGTTTCTAAATACATATCGCTTTGTATGCAATTTTTTGCTTGCTTCATAGCTGCTACGCCAATACCTGCATTGTCGCCAAAACTATTCAATACTCCGCTACCACTATTAAAACCTTGGCCCATACACCTGAGCTATCCCAACTAACATTCATATGCTGGATGTGCATGAAATCGTCAAAGCACAAGCAACAGGCATAAGTAAAGAAAGTTTACTAGTATATCATACATTCAGGACAAAACCAGGAAAACTTTATCGATTATGTATCTTGCTCAAACCCGAATTCTACCACAAACCTAAACAAACCTATGTAACCCCAGCTTTCAATATCCTAAAACTTCACCTTGGCTCAACCTGCTTACGGACACGACTCTAGAGGATTGAATGATTTTTCCTCTAGACAGACCTAGAAGAAAGAAATAACCATGGTGACAACATTTTCAATCGGTTAACTAGAGCAAAACCCGCGATGTTAACACTTGCCATGAAGTGAATGTATATATACAAGGAGTGATACTTGAATTATGGTTTGCTAATATATTAATTGTTCAGGGATTTATCCATGAGGTTTAGAATTTCCAGCAGCCGTCGTGTCATTGAGGAATGCGCGTAGACAACCATTAAAGAAGCATCTACATCTTAAAAATATGCATGACAATCCTCATCTGCACCTCTTTTGGAAACAGCATCGAGACAAAACAAAATAGTACACAAATATGTAACTACCAAAAAAATAAACAAACACTTCAAAGCTTTTATAATGACCTATATTAGAGATTGAGATATATTATGTATTCAACTCTTATCTTTTATAAATATTATTGCTTATAATGGTTTGTAATTAGGGCGTCACAAAATCAATCACATTTATTACCTAACACAACATCGGCTAACTGCTCCACATATGCATAGATTTGGAGACGTATAATTTCAGAGATATATAATTACGTGAACACATTAAAAAGATACATACATTAACCTCTCAGACGAGAGGAACGAGCGAGAGAATATTCTTTTATGCCATGGCAGGATTCGAGCAAATTGACCTTGATGATTTCTGACTTTGAGCCGGGATGCACAGAGGTTGCTAAGACAGCCATTTGAAAGTGTCTAAAAGGATCACCCCTTAAGGATTGCACAAACATTGAGGTTCTTGAGCTCCTGTCCTCCAAATAAACGTCCCTAAGGCGCCTTCCAGTTTGAGCACAGCAAATACGAACATTAGATTCATCAGAACTCCCACTAATGATATATTCAATTCCCCTACCGATTATTCCTCACTCACATGTGTTGGCTTCACATTTAATTGTGGGATGAGCCATATAGATATGTGAGAGAATAGTGGTCAATAAAAGTGTAGCTAGACTCATTGAGTGTGAGTTTAATTCCCTTCTCCCCGTACAAAGTATGTGTCGTTTTTATGGCCGGTACGGTAGAGGATTGACAACATTACCTCCAATAGCCTCAACAAAGCCTAGTAAAAATGTCTTTTGCTGCGGTACCAATGTAAATTTTCCAAGACACTGCTCATAGGACTTTGGGGTTTCTATAGTGTAAGGGTGTACTACAGGGTTAGTAACTTGTAGTATGACATTCAACCGTTCATCTCGACAATCAATGGTCTAAATTTTATTTTGACAATGGACAACTTATATCTGTAGGGCCGAGGTAAAATCCGGATCATTGATTGTGAGACAAACGGCTCGGATGTTGTTCGGCAAAAATCAACATTATTAGAATAGTTAAGTTAACATATTAGATTAGGTACTTACCCAAAAAAAACACATTGAAATTGAACTCCTAATCTCTTTTCTCCCAACACTTAAGTGCACCCACTAATGACGTTGGACCATAGGCCTCTTGGCCTAACTCAATTCAATTCATTTGCATAAAGCTCCAATTTTCTTACCCTTGTTCCTCCGAGGAAGGGTTAGGAAAGTTCGGGGTGCATAAAACATTTCGGTTTGTATAGAAACTAATGGCGTGGCAGCAAGTCCCAAGATTGTTGCGGCTTGTTTGTCAGACGAATACGGTTTTGGATAGATAAGGAAGATTGGTGAATAATGTGAATATATTTTAAGGAGAATTAGTTAAATAGGGCTGATAAGATACGAATGAGTTTATTTGGTAGTTGGAATAAATAGATAAAAGTGGGTGGATAAAGAAATAATATGTGCATTTTAATTGTCCCTTGTAGTCAAAGTACAAAAAGAGTTTAGAGAGATTTGAGGGGCAAAAGGGTCGTTATACCCACCCGGATTAGCTTATTCGACCCTAGGGATTGGGGTCGGATAAGCTAATCCGAGTGGGATAAGCAATCCGAATACAAAATGAGAACCAAATATCAGATAAGGGTGGAAACGGATTAGCTTATCCCTCTCAAGCTTTATCCCCTTTTCTTCCCTTTTTAACAAACAAGCCGTTAATGAGATTGTAGACAAATCAGTTCCTCAATGAATTAACTATGAGTAATAATTACTACGTAACTTATATACATTTTCAAATCGAAGATTAGTTCCACTCGATTAGAGATTGATTGAGATTGACTCAACCTCAAATCGAATCAAATTGAGATCGACAAAAGTACTGTGACATTACTTAAGAAACAAAAGTAATGTAACATTAGTTGGACTCGATTTGAGATTGGCTCGAATGATAAAGAGAGGGATTTTATTTGAACTCTAAAATTTTCCCCACAACACCATAAAATTGAAATTAGTTTTGTTTTTAATATGAACTGAAATTTTAGGGATGCTTGTGAAAATTTTATTCAAAATTTTTTTTTACATCAGTGAGAATTTTTGTAAATTAGTGATTTGTGAGAGGAATCGGAAAAACAAAAAATGATAATTCAAACTAATTTTTTTTGAATAATGACAAATACAAAAAGATAAAATTTTGATTTATTTTTGTCTTTATTTAAAAAATTATGAGTTTTTTTTGTCATTTGTTAAATCTAGTCTACTTTATCCATCCTAGGGGACTTGGAGAGAGGGATGATTGCTTACGGAAATGAAACCCTGCCCATATGCATAAGAGTATAAGGGAGACATCAACTGTACTCCACTTCACTTTCAGAAAATTATGAGTTTGTTGATAATTTTTTTACACAAACTAATAATCCAAAAATATTTAACAAAAAACTCGCAGCTTAAAAAAACAAAAAAATTAAGCTAATTGGCTAATTTTTGCGAAAACAGTTTATTCCTTCGCTAATCAAAATCAAGTTCCATGGACCCAGGTTTTTTTCCCAAATGCTCCGCAGCCAACTCGATAAATCCACCTCATCTTGTGTATAGACGCGCTTATGCTCTTGAGTAAAAAACAACAGTGGCCGACATTCTGGAGAGAGAGAGAGAGAGAGAATGGAAGCCCTGAGATCCTCGTACGGCGGGGACTCCGACTCCGACTCCGACTCCGATCCTCTCCCTACTTCAGCCACCAGTTCCGTACACCAAGCGCCAAACCCTCTGCCTCCACCTCCTCTCGACCTCCTCAATCCCCCCAATTCCCTCGGTAACGAATCTCCTAACCCTTTCAATCCCTTGCTTTATAACGCACACAATTCGAAGCTTATGACCCACCATGTGTTTGGTATTTTGACGATGAAGGTACACTAGGCTACTGGCAAGGTGGTCAGCCCAGTCGAGTTCGGAGCTTCCCTCACGTTGAAGGAAACTATGCTTTGCACGTTTACATCCCGGGTAATTCGCTGTTACTACGTACTACTTGTAGACTGTACTTCAAGATTGAACTCAAAAGCCCTTTTTGCAGTGAATTTTGTAGAGCTGTTGTATCTTTTGATATATATATATTTTTGGTTCGACGGTAAGGGATTGTCCGGCCAGCTTATGCGCACCTCGACTAATCCCGCCCCGGTCTGGTGAAAGGCAGGCTAGCCGTGGGACTAGTGAATTCATAGGTTGTAATTTTTTACTGTGTGTCCAACGTGAACAGACTGCGTAGTCTTTTGGAAGTCTTTTCATTATGAATAACTTTGAGAATTGGGCATCTCCAATCATTCATTAAACGATGAAATGTTCGATGAAAGTTATTTGATAAGAAAATGGCAAAAAATGTGCTCCAATCCTTTTCACCGAAGTGGTAGAAAGTTGAGGAAGAACTTAACTTTTACTTACATCTAGCAAGAAGCAGGTTCTTCACCACATTTGGTGAATGAATATTTTGTGGATAAGCTTCATCTAAGACAAGATCGGATGAAATGTTTAACAGATCAAGGATTGGGAGCTATGAAGCACTGACATTGCTAGAGATCGCAGTTTTCGTGTCGGACACTCTGAGGATGCGCGACACGCCGGGGTCGCACGGGGACACATATGGAACACGCCGCGTGGCATGTCCCTTCAATTTTATTGTTTTCAATGGTGGGACACGCCGGGTACTACATGGGGACATGACAAGATGGTTTTTATAAAATCTAAAAGCTTTTTTGAGATGAAATATTTATAACTTCGAAAATTTTTAGCCAAAAGTGAAATATAAAATACATATGTGCATGCATTAGGCATACATCGTCGGTTGATAAGGCATTTGATAGGAGTTCTAATCCAAATGGTTAGCAATTGTAGTGGAGGCTTACATAGCTAGAAATTTGGTTGAAAAAAATTGCCCTATCCCCTGCCATGTTCGTGCCCCAAATATATATATATATATATATATATATATATATATATTATAATTTTTGTGTCCCGTGCTAGAAATGTTCTAAAAGTCGGTTGATAAGTCCCATTTTTTATAATTGTCGAGCTATTAATCGGTGTGTATTAATTAATAATCGGCGAATAATCGTTATTCAGACCTAATCGGATAGGTCCCGCCAGACGCCATCCCACTAGGCGCCAGCTGATTAATTCCTTGTTTTAGAACACTGCGAGCATAGTTTTAAATCCGGTATCGGTCGCCGTCGCGGTATCGGTCGCCGTCGCGGTATCGGTCGCGGTATATCGGTATTGGGACATATCGGTGATACATCGCAGGAATCGGGTGTCGCGGTCGTGAATTTTTAAAAATCAACAGCAACATGTATAAAACTTGAAAAATATACTTTTGCGGCTTTTGCCCCCAACATTGGCTTAAATTATCACATTTTAATTAATTTAAGACATGTAATAGCCCATTCTCTTCATGTGATTCATGTGAAATATCTGATAATTTATCAAAACCCGAAAGTCAATAAGATTTTACAAATATGAGAATGAAGCAACATTATGAGTTTCGATATAATTGACATAAACAATAAAAGTAAGATGACGACATTAAAATAAACACACCATAGAGGTTTTACAAACCCGTTCTTCAGGCGTATGGGAAAGTGCTCCACTTTTTAAGATTTGGTAGTGTATGGTGTAGCACACCACAATTTAGCATGCTCCTATTCTTTTTAGTCCATTTTATTACAGTATTTTTGCCATTTTTAGACTGTGAGTCTGTGAGTTACTCCTGAATTTTTTCCTTTCAAAAAATTAAAATAAAAAGTATTCCTAAATTTTAACTTTTCGCTACGGGGCTTCAAAGTCCAACCAACTCACTCGTACACCAACCAACTCACCCTCTCTCTCTCCAACTTTACTCTCTCAACAGCCATCTGCAACAGTGCAACCCCATCTCTATCCGAAGGAGATCCCCCGTCATCTCTCTCTCTCCTTCAAAATCCAACACCCACTCACTCTCTTTCTCCACCACCGTACCAGCACACCCATGCCGAAGCAGCACCAACGTCGCTGCACCACCAATGTCTCTTCCTCTCACCCACAGACACCCACCCCACGCCAAACGACACCCGAGCTATTTCGTCGGAGAGGATGGCTACTGGTACGTCTCTCTCTCTCTCTTCTCTATCGAGTTCGCTTTCTCTCTCTCTCTCTCTCTTTGTGAGAATGAGATGATTAAAAAGATCCAGCGAGAGATTGATTTTGCAGAAGAAATTAGATTTGATTCTGATTCCTGAAATTTTTTTTCCCTTCTTTCTGAACCCCGAACCGGCCAAAAAAATCCGTTGCAGACTGATACGTACCGGAAATCGGCCGGTTCACTTGTGATTTCCAGTCCCCCCGTTATACCGGCCTATATCCGAACCGGAACCCTCAAATTCCGGTACGAACCGGCCGATACGGTTCGTACCGGCCGATATTTAAAACTATGACTGCGAGTTAGCGTCTTTCTCCGTGCTACATAGATTGGAAGAATTTTTTTCATAAAAAAACGGTTAAATCGGTTCCCTGTAAAAGTTGGAAGTCTGGGGAAAAAATCATGATGGGCCATTGGAGTGATTCATGTCCAATGAAGCTTTTAACTAAATTGATACTCCGGTTTTATCGAAAAAAAAGAGTGTAAGGAATGAAGATGGTCTTAAGGCATTTGTTTGTTCAATTGTGTTTCTTAAGGCACCATTAAGGATTAAACCAAATGGTTAGGTCAAAAGGGGAATTGGATGACAAGAGTTACTGGTGTTGTCTGGTTTGATGATGCTTGAGTTTGGAAGTGTTCCGATTTTCTATTGGAGTTTCTGAGTTAGAATACTGCATCAACATAAGTTATATTTTCATTATAGTTCGGATACCTCCAACACCAAAGAAGGAGTTGACCCAGTTTCTGAAGAGGGTCTCATCTCTTGTGCCTGGTTTAAATGCTATCGACGTAGACATCCCACTCAAAGTGCTGTGCCCCGATGATTTGAAGCTCGAACAAGTTTCCCTGGGCAGAGAATTCCACATAAGTTTGGGGAGAACTGTTCCAATTCGAGTGCATCAAATCGAGTCAGTGGTGGCTATGCTTCGTCAAAAGCTTCAGTTTCAGAGGAGGTCAGATATAGGTCCAAATATGATGTTCCAATTCAATTACTAAGGGTCCGTTTGGTGACTAGTTTTTTCCCTCTTAATGTTGAAAGAGTAGTAAACAACTTAAGAAAATGTGTTCGGTAAGATGTTTTTGTTTTTTGTTTACTATATACATTTACAAGGATTCCGTAATTGTCAAAACATCTTATATATGTTTCACTTGTTTTTTGAGGGTGAACAGTAACTAAAACCTATCATGCAGGCAACTCAAGTTCAAACCTCTGGAATAGGAATAAAAAATCTTGTTAGCAGTATTTGTGCCTCTCTCTCTCTCTCTCTCTCTCTCTCTCTCTCTCTCCCCACCATTGGCAACCTTAACCACCCACCATGGCCAAGATCCTTTGTCTGATAAGTTGATAACCATGGCCAAATAGCACTCCTTTTCGAATTTTGAAATCCCCAACACAACGATGCCCGCGACATTTGAGTTTATTAAATCATCCTCAAATCACGCAGAGCCCCAAAATCTGACCCAAATTTAGTGGTGGTGCCGGTGGTGGTTTCATGCAAATCCATACGTAGATATAGAGACCAAAATACAAGCCCATGAAGAGACACAAATTTGCTGCATAACATCGGTAGGGCTACAGATTTATGGCTGTTTGGGGATTTGAAAGCGGTGGAGGCTGAGGTTGTCATGTCACCCAACATGTTTATGTCTTTTCATTTGATTTTAGAACAAGATGTTACTAAACATGTTTTTAGTTATCATTTTTTGACAAAATAAACATAATTGAGCTTTCAGTTATTAATAAAAAAATATAAACGTTGCGAAACGCACCTTAAGCATGACAATGCAACATAACCTTTTTTTGACAAAATGAGCATTTTCACTTCTCAATAAACAAAAAGCTATAAATGTTAACAAACGTACCCTAAGCATGATATTGCAAAGGCATATATATATATATATTGGTGTGTGTGTGTTAATGATGTTATCTTCTCCCATTGTTGCAATGTGAAACAGGTATTTGATTGATTTTAGTGAGTGGGAGGTGTTTGTGAATGATGATTGCACACGCTCCTTTCTTTCAGTCGAGGTCAGAAAAGAAGGTTTGGCAGAGGTAGGCTCGAAATCGTCCTTTTCATACTGTTTCACACATTTTTTGCTGGTTTCCTTCTGAGGTTTGTCCATTGTGGGATTTGAAGTGGAAAGTTGTATAAATTGTATTCTAAGAACAATCTTGTTCCTTTTCAGATTAAAACACTGAAATTGTCATCTGTACGTAGCTGTAGAATTTCTATCCTCACTGTGGAAAAGAGCGATTGATGTTACTGTACTGTCCTTTTCTTACCTTTTCAGTTTTCATCACTATGAAAAAGTTTCGAACTCAATGCCATGCAAAGTTTTGGTTTGAGTTTATGGCCTTTGGGCAAATATTTTTTTTTTTTTGGCAACTTATGTCTTCCATTGCACAATGTTGTGGACCTCTATTTCTGTTTTGGACTACTATATTGTTTTTGGCGTGCTCGACTTCGTATACTTCCAAACAGATAACATTTATTTCTTGCCTCTGCCCCCTCGTAAAGAAAAGCATTCACATTGTTTTGTGCAGTATTTCATGTATCGTGAGTTTTTCGAGAACTCCATTATTACTATAATGTATTTCATGCCGAGTGGGCTTTTCATGAAGTTTTACTACTACTGCATAAAGCTGCGATGTTTAATTGTATTTGTGTTGATTTCAGATAAAGAAGCAGATTCAAGCTGTTAATGATGTCTACAAGCTTCACAATCTTCCTGAATTTTACAAGGTTCGGACTATTATTCTTCGTAATTTTTCACAAGGCTATTCATTTTGCTCTATTAATTCGAGTAAAAATTTAACTGTTCTTTTTGTTGTCATGATGGGGTACTTTTGCTCTGCATTGGTTCTTGGCTGCAGGATCCACGCCCTCATATATCGATAGCTTGGGGAATGGGTGATATTAGTGATTTATTGAATATAGTGGTTGTAGAAGCTTTGAAGGAATTCACTGGGCTTAGAGGATACGCAGGAAAATGTATTTTTACCTGCAAATTTAGTGGTATCAACTGTAAGATAGGCAATAAAGCCTACGAAATATGTAAATTTCAAGAATAATATATCTATTGAGGGGTCCTTTCACCACTATCGTTGACTGGTGAATCACTTGGGACTCATTAGAATTGTAGTTGTATCCGACTCTTAAGAGAGAAGATATTGAGCCAATAACAATAAAGTTGTTCTTTTGTTCATGTAGTTACTTCGTGACAATAGGGTTATCTTTTGAACTTTCAATACAAACAATTTCTGCTTGAAGTCTTTACATCCAGCTAGATGTTAAATGTATGAATGAAGTTTGAAGCTAATCGCATTTACTGTAATAGCTAATCAATTATGTATGGTCGTCTTTTTCTTGTTGTTGGCCCAATACATTTATTTAGGTGTCGCTTTGGTTCAATTAAAAAAACAACAGCGCACCTTTGTGTGACTGAACTTGTCGAGATATTCACACATTTTATCGATACCTATGGGAGCACACTATATTAGTCGCAGAACACAAAAGAGTAACACTAAAAAACAAGAACTATTTTTAAATTTCACGGAAGATATATTACACAATCATATATAACACAATCATATAAACACAAAAAGAGTAACATCCACAGAAGATATATTACACAATCATATTTTACAGGTTACATAGTGAATGAAAAAACACTCAAAGGTACACACTATTATATTCTAGATGGACTACCTAACAATTAAAATTCCCTTATTGTTGAAACTATAAAGCATACCAAACACTGAACTATTTTTTTTTTCTTCCTGTTTCACAAAGGAACAAAGAAGCGTTATTTTCATCTACGAAATATATAGCGACCTTCAAAAATAAAATCACAAAGTTTGTGCCAAATATCTTCTAGAACCCGGAAATAAGTGATTCTCCAGGACCTCTTGAACAGTATTGGACCCAACACAATCCAAAACCCAACTGCATATCCAAGTGCCATGCTTGCAAAGAACAACGCTTCCGAGAATCCCTCTCCTTCTTCTTCTTCATTTGCTTGTCGATCAACTTTTGGAGGGAGTGTCTTGTCTGTGTTGCAGTTTGTGAGTGGAGGCCCACAAAGATTGTTGCCATAGAAACTGGATTCATTCATGCTTTGAAGTTGAGTGCTTGATGGAATTGTCCCCGTCAAATTGTTAAAAGACAAGTTCAAGTGACTCAAGAATGTCAAACTTGACATGCTTGGAGGAATTACACCAGAAAGTTGATTTACTGACAAATCAAGGGATTCTAGTTGTCTCATATCACCAATATTCCTTGGGATTCTTCCTGTCAAATGATTGCCAGACAAATTTAACGACCACAACCCCACAAGTTTAGTGAGTTCCTCTGGGATCTCTCCTGATAAATTATTTCCAGAAAGATCCATGCTTGTCACTAATCCAAGAGTGGATCCATATTCAACATCTCTTCCTTTGGTCACCAAAAATGCATTATCTTGAACTTCGAACAAGTTTCTCAGAGATGCAAGATCAATGTGAATGTAAAACCAGTAATTTGAGTTACCTATATTGGTCATGACGCTAAAATTGGCGAAACATCTAGGCACATGACCAAATAGATTGTTATGAGCAACGTCCAAGATTTGAAGAGAGCTTAAAAGACATAGTTCATATGGAAGGTTGCCCAAAAAGTTATTCGAACGCAGATCCAGAACTATCAATCCTAACAAGGCATTGCCCATCCATGGTGGTATGGTTCCAGTAAGTTTGTTTTCACCAAGGTCGATGACCAACAAAGATGAGCAATTTCGCAATGTCTGCGGTAGTTCCCCTGTGAGGTTGTTGTGCCGCAAGTGCAATGATTTAAGGAAAGGTAACTGTACGATGGAGCTTGGAATGCTACCCTCCAGATTGTTGTTCTCTAATTTGATGATTATTAGGGATTGCCAATGCTTCCAACAGTCGGGAATTTTTCCCGACAAACGATTATGTCCAATATTGAGGTAGGACAAACGATTGGATTCCTCTCCCTTATCACATAACATGTGGTAAATAGATCCTGAAAAAGAGTTATTCGAAAGATCTAGCCAAGTCAAGTTAGGGGAAACGAGCGGTAGCGAACCGTTGAAGAGGTTGGAACTTAGATCAATCATGGAAGGAGAAAAACCTTCAACATTTAGAATGCTTGAAATCTCTCCATGAATTTGGTTATGAGAGAGGTTTGCGTAATCTAATTTGGAAAGATTAGGCCAAAACAAGGTCGAAATGGAGTCTGAAATTCTTGTGTTGGCTATGCTCAAAAAACCCAACTTCATCTGAGATGGAAGCCAAAGGGGAAACTGCGGCCCTAACTTCCATGAATCCAAAATCAAACGTTCAACTTGGAAAGGGGGAACCCAATTCTCACTTGCATTCAAAGTTAAACAGTTTCCACTGGCATATAGGACACGTAATCGCGTGAGATTGGCAAAGTGAACATCAGAGACGACACCCTCCAACGAATTATTGGATATGTACAAGATTTCTAACTTTTCAAGACGCCCAAGACTTTCAGGAAGAGTCCCATTGAACTTATTATTTGAAAGATCTAAGCTTATCAAGGATGATAATCTTCCGATCGACGCTGGAATGGGACCAGAAAAAGAGTTGCTAGAGAGACCAAAGTAGGCGAGACTTGTTAGTTGACCAAGCTCATAAGGCAAGTGACCAAGAAGATGATTCCCCCGCGAATGGAAGGTCTCTAACTCGTTAGACTCACATCGAGAGAAACCTACGAAAATGTCTGCTACCTCCCCGGAAAACTTGTTATATGATAAATCAATTGTCTTCAACTTACAAAGTTTTCCGAGTGATGTTGGTATACTCCCCTGAAGTTGATTGTCTGATAAGTCAAGGCTAACGAGGGAAGTCAAGTTTTCAATGGCAATTGACACCGTGCCATGCAAAAGATTCTTGTGGAGAATGAGTGACTCAAGATGACGTAAACTATACAACCAATTTGGTATGGTAGAATTAAAATTATTATAAGACCAATCGAGAACTCTGAGAGACGTCATGTTTTGAAGACCACTAGGAAGTGGACCTTCAAACAAACATTCACTCAAATCTAGGGCGACTAGATGATTAAGACTGAGAATCCAACCTGGTACAGATGATCCAAGATCGTAATAATTATAGGAAAGGTCGAGGACGTCAAGTGATGTGAAGTTAATTTTGTTAGTTGAAGAAGGAGAGACGACATACTTGAGTCCACAACCAGACAAGTGTAATTCTACCAACGAAGGGAGGTTGCTTGTCACCTCTAGCCAATCCAATGCTTTGCTGAGGTTTACACGACTCATATCGAGGTGTTCTAGCAAAACAAGACGCGAAAGCCACTGCAAATTTCCACAAAATAGTCTGTCGTTATATTGAAGATCAAGGTAATGCATGGTGGTGACGTTTCCTAATTGAGGTGGAAGAGAGACGACATACTCGAGTCCACAATCAGACAAGTGTAATTCTACCAACGAAGAGAGGTTGCTTGTCACTTGTAGCCAATCCAACGCTTTGCTGAGGTTTACACCACTCATATCGAGGTGTTGTAGCAAAACAAGACGCGAAAGCCATTGCAAATTTCCACAAAGTAGTCTGTCGTTATATCGAAGATCAAGGTAACGCATGGTGGTGACGTTTCCTAGTTGAGGTGGAATGGTTCCGCTGAATCCCGCCTCAGAAAGGTTGAGGTATCTCAAAGTTGCAATAGAGCCAATGAAGCTAGGGATGTGAGCCCCATCAAAATAATTGAGGCTCAAGTCCAGATATTGGAGGTGCTTCAAATCGAGCAAAGAGGGATTTAGCTTTCCTCCTAATTGATGCCTCCAATAAGCTTCATATTCAGCATCATTTTCATAAGATCCCTCATATGAAGGACTCCGAAGTCGGATCTCGCGGACATGACGAGTGAAGTTGTCACAGACAACTCCGGTCCACTTGCAGCAATCCTCCCCAATATCCCAAGAGGACAACCGTTTCATTGGGTCTATCAAATCTTGCTTGAATTTAAGCAGGGCTTCCCTCTCATTTTCGAAGCAAGTGATAAGATTATTATGATGAGTGTGATTGGAACTGCTGCTGATGCCATTGCAGAAGCAAACATGGAAATTTGGAATAGTGAAGAGAAAGCAAAAGAAGAAAGCAAAAGCTGCACTCGTAGTCATGGATGAAAGCATGATCGATCACATGCAAGACACACAACTCAATGTGGTTTTTCAGCTTGTGATGATTATTTTATTTGTATCCAATGTTATTAGGCTGGTCTCTCCAGAAAAGACAACTTCAGTTTTGTTTGTCCCTATTCAAAACAAAAGAAAATCGTATTTTTAGTTTTGGGTGAAAATTATAATTTTTTACTTTTTTGATTTGTCAAAAAAAATGAATAAGTAAAAAATTATTGTTTTATTGTGCGTACATGATCTGTAGTTGGGCTTGACTTTTATTGACTTGGTAAAGTATAAAGGATTGAGAAACTTCGGAGAAATGAGGACCTGTTATTTATGATGCCCTGTCATGTCTCGTCTAGATCTAGACCTTGACCATTACTTGAAATATTTTCTGTGGAACAATAATTCTATGCATCAAGGATAAAAAAAATAATTCTATGTTGCCAGATTTTTTCCCCAAAATATCCTTGAAAGTGAAATTAATGATTACGATTCACTTTGATGTTTGGGACCCAAACATCCAAGTGAATCTAAACTACCGAAACTTTTAGGGGTCCATGGAATTTAGTGCAAAAATTCAAAGGCAAATGTTATGATCCCTTTGAATTTTTTAACTTAGGTCTCGATTGATTACCCTTTAACTTACTGGCATAAGAGCCTTTCAAATCATGAACAAATACTCCCTAATTTCAGTAGCCAATGTAATAAAATTTGACAACCTTGTTTCAATGTTTATCTTTTGAATTTTACTAGGAGGATTTGTGCTTCAATTTTACTAGGAGGATTTGGTGGCTTACTAGTATCTTAGTTTTGTTTTCTTAATTAGCTAGGTAGTATTAGATTGTTAACGAATTATACTTTATATAATATAGTTAGTGATTAGATATGATTCTATTGTTTAGGTTAGGTTCGGTTCTTGTTGTTCTTCGATTTCATTGCATTTGAGCATTGGAAAAGAGACTGGGTTAGGTCGGTGACCCTAATGCTCAATGACTCTTTTTCGCCGGATCGTCTTAGAAAAAAAAGTATCACTAGCTGCCAACCCTCGTGACTCTAAGTTCGCTATTGGATCCAATCTTGAAATATTTATTTTGGCTATGGTACTATTTGATTGTGGTTCCCCAAATTGTTGGTGGATATAATGTTTTGATCACCACTAAAAATGATTATTGGTTAAATGCCTCATTGGTTTAACTTGTTATTCTATTGTACACCTCGTATTCAAAATTATATTTTTGTTGTAAATTATTGAAGAAATTAAATAGATGTCCTAGTTACTAGACTTATTTAGGTTCCCCTAAATTATTTTAATCCCCGCTTTCAAAATTTATTTAATATATGTGCTTTGCCATTTATTGAGTTTTCAGCTGACAGATTTATTCAAACTTCTTTTTCAGGCGAGTGAGGCAGTTAGGCAAGATTTCTTGTGGTATATTGGGGATTTCTTGCATTTGATCTCCATAGGATGTTGTATTTTAGTAATAAGATTTTAATTATTGCTTCCGCACTTTGTTTAATTTTTGGGTAAAAATTAAATTGTTGTTTTCTTTGTGATAAATTTTATTGGTTGGTTCATGTCTTCATGAGATGGTTGTGCCCCATTCTTTTTTTCTTCTTCTTTTTTTTGGTAACTACCCCATTCTTATCATGGGAATTTACTTGGTGTTGATTTTATTTAATAGCAAAAAATCATTATTGTTCGATGACTTCATTTTTTTCTAGTCTACGTATTCCAAGAATCTTTTATTACACGACCAACCACTTCTTGGGGTGTAACATCAACCGTAAACCACACTTTCTCTAATAGACAAGGAAGACTTGGAAACAGACAAATGAGGAAGACTGGAAAGACTTCTACGCATCGAAAAAGACAAAAGGAAATCATGTCTCACAATTACCTGATGGGCGAATAGCAGATCCCTGTTTGTATGTGTGGTTAGCATTATTGTTAGAGCATCCACCATGGTTTACTAACTAATGTTTTAATTGTGCGTGTTAAGACTTAACAAATAAAAATGTATTTTTTGTGTCACAATACTTGTATAATTAATTTGTGTGCTAGAGTGTGTTAAATCTTATAGTGTACTAGCATGTATGCCAAATTTGGCAACTATACTATCAAACAATAAGTGGGTTCCACCTTTATGATTCAAACTCTAATCATAAAATATAAATGTCCACTACTCCTAATACACACTTGTGGGACCTATTTTTTATCCTAACAAACATTTTAACATACAAATTTACCAAATTCATTATGGATGTTCTAACACACTTCTATGTTAGCAATGTCTCACACACTTGTGCTTTGTTATTTATTGAGCTTTTAGCTGACGGGTTTCTTTCAATTCGATCTTTTTCAGGCAAGTCAGGGATTTAGGCAAGGTTTCTGGCAGTATCTTGGGGATTTCTTTTATTTGATCTCCATAGGATGTCACATTTTAGTAATAAGATTTTAATCATCGCTTCCGCACTTTGTATAATCTTTGGGTAAAAATTGAATTCTTGTTTTATTGGTGGTAAATCTTATTGGTTGGTTCATGGGATAGTTGTGACTCATACTTATCATGGAAATTTATTTGGCGTTGATTTTATTTAATAACAAAAAATCATTATTGTTTGATGATTTCATTTTTTTCTAGGCTACGTTTTCCAAGAGGTGGCCTTGTAGTACACGGCCGGTCACTTCTTGGGGTGTGACATCAACCGTGAACCACACTTTCTCTAGTATACAAGGAAGACTTGGAAACAGACAAATGAGGAAGACTTGGAAAGACTTCTTCTACACATTGAAAAGACAAAATCATTCTCACAATTACCTGATGGGCGAATAGCCGATCAATGTTGGTAAAAATTCTGCTTCAATTATTGCTGTTGGACGCCCTAGTAATGTCTACAAACACACTGATCGTTGTGTCCACCTTGAAGAAATTGCATCTCATAATCCGATGTAGAAATTGCATAAATGGGTATGGACTCCATACAAGTGATTGAATCATGAATTTGAAGTGGACAATGGATGAAGAAATTTGGGAGGTTGTGCGTGTCCGTTGGTTAGATATGTGATGTTTGAAGTTCACGGAATCGGTGCGATGTCGGGGCATGAAGTGTTGGATGTGAGAACTCTGGAAGCAGTGAGAGACACGATGCTGTTTTGGGGTGTGTTTTTTGTAGTCGGAAAATAAGGGAGGGTAGTTTAGGAATAAAAAGTTGACAAACATCTCTTCCTTTTATGAAGAGTATAGACTAGTAAAAGGTCAGATAATAATACTCTCTCCGTCCTATTTTGTTAAGGTTTGTTTTTTTGATTGGCCTATTTTGTTGAGTTATTACTAGTTAAAATGAGAAGAAATAAGACAATAGCTTAGTTTTCGCGCCCCGGTTTGAGCTTGAGGAACCCCCTCCCCCACGGCCGGTATAGATAAAAAAATAATCTTTAAATGAGAAGTATATCACTTGTTTGTTTAACTGGACTCTGGGGGCCTGCTCCCCCTTTAGCACGGTAAGGTCAGCAGCGTCCCCATGCTACACGGTTTTGCTCACTAATGGAGTAAATTGATAACCCACTCCCACCTAGGCCGATAAACGAATCGAATTGAGTCAAATATTATAATGTTCAGATTTGTTCGTTAAGTTTTTTAGCGAATTCAAACATGAGCTGCACTCAATGAAAATTTGACGAGCCGAGTTTGCTTAAGTTTGAGTCAAACTCGAGCTTGCTCACGAGCTTTAATGAGCCAATAACGTCATATATTTATGCTTTCATACAGGTCTAAAACTGCAAATAAAAAATTTAGTATGTACATAAATACGTTCATAGATATATAAAGTTACAAAAACATATGCATAAGCAACTTTTTAATAATTGTAAATGTTTATACTTGTAAAATTTTTAAAATTTTCATTATCTATATAAATAATATTCCCATGATATGCATACATGAGCCTAATCAATCCGAATACTGCTAGGTTTATATTTGGCTCATTATGAAACGAGCCTAAAATTAAAGCTCGGGTTTGGTTCATTTAGTAGAGGAATCCAACTCGAATGAGTCTTTACTGAATCGAGACTCGAACAATTCAAGAGCTGCTCAGTTGATTTATACCCCTACTCCCACCTCGCTAGTCCATGTTTGCTTGCATACCATAGCATTTGGCACTTGTCCTCGTCTCCTTTAATAATCATATCACATACGTCTAGGAGAGTATCGGTTTACAAACTTTTACCCATTACAAGCTTTAAGGAGGTGTTTTACTTGAATTAAATGAATATAAATTTTTTGTTCTCCTTCTGGATTTTCGTTAACCGTTTAAGCCTTTTGAATTAATTATTCATCTCGATAGAGTAAATTCAAAAAGTACAAAATTTACGATCAAAAGCAAAAAAACGTGGCATTATGATGAAAGAATTCATCTTTTCCAAACTTACTGAAAAGAGAAAAGTTTTGGAGACGGGTTGAGTCCGGACGATGTTGATGAGCGGACACAGGTAGTCAAAGGTCCTGTGGGAGAATTCTATAATGATTGAGTCCAGACGACGTTGAAAAGATAAAAGATTTATGCCCTGTGGGAGAATTCTATACTGATTGAGTCCGGACGACTTTGTTGGCGGTGTGGAGTGGCGGAGGGTGGTGATGAGGTGGCACCATGTTTTGGAGACGGGTTTCAATCTCCTGCGAGAAAGCAATGGGGCACGGCGGAGGACGGCGTCGATGAGGTCTAGACACAGGTAGTCAAAGGTCGTAGTTTCTCTCTCCTCCTCCACCATCGCCGCAAGTTTGCAACAACCCAATGAGAGAGAGAGAGAGAGAGAGAGAGAGAGAGAGAGAGAGAGAGAATGAATAAGGTATATACAGGTCATTTTTATATAGTGTATGTAAGAGCAGTTGGGGCCGAAGAGATTTGATGGGTTTTACAGATCAAATAATTCTAACACCACATCCATTCACACACCCATCTACACATCCACACTCATAATAATGGTGGGGCCCACATACACTGAATGTGTAGTGTGTGCGGGCTCCACCCTTGATGTGAGTGTGGGTGTGTGATTGGGTGTGGTAGTAGAAGGACTCTTTACAGATGGGGGAAAATGAATTGGGGGTGAAGAGATGTGGGTCCTTGTGTTGTGCTGTCTAAAGGGGGTCCTACAATTTCCAAACCATTTGCCCTTAGGCTTCTGCTATCCAAGATCGACGGAGAGGATAACATTGAAATCGTTGAGAAATTAGAAGGGTAAAATTGAAACAAAAAATTTTGTGAAGATGAAATTGAAACCGAGCATATTTTGGTAGAACCAAATAAGTACATAAGCCAAAATACAAAGCACCCCCACCGTGTCCGAAGCTGTGTTCCCCTTCAAAAATTAAATTATTGTTTTGTGCGGTATTTCTTGTGGGCTTTTAATGAAATTTCATTACTACTGCTGCAACGTTTAATTGTATTTCAGATAAAGAAGTAGATTCAAGCTGGTAATGACGTTTACAAGCTTCACAATCTTCCTGAATTTTGTAAGGTTGGGACTATTGGTCTTCGTAATATTATACAAGGCTATGCAAATTTAATTGTTGTTATCATGATGGGGTACTTTTCCTCATAAGGACTCCGAAGTCGGATCTTGCGGACATGACCAGTGAAGTTGTCACAGACAACTCTGGTCAACAGGCAGCAATCCTGCCCAATATCCCAAGAGGACAATCGGTTCATTGGGTCTATCAAATCTTGCTTGAATTTGAGCAGGGCATCCTTCTCATTTTCGAAGCAAGTGATACTCCCTCCGTTTCAAATTGAGAGTCCCTTATTCCATTTTGGGATGTTCCAAAATGATTGTCCCTTTCCAAAAGTAGAAGTGAAAATTTGATAAAATTCCAAAAATGTCTCTTTTATTTGAAAACAAAATGTATAAAATAGGTAGAGTATAGGGGTAATGGTGGAAAGTAGGTGTAATGATTATATGTACTCTAAAAATGTTGGAATTCCAAAGATGGACTCTCATTTAGGAACGGATGGAGTAGTATCATTATGAGAGTGATTGGAGCAAACATGGAAATTTGCAATGGTGATGAGAAAGCAAAAGTTGCACTCGTAGTCATGGATGAAAGCATGATCGATCACATGCAAAACACGCAACTCAATGTGGGTTTTCAGCTTGTGATGATTTGTATCTAGGGGTGATAAATTGAATCCAAACCCATTAATAAACCCAAATCCACTTATAAAAAATTAGAACCAACCCAACCCATTTATAAGTTGGGTCAGAATGGGTCTCAACCCATTAACCCATCTATTAATGGGTCTCTATTGGGTATTAATTGGGTCAACTAAAATGACCCAATGGGTCATCAACGTAACCCACTAAAAAACCCCTCTTGATTTCTGTCTGTAGCCACCCCCACCAGACTCTCTCTCCCTCTCTCAACCACACCAATAACACCATCCCAATGTCCGCTGCATAGCATTGAGGTGACTGGCCCGTTCCACTTTTGTTAAAAGTGGGTTTTAAAAAATGAAGGTAAATTTCAAGCTCAAAAATCATGTGTTTATACAAATAATTTTTCTTTCACTATAGATCTTGTTTGATAGATCTCATTGAGATTTTTAATACGGTGCAAAAAAAATTGAAAAATTATTTTTCATTTTCGTTATATTTGAATTTGAAATTTGGAAAAAAGGAAGTTTTGGAAAAAGAAGGAAAACTGGAACGGCTCCTCTGAATTTGCTCTTGGCCCATATAAAATCTGTGATTTTCGTGAGGGCAAAATTGAAAGGAAACTGATTTTTCGCGCTCCATTTTTTTTACTGATGGCGCTCCACTTTTACCGTGACGTACAAAGTAGAGCATCACCAATAAAAAGTAGGACGCAAAAATCAAAATCCAATTGAAAATGCATGTCAGAAATTTAAAACAAACACCATTTGGTTTTTTTTTTTTTTGGTTGATCACCATTCGTATGCGCGCTGAGCTCTATCCCAAGGGATTCTACCATTTTTTTTATCCAATGTTATTAGGCGGGGTCTCTCTTGAAAAGTCAACTTGACTTTTTTTTGTCCTTATTAAAAAATAAATAAATCGTATTTTTAGTTTGACGTCAAATTTTTGTGGACTATTGATTTGTCTCAATGAGGGGAATCGAAAAAATAAAATTATAACTTTTATTCAAATATTTTTGAAAAGGAACGGAAAAGTAAAATTATTTTATTTAAGTATTTTTGAAAATGTTCAAAAGAAAAGATCTAGGTTTTTTGGCTTTTTCTTGGATAATTCTAAAAATATTTGGGTGGAAGTTATATTTTTTACTTTTTCGATTTGACTCGACGAGATAAATAAGAAAAGTAAAAAAATTATACTCCTAGCTTTTACCTAATTTAATATATATATATACACACACACATACATATACACACACACTCCGATTTTTAATTTTTTTTTTTATAGAAATATCTCGTTTTGGAAAAATGAATTGAGAAACTTCGGGGAAATGCAAGCAATAGGCCTTGAATAATGTTTGAACATTCCATTGTTAATAATGCTCCCACTCTCCTCCTTCTACTAATGCTATTGGTGGGTTAGGTGTTTACTTGACTTTCAATAGATCACTTGGAATAATGGATTGAGAAACTTTGGAGAAATGCATGCGGTAGGCCTTGAATAATGTTTTTTATTATCAATAATGCTCCTCCCACTCTCCTCTTTTCTAACCTTTTTATATATGTGTCGTTTCTAAACACTCTTTTCCTTGTTACTCCAGTAAAAACCCATTTGTACTAAATTCACGCTCACCATTATTGATTGATTTAGTGGAACTTATAATTGAGTGGGTTTTTTCTATTTACTCTGTTGACTATATGTTTCACACTTTGCGTTGGGACATTTTTAGTAGAAACAAATGTTAAATATTAGTATTTGAATCTATATGGAATGAGGTACTGTAATTTGAGGGACACTATAAAGTTTAGGAAGGTCACTGGAAGACCTCATTGTAATAAAGAAATGTAGGCTTCATTGTATTATTTGGGTTTTTAGGCTTTCAGGTGTTGTGGGCTTTGTTCCAAAGATATATTTTTCAACCTTTGGTTAGAATTCCTCTTTCCCATTTCTCTTAATAAAATGTTACTTTTGCCGATAAAAAAAATGGAGATTTGTAGGTCATTAGTACTATCTTTTGGTATGGAAACTTCGGTTATAGCTTTTGTGTATTTGTGTCATGTTGATAACTTATGAGGCTCATTCTTTGAGTACCAATAATTTGTGAACTTTTTTATTTGTTGTGATATATGAGAAGAAAAAGCCATTGATTTTTTTATATCGAAGTTGGTTTATGTACGTAGTTGAAGTTTATTGATGGAAATAAATTGTTCAGGTAAATGGGAATAGTGCAAATGGCTGCAGATTTTCTTTTTAAAATTGTGCTAACGAGAAGATCCTAGTTCTTTCAAATAACCAAGATTGTATGACTGAATTAATAACAGTTTTTAGTAAAAGCGTGATATGTTATAATTAATAATCACAGTTTCAGAAACACCAAACCAAATAGAGCCTTAAGTCCTAATCACTTGGGGTTAGCTACATGAATCCTTTTATTTTATTTTTTCTATTGAGCTCTGTCAAAAGCCATTTGTTCACTCAAACCGATTAGACTCATATCATCGTGCACAACAACATCTAGTATCAATTTAGGTCTTCCCCTTCCTGTAGCGTTGCTAACCAAAGTTTTCTTATCCGCTCTTTTAACTACTGCATCTCCAGGTCTACGATAGACCTATCCAAATCAGCTTAGCTTATTTTTTCTCAACTTCTCCTCTTTTAGGTGCTACATCTACCATCTCACGAACTGTTTCATTTCTAAACCTATCTCGTCTAATCTTACCACACATCCACATCTACTACACTCATCTTGCTCACATGTTGCTTCTTAATAGGCCAACATTCTGTCCCACAAAGCATTGCTGGTCTTATTGCTGATCAAAAAAAAATTATGTGGGTACCCTCATCACATAGCACACCAGTAACACTCCTCCTCTTGAGTCACCCCACTTGGATCCTATGGGTCATATCATCGGCAATCTCTCCATCCTTACTAATATTTGAGCCTAAATACCAAAAATGGTCACTCTTTGGTGTTTCTTGGTCTTGGATCATCACTCTTTCTTCATGCACACTGTTGGTGCCACTAAACTTGTACGTCATATCCTTAGTTTTACTCCTTATCTGAAAACCCTTTGACTTAATGTTTCCCTCTAGATTTCTAATTTCGTATCAACACCTCTAGCAGTTTCATCTACGAGGACAATATCATCTGCAAACAATATACACCATGGGATATCCTCCTGAAACTATCTAGTCAATTCATCCATAATAAGACAAAGAGGTATGAGCTCAAGACTGACCCATGATGCAATCCTACTGTGATTGGAAATTCACTCGTTTCTTCTATTGGTGATCTAATGGTAGTGACGACACCTTCATACATGTCCTTAATTAATCACCTCGATATAGCCACAGTTTCAGAAACAAACGAGGTTAGATGTTGAAAAAGATCACGGTATTATAAAAAACTGGGATCTTTACTCTCCTATATTAATATTTGTTTTTGGAGTTTATTCTCAGTTTTTTAGATTAGTGTCATTGGTAATCCAGCTGGTGCTCACCATCCATTCAAGGAGATATGAATAAATTAAGATGGTAGACATCCCAAAATAGGACTCTGACCACCAAACTGGTGTAACAATTTGTTAGCTTTAATTCACAGGTTTACCGAACTATATTTGCATGGAATTGCGGACAAAATTGCACAAGTAAAAATGAACATATTCAGTCAAGAACTTCAAGGAATAAGCAGCCTTCATATTATGAGACAGGAAAAAAACAGGACTCAAGATGTCCACATGAGCTAGACACCTCTGACATCATTGTTTTGGTCATTCGGCAAAACTTCATATCAATTGCATAACATAATGAACACATGAAGACCAATATGCTCATGATAACGAATATCTTCGATATCAATGGGAAAAATAGTACAGTATACATGCAGTGGAAATCCAAACACTAGCAAAGTTTCCGATTTTGATTTAAATCCAGTTAATTTGTGTCTTAAAAATATGCCTCAAACTGCAAGAAGTCGAGTTATGCTGTGTATTAACTGCCTGTCTCGACACAAACCTAAACAGAAGACGAGAAAAGTTCAATAATTCCGAGTCAATAATACGAGGAAGCCTCTCAAAATATGCATACCTTCAGCCCTTCGGCATGTGAACAACAAAGTTGCCGAGAAAAGTAAGTAGCTATTTTGCTGTTGCCTTCCCAGCCCTTGGCTTCAATACAATCTCTCATTTCAGAAGCAGCAGTTGTCGTGAAAGTCATGGCCAGAATGTTGGATGGACCAGTGCCCTAAAAACATTAGCATGAGAAAGATCGGAATTAAAATATAGTAAAATGAAACATACAAGACACAATAAATATCTAGTGAAGATAAACACTCACAAACCAGTAATTAACTAAGACAAAATCAGTGCATGATTAAGAAACTCAGGCAAATGTAAATGACAAAAAGTCTATCGCAATACCTCGTTAAGCAACATCAGAACGCGTCCAACTATTGTAGAAGTCTGATATCAAACACAAGAAAGTAAATTATGAACATTGCCCGAAAAAACAACTTTCAATTTATAGGACATGAAGGAGTCGAAACTCGAAAACGAATGGAATAGAAAGCAGACCTTCCCACTTCCTGGTCCAGCAACAATCATTAAAGGGATAGAAATGTCACCACAAGCAGCTTCTACCAGCCTATTCCGAGGATCCATTTACTTTACATACTCCACAGGCATGTTTCCGTTTTGTGCAGCCTTAGAAATTCTCCCTTCCCCCACTTCGCATACAGGTCCTCGCTTGAATTTGAAACTCCTTCAGTTTTTAACAAGTCCGGAATAACAGAACTCAAATTGGCCTTATACTCCAAACTCATTATCCCTTCAGCAGACTGGATTTCCAGTTGCAAAATTATTACTGCAACCTTCACTCTCTGATTTTATAACTGCCTTCTGCTCACATAAAGCATCGATTTCTTCCAGCAAAATCCTCATCTAAAACAATAGACGCTGGTGAAGACTTGCTCAAAGCGGACAACTACAGTTGTCTCACTGGATCGATGGACGAATTAATTCCACGCTGAGTTTCCACTGCCACATTGGTTCTCCTTTCACTTAAACTATCATCAAATTTTTCAATCCTATTGACAGATATGCCCTCAGAGCATATACTGCAAGTACAATCCAGTTGTCTAGTTGAAGTTTCAAATTAATACGGAACTGCACGCCTAATTCTCCAAAGCATCGCATGTTGTCCCTGAACTCAAACTACTATCAATCTTACAATCCCATAGCCCTGTGTAACTTGAAGTGCTGTTGTATTCACCTTCTTTTAACTTCACCCCTTAACGGAAGCTGGGGACGGTGTGTTTGTTGGAAGCTGGGGACGGTGTGTTTGTTGAAATCTCTGAAAGAGGGAATCTTTTGAGGCCCATTACCCGAGCTGGAGTTTCAATTCTCTTTGCATCCGCAATTCTACAACACCAAAACACAATATCAACCACAAAGCTCATACATCTTATATTCTTTGATTTTTGCATCTCATACCCATAACACAACAATTTTACCCAATAATTTAACTCTGCCCTTCTTGTTTACAACTTCAAGGTTGCGTTTAATTAGACATTGAGAATCAATCTTTTACTTATTAGAGTTGTTTTAGGTTTGGATAAAATTTGACACTTGCGTGGAAAAAGACCTAATCAACTTTCTCCCAATCCCAACAAGCACCGGATTGAGGATATTTTCTGCTCCATCTATTTCTCTTATATTCTTGAGCCACATAAGCAAAGCGCAGGGGTATCAATCAAATTCCAATTTTCTTTCTTCTTTTCCTTGATTCTCTTGGAGACCATTGCAGAAAGAAATATGTATACTCATGACTTAGAGGTTTGCTCTCTCCTAAGTTCTCAGTTCGACAGGTGCTATCAACACCTTTAGAGCCAGTCCATACGAAGCTCTGTTCCGACTTTAATTTGAATTTCCGCAAGTGAGCAGTGAGATAGAGCCCCTAAGATTAATAGATGTGCGTACAGGCTGCCCGAACACCCGAGTTATTAAGAAAAAAGATAAAATGTATACATATGCACACACATATATAATGTGTGTTGAAGATGAAGGTGAGAAGCGTACGTTCGTGGAAAGTGAAGGGAGGTGTTGGGGGTGGTGGAGTGGCGTGGTCGAATAAAATCGTAGACTCCTGCAAAATCGTTCAATCTGATTATTCTTTTCATAAAAATGTGAATTTATTTAAAGATGTGAAATTTGTCGTAAAAAATTTGAGGGAGAGCATTCACAGTGGTATAATCAAAATCAAAAAGTTGTTAAGATTAGCAACATTTGTTCAAAAAAGAGAATTTTTTACAATTCTTCAAATTTTGGCCATCGGATAATCAGCTAATTGACATCAGCTCATTTTAAACTCTGGAAGTGCAAATTGCAAAGTAATAAGGCGATGCAGAAACAAGTCTTTCCCATCATAGGAGGAGGAGCGACTGACTGAAAAACAATGCCCAAGCAAAGTAGTTGCCTAGCTAATTATGAAATGAAACATAGTAGTGAATAGGCAGCCACATAAAACTAATACAACTAACGATCCATGTCGTTACAATGTGAACCGTACCCATCCTTCTTTTTCAAAGAATAGCCTCCATCGGTCCAGCTAACTGTAACGACCGAGAAACATGTTCTCTTGCTTCCATTTCACAGGATAAGTACACTAAAAGTTACAACACAGATGCATTTGAGGAAAGTCCACTTTTACCCCCTGTGGTTATCGCCATGTGCGGATACCCCCCTTGTGGTTTAAAACTGACCACATAACCTACCTGTGGTTTTAAAAATGTGCGGATAGACCCCCTGCCGTCATCTTTTCCATCCATATTAACGAAGGTGTATCTCACACATCTCTAGAATGTAATCTGAGTCGTTCATAATGTATTAAATAAAGAATAGAGTATCTCTGTAAAAAATCATCTCGATCAGGCATCAATAACCAAGTGATCTAATTTTTAGTAAATTCAAATTTGAAATTTTAATTTCATAACAAAATCGATTTGACCATGAGCTTTTCATTTTTTGATTGACTTGAATTTTGGCATAGACGTAGTATTCGTCAAAATTTACAATATTAACGGTTTGGATTCAATTTTTGGTATACAGGATGGTGTGGTTAGATTTAAAAAAGAAGAAGAATCAAGGGACGTGATGGGGGTATAACGGTCTTTTAATGTTGTGTCCGTTAATATGGATGGAAAAGATGACGGCAGGGGCTCTATCCGCACATTTTTAAAACCACAGGTAGGTTATGTGGTCAGTTTTAAACAACAAGAGGGGTATCCACACATGACAATAACCACAGGGGGTGAAAGTGGACTTTCCTCGATGCATTTCTCAGAGTTCTTTTCCACATTCTAAGCACAATTTTTTTTACCATTGTTCCACTAAACTCTCAAAAGCTATTTGTGTCTCAGGCTCTCAGCATTATTCTAAATCCTGACCATATGGTATATATGCATTTTCCAACTTTCTGCAGCCTCATATCAAAGTCTTGCTGTAACTACAGCATGGTTAATCCATAGAGGATAAGGACGTCAGCGTCTTTACAATCAAAAGATCCATTCAAACTCAATACTCCATAAGTCAGCACAAAGATAAAAATTGAAGGGGTTGTTCAAGGGCAAAAACAGTTTGGTCAGTTATGGTGAAGAACTCAGTTCAACTGTGCTTCTTCTCTCTTCATCTGGTAGATTGGAGGGCAATAACACAGTCATAACTGGCAGTTCTATCAAGCCCAGAAGAAAGCCTCGAACAAAATAATTCGGCGCAGAATTTCTCTCCAAAATAGTTCTAGCATCAGGAACATTGGAGCCTTAATTTTTCTAAGTTCGGAAATGATTGGAGAAATCTCCTCTGGTTCTCATGGAACTGAATGAGAGAACATCTAGTTTGATAATATCTTATTGTACGGTGCCAAGGAATTGGAGGAAAGAAAAGAAAACTGGAGTTGCAATTGACATTCAAATCCAAGCCATATTATGTTTCTCCTAATCCTGGAAGCTCGCGATAGTCAATCGAAGTTTACCGGTGTTTATAGAGGTGTGCTCGATCGTGAAAGGGATAGGGGTTGGAGGAAAGTGGCATGTGTTAGGCATCGGGAAGGTTGGGATGCATGGTCCTCACTTGGAACTTGGAAGTATGTGGCTGAAGTGGATAGAAGAAGACAAAGCTTTGGAAGTTGATTCCACTGTGCTTGATGAGCCTCATTTGGCGAGAGAGGAATCATAGACAGTTTGACATGGCTGAGACGTCTCTGCTAAAAATTATGTGTCTTTTCCTTTCTAGTTTGTTTCGTTTGGGAGTCGAGGGAGTGCAAACCAACCCTTGATCAATTCCTTGCTATGTCAAATATTTTCGGCGTTCAGAGAGGTGTACGTGTATGCGCATTATTTATTGTTTGACCTCTTTTGGTCTCTCTGGTACATGGGTGGCATCTCTTTATACCTTTTTAATAATTTTACTAGTAATCAAAACAAAATATTTCTCCTTATCCCATCTTTTAATTTACCAGTAAGCAAACAAATTTAGATAATCCTACTACTTACTTACCCATATCCAAATGAAGTATAGAAAGGCGGACCGGGCATGGAGGCCGGGCCTTCAGGATGGAAAGCCAAAATATGGGTTCGGACGCCTTCCTCGAGACTGTTTCATTCCAGGTACGTTAGTTCGTTTTGCAGACACCTGCATAAAAAAGTGAATCCGTACTGATCATGGAATTTAAAACCTTTGTCAAAGTTGCTCAATCAAACTTAATTTCAAGACCTTCAACTGGCGCCCAAGCAACTCTGATTCATTCAAAAACAGGGAATTCTGAACAACTTCAGTACAAACTCCATATAAGCAAATCCTATCGGTTGACCGAATTTATCTATCATAAGGTGTTGTTGGACCTCCTAAGGTGTCCATGCGTAGTATACCTGAAGTTCAATTAAACGTAGGGAAAGTAAAATTATTACCAGCTCATAAAAAAATGTTCACTTACACAGAAGAAATGCATTAGGACGTACGAGCCAATGAAAGGAAGTCCGGAGTTCATTTACGGCAATCCTAATCTTGGTCATCTTGTTCTTCTTGTTGGACCATAGAATTATTAAGGAATGCTTGCTTGGGTCCAACTCAAAGAAAAAACAGCACACACCAATTTGACTGAATTTGTTGAGGCATTTCGAGAATAAATGACATACAATCGGCGGTGTAAACATTTGTTTCTTCCAGATCAATTATATTACGCCACGTTGTCTCAAAACAGTGGTCCCAATTAATAGAACACTGCGATGTGGCACAATGTAATTGATTTGAAGAAAATAAATGTTTACACAACCCGTATAAATAATTTAATCTCTTTTCCCAGTCCATCCATACCTATTCAAGCGAACAATATTGGGCACAGAACAAAAAAGAGAAATGTCTGGCCTACACAACGCACAGGAGATTCATTACACTATAAAAAATCATTGCAAGTTACACATAGAGAATGGAAAGACACAAATTAAGATCCACCACTATTACTTTCTAGACAAACTACCCAACACTATTGCCTTATAGTGAAACAATAATGAAAACCAAACACAGAATTGTCTCTCTCTTTTTTTCTTTTTTCACAAAGGAAAAAACAAAGCGCTATTTCCGTTTATGAACATATAGCAACATTTAAGAAATGAAATCCCAAAGCTTGTGCCAAATGTCTTCTAGCACCCGGAAATAAGTGATTCTCCAAGACCTCTTGAATAATAAAGGACCCAACACAATCCAAAACCCAACTGCGAATCCAAGGGCCATGCTGGCAAAGAACAATGCTTCCGAAGATCCATCTCCATTTTCTTCACTTCCAGGTGGATCAACTTGAGGAGGGATTGGCTTCTTTGGGTTGCAGCTTGTGAGTGGAGGCCCACAAAGCTTGTTGCCCAGAAAGCTGGAATCCTTCATGCTTTGAAGTTGAGTACTTGATGGAATACTCCCTGTCAAATTGTTATTGGACAAGTTCAAGTGACTCAAGAATGTCAAACTCGAAATGCTCGAAGGAATTTTCCCAGAAAGTTGATTTAGTGAGAAATCAAGGGATTCTAGTTGTCTCATATCACCAATATTCCTTGGGATTCTTCCTGTCAAATGATTGCCAGACAAATTCAATGACCACAACCCCCTAATTTTAGCGAGTTCCTCAGGAATCTCTCCAGACAAATTGTTTCTCGAAAGATCCATGCTTGTCACCAATCCAAGAGTGGTGCTATATTCAACATATCTGCCTTTGGTCACTAGAAATAAATTATCTGCAATTGCGTAACCAATATTGTAACATATCGGGTCGAGTTATTTATTTCTGCCATGGCGCTAAAATTGCCGAAACATCTAGGCACGGAGCCCGATAGATTGTTGTGTGCAATGTCCAAGATTTGAAGAGAGCTTAAACGACATAGTTCATGTGGAAGGTCACCTGAAAATTTATTTGAACGCAGATTCAAAACTATCAAGGTCAAAATTGAATTGCCAATCCATGGTGGAATGCTTCCAGCAAATCTGTTTTCACTAAGGTCGATGACCCGCAAAAAAGAGCAATTTTGTAGAGTCCGGGGTAGTTCTCCTGAGAGGTTGTTATGCCGCAAGTGCAACGATTGAAGGTGACTTAACAGTCCAATGGAGTTTGGAATGCTACCCCGCCTACCCGCCAGATTGTTGTTTTCTAATTTGATCATTTGCAGGTATGGATGCTTCCAACAGTCAGGAATTTTTCCTGACAAAAGGTTATCTCCCAAATTGAGAAAGGACATATAGGTGTTTGGTTCCTCTCCCTTGCCACATAACACATGGTAAATAGACCTCGAAAAAAAGTTTTTCGAAAGATCTAGCCACATCAAATTAGGGGGGACGAGTGGTAGTGTACCGCTGAAGTGATTGGAACTAAGGTCAATCTTGTAAAGACAATCAACATTACGTAAGCTTGAAATCTCTCCACGAATTTGGTTACAAGAGAGGTTTACGTAATTTAAATTGGGAAAAAAGGGCCAAAACCATGTAGGAATGGATTCTGAAATTCTTGTGTTGGCCATGCTCAAATATTGCAACTTCCTCTGAGATGGAAGCCACAAAGGAAACTGTGTACCTAATTGCCAAGAGTCCAAATTCAAAATTTCAAGTTGGAAAGGGGAACCCAATTCTCACTTGCTTTTAAAGTTAAACTGTTTCCACCAGCTTGTAGGTAACGCAATCTCGTGAGATTGGCAAAGTGAACATCAGAGACGACACCATGCAACAAATTATAGAGTACAAACAAGCCTTCTAACTTTCCAAGTTGCCCAAGACTTTTAGGAAGAGTCCCATTGACCTTATTATAGGAAAGATCTAACATTATCAAAGATGATAATCTTCCTATCGATACTGGAATGGGACCTGATAAAGAGTTGCGATTAATCTGAAGGCTAACGAGGGAAGTCAAGTTTCCAATGGCAAGTGACATCGCACCATGCAAAAGATTCCCTCGGAGTTTGAGTGACTCAAGATGCCGTAAACTATACAACCAACTTGGTATGGCAGAATTTGAAGGATTCCCAGACCAATCAAGAACTTTGAGAGAAGTCATGTTTTGAAGACCACTAGGAACTGGACCATAAAAGCCACATTCAATCAAATAAAGGGAGACTAGGTGATTAAGACTAAATATCCAACTGGGTACACTACTACAAAAATAGATAAAGGCCTCAGTCATTTGGTGTGATCTTTCACTTTTAATCTCGCATTCAAAACCGTGGTCTATCAAGGTGTAACTAAAAGTCTCTATCTTTTAACCACAGGATAAAAACCGTGATTAAAACTCATTTAAACCGTGACTAAAAACATAAAACTATGATTAAAATGATAAAACCGTGACCTTTAATAGCTTAACATCTCAGTTTTATTGTAAAACCGTGGTTGTTTAGAGAGAAATAATCTCAGTTTTTGAAAAAACCGAGATTAAAAGTGGTGTTTTCCTAAGGGAAAAAATCCTACTCTATTTCTCCTATTGGGTTTTGAACCCAAGTCTCTTGAAACTTACACAGAAGCTTTAACCAACTATACCACACACACTTTTAAGTATACCATTGAAATATTTAATATATAACAAATGCGTTTAACTTACGACCTCAATTTTTAGATGATTGAGATTAAAGATTCTTTTTACCTCAGTTTTTCTGAAATGAGATATATTGTTTCACATCCAATCTCAGTTTTTAAAAAATGAGATCTATTCTTTAAGTTACAATCTCACTTTTAAATTACTGAGATTAAAAAATCTTTTCATCTCAGTTTTTTTCAAAACGAGACATATTCTTTCATATATAATCTCAGTTTTTTGAGAATGAGATCTATTCTTCAAGTTACAATCTCATTTTTTTAGATTACTGAGATAAAAAAAATCTTGCCATCTCAATTTTTTCGTATTACTGAGATGAAAACTATAGTCTATAACATTTTATTACACTTTTACAAAAAGTGAGATCTTTTTAGTTTTTGTACCGTGATCTTTATATCATTTTGTACTAGTGGTACAGATGATCCAAGTTTGTTATAGGAAAGGTCGAGGATGTCAAGTGATGTAAAGTTAATTTTGTTAGTTGAAGGAGAGAAAGCATACTCGAGTCGACAATAAAACAGGTGTAATTCTACCAGTGAAGGGAGGTTGCTCGTCACCTGTAGCCAATCCAACGCCTTGCTGAGGTCTATACCACTCATATCGAGCCAAGGACATAAACCAACCTCGGTGGGAAAATTTTATTTTTCTGATCATTTTATTCTAAAGGGTCATAATTAAATTTTGACTCGAGAGCTCTCGTTGATTAACCGTAAGAAAGTCGTAGATTCAAATATCTCTTAGAGCTATTCAACGAGAGCCCTAGAGTCAAAATTTAAAGAATAAAATGATCAGAAAATAAAATCTTCCTACCGATTCAAACAGATTGAAATTTGGAACACTTAATTTTTTTTCTCAGAATTGAGGTTGGTTTATTTCCTTGGCTCGGTTTGGCTTTGGTGGCATCCTCGTTTGGCACCAAAACGACGTAGTTTTGGCGCCCTTTAGTTCCTGCAGTGCGGCCATAGCCGTTGGATAACCGAGTCGCCCTAGCTTCCTTGACGGATAAGTACAGTAAAAGTCAACACAGATGCAATTCTCCAAGTTCTCTCCCACATTTTCAATAGGCTTAATTGCAAGAACACCCCTTAAACTATTACTTTTTGGCAACTTCACCCCTTAAGTTTAAAACTCCTCTATTACACCCCCTTTACTATCAAATTCGAGCAGCTTCACCCCCTCCCCTCATTTCCATTAAAAAATTAGATGGAGTCAAAGAAAAAACCAAGGTAACCCTGGCTTTAAAAAATACGGTAAAAAAGAAAACACAACATAGAACATAACAACAACACTTCTCTCTATCTCTCTATTTCTGTTGATCTAGAAGGATGACCATCCCCATCGCCACCCACACCAATGACCACCCCCATTTCTATTGAATCTCCACCCATCCCACCCAACTCCATCTCCAATCGACGACAGAAGCATCTCCAATTGAGTTTGTTGTACTTGGTTCGAAACCGTACTACTTCGTTCAATTCCGTACGTAGTTCTACCTACTTCTCTTGCGAGGGGAAGAGGAGGTGGTGAGTGGTGGAGAACTCGTGGAGGTGGTGAGTGGAGGGTGAGAGGGGGTAATTTCGGGGTAGGGGTAGGAGGAAGAGAAAGAGGATAAATGGGTTTAGGGTTTTCTGGTGGTGTAGAGGTGTAGAGAGGGAGGAGAGAGATCGATAGTGGAGAGGGAGGAATAAAAAAGATCTGGTATAGAGAGAGAAAGAGAGAGAGAGAGAGAGAGAGAGAGAGAGAGAGAGAGGGGGGGGGGGGGGGGTTATAAAGGGGGTGTATAAAGGGCATTTTCATATATTGATTTACTTTTCCATCCAACTTTTCAATTTTCCATCCAAATTTCTAATAGAAACGGATGGAAAATGGGGAAGGGGGTGAAGTTGCTCGAATTTGGTAGTTAAGGGGGTGTAGTTGTGGAGTTTTAAACTTAAGGGGGTAAAGTTGCCAAAAAGTGATAGTTTAGGGGGTATTCTTGCAATTAAGCCTTTTAAACACTACATAGTTTCCCATTTTCCCTCTAAACTCAGCAAAAGCTATTTGTGTTTTCCGACCGTATCAGGGCCGGCCTAGGCACAAGGCCCAAGAGATCTGGGCCTTTGACATTCCAAAAATTTCAAATTTTAGGAGCACTACAATATTTTTACTACTTGGGTTTAGGGCTGTAAATGAACCAAACAACTTGTGAGCTCGGCTTTGTTTGGCTCATTATGGCTCGGCTCATTTAGTAAACGAGCCAAGCTCATTTAGTAAACATTTTAACAATTTAAATAATTACTACTGACTTGAACTTCCAAAAAATTTCGCATATATCTGAAAGAAGACACGTATTGGAAGGCTTTTGCTTATGAATAACTTTGAGAATTGGGCATCTCCAATCATTCATTAAACGATAAAATGTTCGATGAAAGTTATTTGATGAGAAAATGGCAAAAAATTAATGTGCTCCAATCCTTTTCACCAAAGTGGTAGCAAGTTGAGGAAGAACTTAACTTTTACTTAAATCAAGCAAGAAGCAGGTTCTTCACCACATTTGGTGAATTGAATATTTTGTGGATAAGCTTCATCTAAAACAAGATCGGATGAAATTTTTAACAGATCGATTTGGAGCTATGAAGCACTGACATTGCTAGAGATCGTAGTTTTCGTGTCAGACACTTTGAGGATGCGCAACACGCTAGGGTTGTGCGGGGACACGTATGGAACACGCCCCGTGGCATGTCCCTTAAATTTTATTGTTTTCGATGGTGGGACACACCGGGTACTACATGGGGACATGACAGGATGGTTTTTATAAAAGGGCAAAGTCCACTTTCACCCCATGTGGTTATTGCCATGTGCGGATACCCCCTCATAGTTCAAAACTGACTCATAACCTACCTGTGATTTTGAAATGTGCGGATAGATCCCCTACCGTCATGTTTTTCATCCATATTAACTAAGTTGTATCGCACACGCTTCTAAAATGTAATCTGAGTCGTTCATAATGTATTAAATAAAGAATAGAGTATCTCTGTAAAATATCATCTCGATCAGGTATCAATAACCCAGTGATGTAATTTTTAGTAAATTCAAATTTGAAATTTTAATTTCATAACAAAATCGATTCGACCATGAGCTTTTTATTTTTTGATTGACTTGAATTTTGGCATAGATGTAGTACTCGTGAAAATTTACAATATCAATAGTTTGGATTCAATTTTTGGTATAGGGGATGGTGTGATTAGATTTAAAAAGAAGAAGAATCAAGGGACATGATGATGGTATATCGGTCTTTTAATGTTGTGTCCGTTAATATGGATGGAAAATATGACGACATGGAGTCTATCCGCACATTTTCAAAACCACAGGTAGGTTATATGGTCAGTTTTAAATCATGAGGGGAGTATCTGCACATGTCAGTAACCATAGGGGGTCAAAAATATTTATAACTTCGAAAATCTTTAGCCAAAAGTGAAATGTAAAATACATATGTGCGTGCATTAGGCATACACTATCGGTTGATAAGGCATTTGATAGGAGTTCTAATCCATATGGTTAGCGATTGCAGTGGAGGTTTACATAGCTAGAAATTTGGTTGAAAAAAATTGCCCTATTCCCTGCCATGTCCATGCCCCATTTTTTTTTTTTTTATTTTTATAATTTTTGTGTCCCGTGCTAGCAATGTTCTAAAAGTTGGTTGATAAGTCCCATTTTTTATAGAGAAATTTATAGAAATGGTCCTCCTAGTTTCACCCGAGTCTCAATTTCGTCCTTCAAGTATCAATTACAACTCTTTTGACTTCCAAGTTTGGTTTTCGTACCAAATTGGTCCAATTGATAATTTCTGTTAGCCAAACTGGACGGAAAAAATGAAATTGATGGTAGTTTGAACGTTGCAATTCGTACCAAGTTGGTCTAATTGATAACGTCTGCCCTTAATTTGATTTTTTCCATCCAGTTTGGCTGACTAACGTTATCAATTAATTGGACCAACTTGGTACGAAAATCAAACTTGAAGGTCAAAAAAGTTGCAATTGATACTTGGAGGACGAAAATGAGACTCAGGTGAAACTAGAAGGACCATTTCTATAAATTTTCCTTTTTTTATAATTGTTGAGCGGTTAATCGGTGCGTATTAATTAATAATCTGCGAATAATCGTTAGTCAGACCTAATCGTATAGGTCCCGCTAGGCGCCAGCTGATTAAGTCCTTGTTTTATAACATTGCGTGTTAGTGTCTTTCTCCGTGCTACATAGATTGGAAGAATTTTGTTCATAAAAAAAGGGATAAATCGTAGATGTTGGAAGTTTGAGGTAAAAATCATGATGGGCCATTGGAGTGATTCATATCCAACGAAGCTTTTAACTAATTAAATTGATACTTCAGTTTTATCGAAAAAAAGGGAAAATTTCACGTAGGCACCCGACCTTTCACACAAATCACACATAAACACCTGATCTTTTTTAAATTTTATATAAACACCTGAACTTTCTAAAAACTCATCAATTCAACACCTGACCTTTATTAAATATCATATAAACACCTGAACTTTCTAAAAACTCATCAATTTAACACCTGACCTTTATTAAATTTCATATAAACACCCGAGCTTTCTAAAAACTCATCAATTCAACATCTGCTATCACCATTTCGTCTAAAACCAAATGGAAAAAAAATTAAGTGGTTCGATTTTTTATTTGTTTGAAACAGTGCTAAGATCTTATTTTTTTTGATTATTTTATCCTAAAGAATCATAATTAATTTTTGACTCTAAAACTCTCATTAGTTAGCATTAAGAAAGACGCATAATCAAATATCTCTTAGGGCTAATTAACGAAAGCCTTAGAATCAAAAATTAATTATGATTCTTTAGGATAAAATGATCAGAAAAATAAGATCTTCGCACTGGTTTAAACGGATTGAAAATTGGAGTAATTAATTTTTCAACCATATATAGATCATTTATATATTAAAAATATATGGTTAAAAAATTTAAGTACTCCAATTTTCAATCTGTTTAAACCGGTGTGAAGATCTTATTTTTCTGATTATTTTATCTTAAAAAATCATAATTAATTTTTGACTCTAAAACTCTCGTTAGTCAGCCCTAAGAAAGTTGTAGAATCAAATATTTCTAAGGGTCAACTAACGAGAGCCAAATAAAATGATAAGAGAAATAAGATCTTCATATCAGTTCAAACGAATTGAAAATTAGAGTAATTAATTTTTCAACCATGTATAGATCGTTTATATATTAAAAAATATGGTTAAAAAACTAATTGCTCTAATTTTCAATCCGTTTAAACCGGTGCAAAAATCTTATTTCTTTGATCATTTTATCCTCAAAAATTAATTATAATTTTTGACTCTAAGGCTCTCGTTAGTTAGCCCCAAGAGATATTTGATTCTATGACTTTCTTAAGGCTGACTAACAAGAGCTTTAGAGTAAAAAATTAATTATGATTCTTTAAAATAAAATGATCAGAAAAATAAGATCTTCGCACTGGTTCAAACAAATAAAAAATTGGAGCACTTAACTTTTTTTCCGTTTGGTTTTAGACGAAATGGTGATGGCAGATGTTGAATTGATGAGTTTTTAGAAAGCTCAGGTGTTTATATGAAATTTAATAAAGGTCAGGTGTGAAATTGATGAGTTTTTAGAAAGTTCAGGTGTTTATATGAAATTTAATAAAGGTCAGGTGTTGAATTGATGAGTTTTTAGAAAGTTCAGGTGTTTATATGAAATTTAAGAAAGGCCAGGTGTTTATGTGTGATTTGTGTGAAAGGTCGGGTGCCTACATGAAATTTTGAGTGTAAGGAATGAAGATGGTCTTAAGGCATTTGTTCGTTCAATTGTGTTTCTTAAGGCACCGTTAAGGATTAAACCAAATGGTTGGGTCGAAACTCGAAAGGGGAATTGGATGACAAGAGTTACTGGTGTTGTCTGGTTTGATGATGCTTGAGTTTGGAAGTGTTCCGATTTTCTATTGGAGTTTCTGAGTTAGAATACTGCATCAACATAAGCTATATTTTCATTATAGTTCGGATACCTCCAACACCAAAGGAGGACTTGACCCAGTTTCTGAAGAGGGTCTCATCTCTTGTGCCTGATTTAAATGCTATCGACGTAGACGTCCCACTCGAAGTGCTGTGCCCCGATGATTTGAAGCTCGAACAAGTTTCCCTGGGGAGAGAATTCCACATAAGTTTGGGGAGAATTGTTCCAATTTGAGTGCATCAAATCGAGTCAGTGGTGGCCATGCTTCGTCGAAAGCTTCAGAGGAGGTCAGATATAAGTCCAAATATGATGTTCCAATTCAATTACTAAGGGTCCGTTTGGTGACGGTTTTTTTCCCTATTAATGTTTAAAGAGTTTTTGTAAACAACTTAAGAAAATGTGTTCGGTAAGATGTTTTGTTTTTTGCTTACTATATACATTTACAAGGATTCCATAATTGTCAAAACATCTTATATATGTTTCACTTGTGAACAGTAACTAAAACCTACCACGCAGGCAACTCAAGTTCAAACCTCTGGAATAGAAATAAAAAATCTTGTTAGCAGTAATTGTGGCTCTCTCTCTCTCCTCCACCATTGGCAACCTTAACCACCCACCATGGCCACGATCCTTTGTCTGATAACCATGGCCAAATAGCACTCCTTTTCGAATTTCGAAAGCCCCAACACAATGATGCCCGCGACATTTGAGTTTATTAAATCACCCTCAAATCACGCAGAGCCCCAAAATCCGACCCAAATTTAGTGGCGGTGGTGGTTTCATGCAAATCCATACGTAGATATAGAGACCAAAAAACAAGTCCATGAAGAGACACAAATTTGCTGTGTAACATCAGTAGGGCTACAGATTTATGGCTGTCTGGGGATTTGAAAGTGGTGGAGGCTGAGGTTGTCATGTGACCCAACATGTTTATATGTCTTTTCATTTGATTTTAGAACAAGATGTTACTAAACATGTTTTTAGTTATCATTTTTTGACAAAATAAACATAATTGCGTTTTCAGTTATTAATAAAAAATATAAATGTTGCCAAACGCACCCTAAGAATGACAAAGCAACATAACCTTTTTTTTTTTTGACAAAATGAGCAATTTCACTTCTCAATAAACAAAAAGCTATAAATGTTACCAAACGTACCCTAAGCATGATATTGCAAAGCAACTTCTTTTTTTTTGGTGTGTGTGTGTTAATGATGTTATCTTCTCCCATTGTTGCAAATTGCAATGCGAAACAGGTATTTGATTGATTTTAGTGAGTGGGAGGTGTTTGTGAATGATGATTGCACACGCTCCTTTCTTTCAGTCGAGGTCAGAAAAGAAAGTTTGGTAGAGGTAGGCTCGAAATCATCCTTTTCATACTGTTTCGCACATTTTCTGCTGGTTTTTCCTGTTAGAAGTTAATTTGTATTTTTCCTAAGAGATAATTTGAGTGGAATAATCTGGAAAGTTGGAATAATTTGGAAAGATTGGGTTCATGCATGGTCAGTCAAATAGATAATTAAGTTCATTGTAATGGTTCATCTTCCTAATCACCTTGGTAATTGTAGAAGTCAAGTCGGCAAAGGATGGAATTATTCTAGGTGCTTCCAATTGTAAGTATAAATAAAAGTTTAGCGAGAGTAGCTAGTAAGAAACCGACCAGCTATCAAAAAAAATTAGATCAAAGCCTTTGTGCCGTAGCAGAAGGTTACTTGTAATAACCAAAGCAAATTTTGTACCACAGCCCTCTACTGAATGAAATATCCAACGCCTTAAATTACTTTCTCTTTTCTCATTTTTCTTCGTACTCATCTTGTAATCACACACCCACTCTCTCTTCCGCTGTCCCCAACATTTCCCTCCTTCTGAGGTTTGTCCATTGTGGGATTTGAAGTGGAAAGTTGATGTATAAATTGTATTCTAAGAACAATCTTGTTCCTTTTCAGATTAAAACACTGAAATTGTCATCTGTACGTAGCTGTAGAATTTCTATCCTCGCTGTGGAAAAGAGCGATTGATGTTACTGTCATTTTCGTATCTTTTCAGTTTTCATCACTATGAAAAAGTTTCAAACTCAATGCCATGGCAAAGTTTTGGTTTGAGTTTATGGCCTTTGGGCATTTTTGTGTGTGGCAATTTACGTCTTCCATTGCACAATGTTGTGGACCTCTATTTCCGTTTTGGACTACTATATTGTTTTTGGCGTGCTTGACTTTGTATACTTCCAAACAGATAACATTTATTTCTTGCCTCTGCCCCCTCGCAAAGAAAAGCATTCACATTGTTTTGTGAGGTATTTCATGTGTCGTGAGTTTTTCGAGAACTCCATTATTATAATTTATTCCATGCCAAGTGGGCTTTTCATGAAATTTTACTACTACTGCAAAAATCTGCAATGTTTAATTGTATTTGTGTTGATTTCAGATAAAGAAGCAGATTCAAGCCGTTAATGAGGTCTACAAACTTCACAATCTTCCTGAATTTTACAAGGTTCGGACTATTGTTCTTCGTAATTTTTCACAAGGCTATTCATTTTGCTCTATTAATTCAAGTAAAAATTTAACTGTTCTTTTTGTTGTCATGATGGGGTACTTTCTTGGCTGCAGGATCCACGCCCTCACATATCGATAGCTTGGGGAATGGGTGATATTAGTGATTTATTGAAAAGAGTGGTTGTTGAAGCTTTGAAGGAATTCACTAGGCTTAGAGGATACGCAGGAAAATGTATTTTTACTTGCAAATTTAGTGGTATCAACTGTAAGATAGGCAATAAAGCCTACGAAATATGTATATTCCAAGAGTAATATATCTATTGAGGGGTTCTGTCACCACTGTCGTTGACTGGTGAATCACTTAAGACTCATTAGAATTGTAGTTGTATCCGACTCTTAAGTAAAAAGATATTGAGCCAATAACAATAAAATTGTTCTTTTGTTCATGTAGTTACTTCGTGACAATAGTTTTATCTTTGGAACTTTCAATACAAACAATTTCTGCTCGAAGTCTTTACACGCAGCTAGTCGCATTTACTGTAATAGCAAATCAATTATGTATGGCCGTCTTGTTCTTGTTGTTGGCCAAATACATTTATATAGGGGTCGCTTTGGTTCAATTAAAAAAACAACAGTGCACCTCGTGTGACTGAACTTGTCGAGATATTTCCACATTTTAACACATATGGGAGCGCACTACATTAGACACACAACACAAAAGAGTAACACTAAAAAACAAAAACTGTTTTTAAAATTCACAGAAGATATATTACACAATCATATATAACACATTCATACAAACACAAAAAGAGTAACATCCACAGAAGATATATTACACAATCATATATTACAGGTTACATAGTGAATGAAAAAACACTCAAAGGTACCCACTATTATCTTCTAGATGGACAACCCAACATAATTCCCTTATTGTCGAAACTATAAAGCAAACTAAACGTCGAGCCCTTTTTTTTTTTTTTCTTTTTTCACAAAGGAACAAAGAAGCGCTATTTTCATCTACGAAATATATAGCGAAATTCAAAAATGAAATCACAAAGTTTGTGCCAAATATCTTCTAGCACCCGGAAATAAGTGATTCTCCAAGACCTCTTGAACAGTATAGGACCCAATACAATCCAAAACCCAACTGCAAATCCAAGTGCCATGCTTGCAAAGAACAACGCTTTCGAAAATCCCTCTCCTTCTTCTTCATTAGCTTGTCGATCAACTTTCGGACGGAGTGTCTTGTCTGGGTTGCAGCTTGTGAGTGGAGGCCCACAAAGATTGTTGCCATAAAAACTGGATTCATTCATGCTTTGAAGTTGAGTACTTGATGGAATTGTCCCCGTCAAATTGTTAAAAGACAAGTTCAAGTGACTCAAGAATGTCAAACTCGACATGCTTGGAGGAATTGCACCAGAAAGTTGATTTAGTGACAAATCAAGGGATTCTAGTTGTCTCATATTACCAATATTCCTTGGGATTCTTCCTGTCAAATGATTGCCAGACAAATTTAACGACCACAACCCCACAAGTTTAGTGAGTTCCTCTGGAATCTGTCCTGATAAATTATTTCCAGAAAGATCCATGCTTGTCACAAATCCAAGAGTGGATCTATATTCAACATCTCTTCCTTTGGTCACCAAAATTGCATTATCTTGAACTTCGGAAAAGGTACTCAGAAATCCCAGATAACCTCCAACGTAACTCGAGTAACTTGAGTTACTTATATTGGTCATGACTCTAAAATTGGCGAAACATCTAGGCACATGACCAAATAGATTGTTATGAGCAACGTCCAAGATTTGAAGAGAGCTTAAAAGACATAGTTCATATGGAAGGTTGCCCAAAAAGTTATTCGAACGCAGATCCAGAACTTTCAATCCTAACATGGCATTGCCCATCCACGGTGGTATGGTTCCAGTAAGTTTGTTTTCACCAAGGTCGATGACCAACAAAGATGAGCAATTTCGCAATGTCTGCGGTAGTTCCCCTGTGAGGTTGTTGTGCCGCAAGTGCAATGATTTAAGGATCGGTAACTGTACGATGGAGCTTGGAATGCTACCCTCCAGATTGTTGTTCTCTAATTTGATGATTATTAGGGATTGCCAATGCTTCCAACAGTCGGGAATTTTTCCCGACAAACGATTATGTCCAATATTGAGGTAGGACAAAAGATTGGATTCCTCTCCCTTATCACATAACATGTGGTAAATAGATCCTGAAAAAGAGTTATTCGAAAGATCTAGCCAAGTCAAGTTAGGGGAAACGAGCGGTAGCGAACCGTTGAAGAGGTTGGAACTTAGATCAATCGTGGAAGGAGAAAAACCTTCAACATTTAGAATGCTTGAAATCTCTCCATGAATTTGGTTATGAGAGAGGTCTGCGAAATCTAATTTGGAAAGATTAGGCCAAAACAAGGTCGAAATGGAGTCTGAAATTCTTGTGTTGGCTATTGTCAAATAATTCAACTTCATCTGAGATGGAAGCCAAAGGGGAAATCGTGGCCCTAATGTCCATGAATCCAAACTCAAAAATTCAACTTGAAAAGGGGAACCCAATTCTCATTTGTATTCAAAGTTATACTGTTTCCACCGGCATCTAGGACACGTAATCTCGTGAGATTGGCAAAGTGAACATCAGAGACGACACCCTCCAACAAATTATCGTATATGTACAACATTTCTAACTTTCCAAGACGCCCAAGACTTTCAGGAAGAGTCCCATTGAACTTATTATTGGAAAGATCTAACATTATCAAGGATGATAATCTTCCAATCGACGCTGGAATGGGACCAGAAAAAGAGTTGCCATAGAGATCAAAGTAGGCGAGACTTGTTAGTTGACCAAGCTCGTAAGGCAAGTGACCAAGAAGATGATTCCCCCCCGAACGGAAGGTCTCTAACTCGTTGGACTCACATCGAGAGAAACCTACGAAAATGTCTGCTACCTCCCCGGAAAACTCGTTACTTGATAAATTAATTGTCTTCAACTTACAAAGTTTTCCGAGTGATGTTGGTATACTCCCCTGAAGTTGATTGTCTGATAAGTCAAGGCTAACGAGGGAAGTCAAGTTTTCAATGGCAATTGACACCGCGCCATGCAAATGATTCGAACTGAGACTGAGTGACTGGAGATGGCTTAAACTATACAACCAATTTGGTATGGTAGAATTAAAATTATTACTAGACCAATCGAGAACTCTGAGTGAAGCCATGTTTTGAAGACCACTAGGAAGTGGACCTTCAAACAAACATTCACTCAATTCTAGGGAGACTAGATGATTAAGACTGAGAATCCAACCTGGTACAGATGATCCAAGATTGTTAGAGGAGAGGTCGAGGACGTCAAGCGATGTAAAGTTAATTTTGTTAGTTGAAGAAGGAGAGACGACATACTTGAGTTCACAACCAGACAAGTGTAATTCTACCAACGAAGGGAGGTTGCTTGTCACCTGTAGCCAATCCAATGCTTTGCTGAGGTTTACACCACTCATATCGAGGTGTTCTAGCAAAACAAGACGCGAAAGCCACTGCAAATTTCCACAAAGTAGTCTGAAGTTATAGTGAAGATCAAGGTAACGCATGGTGGTGACGTTTCCTAATTGAGGTGGAAGAGAGACGAAATACTCGAGTTCACAACCAGACAAGTGTAACTCTACCAGTGAAGGGAGGTTGCTCGTCACCTCTAGCCAATCCAATGCTTTGCTCAGGTTTACAACACTCATATCGAGGTGTTGTAGCAAAACAAGACGCGAAAGCCATTGCAAATTTCCACAAAGTAGTCTGTCGTTATATCCAAGATCAAGGTAACGCATGGTGGTGACGTTTCCTAGTTGAGGTGGAATGGTTCCGTTGAATCCCGCCCGAGAAAGGTTGAGGTATCTCAAAGTTGCAATAGAGCCAATGAAGCTAGGGATGTGAGCCCCACCGAAATCATTGAAGCTCAAGTCCAGATATTGGAGGTGCTTCAAATCGAGCAAAGAGGGATTTAGCTTTCCACGTAATTTATGACTCATAAAAGCTTCATATTTAGTATAATTTTCAAAAGGACTCTCCTCATCATAAGGATTCCGAAGTCGGATCTCGCGGACATGACCAGTGAAGTTGTCACAGACAACTCCGGTCCAGTTGCAGCAATCCTCCCCAATATCCCAAGAGGACAACCGTTTCATTGGGTCTATCAAATCTTGCTTGAATTTAAGCAGGGCTTCCCTCTCATTTTCGAAGCAAGTGAGCAGATTATTATGATGAGTGTGATTGGAACTGCTGCTGATGCCATTGCAGAAGCAAACATGGAAATTTGGAATGGTGAAGAGAAAGCAAAAGAAGAAAGCAAAAGCTGCACTCGTAGTCATGGATGAAAGCATGATCGATCACATGCAAGACACACAACTCAATGTGGTTTTTCAGCTTGTGATGATTATTTTATTTTATTTGTATCCAATGTTATTAGGCTGGTCTCTCCAAAAAAGACGTGACTAAAGGATCTAGGTTTTTTGTTTTTCTTTTTTGAATAATTTTAATAATATTTGGGTGAAAAGTGTAATTATAACTTTCATTCAAATATTTTTGAAAATATTCAAAAGAAAAGACTAAAAGATCCAAGTTTTTTGTTTTTCTTTTTTGGATAATTTTAATAATATTTGGGTGAAAATTATAATGTTTTACTTTTTTGATTTGTCTAAAAAGAATAAAAAGGTAAAAAATTATCTCTTTATTGTGCGTGTGGTCCGTAGTTGGGCTTGACTTTTATTGATTTGGTAAAGTATAAAGGATTGAGAAACTTCGGAGAACTGAGCATCTGTTATTTATGATGCCTTGTCATGTCCTACAATCCAAATGAAAAAATAGAAAATTGGATCGAGAACTTATAAATATCGAATTGAGCTGATTTTTTACAAGTCCACTCGTTTTTTTTAATAAAAATTATTGAACTGCTCGGATCATTCGTGCGGGACCTAGAGTGGACCCTGCGTACCCAGCGGTACCCTATGTATACTCATGGTCGGTCCCCTTAACTTTTCAGCTTGTGAAGAGAAAGCAAAAGAAGAAAATCGTAGTCATGGATGAAAGCATGATCGATCACATGCATGACACACAACTCAATGTGGTTTTTCAGCTTGTGATTATTTTATTTGTATCCAATGTTATTAGGCTGGTCTCTCCAGAAAAGACAACTTCAGTTTTGTTTGTCCTTATTCAAAACAAAAGAAAATCGTATTTTTAGTTTTGGGTGAAAATTATAATTTTTTATTTTTTTGATTTGTCAAAAAAAATGAAAAAGTAAAAAATTATTGTTTTATTGTGCGTACACGGTCCGTAGTTGGGCTTGACTTTTATTGACTTGGTAAAGTATAAAGGATTGAGAAACTTCGGAGAAATGAGGACCTGTTATTTATGATGCCCTGTCATGTCTTGTCTAGATCTAGACCTTGATCATTACTTGAAATATTTTCTGTGGAACAGTAATTCTATGCACCGAGGATAAAAAAAAAAAATTCAATGTTGCCAGATTTTTTTTCCAAAATATCCTTGAGAGTGAAATTAATGATTAAGATTCACTTTGATGTTTGGGACCCAAACATCCAAGTGAATCTAAACTACCGAAACTTTTAGGGGTCCATGGAATTTAGTGCAAAAATTCAAAGGCAAATGTTATGATCCCTTTGAATTTTTTAACTTAGGTCTCGATTGATTACCCTTTAACTTACTGGCATAAGAGCCTTTCAAATCATGAACAAATACTCCCTAATTTCAGTAGCCAATGTAATAAAATTTGACAACCTTATTTCAATGTTTATCTTTTGAATTTTACTAGGAGGATTGTGCTTCAATTTTACTAGGAGGATTTGGTGGCTTACTATTATCTTAGTTTTGTTTTCTTAGCTAGGTAGTATTAGATTGTTAACGAATTATACTTTATAATATAGTTAGTGATTATATATGATTCTATTGTTCAGGTTAGGCTCGGTTCTTGTTGTTCTTCGATTGCATTGCATTTGGGCATTGGGAAAGAGACCGGGTTAGGCCGGTGACCCTAATGCTCAATGACTCTTTTTCGCCGGATCGTCTTAGAAAAAAAGTATCACAGGCTGTCAACCTTGATGACTCTAAGTTCGATATTGGATCCAATCTTGAGATATTTATTTTGGCCATGATACTGTTTGATTGTGGTTCCCCATTGTTGGTGGATATAATGTTTTGATCACCGCTAAGAGTGATTATTGGTTAAATACCTCATTGGTTTAACTTGTTATTCTGTTGTACACCTCGTATTCAAAATTATATTTTTATTGTAAATTATTGAAGAAATTAAATAGATATCCTAGTTACTAGACTTATTTAGGTTCCCCTAAATTATTTTAATCCCCACTTCCAAAATTTATTTAATATACGTGCTTTGCCATTCACTGAGCTTTCAGCTGACAGATTTATTCAAACTTCTTTTTCAGGCAATTGAGGGAGTTAGGCAAGGTTTCTTGCGGTATATTGGGGATTTCTTGCCTTTGATCTCCATAGGATGTAGTATTTTAGTAATAAGATTTTAATCATCGTTCCGCTCTTTGTATAATTTTTGGGTAAAAATTAAATTCTTGTTTTGTTTGTGATAAATTTTATTGGTTGGTTCATGAGATTGTTATGCCCATTCTTTTTTTTTTCTTTTTTTTGGTAACTACCCCATTCTTATCATGGGAATTTATTTGGTGTTGATTTTATTTAATAACAAAAAATCATTACTGTTCGATGACTTCATTTGTTTCTAGTCTACGTGTTCCAAGAGCCTTGTAGTACACGGCCAGCCACTTCTTGGGATGTAACATCAACCGTGAACCACACTTCCTCTAGTACACAATGAAGACTTGGAAACAGACAAATGAGGAAGACTGGAAAGCCTTCTAACCACACTTTCTCTAGTACACAAGGAAGACTTGGAAACAGACAAATGAGGAAGACTGGAAAGACTTCTACACATCGAAAAGACAAAAGGAAATCATGTCTCACAATTAGGGGTAGCAAATTGAACCCAGACCCATTAACAAACCCAGACCCATCAACTAAAAAATAGACCCAACCCAATCCATTTATTAGTTGGGTAAGAATGAGTCCAAACCCAACTAACCCATTATTAGTTGGATCTTAATTGGGCATCAAATGGGTCAACTTAAATGAACCAATAGGCATGAAAGTAACCCATGAAAAGTTTTCATCTCTTTACCAGATTCCCAATGAATGCAGGCTACCCCCACCCCCTACCACGCCACCACCGCCGCCACGACGGCCACCGCTTCTGTCGCCACCACCATAGCCATCACACCACCACCATAACCACCGCCACCACCTCCACAATGCCGCCACCACCACCACCGCGCCACCACCACTACAATGCCGCCATGACCACCACCCCAACTGCCGCCACAACGCCGCCACCACCACCACCACGCCACCACCGCCACCGCCACCCCCTACCACGCCACCACCGCCACGCCACCACCGCCACTGCCGCCACCACCACCGCCACTGCCACCACCACCACAACGCCGCCGCCACCACCACCACCACCACTGCCACCATAATGACTACCACCACGTCGCCACCACAATGACCACCACCACCACGTCGCCACAATTAATACTGTTAATTGTGGTGGCGGCGGCGTGGTGGTGATGGTGGTAGTGGTGGTGGGGGCAACATGGTGGTGGTGGTGTTGGTGGCATGGTTGCAGTGGTGGTGGTGGCACGGTGGCGATGTGGTGGTGGTGGCAGTGTGGCGATGGTGGAGGTGGTGGCGGCAGCGGTGGTGGAAAATTCAACTTATGAATGAAAAGCTGGCTTGTTCGTGGCTTATTTTTTTGTCCTTATTCTATTTTTTTAGCATTTGTTTGTTTTTCATTAATTTTTTGTGGATTATTGTTTCAACATGACATGAGGAATCTAAAAAATAAAAAATTATGATCGAAACCTAAATTTTTTTTGAATGAAGACAAAAATAAGCCAATTTTTTATTCTTTATTCAAAAAAAATATGAATTTCGATAGTAAATTTTTACTTTTTAGATTCTTCTAGTCATGACAAAGCAATAATCCTAAAAAAATGTGACAAAAAACTAACAAATGCGAAAAATATTTGAATAACGACAAAAAAATAAGCCACTTACCATTGATGTCCAATAGCTTTGACAGTAATGGCTGAATCTACTACTACCTCGTCCGTTGAGTATAACAGAGCAAATGATGGTATAGCAATGAACATCGGTATGGTAATTAAGTGTATAGGGGTAATTTGGTCATTTTAGTGTACATGGTATTTTAGTCCTTTAAATTTAAAGGGGTAATATGGTCATTTTTGTGTACATATGTATTTTTGTCATTTTAGTATATAGTATGTAATTGGGTTAATGGGTGGGTCGGGTTTGCTTTTAAATAAATGGGTTGGGTTGGGTATGAGTAATTAGACTCATAATTAATGGGTCTAAATGGGTCAATGGCCCATTAAAGACCCAACCCACTTATAATTTACCCATTTTGGCCGAAACCCGCCCATTTGACACCCCTACTCACAATTACCTGATGGGCGAATAGCAGATCCCTGTTTGTAAACATTAGAGCATCCACCATGGTTTACTAACTCATGTTTTAATTGTGCGTGTTAAGACTTAGCAAATAAAAATGTATTTTTTGTGTCACAATACTTGTATAATTAGTTTGTGTGCTAGAGTGTGTTAAATCTTATAGTGTGCTAGCATGTATGCCAAATTTGGCAACTATACTAGCAAACAATAAGTGAGTTCCACCTCTATGATTCAAAGTCTAACCATAAAATATAATTGTCCACTACTCCTAATACACACTTGTGGGACCCATTTTTTATCCTAACAAACATTTTAACATGCAAATTTACCAAACTCATTGTGAAAGTTCTAACACACTTCTATGTTAGCAATGTCTCACACATTTGTGCTTTGTTATTTACTGAGCTTTTAGCTGACGAATTTCTTTCAAATTCTTTTTCAGGCAAGTCATGGATTTCTTGTAGTTTAGTAATAAGATTTTAATCATCGCTTCCGCACTTTGCATAATCTTTGGGTAAAAATTGAATTCTTGTTTTATTGGTGGTAAATTTTATTGGTTGGTTCATGGGATAGTTGTGCCTCATACTTATCATGGAAATTTATTTGGCGTTGATTTTATTTAATAACAAAAAATCGTTACTGTTTGATGACTTCATTTTATTCTAGGCTATGTGTTCCAAAAGTTGGCCTTGTAGTACACGGCAGATCACTTCTTGGGGTGTGACATCAACCGTGAACCACACTTTCTCTAGTACACAAGGAAGACTTGGAAATAGACAAATGAGGAAAACTAGGAAAGACTTCTTCTACACATTGAAAAGTCAAAATCATGTCTCACAATTACCTGATGGGCGAATAGCCAACCAATGTTGGTAAAAATTCTGCTTCAATTATTGCTATTGGACGCCCTAGTAATGTCTACAAACACAATGATCGTTGTGTCCACCTTGAAGAAATTGCATGTCATAATCCGATTCAGAAATTGCATGTCATAATCCGATTTAGAAATTGCATAAATGGGTATAGACTCCATACAAGTGATTGAATCATGAATTTGAAGTGGACAATGGATGAAGAAATTTGGGAGGCTGTGTGTGTCTGTTGGTTAGACATGTGATGTTTGGAGTTCACAGAATCAGTGCGACGTCGGGGCGTGAAGTGTTGGATGTGAGGACTCTGGAAGCAGCGAGAGGCACGATGCTGTTCTGGGGTGTGTTTTTTGCAATCGGCAAATAGGGGAGGGTAGTTTAGGAATAAAACGTCGACAAACATCTCTCCTTTTTATGAAGAGCATAGACTAGTAAAAGATTAGATAATAATACTCTCTCCTTCCTATTTTGTTGAGTTTTTTTTTTTTTTTTTTGATCGGCCTATTTTGTTGAGTTATTACCAGTTAAAATGAGAAGAAATAAGACAATAGCTTAGTGACATGACCTATTTAGCTCGGTGCGCGCCCCGGTTTGAGCTTGAGGAACCCCCTCCCCCACGGCTGGTATAGATAAGAAAATAATCTTTAAATGAGAAGTATATCGCTTGTTTGTTTATCTGGACTCTGGGGCCCTGCTGCCCCTTTAGCACAGTAAGGTCAGCAGCGCCCCCATGCTACACGGTTTTGCTCACTAATGGAGTAAATTGATACCCCACTTTCACCTATGGCGGTAAACAAATCGAATTGAGCCAAATATTATAATGTTTAAATTTGTTCATTAAATTTTTTAGTGAATTCGAACACGAGTTGAACTCAATGAAAATTTGACGAGCCGAGTTTGCTTAAGTTTGAGTCAAACTCGAGCTCGTTCATGACCTTTAATGAGCCGATAACGTCATATATTTATGCTTTCATACAGGTCTAAAACTGCAAATAAAAAATTTAGTATGTACATAAATACGTTCATAGATACATAAAGTTATAAATACATGTGCATAACCAACTTTTTAGTAATTGTAAATGTTTATACTTGTAAGTTTTAAAATTTTCATTATCTATATATATAAAATTCCCATGATATACATATGAGCCTAATCAAGCCGAATACTGCTATGTTCATATTCGGCTCATTTATGAAACGAGCCTAAAATTGAGGCTCGGGTTCGGCTTATTTAATAGACGAATCGAACTTGAATGAGTTTTTACTGAGTCGAGACTCGAACAATTCACGAGCTGCTCGGTTCATTTATACCCCTACTTCCACCTCGTTAGTCCCTGTTTGCTTGCATACCATAGCATTTGGCACTTGTCCACGTCTCCTTTAATAATCATATCACATACGTCTAGAAGAGTATAGGTTTACAAACTTTTACCCTTACAAGCATTAATTAAGGAGGTGTTTTACTTGAATTAAATGAATATAAATTTTTTGTTCTCCTTCTGGATTTTCGTTAACCGTTTAAGCTTTTTGAATTAATTATTCATCTAGGTAGAGTAAATTCAAAAAGCACAAAATTTATGATCAAAAGTAAAAAATGTGGCATTATGACGAAAAAATTCATCTTTTCTAAACTTTTTTTAAAAATTTCGGTGAGTATGTTCAGACTTTTTAATTGCTCTCATTGAGACAAATGATTAATTTTTAAAATTTTGGCGAAGAGCTAAAAAGAAAAAGACTAACCAAATCAAACCAAACGTAGCCTTGTTTCCAACCAATTGGGGTCGGCTAATCCTATTTTTTCATTGAGATTTGTCAAGGACTACCTGTTCACTTAGATTATAAAAAGAGAACGTGAAAATAAGTATTTCAATCGAATTGCGGTATCCTTTCCCTAAATTAATTATTCTTCATGATTTCTTAATAAATGCTTAGTGCATTTTTGTTAGCTTTTCGTCAAAATTTTAAAGACGAAGAATCATTGTCCTGATAAAAGGAATCGAAAAAGTATAAAAGTATCAACAAAAATTGAAAAAATGTTCGGAAAAGACAAACTCTTTTTCATCTTTTTTTTTTTTGGTATTTTTTTTTGGATTTAATAATGAATCATTTTTTGCTTTTGGTCATTGGCACTTCATGTCCAAAACTCACATTTTGCTGGTATGTCCTATTATCGAGTTGTACATTTAATTACTTTATTTATAGAGTTTGTTTAAGGTTGTGAAAATTTTGAGTGCCGTAGTTTTTTTTTTGGTCAAAATGGTAGGAGATTTTATTGATAGAAGAGTTTTTTTTGAAAACATCCCTCCAACTATCCACCAGATTTTTACTTAGTTCTCAAACTATCAAAATGTTTTATTTAGTCCTCCAACTATTGGCTTGCGTTCTATTTCGTCCTTCCGTTAAGTTTCAAACGGAACTTAACGGCCAGGCAACGTTTTGTTAAAAAAAAAAAAGTTTCCAACTACCAATTTGCAATCCTATGGAGTAGAAACGTGATTATGAGAGCCTTAGAGACAAAATTTGATTATGTCTCTTTAGAATAATATGATCAGAATAATAAGATCTTCACATCCATTTAAACGGATTAAAATTTGAGCACTTAATTTTTTCGGACGGCAACGTTTTGTTTATAAAAAAAAAGTTTCCAACCACCAATTTGCAATCCTATGGAATAGAAATGTGATTATGAGAGCTTAGAGACAAAATTTGACTATGTCTCTTTAGAATAATATGATCAGAATAATAAAATCTTCACACCCATTCAAACGGATAAAATTCGAGCACTTAATTTTTTAACTATATTTTTTAATATATAAACCGTCTTAAAAAATTAAGTGCTCAAATTGTAATCCGTTTGAATGGGTGTGAAGATCTTATTATTCTGATCATATTATTTTAAAGAGGCATAGTCAAATTTTGTCTCTAAGGCTCTCATAATCACATTTCTATTCCATAGGATTGCAAATTGGTGGTTGGGAACTTTTTTTTTAAACAAAACGTTGCCGTCCGAAAAAATTAAGTGCTCAAATTTTAATCCGTTTAAATGGATGTGAAGATCTTATTATTCTGATCATATTATTCTAAAGAGACATAATTAAATTTTGTCTCTAAAGCTCTCATAATCACGTTTCTACTCCATAGGATTGCAAATTGATGGTTGGAAACTTTTTTTTTTTTAACAAAACGTTGCCCGGCCGTTAAGTTCCGTTTGAAACTTAACGGAAGGACTAAATAGAACGCAAGCCAATAGTTTGAGGACTAAATAAAACATTTTGATAGTTTGAGGACTAAGTAAAAATCTGGTGGATAGTTGGAGGGATGTTTTTAAAAAAAACTCTTAATAGAAATAAGCATACATAAAATTGGGTTATCAATCCCAAACAGAGACAATAATCAAGAGGCCTAGATACACAAGCCTTAAAATCTAGAACCTCATAGACTAATACGGCTATCCTTTGATCATCAACCAACAACAACCTCTTAGGCAAAGACAAGTCGGCACCGAGAATAGCCAGCAAACCCTCACGGCCACGACAGCCACAGGAGATATGTTCTGAGAGAGAGATCGTGAGAGTGTGAGAGAGGAGAGAAAAAGATCATAAGAGAGCTGTGAAGTCGTCTGTAGATTAGCTAGGTTCAGTTAGATGGATATATGTTGTTTTATAGGTTTAATTATATTTTAACCCAAAACTTTTAAGTAATAACATATTTACCCCTGAAAATTTTAAAAAATATACAAGGCTTAACTACTTATTTGGTCCTTATAAAATAGGCTAGTTTCAATTTCGTCCTCACAAAATTTTTGGTTTCAATTTTACCCTTCTAATTTCTCAACGATTTCAATGTTACCTTTTCCGTCAATCTTGAACAGCAAAAGCCTAAGTGGCAAACGGCGTGGGTGATCTGGCAAAGGATTGTGGGGGTGTCCAACTATGAACTTAGAGAGCTGGAAATTGGGGGAAGTTCGGAAGGTTTAATTGTGTTGGCTAAGAGTTTGTGTGTCGTAATTTCTTGGGATCTCATATTACATCTCTATGCATGAATCATGTATAAGTGGGAACTCATTGTAAGAGGGTTGTTTGATGCTCGTATTGCCCTGGAAATTGGTCCTTTGCTTCTCAATATTTGGTTTCTTTAATCTGAATAAGGGGGTGTTTGGACAAATAAGCCAAAGTGGTTTATTTTTTGTCTTTATTCAAATTTTTTTCGTATCACTTGGCTTAATGTTAATTTTTTGGGGATTATTGCATTCTCACGACAAGAGGAATCTAAAAAGTAAAAAATTTTGACCGAAATCCAATTTTTTTTTAATAAAGATGAAAATAAGTCATTTTTTTATCGGCAATGCTTGTCATTTTTTTGGCTTTTTTTTTTTTTGGATTTTTTTTCTTGTTCATTGTTTTGTCCATTCTTTAAGAGCTTCTAGACCAGAAGATGGCCCTGAAATTCTATCAAATTTAAACAATTGTCTTCACTTTCTTTTCTTTAAAGGTTCCATCTAAGGATAGGCAGGAAAATAATTGCTTTCCTTCCTATTCATTTTTTTCTCAAATTCCCAACAAAAAGTTTTGTCAACTATTCAAAGATTCATAAAGGCAGACCCTATAATCGAACCCACAAAAAGAAAACTTCTTGGGGGTGACAGCAAAACGTAGTTTATCCAAGTAACCCATGTTATTCAAAAAGTCTACACTTACCGCACCAATTGACCACATGCTTACATGGGTCCATTTTGCTCAGTTTCACTTCTATAAATTCAGAAAATCTACCTACCGATTTGCGATTGAGCTGGTTTCTGTATTTTTGTGGAGTCCGGAGTGAGCCCCGCGTAGACGTGCGGTCAATTGGTGCAATAAGTGTAGACTTTCTGTTTGGTATTTTCACCATACCTTTTTTCATTTTAAAATGAGACCTTTAAGATCACAAGCACTCTAAAGTCTAAACCACAATACATCTGGAGCTGTTGATCTTTTTTAGCCATCAGCAACTGCGTGGGGCCAGTCTGTTGGGGACAGCGGAAGTGTGAATGGATGAGAATGAGCAAAAGATGTGACGGAAAAATAAAAAGATGAGAATAGACTTTGATGCTAAGTAGAAAATCTAGAATTGCAAGGATTTTATTCAATATCAAGCTTTGGGATTACAATGATTTTCTTGGACTTGCAGCGCTGCTGCTCCTGCACATACAAAATGATTTTTGGGATCTTTTTGGAATGATTTCGTGTGTGTTTTTTCTGCACAATCAGCACATCTATTTATACTTACTGTAAGACACACTACTACAATAATCGTAAAAGATGACAGTTTAAAAGTGTCATTAAACGTGAAAGATGATAGTTTTGAAACTGTCATCTATGGAGCTGTCATTAAAAGTCTAATGTTGCTTTTAAGGAAAACTGTCACTAAAAGGTTTCCCATATGGGCTTCCGGAAGCGCATGTTTTAGTGTCAGTTTTAAGCAAAAACTGACATTAAAGAAAAAGATAATAATGTCACTTTTATTCTAAACCGTCATCTTATATCGCAAAGATGACAGTTTGTAAGATGGACTGTCATCAAAAGTCTACCATCATATTTTCGATAATAGTTTTACAAAAACTGTCATTGTTTCAATTTTTTGAGTGTCATCTTTTAAGGTTTTTGTAGTAGTGACATCTCCAGAATTTTCTCCACATAGACTTTTCATCTTCCAAAGCTTCTTTGGGAGTTAAAACATCACTTTGGACTTGTTTCTTTTGACTGACCCTTCCAGATTTTTCCACTACATATGACTCTTGGAAAATTACAAATTAACTTCCAACACCCCCTCTTAATTTGTAATTTTCAGTTGCTTCTTGAATTTATCAAACTTTTCGGTAGTTACCGCCTTTGTGAGGATGTTAGCAGGTTGATCATTTGTGTTGATGAATTCAAGACAGATTTCTTCTTTATTCACCAAATCTCTGATGAAATGATGCCTTAGCTCAATGTGTTTGATCTTGAATGAAACATGGGATTTTTTGTCATGGCGATTGCAGACATATTGTCACAATGAATACTAGTCGGCTGCTGCTGTGATTGCTTCAAATCAGAAAGAATTCGCCTCAGCCAAATAGCTTCACAAGCCGCATCCGTTGCTGCAATGTACTCAGCTTCGGCAGAGGATAATGCAACAGTCTTTTGCTTCTTTGAGCACCATGAAATCAGCTTCGTGCCAAGACAAAATAAATATCCCGTTGTGCTTTTTCTGTCATCCAATGAACCTGCCCAATCACTATCAATAAAACCAACTAGCTTATTTTCCTCTTCCTTCTCATATAAGAGTCCATGTGTCTTTGTTCCTTGAAGATACCTCAGCACCCTTTTTGCCGCTATATAATGAAGCTTGTTGGGCTCATTCATAAACCTGGAAATCATACTTACCGAATGCATAATATCCGGCCTTGTATTGGTTAGATAAATCAAAGAACCAACAAGACTTCTAAAGGATTTTTGATCCACTCTTTCAGCACCATCATTTTGCTGCAACTTCTCATTCAAAGCCATTGGTGTTGAAACTGGTTTGCACTTGTCCATTTGAAACTTTTTCAACAAATCTTCAGTGTACTTTCCTTGAGAGATAAAAAACTTCTCATTTGATTGCTTCACTTGGATGCCAAGAAAGTACTTCATAAGACCCAAGTCAGTCATCTCAAATTCTCTTTGCATTTTCTTTTTGAAATTTTCAACCATCTTCATACTTGTGCCCAAATAGATCAAGTCAATTCCATATAAGCAGACTATGAGAAAGTCTTCCATCCCTTCATACTTGACATAGAGCGATGCTTCACTTGGGCACCTTTGGAATCCATTTTGACTAAAGTATCCATCAATTCTGCTATTCCAAGCTCTCGGAGCTTGTTTCAAGCCATAGAGTGCCTTTCGAAGTCGGTATACTTTGTCCTCTTTTCCTTTAACCTCATACCCCTGTGGCTGCTCAACATACACTTCCTCTTCGAGTTCTCCATTGAGAAAAGCTGATTTTACATCTAGCTGAAAAACTTTTAGTTCCAATTCTGCTGCCAAAGCAAGGACAGTCCGAATAGTCTCCATGCGAGCAACCGGTGCAAAAGTTTCATTGAAGTCGATTCCAGGCTGTTGGGAATAGCCCTTTGCCACCAGTCTTGCCTTATGCTTTTGAATAGAACCATCTTCTTTGAATTTAGTCTTGTAGACCCATTTTAATCCAATCACTTCTTTTCCCTCCGGCAAGTCCATAAGCTCCCAAGTGTTGTTCTTTTCGATGGTGGTAATTTCTTCATCCACCGCCAATCTCCATACTTTTTCTTTGAAGGCTTCTTCAAAATGCTGTGGTTCACAAGCAAAAAGAGCCATATCACATGATTCATAAATGTCTCTTAAAGAACACTCCTTTCTTGGTGGTGATTCCGGACTTTCTTGACTTGAGGTGCTTGTGGCTGGAAGTCTCGTAGGAATTGAAGTTGGACTTGTATGCTCTAGCTGCTCCTCCTGGCTTGTAGTTGGTTCAAAAAATTCATATGTCATTGGTGCTTGAGAAGTGTTTCCATCCCAGCTCCAAACGGCCATTTCATCAAACGCCACATCTCTTGAAATAATCAGCTTGTTTGTATTTGGATTGAACAACCGATAACCTTTCGACTCATCACTATAGCCAATCAAGATGAGCTTTTCACCTTTCTCATCAAACTTTTCTCTGTCTTTGGATGGAATTAGAGAATATGCGATGCAGCCGAAAACTCTCAAGTGATCAATTACCGGCTTCCTTTTATTCCAAGCTTCAAACGGAGTCTTGTTGCGAACAACTTTTGTGGGAGATCGATTGAGGATATAAATTGTTGAATTAACAGCCTCGGCCCAAAAATTGTTGGGTAGTCCTTTGCCCTTTAACATACTCCGAGCCATCTCCGCAATGGTCCGATTTTTCCTCTATGCAACACCATTTTGCTGCGGACTTCTTCTAATAGTGAGTTGCCTCTGAATTCCATTTTCTTTGCAATTAATAGTCCATGAATGAAGTATAGATAAATTCTCCACCTTGGTCAGTCCGAAGAGTCTTAATTTCATGTCCACTTTGTTTTTTTGTTGCAAGAGCTTTAAATCGAAGAAAAACAGAAAATGCCTTGGACTTTTGAGTAAGAAAGAAAATCCACATCATACATGTATAATCATCAACAAAGAGAATGAAGTATCTTTTATCGGTGAGAGAGGGAGTCCTTGTACGACCACATATATCAGAGTGAACCAGCTCCAGTGGGGCTTTTGCTCTCTAAGAAGTTTTAGGAAATGGAAGTCTATGCATCTTCCCATAAATGCAACCTTCGCAAATTTGATTTGTTCTTTCGATTTGAGGGAGTCCAATTACCATGTTACTTTGCTTGAGTAAATGCAGCCCTTTATTATTCAAGTGGCCATATCTCAAATGCCACAAGAACGTATTATCAAGACTTTCACTTTTGAAGGCAATTTTCTCATCAAGTGGCATAACAAGTCGAAATACTTTGTTTTTGCTCATTTCAACAAATGCCACTGAGACATTATTCTTCTTATCAAAAATTCTACATTTTCCATCATCAAAAATTACGGAATAGCCTTTTTTCAAGAGTTGTCCAACACTTAAGAGGCTTTGAGTAAGATTTGGAACATAAAGAAGATCACCAATAAGCTTACTGTTACCTCCCTTTGTGCGGACAGAAATTACTCCTTTGTCTTCAGCACTTTGCAGTTTTCCATCTCCAAGTTTCACTTGCGAAGCAAAGTTCTGATCAAGCTCCACAAAGATATCACGATTCCCTGTCATGTGGTTGCTGCACCCACTGTCCAAGTACCAAACTTCTTGAGATTCTTGCTGGACATTCATGTAGGAAAAAAGTTGTTCGGGCTCATTTGTCATGAAATTTGCTTCAGCACTTTCCTTTTTCTGTTGAAACCAACAATCCCTTTGAGAGTGATTAGGATTTCTGCATTTCTTGCATTTGAATCGACAATCTTTTGTCAGGTGATTAGACCTTTTGCAAATGCGGCAATTCGAGTTGTAATTACCAGCTCTTTGTTGCGGATTCCCAGATCTTTGTTGCTGATTTTCTCCTCTTTGATTTGCTTTGCCCTCACCTTCATTTTGGTTCGGTTGGCCGTTCATCTTCTTTTGGGATGACCCTCCTTTTTTCGCTTGCTCTTGCTTGTTTGCCTTGTTGCTGAAATAGAGTTTGGATTGAAAAGCTTGGTCGATGGGTTGACTCGACGACCTGTTAATTCTCTGCTCATGTGCTTGGAGTGAACCCATTAGTTCAAACATAGTCATTTTTGACAAGTCTTTAGCTTCTTCTATGGCAGCAACACAATGATCAAATTTTGGAGGTAAACTCCTGAGTATTTTCTCGATCACCATTTTATCTTGAATGGCTTCACCATGACTTTTAATTTGATTGACAATCTCAGCAACTCTAGGGAGAAAATCTCTAATGCATTCACTCTCTTTCATTGATAAGTTATCAAAATCTCTCCACAAAGATTGTAGCTTTATGGAAACAATTTTTTCATTTCCTTGAAACTCATCTTTCAACACATCCCATGCTTCTTTTGCACTCTTTGCATTAAAATTTCTAGGATAGATTGATTTGCTTACCCCTTGTTTGATGTAGCAGAGTGCCGTTGCATCTTTTTTCTTGTTCTCCTTATGCTGCTTGTGTCGCAACTTCTGGTTGATCTGGCACGCCTTTCTCAACAACTTCTCACACTTCTTCGGATACGAAAAAATTCTCCATTTCACTGCTCCAGTGGTCATAGTGTTCTCCTTCAAAGATGGGGACTTGACTTGGAGAATATCTAAACATGGTAGGGGCTGGAATTGATGCCATCGGTAGCACCAGAAAATAAGGAATGAAGCAGCTACAAAGAAAGCTCTGATACCAAATTTGTTGGGGACAGCGGAAGTGTGAATGGATGAGAATGAGCAAAAGATGTGACGGAAAAATAAAAAGATGAGAATAGACTTTGATGCTAAGTAGAAAATCTAGAATTGCAAGGATTTTATTCAATATCAAGCTTTGGGATTACAATGATTTTCTTGGACTTGCAGTGCTGCTGCTCCTGCACATACAAACTGATTTTTGGGATCTTTTTGGAATGATTTCGTGTGTGTTTTTTCTGTACAATCAGCACATCTATTTATACTTGCTGTAAGACATCTCCAGAATTTTCTCCACATAGACTTTTCATCTTCCAAAGCTTCTTTGGGAGTTAAAACATCACTTTGGACTTGTTTCTTTTGACTGACCCTTCCAGATTTTTCCACTACTTATGACTCTTGGAAAATTACAAATTAACTTCCAACAAGTTAAACCAATGGCTTCACATTTTACAATTCGTTATAGAGATCGATTCTCATTCTTTGCCTGATGAGTCCAACCTAGACAATGTCTGGAGCCATCAACCTTGATGGGGCTGCGTCTTAAAAAATAAGGCCATATGTTGTTTTTTTTGAAGCTTATAAGATTCCCAACACGATTGTTATTCGAGTTCCTGAGCCAAATGAGTGCTCCTGCCGATATTATGTGGTTGAGGCTTGCATGTACAAGCATGCTTTCCAAGGGGTTTTAGATTCCACGTTCCCCTTTTTTTTGGGAACTCTTAAATTTTTAAGGTTTGTCTCTTGGACATTCTAAACGTTTGAAGTGTTGTTTTTGTAATGCTCATGCTCTAGGGTCACAACAACAACTCTCGTAGATTAACTAACCATTGTCGAGTTCTTGTCTTGCTATTACCCTAAGGGAGGCCAGGAATGACCTCAGATGGAGGTACTTTCAGTCTCGAGAGGATAGCTCCCTAATTTTAGGCAGTCCAACCTCCAACAGGGGTTGGAACTTGGAAGAACAAGTTCTTTTTGTTTTGGGGATGGCTTGGAGTTTGGGTGCTGACTGATTTCACCCAATCGCCTCTGAGGCGCGCCTGCTTCGGCTGCAATAGCAAGCGTCTCGGACGTCCCATGGGAAACTGAAAAAAGGTGGATGAGTTGTACAAGAAGAAGAAAATGGTTGGATGAGTTGTACAAGAAGAAGAACAAGAAGAACTTATCTTCTCGGTTGATTACTCTTGCAAAGCTTTATTCTCTTTCGTTGGGCCTTGATCCCAGATTCCCATTAGTGAGTTTCTTGTTATTTTGTTTTTCTGATTAATGATCTTAGCTGAGGAGGGACAGAGGAGCCTGTAGTCAAGAGACTTAAGAAGAACATGCATGTTTTAGATTAGATGATCCTGGCTATCAAAATAAATCGATAGCTACGGAATCGGTGGTGGCCCCGTCAGCCAATTGTATGAGGAGGGCTTGGTATCTCGAACGGAAAAGAGGAAGTTTGTGAAGGGACCTAGTTGGCTGACCAATGACTCTAGCACCCTCGCAGTCGTTGCGTAGGTAGGACGAAGCACTTACTCTGCCATCTCTCTCTTCGGACGTACAAGGATGCCCCTCCAAGTGAAAAATAAATTTCCAGCACTAGGTTACCTCTACCACTCCTTGAAAGCCAGGATAATCAAAGCCCAGGAGGCTGTGGGAGTTGCCTATCCTTGGACTTTTCTGAAGCCCGCCCTTGACGGCTCTATCCTCTTTGATCTTACGATTGAATGGATGAAGAGTTTGGTAGTTTCAAATGCAGAAGTAGAACCTTAAAGGATGCCCCCCTCATACCAATGGTCTCATGCACCTTCACAAAGTACTCCTTATAAACCCATCACCCTAAAATGGTAGCCTTACTTCAAGTGCCATGTAAATGAACCATTCTAATTGAAAGGGCATCAAATCAGGTACTTAGGTGTTGTTTGATATAACTTAAACTGAATGCTGCCTTTTAAAGCTAAAACGCTGAATGACTAAAATAGATTGAAATTTTGATATTTATCATTTGTAATTGTTTTCTTTTAGTGGCGGTGGATTGATGGTAAGGGAGAAGTAGCAGCTACATGTGGTGGTATGGTGGACAGGGTGTGGTGATGGTGGCAGCTGTGGTTGTAGCTGAGGCAGTGGTGGAAGGATGGCGAGAATGGTGATTGGAAGTGGTGGAGGGTGGTGCTAGTGATAACTGATTACGGTAGTGAGTGGTGGTCTCTTCAAGATGGCGAAGAGGTGGAGTGATTGTAACAGTAGACGGGGGGGGGGGGGGGGGGGGGGGGGGTGTGGTGTGGGGGGAAGGTAGTTGGAGCGGTGGTGGAGAGGTAGTAGTGTATTGGTGGTGATAGGTTGGTGTAGTTGTGGCGGTGGTGGTCACAGTGATGCAAAGTGATAATGGCAGTGGTGGTGGTGGTCATGTGGTAGTGGCAACAATGAAAGTGGTAGGAGGTAGGAAATGGCGGCAACAAAGGTGAAGCGGGGTGACGACTAGAGAGTGGTGGTGGTAATGATGGAGGCGGTCAAGAGGCTACATTTTATGGTTTTTTTTAGCCTTGATATTAAGAGGCACATAAAATTTCTGAGCAATGTGATAGCAATGGTGGTGGTAATGATAATGGTGGTTGAGGCGGCGGTGGTAGTGGTGACTCCATTGGAGTAGTTGTGATGGTTGTAATTGTAGTCATCGTGGAATGGTGGTGGTAGACTAGTAGTGATGGTGGCAGAGGAGTGGGGTTTGTGTGGTGGCGGCAGTGGAGTGCTGGTGGCAGTGGTGGTAGTGGCAACGGTGGTGGCATACATTTCATAAGGCACTTAGAATAGTTAATTTAATGAAATAGAAGTATGTAATTAACTATTACTTAATAAATTCACTTTTTTTTTTCAATATTGTATACGTCAACGGGAATTAGCGGGGTGTTAGTATGTTAAGTCCACAAGAAATTTTAGATACTATCCATAGTCCTGAATCCCAAACACCCACGATAGGGCTACATGGGAAGGATAGGAGTTATCAATTGAGACAAGAGCCCATTGGTATACATTCAACTTTTTTTAAGTGTTGAATTTGGTTATCAAACAACCCCTAAATATTCCTATGGTTTGACAAAAAAAATCCCTTAATTAATTACTTGTCACTTAAAATAAGTTTTTTTAAGTGCTGAATTGTGTTGTCAAACATCCCTATTGTGTCTCTGAATGTTGAACATACAAACACAAAGGGTTAGTAATTACTAATTAGTATCCATTACATTACATAAACCTATGGTTCAAGATTTGGAGGAGAAGAAGGTTAACCATTTCTTTTAAAATTCCCGCTGTTTTGGGTTCAGTCTAGACCATTATAAGCATCAAGAATAAAATAACAATCAAACTTAACTGAAGTTTCACATCAAACTCCAACGTAAAGCAACTCACATTTCAGATTCAAACCCAATATTTCAAAATCCTTTAGGAGTCAAAGGAGGTGCAAACCTATATCGATGCCTCGAAACTCCATCATGGTGTTCGCAACATAGCTGCTGCTTATTACCTCCTTCATCAGGAAGAACAGCATCAAAATATTTCTTGCATTGCTTGCATTCAATTCCTTTCAGATTTTCCTTATCTGTTTCTTTCTCACCGGTTCAATGTACTTAAAACCCCTCGTGCCATTTGGCATCTGCGGCTTTTGTCGGCCAAGGTCTCCGTTCACATCCTGTGTTTCATCATCTGAGCTGTCAAAATTCATGTGCTTTGGAAGTGGATATGGTAAATTGACTTCTTCTTCCTTCATGGGCTTTTTCATGTTTCATCAATTCGTACCTCCACGTGCATCCGGGCTGCACATGAGGGGGAGTGTTAGACTTAATCCCATGCACATCACTCATCTAAGTCACCCAAGCTTGGTTAATATATTTTAGAGGTTATTCCACCTATTGTCAATTGGTTTTAGGTTAGAACCCTTCGAGAAATCTAACACTCTGATATTCTCCAAGGGAGTATCAAGGAAATCATCATGTGGGTCCAGCCCACCTCGTTTTTGGTGGGACCTAGTTTCTCTCCAAGAAGAGCCTGGACACTTTGTGCCGGCTAGTGTGCCAGGTTTTGCATCACTGGACGTACAGGGGGAGTTGGTGCTTGATCTTTGAATTAATCCACTTCCTTTGTCATCCTCTAAGTTTTCCTTCTCTTCAGTGACTTCACAGGAAACCATCATAGCATTTGGCGCTATGTTCCCCTTATCTGGGACAACAACACCTGCGAAGACTTGGTGGTGTAAGGAGAAATGCATTTTTCTGTTCTTACAAAACAGTGAGCTTGCACTTTTTTTTTGTAGTTTTATCTGATTTTAAAAAAAATATGCCATGCCTATATCGGTGCATGTTCTTTTATACTGGTGAAGAGAAACATTAGAATACATCATGAAGCTAAAACTTAATTAACGGCAACATAGCTTACCAGGTGAAGTTAATGGATTGGAATTACGCCTTAACGAGTCACTTCCATCTTCTATTTTGCTCAAGGGAAGCATAATTTCTGGGGTAAGACCACATTTTGCACGCAGGAAGTTGTATTGGGATTTCAGACTTTTATAAGCAGCAATTACATCCCTCCTTTTCTTCTTCTCAGAAAGCAACTTGGAGTCTTTTGTTTCAATCTGCTGGAGTAATTTACCATGCAATTCCATTCCTTCAGAAGTCTCATCATTTTTCTGTCTGAGATCCACATGAAGCTTATCAACTTTCTCCTCTAAACCATTTATTTTGGCCAAAAGCAATGTTTTCTCTTTCTCAAGCACTTCCAACTGCTGTCCAATCTTCAACATTTCCAAATTATTCGAATCTATCTGCTGGAGTACTGTTTTTGCGATTTTCTTCCCCCTACCAGTTCTTCAGCTCTCATCGATCCTGAGCTCCTTCTGAAGCCCATCTAGACTTTCCTCCAATTTTTGCACTTTGACCGTAAGTGATTTAGCTTCTGTAACGGAAGTGTTCCACAGCTGTTCATTAGTAACATTACTTAAGAGGTGTGATTCATTTTCTTTGAGCAACTTCTCACACAACTCCTTTTCCTTCTCTACTTCGTCAGTTTTTGCACTAAGCTTCTCTTGAATCACATAAAAATCTTTCTCCAAACTTTCAAATTTGGCAAGAAGCACATTTGATTTTTCTTCCTGCTCTTTCAATTGTTTTTCTTTTTGCACTATCAAAGTAGCCTTTGATTGAACCAATTGAAGCAATATGTTATGCAATTTCATTCCCTCATCAACTTCCTTGAACTTTCTCGGGAGCCCTCCTCGAACTTCCTGATTTTCAAGCTCTAAACCTCTTTGTTTCTTCAAAAGCAGGTTGTTTTTCTCTTCAAGCTCCTCCACAATCTTTTCCATGTTTAATTGGACAGCAGCTTTTGCTTCAGGAGCTTCAGGTAACTTTACTTGCATTTTCCCACCATTGGCTACTTCTACAATCTTCTGTTTTAGTCTTTAGATCTCCTTGGAGCTCATAAATCTTTTTGGGAAAACATCTTCATGGTTTACAAACTTTGACTTCTCCAACTTCAGGGAGAGATATTCTTCCAGGATCAGTTTCTTTTTGTGCTGAAGATTTTCTATTGCCAGTAAGAGATGATTTTCTTTCTTTTTCCATGCAGCTTTCGTAGCCTCGGAATAAATTTTCTGCAAGCTTTTAGATTGTGATTGAAAATTTGGGAAGAGCTGGCTGCAGAAAATATATTCTATCTGAGAAATCCTGTCTTTTGCTTCCTGAACTGTGGCAACCAGTATAGTACTAAGGCCGGAGATATACTTTGCGTCACCAATGTCAAGGGGATGACCCAGCTGTGGTGATTTTTGGAGATTCTGTTCCATCACTGGGACCAAGTTGAAAGACAGACACTGCTAAAAAAAGAAAAAAAAACTAAGCAACATCGGACGAACGTGAAATGCTACTCAGTGTACTAAATGTTTCCAACTCAAAAGCTTAAAATAGACAAGTTCTCTGCAAAATTTGTTGTGACTGAGGTGACAAACTTTTTTTTTTTTTTTTTTTAACGGCAAAAGAAAATTTTATAATCTCTAAAATTGTTACAATGATTAAAGGAACAAAGGTTGACGGTATCATACTCCTAAATCTAAGAACAAAAAATTCCTAAATCTAGGGGTAATCCTGTGCCCGAGGACCCGAGACCTAATCCCTGAATTGGCAAGAAGCTAATCAAGGAGCATCTATTGGAACAAAGCCCACACCTGTAAAAGGTCTTAAAGCCTAGATAAAGCAATTAAAACAATTGGGATGCAGCCCAAACACCCAAAGAGGCCAAAAGCCCAGATAACATGGGGCAAGCCCAACAAATACAGCCCAAAACAAACCCTAACACTAACACTCAACTCAGCGCCAACACCACCGGCCATCACACAGCCGCCACCACATGCCAAACACCTTCGAAACACTGCAACAAAGCAGCCAGCCATGGAACCTCCAACAACAGAGACCCATCGACTGCTGCCGACGCCACACTTGCCATTAGGCCAAGAACCGTTCAATTGTTCAAACCCAGGAGAAAGAGATGGTGGAGGCGCACAAACCACACCCCTGCGAGCCTCGAGATCAGACCTAGCTGTTCAAATTAGTTCAAACCAACATTAGACAACAGCTCAAATTAGTAATTTTATGGTATCACAATTGTGCAACAGGACTGTAGCTAAGGTTGAAAATTGATTGGTTTACGTTTATTACTTGTATTATTTCGCACAGGTCCCTCATCAACTCCTTCAGTTCAACCAAACACTTTACCTCTTCGTAAAGGTTTTTTTGGGTTGTAAAGTTAACCCAACTTGCTTTCGAGATTTCGTTTTGCAGTTGTGAAGACAGAAAGTTATTCAGTAGTCTTACCGCAAAGGGGAATTGTTGTCACTTATCTTCAGACACTACAAATTTAGTCAGCTTATGCTCCTTAGTGTGCTTACTCGTACCCCAGTATTAGTTTCACCATGTTTCTGCAAATAAACCTTTTGTTTCTCACACATACTATTCTGCCATGGTTAATATTTTGCATTGATATCTGATACACAAATGAACTCACAACCTAGAAAAGAATAAATTTTTAGGTACTTGCGGCCAAAAATCAAGACTAGATATCGCTGGACTGCTGGGTTTGTGTGTTTCCAGACACGGAACAGTTGGTTGTAGAAGGGAACAAAAACGAAGGATTGACATAGCATATGCTGGAAAACAAAATGTGTTCTTCAGAATTGTGATGAGGTAACTAACATTGTCAAAAATCTAAAGGCAGGTACACTATATGCAGTAACTGCACCAAAACCTCAGAGTCTCAGACCAAAAAGTGTAAGCTCTTAAGCATCATATCGAGTCTCGGCACCCATTCGCTCTCTCTCTTTTGGTGAGTCTCAATGACAATATTCACAAGTTCATATGAACATTAACTCTAGACACACGGAGCACTATGTGGAGAAGTAGTCCTTCCCTCAAAAGATTATTTAACTGTGCATGTTAAGCAATACGCGACATAATATCAATTAAACAATTGAGATTCTCATGATCGGATGAATGAATTAGGATCACTTAAACTTGATTCTCTTTTTTACTAATAAGCCACAAGTAAATAGACAACTCCCTCCCTTATTGCCCCTAATGTTGTTCAACGCCTGGTTTCTTTTCAATTTCAACACTGAGGTTCACGTGGCTTTCATCCCAGTGATCCCACCCAGTAGGTAAGGTTTCTTTGAAATGAGTACCCAATACAATACATTGCTGTCCCAAATGCATTTGTAAGGACGGAATCCAGAAGAAAGCAGAAAAAATAGTTTTTGATTACTAAATTACTTTGTCGTAAATTTTAGATTTAACAAACAAAATAGTAATGTACACGTGATACATTTTACAGTTGATTAAAAAATCAAGTCTTAGTGAAAATAAATTGAGGTATTTTTTTTTCAAGCAAATTTTCTTATTTTCTTTTAAAAAAAGAAACTCTTAGAATATATTTTTACCTTTTTCTAAGTAAAAAGTTGATAAAAACTTACCTTTGAACTATCATATCACAAGTGAGATTAAAATGAGGTGCCATTCCAGTAAGAACATTTTTGGGCTTTTGAGGCTTTTTGACTTTTCATGCTTTTCGAAATAGACCATTCTCCTCGCATATCTCAATTAAAAAGCCCAAAAAATCAAAATTTAGCGGAAAGGGCTCCGAGTTCTTTGATAAAGTAAAATACAATGACTCAATTGAAAATTTTGCTTCAAAAAATGCGAGGATAAGTTATTTTTTTTTGAATCAGATTGTGCTAATCATAAAGCACTATAAGCGGAATTACATATTGATGTTGATTTTTTTGATGTTATTCAAGCTAAAAGAACAATTTACCTTTGAATTTTTTTTTTGGTACTTGTATGATTTAAAAGAAAGTGGGCAACAGGTCGAACTTGGGCAACCCAAATATCGGGGCTGGCACTGTACAGTAATAGTAATAGTGCATGGAGCCATTCCAAAAGTACATTTGGAGACCGATTCTTCTGTTCCAACTTCTGAAATAGCTGCTCAATGAAATATGTCCTGTGCAAGGGGGTGAGGTCGTGAAATTTCCCGGCCTGCACGTGTTTCCATTCTTACTTTTCTGTGTGTGTTTTGGTTAAATTGTGGTCTATGTCGCCGAGCAAAAAAAAAAATTGTGGTCTATGTCTTGTGTGGTGTTCATTTCAGGAGGATTCATACCGGATGCTACTTTATATATTCGTTGGAAGTCTATTGCCATATATTGAGGGTCTTGATTCCTGGCTTTTTGAAGAATAACTTGATGATCCCTTTGAACAGGTAGTCATTGCAAGTTTTGTACTCTTAAATTTGGGGGTTTGAGGCAGATTACTTTCATGGTTTCTCGGCCCAAGCCCCAATGATACAATTTAAGTAACTCTTTCGTTTTAGGGGAATTGAGGAAATCCTTTGTGGTAATCTATGCATGCTAAACCTTAGTAGTAGTATCCTTCTAAAATGGTTGTGCTCCCGAGCCGAGAGCTCGAATTGGCACTCCCAAGATGGGAGCTTGACGGGAGCTTGCTTCTAAGTAAAATGGGAGCTTATTGAGCCGTTAAGGCAGTTATTCTGTTACTTTTAAGGAAAATATGAGAATCATATTAGTCAAAAAGTTTTGCAAATTGAGAATATATAACTTTCAATAATTACACTTTAAGATCAATTTTTTTTAATACGCATCACTCTTCCTTTAATGGTTAAGTATTTAAAGATATTTTATATACATATTTTTATATAATCTATATACGCTCCTTAGGCTCCCAACTTTAGGAGCTTCTAGGTGCCTCCACTCCCCCGCACCCGCTTCCGCTCTCGCACCAGCCCCCGCTTCGTGCTACTAAGTGCTAAACTGAGTACAAGAGTTTTACATCTCTACATCGTTAGTATCTGTTTGTACCTGAACTTGTGTTTTGCCCTCAAACTAGTACCATCAGCAGTTCTACTACTAGAATTCTCTTTCTGTTAATGTTTTTCCTTCTCAGATCACTTCATTATTCGCCATTTTTACTGATGTTATTTTATGCAAACAAAGCAGTGAGTGTCAATAAGGCTAATTTTTGGGAGAAGAGCTATCTGTTGAGACAAAGACATCATGGAATATTTAAAGTTGCTGATACCACTACTGGCATATCTACGAATGACAAGAAGGAAATGGCGGGAAGAAAATATATCTCTGAGTCTAGCCCAATAAAAGGAAATTCCCTTTGTTTATTAAGGAAATAGCAACGGGCATATATAACTCGGAGACGTAGAACAAAAATGCGTTCATTTGCAGTAGGATGGGCTAGGGCTCTTACTGGAACTAGTCTTCAATATCAAATAAAAACATTTTATTCGGCTCATTAGGATAGAGGTAGGCGAAAGATAATTTTGTGTTGGTTGTGTTAGGACCATAGGCCACGGACTCTTTGTGTTGGCGAATTCTATAACAAAACACACATATAATTGTATCCCCATTTATCAAGTTATAATTTTGTTTATTTATTTCTAAAGTGTGTTTAAGAAGTGAAAGGAAATCAAATATTGTGTAATTAAGAGGTAGAGATTGTTAAGGAAATTGGCATGGAAGGAAATCCATTTCAAGAAGATTTTGTGCTTATCAAGAAAGGGAATCAAGAAAGGTAGAGATTGTCAAGGCAATTGGTATGGAAGAAAATTAATAGTCAGGAGTATTTCCTTACCATAATAGTTGTATAAGGAAAGGGGATCTCGCAATTTGTGGGTGGAAATAAGGGAACATGTATTAGTTTTCAGTGCTCGAGCAACTCCGAAATAGCTTTCCCCCGTGCTTGAGCAACTTGACAATTTTGCCTCCATCTATTTATATATGATTTAGCTGGGATTTTAAGAGCTCATACATGCTGGTGCTAGCCTCTCGTGCTTAAAAGGCTTAGAAATTTTCTAAGGATAGTTATGACTCATCTCTTGGAAAAAGACATGATCATCTAATCATCAAACTTCCGGATAAATTCCAAGAGCTTTCTTCATGCTTTGAAATTGCTATTCTGAATGTTCTTCCGGTGTATTTCCGGTGGGTACTGACGGTGGATTCCATAGGTTATTGGAAGGCTTGAGCGATTCAAGGCAGCGGTGGTCAAGCACTGGATGCGGTGAACGAGCGATTCGGCAATCAACCTTGGTCAACGAAGAGTGATTCTAGGTTGTAAGTATAGGTTTGTTTGTAACCGTACAATGAGATATAATGCATGATTTCCTTTCCGTGGTTTTTATCCATTTAAGGGGTTTTCCACATATATCCTTGTGTTCATCGTTTGTTGCTTCTCGTTCGTGTGATTAGCTTATTTATCGATTGGTGGATTGATTTATTAGAAAGATAAAAATAGCAAATATTTATATACCTAAGCGAGCTAGGATTTTTCAATTTGTGGATCACTCATATAAACGCGTTAATTCACAAAATTAAATGTGGGTATCTAATAATTATAGTAGATTTATACACGATCTTTACAAGAGGGGAATTTCTGCTGGAAAATCATTGCAGCAACATGCTCCTCCTATGTTTTTACACGATCTTTACGGGCTTCTGATAGAGGGGATATTGATGAAGTTGGTAACTACAGAAGTGTTAGTTCTAATACTGATCCGAGCATGACTGGATTAACCTTATCAGAGGTCTTTTGTTTATCATTAGCAGGTCTTATTGGGCATGGGTGATCATCTCTCTTACTTTTGGCAAGACGAGCCATTAAGTGATTAAACTCCAAAATTGCCTCTCTATTTTAACCCTTTGTGGACATACAGAAACTTGATGGAGGGACTGGTGAGAATTTGCCAGCCTTAACATGCTCAGAAAAGGAAAAGAGTATCAATTCGGGTGCGATGGATATTTTTCCCTTTACAAAGTTATTCTATCCTGAAAATCCAGCCATCACTGTGTGCCAAAGCTCCCTTCAAGAGGATAAGGATGCCTGGAATACATTAAATTTGGCTAAAAAATTTGATCTTCCACCTCCTAACGATGAGAGTTTAAGAAATGCTATTTTTTGCAAGAAAGGGGAACCATTTTGTGCAGCTAAAGGAACAAACTATGATTCTGGTTTTCAGTTTGGTGAATCTGGACATCTTCGCTCACAGGATGACACAAAGATGTTAGAAGTATTATTTCCATTTCCAACTCTTCTTCCTCCTCTTCAGGTACTGCTGTATAGAGGTTCTCAGAGCAATTTGATAGTTAATTCGTTAGAATGTTTATTGAAGCTCCTATTATTTCAAGACTTGGATCAAATTATGAAAGGAGGAGTGTTATATTCACGCTACTCAGTTTTTCCAAGTCATTTCAATTCCTTTTCTTTCAAACTACTGGATTCCTCTAGTGCTTGTGAGACAGAGAAGTAAGAAATTCCACTTTTCAAATGACTCAGAGTTCTTAACTTTCCAGAAAAAATAGTACTCTTCCATCAAGAGTTCTTTGCTGGATTCAAGGTGTTGACTGTTACTACCTGTGGTTATTGTACAGGAATGCCTTGTTGTCTACATTAAAGAAGCAGATAAGTGGTCGTTTTTGTTTGCATAACGTAAGTTTCTATTAGCATACGTACAATTTATGAATCCAAAATGTTTTTCTTCTGGCAAATTCAGGTTGACTACGTTGGCAGGAATATTTTGTCAAATTTACTTTATGAATGGAGACTGAGGGATGAGCTAGGAGTATTACATGCTATATACCTTTTAGGATCCGGTATATACTGGATTCCTGTATTTTTGAATTTTAGTGTTTTGGAAATTGGGTTGTTGACATTCTCAATTTCTTAAATTTGGCATTGCACCTTCCCCATCCAGGCGATCTGCTGCAGCATTTCTTGACCGTGATTTTTACCAGCTGGATAAGAAAGATTCATGGGAATCTGGGATGATGATTTTGAGTTGAACATGATATTACTGGTACAATGCTGATGTAAAAGCCAAACTCCTATCGTTTGGTTGGCTAGTTCAATACCTCTTTGTGTATCTATTCTATTAGGGCCATGTCTTTGTCCTAGTCTGCAGTGAAGACTAAGGTCACTAACAGTACAATGGACTGGTGACAATGAGCCAGATTGCAACACAAGGGCAGGGATACGTATATCTATACTTAACGTTAACAAAGTTTCTGCAGCGTTCCATTATTTTTTGCAAGAGAATGATTTTGTGTTACTTGTTACTTCCCATGACTTTTGACTTGGATAGGCAATAATTGGTGATGCTAGCCCAAATCCAATTGCTATTGATCTCAGAAAATGACTCGATTAGCTGTATATATTTTCATGAAGGATGGATGTTTACAGTTTGAGGGTAACCTATGTTTTCATGTATTGATCTAGATGGAGAAATTAGTTGGACACAAAAACAAAGTGGTTTTCCTTCTATGTATGCCATAGATGCAGAATATTAATATCGTGATCATCTTCTAACCACCTCTTCTTTTTTGTTTTACTTGTTTTCCTATTGTCCTTTTCTCTTTCTCCTCAGAAGATATAGTTTTCTCTGTTACCTCTCCCCCGATCCTGATTCTAACTTCTGCATTGCCCCAGTGAAAGACAGGTACTTTTGAAGTGCAACAATGCTGAACTATATGACCAGAAAGCCAACATTTATAACAGTAGTATAATAACGGTTGCTACGTGGATCCTATTAGCAAGTCGGGTGGGCTTGCTCTTTGGCGATCTGATGAGGTAACCATTGATGTTAGATTTAAATCCAAAAATATTTTCTGTTGCATTGTTATTTAGCGTAGAATTAGTATTCCTTTTCTAATTACTTTTGTTTATGCTCCTCCTGTTGGGTCGATCATCTGAGTTTCTGGAACTATGTGAAGTCTATTGCTCAAGAAAACAGGTTTCCATGGCTATGTGTGGGTGATCTTAATGATTGTGGTGTTCAGGCCAAAAAACAAGGGTGCAATCCTTGTAGTAGTGGTCCTTTGGACCATTTTCATAGTCTTATTTCGGACTGTGAATTCATGGATTTTGAGTTTAAAGGCCCAAATTTCACATGGTCCAATAATTAAAATGGAGAGAATAATATCCGTATAAGGCTGGATCGTGCTATGGCTACAGTTGAGTGGAGGAATCTTTTTCCCCTTGCTCAGGTTTGGCATGAACTAAGAGCGGGTTCGGATCACTGCCCTCTTATAGTTAAATGCAGAGTACCATTGAAAAGGGTTCCTTTTTCTTTCAAATTTGAATCAAAATGGTCCACTCATCCTAAATGTAGTCAGGTTATCTCAACAGCGTGGAACCAGCCTCAACAGGGTTCTCACCTTTATGGTTTTGTTCAAAGGTTAAGGAAATGTAAGGATTCTCTGTTAGAGTGGAGTAAGAAAACGTTTGGCAAGGATAAGATGAATATGAAAAGGCTTCAAGAGAGGTAGAGAAAGGTTCAGGAGGCGCCATTCTCGCAGGAAAATCTTCAAAGAGAAAAGGTTTTTATTCAGGAGATTGAGGCCCTACTTTTGAGAGAAGAAATGACTCTTCATCAGAGATCTAGGGTAAATTGGTTAACCTATGGAGATAAGAACTCAGCTTTTTTTATGTGCTTGTATCAACCAAAGGCGGCAGAGGAACCAACTGTTGATGCTCAAGACTGGAGTTGGAAATTGGGTAGAGGATGAAGAGGGCATTAATGATCTGATTCATGACTACTTTTCTGGATTGTTGAATGCTCTGGGCCTAGGGACTTTTCAGAAGTTTTGGCTAATGTTCATAGTTTTGGCTAATGTTCATTGCTGCATCTCTGATGATATGAATGTCAAGTTGATCAAGGAGGTTTCTGTGGAAGAGATCAAGAAAGCAGCCTTCCAATTGGGATCTTTGAAGGCTCCTAGGCCTGACGGCTACCCAGGGTTCTTTTTTCAAAAGTATTGGGACAAGGTGGAGGAAGGAGTGTGCAAAGCAATCCAAAGATTTTTCTCAAATGGGTATAAGCTAAGGTAACTCAACTGTACTAATATAGTCTTGATTCCCAAAGTCTTGTTTCCAGAGTCTCTTGGCCAATATTGACCTATCGGTCGCTGTAATTTTTCTATAAAAGTAATCACAAAGGTTATGGCTAATAGACTGAAAAGCCACTTACAAAAGGTAATATCCCCAAACCAATCTGCCTTTGTTCCTGGGCGTATGATCCAAGATAATGTATTAGTGGCTCATGAAGCTTTCCACTTCCTGAAATTGAAGAAAAGATTAGATGGTTTTCTGGCGCTAAAACTTGACTTTAACAAGGCTTATGATAGAGTTGAGTGGGATTTTCTTGAGGCTCTTTTGTTAAAAATGGGTTTTCATTCTAGGAGGGTTTAGTGGGTTATGCAGTGCATATCAACTGTCAACTTCTTTGTGGTTGTAAATGGGGAGGCTAGGGTCCAAATCAATCTAGGAAGGGGCTTAAGGCAAGGGGATCCTCGGTCTCCATATCTCTTTGTTTTGGTTAAAGATGTGTTGTCCAACTTAATTTCTTCAGCTAGAGAGGCTAACAGTATTTTAGGTATCAAGTTTCATCGAAACTGCCCTAAGTTGTCCGATATCTTCTTTGCTGATGATGCTTTGCTGTTCTTTAACTGCCGGATTCCAGAGCTGTGACAGAATTAAGAAAATCTTGGAGATTTATGGGATAGCTTCTAGTCAGAGAATAAATTTTGATAAGTCTAGTGTCACTATTTCCTCAAACATGTGTGACAATGATAATCAGCTGGTATGTGATTTACTTGATGTCCCTTTGATGAAGAGTGATGCTAAGTATCTGGGGGCTGCCTTCTTTCAAGGGGACATCTAAAATAGAGGCCTATTCTTTTATTGTGGAGAAGACGGTGGGAAAGCTATAGGGGTGGAAGCAGAAACAAATGTCATAAGGAGGAAAGGAGATTATGCTCAATTCAATTACTCAAGCCATTCCTTCCTATGCTATGTCTTGTTTTTTGCTCCCCAAAGGTCTGTGTGATAAGCTCAATTCCTATGTGGCTAATTATTGGTGGAAGGGAGACCCAGAGGCTAAGGGTATTCATCTATGAAGCACCGACACCTTTAGAGATCGGAATATCGCAATATCTGACACGGGGACACCTCGAGGACATGTACGGGACACGCCAAGTAGCGGTGTCCCATAATTTAATATAAATTTTTTAGGGGGACACTGATGGGGACACGACAAGGGCCAAACTGTAATTTTTTTTATAAATTTTGGGGCCAAATTGTAATTTTTAAAAAATTTTTGGGTGTCAAACTATAGTTATTTATTTATTTATATAAATAAATAAATAAAAATATACACGTGGCATGTCCTCCGCCGTATCCATGTCTCCATTTTTTAGAATTCCCGTGTCCTCGTGTTGGTGCATCATACTATTCATTGGAGCAGTTGGGATAAGATGACTAGATCTAAAGCAAAAGAACTTCAGAGCAATGAATGAAGCCTTCCATGCTTGTCAAGGGTGGAGACTACTCGAGCATCCTGATTCTTATTGGGGTATGATGTTCAAAGGCCTTTATTTTCCCAACTGTACTTTTCTTGAAGCAGGGCCTCTTGGGCGTGGCTAAGTCTATTACATGGAAGGGATTTGTTGGTAAAAGGGCTTAGATGGCAAGTGCAGAATGGTGAATCTATTAGTTTTTGGGAAGACAAATGGATTCCATCCTTGAACAACTTCAGGATTGCAACCCCAAAGCCACAGGATTGCAATGTTGATTTGGTGGCTCAAGTGATTGAACAAGACAGAGGGACTTGGAGGAGGGATGTGATAAAGCAGATTGTTTTAGGAGGAAGTGCTTGCAATCACTACCATGCCTCTTCCACGGTGTAGAAGAAATGACACTCTGATTTGGCACTACACCAGAGATGGTGCTTTTTCTGTCAAGTCTGGTTACCATTTGACAGTCCAAGCCTATAGTAAGGAAAAAAAGAGTCCTTCTTCTTCTTTTATTCCCAATAAGAACTTATGGTCAGTACTCTGGAAGGTGGATATCCCTTCCAAAGTGAGACATTTCTGGTGGAGAGCGTGCAACAATAGTCTGGCCACGAAGGAAAATCTGGTTCGTAGGAGGTGTGGGTTATAAAAACTTGTTCAATTTGTGGCAATTTTGATGAATCAATTGAACACTTGCTATTTGATTGCAGTTGGGCTTGAGCAGTTTGGTTCGGGTGCAATGTATTTCTTGATATGGGCCATGGTCATCCAGTTTCTGTTTTAAGATGGACTTCACAAGTGGTGGAAACTTTGAAGGGTGCACGGCTTATGAGTTATCTGGGAAAGGTGTTGATGATTGGATGGCAGGTTTGGAAGGCAAGAAACGACTTCATTTTTAATGGCAATTTTGTTGATCCTGAGATAACAATGAGGAGAGCTTCTGAGGCACTTCGTGAGTTCTCGTATCTCAAGATCCCTTTGATGATCCATAGGGATAACCGAAGAGGTGTGGTCGCTTCTGCCCATAGGAGGGCTCCAGATCATGGTGGTTTTAAAATCAATTATGACGCTGCTGTCAAGAGGAATGGTAGAGATGCAAAGTGCTCTGCAGTTCTTAGGTATAGCGAGGGGATGATGGTGGATGGCAAAGTGGTTAGGGCTGAAATTTTTTCCTCACTACATGGTGAATTATTGGTTGTCCAGATGGCCTGTGGGATTGTCAAGTCACTGGGTATGCCTGGAGTTATTATTGAATCAGACAACCAAGTGGCATAAAGCTAAGTGTTTCAGAGCTTGTGCCCCCATGGGATGTTAGGACAGTGGTTTGGGACATTAGGCAGCTTTGCCACGAGGAAGGGATAAGATGTGAGTGGATCAAGAGGGAAGCAAACGGGTTGGCACATGAGGTGGCATCAGAAGCTATTAAGGGTGTTCTCCCTGTTAATTGGATGTCTTCCCCCTCGCCTAGTGTTTTTTCTAGAGATGTTTCTCTTTTGCTGCAACCCTTTTGGGCAATTTTGGTAATCAAAAATTAGAGTGGTTTTTGTTTTTAGAATACTGAAGTTTGATTTATTGGGATAATGTATTCCTGGCTATAAACGTGACGTTATAAGCTGTTTTCATTTGAAATGACCACAATGCTTATGTTTCTCTTTGCTGGGAAACTGAAAAGAGATATTAGCGATTCCCCAAATTTCAACATTTCCACCTACCGACATGGAATGCCCCAAAACTGTTCGGATTCTAGGAAACCTTTGGCTTCATCGAGTTGTTTCGGCACCTATAGGTTCCCTTTTTGAAATTTCCAGTTTGTTCAAGCTCTATGTCGAAATGTTTCCAAAAGTTTTCCTTTTTCCCAGCTGACATACCGAAACGATATTTCAATCCTCGAGGTTGCAACCTACTCAACTCATGTGCCCAAAATTCTTGAACAGACCTGACAGAAAACATATATTAAAGCAGATGTGATTGTACAAACAGGCGTGTGAATTTTCTGCATTGTTTTCACTGTGCAGGTTCTCTTTGAAGCTCAATGTGGGACACTTCCCTCATTTAGCGGAGTTGGAAACAAAACTAAACTATGACTACTCCTACATGCCCGATAATGGGATCTTGGTTATGGCACCTGGATCTGAAACTGCCTCTTCTAAGATGGGGAAAGCCTTCACTGTTAGAACGGATTGGCCACATTTGTCTTGCTAGCTAGTACTCTGTTACATTTTTTGGACAGAATCACAACGAGTTTTAGCATTATACAAAAATTTGAGTTCATTACAAATGGGAAGTGCAATTTTACCAAACGAAAAAGAAAGGAAGTTTCAATTGTATATTTGCATTTTCCTGAAATTTTATGAGACAAATTGCGCACTAGATGCGGAAGTGGGTTTGAGGAAGCTTCGAACAACATAACATTTTTTAAGAAGTATTTATTTTTTTTGGTAATAAAGGTGCTAGCATAGATTAAGAATTATGAATAAGTCTGGGGTGGACAAAGTCTTCATGGAAATTCAAAGACATAACAGGAGGAACAACTAAAAACGAAATAAAACCAAGTGAGTGACTAAGAGCATCCTTTGCCAAGATATCCACGCTGCGCACATAGTAACTTGTCTTAGATCATGCTTGATCCTTGCCATTGGTAAGCCTGCACTCAAGTATTAGCTTGTCTTAAGAAGTATTTTTTGGAAACATATGTAATCCAACATGCCTGAATTGTATGCAATATTTTGCTGTCAAGCTGTTCAATCCTAGTTTTTGGTGATTGCGTCACGGTGAGGTTGAAAGTAGAACATACACTACTTAATCACATGCGTTGTCACTGGCTTAGGAGACCATGAGATAAATGAGGCGCTCATCTATTAAACCAAATTTGATCATCTACCGTAATTATTTGGGATAGTTGCCGGAGCTGTCTTATACTTGTAGATTCCACGAGAATATCTCACCAGTAAGATACTGTTGCATTGGGAGAATGTTTAAACTATACGAGACATTATTGGAGAGGAGCCCAACCCCTAATCAAAAACATCAGTAGAGCAAGTATGAACTATATTTGAAAAATGAAGCAGAGGACAGAAAATCGTTAGAAAATAAGTTCATTAATGAAAAGCTAATTGTAGGGCTTAAAAAGTCAGGCACGGAAAAGAAGATTAGAGTTCATGAATAATTTGTCCAAACCATGCAAGCCACAAGTTGTTTGTATTTATACCCCCAAAGACCCAAACATTGACGAATGCTAATTTGAGATTTCAATTTCCACTGAAAATACCTCAAAAAGGCCCTTAAACATCATCTAAAATTTTCGATAACCAAATGTGGTCACCATAGTATAGATGCTCTTTTTTCACTTTCTGGGGGTAACTAATGGTCAGAGTCGTCGCCTATATTATTGGAACAAGGGAGTGACACTCCAGTTTTCATGGTTTAGGGGAATTTATTTATAGCAATGGCAGCAAAAGGGCACACGACTATATGAAGATCAATGCCTCTCAACAGTTGAGAAGATGATTTAGTAATTTCCGGTTACAAGAAGAGATGATGAAATGTTGGGCTTTGCATGACAAAATGCATGTGGACTATTGTATCAAATATAAAATGAATGCGTGAATGAATAACAAAAGTTCACAGAGGGCACATCTAGTGACACAAATTAGATATTATTACTCCTCCGTCCCTAAGTCATGCTAAAATGACAGGCATGTTTTACATAATCCTTTCATGCTAATTTGAGATCGACTCGAATTACATACAAACCAAGTTTGAAAAATTTGTTAATAACATTTTGCCGTTAAAAAAAAAAAAAAACCTAAAATGAAAGCACATTCTACACAATCAAATAAAAGCTTGTTTGAGATCAACTTGACTGACAAACACAACCTAATTCGAACATACTAGGATGTCCGGAGACTTCATTATATGCACGAAATACTCGGTCTTCTTAGTTCAAACTCAACTTACAAAGGTTGGCGAGACATCTCTTATCTCGGTGAACATGAAGCCACAGAAGCGACACAGGATTCCTATTTCTTCATTTAATTTTTTTTCATGTTGACAACCTTGTTCATCGTGCTCGGTTGAATTCTGCGCTTCAACATTGGTTCCCAAGATCTATTGAGGTGTGTATAAGTTCATGTGGACACCTAGTTATCAAAAAACGTAAAAAAAAAAAAAAAAAATCATGTATCTATCTATCTATCTATCTATTATACAAATGTGTTGAAGTCTCACAAACTTCCAACTTCTAATCCTTAATTTTCTTAATTTTTTATTTTCTTTTAAGTTTTAAAATTGGGCAAGAGAGAGAGAGAACGTGGGGATCAAGGGGTGAGAGAAAGAGGAGAGAGAGAATGCAAAATTCAACCGAGCACATTGAACAAAGTTGTCAACATGAAAAAAATTAAATGAAGAAATAGGAATCCTGTGTCGCTTCTGTGGCTTCGTGTTCACTGAGATAAGAGATGTCTCGCCAACCTTTGTAAGTAGAGTTTGAACTAAGAAGATAGAGTATATCTTGCATATAATGAATTCTCCAGACATCCTAGTAGTATGTTCGAATTAGGTTTGTTTATTAGTCGAGTTGATCTCAAACAAGCTTTTATTTGATTGTGTAGAATGTGCTTTCATTTTAGCTTCTTCTTTTTTAAACGGCAAAATGTTATTAACAAAAATTTCGAATTTAGTTTGTATGTAATTCAAGCTGATCTCAAACTAGCATTAAGGGATTATGAAAAACATGCCTGTCATTTTAGCATGACTTATGAACGGAGGCAGTAATAATATGTGATTTGTGTCACTAGATGTGCCCTCTGTGAACTTTTGTTATTCATTCAAGCATTCATTTTATATTTGATACAATAGTCCACATGCATTTTGTCATGCAAAGCCCAACATTTCATCATCTCTTCTTGTAACTGAAAATTAATAAATCTTCTTCGCTGTTGAGAGGCATTGATCTTCGTATAGTCGTGTGACCTTTTGCTGCCATTGCTATAAATAAATTCCCCTAAACCATGAAAATTGGAGGGTCACTCCCTTGTTCCATTAATATGGGCGACGACTCTGGCCATTAGTTACCCCCAGAAAGTGAAAAAAAAGCGTTTATACTACAGTGACCACATTTGGTTATCGAAAATTTGAGATGATGTTTTGCTGATTTATATCGGTGATGGGTGATTGAGTTTAAGGGCCTTCTTCAGGTATTTTCAGTAGAAATTGTAATATCAAATTAGCATTCGTTAATGTTTGAGTCTTTGGAGGTATAAATACAAACAACTCGTGGCTTGCATGGTATGGACAAATTATTCATGAAATCTAATCTTCTTTTCAGTGCCTAACTTTTTAAACCCTGCAATTAGCTTTTCATTAATGAACTTATTTTCTAACGATTTTCTGTCCTCTGCTTCATTTTTCAAATACAGTCCATACTTGCTCAACTGATGTTTTTTGTTAGGGATTGGGCACCTCTCCAATAATGTCTTAGATAGTTTAAACTTTCTCCCAATGCAACAGTATCTTACTGGTGAGATACTCTTGTGGAATCTACAAGTATAAGATAGCTCCGGAAACTATCCCAAATAATTACGGTAGATGATCAATTTGGTTTACTAGACGAGCGCCTCATTTATCTCGTGGTCTCCTAAGCCAGTGACAAAGCATGTGATTAAGTAGTGTATGTTCTACTTTCATCCTCACCGTGACGGAATCACCAAAAACTAGGATTGAACAGCTTGATAGCGAAATATTGCATACAAATTAGGCATTTTGGATTATATTTCCATAAAATACTTCTTAAGACAAGCTAATACTTGAGTGCAGGCTTACCGATGGCAAGAATCAATCATGATCCTTAACAAGCTACTATGTGCGCAGCGCAGATATCTTGGCAAAGGATGCTCTTAGTCTCCCACTTGGTTTTATTTTGTTTTTAGTTGTTCTTCCTATTACGTCTTTGAATTTCCATGAAGACTTTGTCCACCCCAGACTTATTCGTAATTCTTAATCTATGCTAGCACCTTTATTACCAAAATAAAATAAAATACTTCTTAAAAAATGTTATATATAGTCTTGATTCCCAAAGTCTTGTTTCCAGAGTCTCTTGGCCAATATCGACCTATCGGTCGCTGTAATTTCTCTGTAAAAGTAATCACAAAGGTTATGGCTAATAGACTAAAAAGCCACTTACAAAAGGTAATATCACCAAACCAATCTACCTTTGTTCCTGGGCGTATGATCCAAGATAATGTATTAGTGGCTCATGAAGCTTTCCACTTCCTGAAATTGAAGAAAAGATTAGATGGTTTTCTGGCGCTAAAACTTGACTTTAACAAGGCTTATGATAGAGTTGAGTGGGATTTTCTTGAGGCTCTTTTGTTAAAAAATGGGTTTTCATTCTAGGAGGGTTTAGTGGGTTATGCAGTGCATATCAACTGTCAACTTCTTTGTGGTTGTAAATGGGGAGGCTAGGTCCAAATCAATCTAGGAAGGGGCTTAAGGCAAGGGGATCCTCGGTCTCCATACCTCTTTGTTTTGGTTAAAGATGTGTTGTCCAACTTAATTTCTTCAGCTAGAGAGGCTAACAGATTGTAATTTTTTAAGGGGCCAAACTATAATTTTTTTAAAAATTTTGGGTCCAAATTGTAATTTTTTTAAAAATTTCTGGGTGTCATACTATAATTATTTATTAAATAAATATACACGTGGCGTGTCCTTCACCGTGTCCATGTCCAAATTTTTATTAAATTCCCGTGTCCCCGTGTCGATCCATCATACTACTCATTGGAACAGTTGGGATAAGATGACTAGATCTAAAGCAGAAGAACTTCAGAGCAATGAATGAAGCCTTCCTTGCTCGTCAAGGGTGGAGACTGCTCCAGCATCTTGATTCTTTTTGGGGTATGATGTTGAAAGGCTTTTTTTTCCCAACTATACTTTTCTTGAAGCAGGAAGAGGAAGTAGGGCCTCTTGGGCGTGACTAAGTCTATTAGATGGAAGGGATTTGTTAGTAAAAGGGCTTAGATAGTTAGATGGCAAGTGCAGAATGGTGAATCTATTAATTTTTGGGAAAACAAATGGATTCTGTCCTTGAACAACTTCAGGATTGCAACCCCAAAGCCACGGGCTTGTAATGTTGATTTGGTGGCCCAAGTGATTGATCAAGATAGAGGGACTTGGAGGAGGGATGTGATAGAGCAGATTGTTTTAGGAAGAAGTGCTTGCAATCACTGCCATGCCTCTTTCACAGTGTAGAAGATATGACACTCTGATCTGGCACTACACCAGAGATGGTGCCTTTTCTGTCAAGTCTAGTTACCATTTTCAGGCCTTACCACTGATTTTCTATCACAAACAGAACTAAATATTATTGAAAACAGGACTACAATTTAATTATCAGTTTATAGCAAGTTATCATCTACAATAAAATTTAAATTTTAGTCCTAGCACTATTAAAATGTAAATCAAGTTACGGTTTTCCGGAAAATTACCTCAAATGCGAATTAAAGCCCGGAAGAGTGTCATACATGGGCCGTAGATTATTGCGGCAGTTCCGAAAACTTGAGGCAGCGCGCGTCCGGTGGCACTCCGTCGGGACCGTACGGCGGCGGCCATACAATCACACACGGCACACACTTTTCACACTCACGGCAAATATTCCTCTTTATTTGGTTGAGATTTAGAGGTGTGAGGGAGGTGTGTGGTGGTGGGTACGGCTGGAGGAGGGTTCGGGTGGTGTGGGGTGGCTACGGTGGTGAACCGAAAGGTGGTGGTGGCGGTTAGTGAAGGAGATGGTGGTGCTGAGAGAGGGAGAGCCGGAGAGGGAGGAGAGGAGAGGTGGGTGTGTTGTATGAGTGTATGGCTGTATGGTGTTGTATACTGTATTATAGAGACGGAGGAGGATATTGGGGTGAATAATGGAGAGTTAATGGCGTGGGGAGGGAGAACTGCTGATTTTCAGCTGAAAGCAAAGGGGTGGGTGGTGATGGAGTGTGGGAAGATGTGGAGAATTTATGAGGTGTAGTAATGACTATAATACATACGCATGTGTGTTTTATTGTTTTCTTTTCTTTTTCTTTTTTTAAACTGGCGGTGGGGGTGACGATGATGGAGGAAATGTGCTGGTGTAGGTAGGAACTAAGAATCATTCTATTTCCACATCCACTTACACACCCATTTATATACATACTTATAATAGAGATGGAGTCCGCACACACTACACATTAAGTGTATGTGGGCCCACCTCTATTGTGAGTATGAGTGTGCATATGGATGTAAAGTTAGAATTTTTGAGGAACTAAAGGGAAGGAATTATTTCTTGCAGTCGCAGAAACGTTCCTCATGGGGTTTGGCGGTCCGGTTTTCGGTTTTGAAAAAGTTTTAAAACATTATCATGAGCTAAACAAAATATTTTGAGACTAACTGTGATCTCGGTTTACAAAAGAAAAATCTCATTGGTCAAAATTTAATTTTTATGCGAATATTAAAACACCCGATTCGAATTTAATCTGACTAAAAAAACTTATTAACTAATTAATCAATTTAATTAAATAAAATAGATTATTAACAAAGAAAATGATTTTTGAAATAATATCACAAAATTTTTATTTATTAAAAATTTTGGAATATTACATCAACTAAAGGAAGTGGGGTAGCTACGGACTCTGGGATCAGCGCAGAAAAAGAAGAAAGTGGTCAAAGAGAGGTCTTCTCCGTCATAGGTGGATGAGTTATTGCAGAAATCTTAAATCCTCCAACTGATGTGCATTGTCAGCTTGGATGATAGCGTCAATGGCACCATTGGCACTTCTTCAAACAAATATAGTAGGTTGAAGCCACATCACCTAAACAGCAGGAGCTTCAGCTTTGTGAAAAAGATTTCAGTAGCAAGTGAGTACCACGTTGTGTCCGTTCAACGCATCCGAGTCGTTTATTATGTTTTTGGACGGCTCGAATTTGAAGTGAGAAAAAGGAAAGAGAAAGTGTAGGGATGAGAGGAAAGAGAAGGTTTCAATCCGAGTAGTCCAAAAGTATATTAGACGGCCCAAATATACTGAGCAAAAACCATGTGCGATATAACCACCGGACACCGAAAAATTTCTCAAACCTTGGCTCTAGTTTGATAGTGCACCCTTTATCCGGGTAGCCAGACCAATTCCCTCTGCGTTTGTAATGGTGGTACTCCTCCCTTTAATTAGTTCTTTTTTCCGGCCAACTACACGTGTTTTTTTGCAGTTTACTTTTCCTAATATTCTCAAGAATAAAAAAGAAGAATTTACTTCCTTTTTTGAAGGGCTTTTGAGTTTATTTCAAAGATTAAAAAAAAGATAGTAAGGTTGTGGTAGGGTTCCACCAAGGTCAGTTCTGCATATTTTTGTTGAATCTCTTTTATCAAAACAATTTAAAGCTGTATACTTTAGTTTTTCCACGCTACAAATAAATTGAATAGGAAATTTTTTCCCTTTTTGATTAGGTTTTGATCATAGTTTTATATTTTTTAGATTTATCTTATCATTACGAAATAATAATTCATAAAAAATTAACGAAAAATTAACAAAAGTAAAAGAAATTGAATAAAGACAAAAAAATAAGTCACGTGGCTTATTAAGCCGAACAACCACTTTAGTCTCCACCATGTGCTTACAATCCCTCTCAATGCTAACCAACCAATAAAAATAGTACCTGAAATTAATGCTAAAGTAGAACGGCCCGGTTCTCTTCACATAATTTTTAACACAATTTTTGACACTATATCTCAACCATTGAAATGAATGGCTGAGATTTAGAGTATTAAAATTGTACAGTCTCCCTTCTCTCTTCATCTCACCTAATCACTCTCTCTCTCCACCCTCACCGACACACCCCTGTTTTCTTCCCACTCTGTCGACACCATCGCCGGCGAGCCAATCTCCAACAACCTCTTTCTTTCTCTCTCTCACACACACACAAAAACAAAGAATCGACGATAAGAAAATCTGAAAAAATTCGAGAGATCAATGAGAAGAAAACCTAACAAAATTTGGGCAAATCCGTTCTGATTAAAAAAGGCTCGTTAATTTGTTCGTTGTCTTCTCCACAAATTGAAAATAAACAGGTTAATACCTACATGCATGAAAATCAATGGGTTCTTTCCTTTTTCTTCCAGATGCACAATCCATGGAAAACCCCTACTGAAAATGATAAACACAAGAATATAAAAGATGAAATTCCGCATGAAATTGCAAAATTACAGTCACAATCCACGAAAACAGTGTAATCATGTGTGTTTTTTTTACTGGTTGTGGATCTGTGTTTTTACATTTGTGTGTGTGTGGGAGAGAGAAAGAGGGGGGGGGGGGGGGGGGGGGGGGGATTGAGGTCGCCGGAGAAGAAGGAGCTGGCTGGAGTTGGGCTTGGGAAACGTGGAGGTGTGTGGTGGGGAAGGAGGGAGGGAGGGAGGGAGGGATTAGGTGAGGAGATAATGAGGGAGGTGAGAGAATACTCTAATCTGAGCCATTGAAATGAATGACCAAGATATTGTGTCAAAAGTTGTGTTAAAGATTGTGTGAGGGGAACTGATAATAATTATTCTGCTCATTTTAGATTAAAACCCGGCCATATTAAGAAAATTAAACAAGAATTTTCCCAGCTTGTGTGTGGAGAGAGAGAGAGAGAGCGAGAGACTTTCGTAAAGGCTGTTGTTACCTCAAACAAGCCTTTGCATTAAATGTTTTTACCCAGGTTAAAAGTATCCACAATGCTATAATCAAAAGTAAAAAGTTTTAAAGTTAACAATGTTGATGCAAATTTGATTCACAATACTATAATCAAACTTAACAACCTCCTTAAAAATAATCAAATTTTGAGCTTTAGATAACCAAAACTAGCAACCTTTTGATAATAATCAAATTTAATAAATTCTACATATTCTCAATTAAATACACCAATTATTATACAAAAATGTTCTATCTCTCTTCCTTTTTCCTCTGTGTTTCTTTTTGAACAATATTTTTGGGGAAAAAATATTTTAATAATTTTTTTTAGAAAACAATTTTTTAAAAATAGTTTCTTTCCAAAAAAAAGTTAAAACTATTTTCCATTTCTAGTAAATAGTTTTTATTAGTTTCAAAATTATTTTTAGATAAATTATTTTCTACTATTCACAGTTTTTAGTTTTTTATAATTTGAATAGATGATGTGATAAATTTTGATTATCCAATTTTGATTATACTATTGTAGATATCTATATTGCTAACCTTAACAATCTCTTAAATGAATAATCTAAAGCTGATGTGGAAATTTTTGGTTATCAATTTTTGATTATAGCATTGTGGATACTCTAATAGGTCCCCTCTATGCAAATTTTTTTTGCTACTCCATCTTTTTGCCACTATCTTTCTAATTATTCTTTTTCTAATTCCTAGTATTTGATTTAGGTTAAAAATTGTATGTCCTCTTTAAAGTTGGGTTAATATTAAAAAAATACATCCAACTTGGAAAAAAATTAAACGAAAAAAGAAGAAGATGGAAATGATAGTATTTTAGCTTTATTGTCGTCTTATATTAATTTTTTTTCACATTTATTCTATATTTTTGTACTTTTCTAATTTTTCTCATCGAGACAAATGACGTGACCTAATTCTAATTCTAAATGTAAATTATATTTAATGTTCCTCATATAGGATATGACGAGGATAACCCAAAATTAGAACATAATGTATGATTGAGATAATTTTTTTAATAAAGAACAAAATTTTATTAGAACTCAACAAATGGTACATTAAGAGAAGTCAAATACATGCCATAGAGGTTGAGGCACTATAAGAGGCCAAAGTAAAAGAAAATAAACTAAAAAAATACATTCAATGAAAATTGAATGAGTCCAAACTAGACCAGCTTCCAGACTATAGATAAAAGAGATCCATTACACCCCCCCCCCCCCCCCTCAAAAAAAAAAAAAAAAAGGAAGAGAGAGATCCACAATGATCAGCATCGATCAACAACATTCAAAGTATCCCATACTCCACTTCCAGTAACAATTTCGATGGGTCAAGCTCCTGTCCAGTTCCGGCCAGTCTGCCATTTCCAGCGAACATCGATTTTTTTCAATGATCGGATTCGTTCATATTTTAGATCTCGTCGAGATGCATAACCATGCCAAATATCATGTCCATTGGATATATTTCAATACACGATCAGAATCCGACTATTTGAAAAAAATACATACCCGCACTGGATTGGAACCCATCTCATCCATTTGTCCAAAATAAATGTGTTCCGATTGTGCATTAAACGATTTCTGATGGACATGATATTTAGCATGGTCATGCATCTCGACGAGATCTAAAATATGAACAAATCCGATCATTGAAAAAAATCAATGTTTGCCGGAAAATGGCCGACTGGCTGGAGCTGGACTGTAAAGAATATTGGACAGGAGCTTGACCCCAATTTCGATGCACACCCTGTTGTTTCCTTGGAAATTGAAACTTTATTCTCCATTTTATTTCCATTGTGTGTGGACTTCACCAAAAGATGTAAGTGTGTATGATTATATAATTATCGGTCGCGCTAATAGATGCCTCCATGGGCAATAATTTAGGTGCAATAAATGTACTTAAATATATGAGTTGTCTTTATGGGTAGTCACAAAGCATCATTTTTTACTACTATTTTATAAACTACCCATAAATGTTTGCAATATTTTTTTCTAATGACAATGTTACCCTTGATAGTTAGATGAAATTATAACGAAATGGATTTTAATATATGCACGTATAGACTTCTAGCACTAAAAAGTTTCATCTTCTTCTTTTTCCGATGGGAGTAAAATTCAAGTGGGCAATCACTGTCTGTAGTTCACTATCAGTCAGTGTATCATAAATAAAAAAAAAAAAACTGAGAAAACAAGTTTCTTATGGAGTAGTTGTAACAACCCGGATTTTTGGCCTTATTTTTTTTATTTTTATTTTTTATTTTTTCTAATAGAGAAAAAAATTATAGTTCAAAAAAAATTATATTATATTATTAATTCAAATTTTATTAACTAATTATTTTACTAACTATTCAGGTGATTTCAAAATATATTTTATTGGTAATTGTGATTAGTATTGGTTTTGTATTAAATTAATCCTTTAATTAAATATGTATAAATATCTTGTGGCACATGCACTGTAAAATTTTTCCACCAGTAAAATGTGTTCCCAGCCATATCGGATCTCTCCCTCTGCCGACTCTATTCAACCGACTCTCTCTCCCCACGCCATTAATTCTCTTCCTCCCTCCCCAAGAGAAACATTCCCCCCCTATCTCTATTTCTCAGCCAACGTTATCCCTTCCATTTTGGCACCTTATCCTTTCCACCTTGCGCCCCAAGCCAGCCGGACTCCAAAACCGCGTGCCTACTGCCCGTTTCGGCCAATCGTGGCCCGGTTCGACCCCTATAAATACCCACCTCTCTCACCTACGAAATACACAGCAAGCACACTTCTACAACCACTGAAATTCAGAAAGAAAGAAAGGAAAAAGAGAGAGAGAATCCTAACTCCATCAATGGAGGTCTAGAGAGATAAACCAAGTGGGTTTTCAATTTCTCACATAGCCGAGCCTTAATTCGAGCTGCACCTATCCAAATCCGTTCGTCGGCACCACCACACCACCCTCCCGTAATCTCAAGCTGATCTAGTGGTCTCCGTCCGTCATCTCCTCGGTTTTACCGAAACTGACCCGGAACCCGTTTTCGCTCCTCGGCCGAAACCAAGGTATTATAATCCTTCTCCTACTCTCTCCTAAGTATAATAAATGTTTACGTATTGGTTTCGAACGTTGCGGAGTGAAAGAAAACGATTCCAGAGCCGCGGAAGTCTTTCTCCCCTGTTTTGTTTTTTTTTTCCGATACCCACTGTACATGAAGGTTATGATTTTGACAAAAAATATACTTTTATTACAGTTAAACTCCTGAAGTTATTTAACATATGATTTTGACCCAAAAGAATTAATAACTTATTACAATTAGTCCTTAGTTTATTAACCGATCATGTTTCGGCCCAAATGTATTGATAACATATGAACTTTAATCTCTATGTTTCTTACGTTGGAATTTCGGACTATAATAAGTTTTGTTCTTTTGTTATTATAATGTGAGGAAATCATAATTAGTTTTGTTAATAACATTAACAAGTTAAGTTAATTCAATTGTTTAATAAAATTGCTTGCTCATTTAGTAACATAAGGGCATTGGCCCAATCAAAAAAAACGCTATGTGTTTTATTTATTCGCACAATATCAATTGTTATGTTGGCTTTCCCATAGAACGTATCATGTTTATTGATTACGTTATTATTGTGTTTGTTGGATCGGACTTGAGTTCACGTGGTGGTTTTAAATGAGATATTATGCAGTTAATGTTATGGTTAATGAAAAGGGAAAAACAGATGAAAGTTTGTGGGCTTAGCAGGACCTCGGGGGTGGCCTGACAGGACCTCGTGTTATCGAGGGTAGCCTGGTAGGACCTTGAGGGCAGCCTGAAAGACCCGGTGTTGCTAGGGTAGCCAAGCAGGACCTCAGGGGTAGCCTGGCAGGACCTCAGGTATTGGGGGTAGCCTAGCAGGACCTTGAGGGCAGCCTGATGGACCTAGAATTGTGAGGGTGGCCAAGCAGGACCTCAGGTATTGAGGGCAGCCTGATGGACCAAGAATTGTGATGATGGCCAAGCAGGACCTTGAGGGCAGCCTGATGGACCTAGAATTGTGAGGGTGGCCAAGCAGGACCTCAGGTATTGAGGGCAGCCTGATGGACCAAGAATTGTGAGGGTGGCCAAGCAGGACCTTAGGTATTGAGGGCAGCCTGATGGACCAAGAATTGTGATGATGGCCAAGCAGGACCTCAGGGGTAGCCTGGCAGGACCTCAGGTATTGAGGGTAGCCTAGCAGGACCTTGAGGGCAGCCTGATGGACCTGAATTGTGTGGATAGTCTAGTAATATCTCGTGATATTGAAGGTAACAGGTCATTTAAAATATGTTCAATGAAATACTGAGTTCGTAAGACAATGGATACTATGGTGCAGGTATGATTATGAAATGCGAGATTCAAAAGAAGGTAATTTAAAAGCTTGCTAATAGATTTACTTATTTAATTCTTGCCGTTCTATTATTTCCATATGAATTGTGATAAGACTGCTTAGCTGTAAAGTAAGGGGTTGGCAGGGTTAGGATTATTTTACTGGGTGAATTATCACTCACGGATACGTCTGTATCCTGGCAAATCGTTTGCTTCGGCGATCAATTTGCCAGATGGCGCAGGATTCAATTGAGGTGATTCAATGATGGTGCAGTTTGACACGAAAAGAATATCAGGAACGAAGATCGAGTATGCTTGGAATCTGTATCAAGCCTAGAGTCGGCTCTAAAGTTGATGTATTTTGAATCACTAAATCTATCTTGAGTATGTAATAGCTAAACTTCATTTTAGAAAATTATATTTATTTAGCAAATTTCCTTAAGATATTATTTTCTTTTGCTCCCGAAAAGTCGGGGCGTTACAAATGGTATCAGAGCCTAGGTTCAACTCTCGGCCTTGGGTAGATGGGGTAGATCACTTCCAGGAGCGTAAACTTGAGTTACTAATTGAAGTTGTTACCTATTTTAAGTCTAAATTTTATGTACAATTCAAGTTGTCTCCTGACCTAGACTTTGGGAGAGTACCGTGAGAAAACATAGGCTTTACTTGTTTGACTAACAGCTAGGCTAATTGTAAATGGTATGTGTCCGGTATATATGACGTTCCCTGTATGGATACGTGACTTGTTTGCTATTATTTATTTAATATTTCAAAAAAAAAAAAAGGGAGAAAAAGGGTGATATTTCATTATTATGAATGGTTAAAAATGTGTATGCATAATAGTAATATTTCTTATTCTTATAACTTCAAAATCTTTGTCTCGAAACCGATTTGTTAACATGATAATTAGAAACCCTCGAAACCCTAAACCTAACTTCGTGGGGGTAGTCATTATAAGATTAGTACGAAAGGGTCAACGACGTCATTCTCTACCGTTATTTAGTCGACCTCAGCAGCAAGGACAATACGTGTAGCCCTAACGCCAATGACAACGTTGCCAACGTCAACAAGAATGCTTGCGCGAGTCCTTAAGTCATGCCAACGCTAACCCCCGTGCAATATACACTTGAAATCGACAAAACCATTCAGCTACTACTAGTGATCGCCAACATGGTTTATCGACACCCCTAACTTAAACTTATAAATTTTAGATGGAAGAGACGAGAAACAGTTCGCATGAAAACAACAACCAGAATAATGGTCAAAACAATGGACAAAATGGAGGTCCACAGCTGAACGGACAAAACGGAGTGCAAGACCTATTTCAACTCATGCAAGTGTTTATTGCCGCCGCCATTGCCAATCCTCAACATCAACAACAAACCACACATGAACCACGAGGTCCTCTGACTAGGAGTCAGGCGTTGAACGAATTTTGTAAACGCCGTCCACCGTACTTTCAAGGCGAACCGAACCCCACTACTGCGGAATCCTGGTTGGAAGAAATCAAGAAGATCCATGAAGTTCTAGACATCCGCGGAGATGACAATCGCATTGCCCTAGCCACCTACCAAATGCAAGGAGAAGCGCAACATTGGTGGAAACTAATGAAGAGTACGCATGCTACAGAGACAATGACTTGGGAGAGGTTTGAAGAAATCTTCCTCGACAAGTACTTTCCTGCCCCAATCAAACAGGCGATGGTTCAAGAGTTCATGAACCTTGAACAAGGTGAATTGACAGTATCCCAATATGCTGCGCGATTCGAGGAGCTGTCTCGTCACGCCATAACTATTATACCAACAGATGATGATAAGGCGAGGAAGTTTGAATGGGGACTCAATGAGACACGCCGAGCAGTAGTGGCACAGACACTCCCCACCTACTCACAGGTAGTGCAATGCGCGCTTAAGATGGAGAGAGAAAGTTTGGATTTTTAGACAAGGCGTGAGCAAAAGAAAACAATACCAACAGCTGGAGGACCGATCCGCAACAACAATAAGGGGCTCATCACACCCAAACCCTACATACAGAACAACCAACTCCCACAACAATCCAACCAACATTGGAAGAGCTCAAATCAAGAACAAGGCAAGAATCATGACCAGGGAGGCAGATGCTACCACTGTAATCAGGAAGGTCATTTCAAGTTCGCCTGTCCTCAACTGAATGGATCTGGAAGTTCTAGAAATGGGAGACAACAAGCATTTGTGACATCTATCGGTTTTGGAAATCAAGAAGGAGGACAAAAACAGCCACAAAGTGGGTGGAATCAGCAACAACCTTCCTGCCAAAACAAAAATTTTGGTACAGGAAATGGCCTAACAAAGCCTAGTTAAGTCATCTGGAGGCAGGACCTTTGCACACCAAGGAGATTACGAACAATATGATCCTAGGCAATCCGAGGTAACCTCATAACTGTTCAGCGCATCAATTCAATCCTTATTCGATTCCAGACCATCGCGCGCTTTTATATCTGCTGCCTTTGTTAAACGGAACCCCTAGAAATTATGAATTGACCTTCACCATTAGGAGGGCAGAATCACTGTGAGTCTTATATGACAAATAGAAGTCTCCAATCTATGTTGACCTGCAACCTTCGAGTCAAAGAAAGGTCGACTGCAAAATGTCAATTTGAGAAGAAATTGACTATCAGCTCACCTTGCTGTCATAAGACGCTATAGGAAGACAGTGATCGCTTACTCTCCAAACATAACATGTCCAAAATTTAAGGGGGATAGACGGATCCACCATCCATGGCGACTGGGTGACCGACATGGCAATACAAGCTGCTAGGATAGTTACCAAGCCTCATTCTAAAATCCTGGGAAGAAGAAGCAACCAGATAGAAACGGATGTGCCACCTAATCGTAATGGAGCAAATGCCCTAATTTCGGGGACGAAATTGTTTTAAGGGGGATAGGTTGTAACAACCCGGATTTTTGGCCTTATTTTTTTTATTTTTATTTTTTATTTTTTCTAATAGAGAAAAAAATTATAGTTCAAAAAAAATTATATTATATTATTAATTCAAATTTTATTAACTAATTATTTTACTAACTATTCAGGTGATTTCAAAATATATTTTATTGGTAATTGTGATTAGTATTGGTTTTGTATTAAATTAATCCTTTAATTAAATATGTATAAATATCTTGTGGCACATGCACTGTAAAATTTTTCCACCAGTAAAATGTGTTCCCAGCCATATCGGATCTCTCCCTCTGCCGACTCTATTCAACCGACTCTCTCTCCCCACGCCATTAATTCTCTTCCTTCCTCCCCAAGAGAAACATTCCCCCCCTATCTCTATTTCTCGGCCAACGTTATCCCTTCCATTTTGGCACCTTATCCTTTCCACCTTGCGCCCCAAGCCAGCCGGACTCCAAAACCGCGTGCCTACTGCCCGTTTCGGCCAATCGTGGCCCGGTTCGACCCCTATAAATACCCACCTCTCTCACCTACGAAATACACAGCAAGCACACTTCTACAACCACTGAAATTCAGAAAGAAAGAAAGGAAAAAGAGAGAGAGAATCCTAACTCCATCAATGGAGGTCTAGAGAGATAAACCAAGTGGGTTTTCAATTTCTCACATAGCCGAGCCTTAATTCGAGCTGCACCTATCCAAATCCGTTCGTCGGCACCACCACACCACCCTCCCGTAATCTCAAGCTGATCTAGTGGTCTCCGTCCGTCATCTCCTCGGTTTTACCGAAACTGACCCGGAACCCGTTTTCGCTCCTCGGCCGAAACCAAGGTATTATAATCCTTCTCCTACTCTCTCCTAAGTATAATAAATGTTTACGTATTGGTTTCGAACGTTGCGGAGTGAAAGAAAACGATTCCAGAGCCGCGGAAGTCTTTCTCCCCTGTTTTGTTTTTTTTTTCCGATACCCACTGTACATGAAGGTTATGATTTTGACAAAAAATATACTTTTATTACAGTTAAACTCCTGAAGTTATTTAACATATGATTTTGACCCAAAAGAATTAATAACTTATTACAATTAGTCCTTAGTTTATTAACCGATCATGTTTCGGCCCAAATGTATTGATAACATATGAACTTTAATCTCTATGTTTCTTACGTTGGAATTTCGGACTATAATAAGTTTTGTTCTTTTGTTATTATAATGTGAGGAAATCATAATTAGTTTTGTTAATAACATTAACAAGTTAAGTTAATTCAATTGTTTAATAAAATTGCTTGCTCATTTAGTAACATAAGGGCATTGGCCCAATCAAAAAAAACGCTATGTGTTTTATTTATTCGCACAATATCAATTGTTATGTTGGCTTTCCCATAGAACGTATCATGTTTATTGATTACGTTATTATTGTGTTTGTTGGATCGGACTTGAGTTCACGTGGTGGTTTTAAATGAGATATTATGCAGTTAATGTTATGGTTAATGAAAAGGGAAAAACAGATGAAAGTTTGTGGGCTTAGCAGGACCTCGGGGGTGGCCTGACAGGACCTCGTGTTATCGAGGGTAGCCTGGTAGGACCTTGAGGGCAGCCTGAAAGACCCGGTGTTGCTAGGGTAGCCAAGCAGGACCTCAGGGGTAGCCTGGCAGGACCTCAGGTATTGGGGGTAGCCTAGCAGGACCTTGAGGGCAGCCTGATGGACCTAGAATTGTGAGGGTGGCCAAGCAGGACCTCAGGTATTGAGGGCAGCCTGATGGACCAAGAATTGTGATGATGGCCAAGCAGGACCTTGAGGGCAGCCTGATGGACCTAGAATTGTGAGGGTGGCCAAGCAGGACCTCAGGTATTGAGGGCAGCCTGATGGACCAAGAATTGTGAGGGTGGCCAAGCAGGACCTCAGGTATTGAGGGCAGCCTGATGGACCAAGAATTGTGATGATGGCCAAGCAGGACCTCAGGTATTGAGGGTAGCCTGGCAGGACCTTGAGGGCAGCCTGATGGACCTGAATTGTGTGGATAGTCTAGTAATATCTCGTGATATTGAAGGTAACAGGTCATTTAAAATATGTTCAATGAAATACTGAGTTCGTAAGACAATGGATACTATGGTGCAGGTATGATTATGAAATGCGAGATTCAAAAGAAGGTAATTTAAAAGCTTGCTAATAGATTTACTTATTTAATTCTTGCCGTTCTATTATTTCCATATGAATTGTGATAAGACTGCTTAGCTGTAAAGTAAGGGGTTGGCAGGGTTAGGATTATTTTACTGGGTGAATTATCACTCACGGATACGTCTGTATCCTGGCAAATCGTTTGCTTCGGCGATCAATTTGCCAGATGGCGCAGGATTCAATTGAGGTGATTCAATGATGGTGCAGTTTGACACGAAAAGAATATCAGGAACGAAGATCGAGTATGCTTGGAATCTGTATCAAGCCTAGAGTCGGCTCTAAAGTTGATGTATTTTGAATCACTAAATCTATCTTGAGTATGTAATAGCTAAACTTCATTTTAGAAAATTATATTTATTTAGCAAATTTCCTTAAGATATTATTTTCTTTTGCTCCCGAAAAGTCGGGGCGTTACAGTAATAAATATGGAAAATCAAATAATTGGATTGAAACTACAAACAATTAATTAAATTAACTCATAAGTCTCAACTCTCAAAGTCTAAAAGAGGGGGAAAAAAATCCAATAGCATAGCAACCGTCCAAAACTTGAGATAGGAAAAATGAGAATTGACCCAAAAACTCCAGTTTTTAAAGGTGTCTTTACTTCACGGCGACAAAAGAAGTCTCATCTTTTAAATTCTCCATTTTATTTTATTTTTTGTGATGAAAGGACCTTTTCGGATGGCAAAACCATGGCATATTTTTTGTAAAAAAAATAAAAATGAAGGCCTCCTCTTCACTAAGAAAACATTGTCCCGAAATACTCACTCCGTTCGGATTTAATAGACCTTTTTTTAGAGTTCATGTCATTTTTCAATCGATTATATCTTTCAATTTATAATGTTTTACGTGATTTCGAAAACATTGTATTATAGAATTAATCGAGATCAATCAAACAAGATCTATATTCGATATAAAATTCATTACGGATTTAAAGATATAACCTATTTTTTAGCCGGTTAGAATATAACTAGGGACAATTAAATCCGGACAGAGGGAGTAGCTTAAAGTCAATTTCCAAAAAAAAAAAAACTTTCCAAGTAACTCTTAAAAAAAAAGGTATGGAGATGTAGAAGAAAACATTCATACCTTAGTTTGCTTGGTGGCATAGGTATAATTCATTTGGTTGGACAGTAGGCATAGCGCTGCATAGATAGAATTCATTTGGTTTGACAGCAAGCGTATGAGGTGCTTGGTTGAACCTTGAAAAAAAGTATTTTTGAAGTCTCGGAGAAGAAAAAAAGAAAAGAAAAGTGGTGGGTTCCACTTTTTCCATTTTCATCATTTAAAATACTTTTAAACTTCTTTTGATAAAATGATTTATATTCTCAATGTAGTTATTACTCTCTCCGTCCATTTTTAAATGTCTCGTTTCGTAACTCCAACTTATTAAGAAAATATATTATTACATTTTTTACATCAACTTTTACCTTCACTTTCTCTATTTACCCTCTATGGAGATATCATCATTATATTTTTACTCACTAACTTTTCAAAATAGAATCTACTTTTAAGAGCAAAATGAAAAATGTACCAATTTTCATCCACTAACTTGACAAAATGAACATTTGTTAAGGAATAGCCCAAAATAAAATACTGGATTTTAAAAAGGGGATGGAGGGAGTAATATATCTGGAAAATAGGAAAAAAAAATGCAATAAATGTACTTACACATGTGCCCCAAGGGGAACCCAGATCCCCTATCCAACCCCAACTCGGACATGGGCCTGTGCGATCCTTTCTCGACCGTTAATCACGCAAATTAATGGCTGAGATGTGCCAAGCCAAAACTACGTTGTTTTGGAGCAAAAAATGCTCGGCACATCTCAGCCGTTGCCAAGCCAAAACGACGTTGTTTTGGAGCAAAAAGTGCTCGACACATCTCAGCCATTGATTTACAAGATCAACAGCCGAGAGAGGGTTGGACAAGCCCTCGTCCAGACTGGGGGTTGGACAGCCCCAGGGGCACCTTTAGAATTTGCCTATTAACGATCAAAAAATGCCATTGCCCCGAACTTCGAATTTTGTGAAAGAAGAAGAAGAAAAGCCTGGAGTACACGTTGCCCCACCACACCACCACATAGTTGGAGGGAGAGAAGGTGCATATCTTGAAATCCATACCCAGAACATAAACAAATGCGCATCACTCTCTTCTCTCTGCTACTCTTTTAACATCTGAGTAGTCACTTTCTCTCTGTATATATATAAGCAGTGTGGTAATGGTTCCAAGGACTTTTAAGGAGATGTCCAAAAAATCTACTACCACTCTACCACCTGTGAGTGGTGGCGCGTACTTTAACGTGGTTCCTTGATTGTGATCCATGAAATCTGGAGAGAGAGACAAGAATAGTCGATGTTCCCTGATTGTGATCCATCCTCTTAACTAAAGAAAGATTTTAGACTTTAGAGTATACTAGTACTGGGTTAGAGAGTGGATTTTTTCAACATAACAAATACTTCATCTTCCCAATTCTATTGTCCCTCGTCTTATTCGAACTGGCTAAAAACTAATTATAATTTTTAATTAGTTATATCGATTATTTGCAATATGATTTTTATTTGATAGATCTTAATGAGCTCTTTTAAACGGTGTTTTCAAAATCATCTAAAACTTTATAGATTGCAAGATATAATCAATTGAAAAATGACACTAACTCCCAAAAGGAACAAAAGAATTGGAACAGAGGTAGTAGTAACAAAAATAGAGTGGGGGCTAGTGTGCTTAGGTCCTAACCGAAAATTGACCATGTGCATATTTTCATCTGTCCCGCTATTGTCCGCCTAATAGGTGAAGTTTTAAATTCCATGCTTGCGATACATTACTAATATTACTGGCCCTATGTCCCATTCCATGCACTGGGTAACGGAAAAAATTGCGCTGAAATTTGTTCATTGTTTATCGAATCGGACACAACGTTCGTAGTTAAATAGTATATATCCAAGTACAAATAAAAAAGCGGATAAAAAAAAAGTACAAATAAAAAATAAAAAATTATAAAAACAAAACAAACAAAAACAGAAAAAAAGAAGTGTATTTCCATTTCCATTTCCATTTACCTTACATATATTAAGAAAAATCAAAATTTCACCCCACGACCCACCCCACCCGACGGTCCACGTCCATCTTTTTCCCCCCATAAACATACATGTAACTGCCAAGCATGATTTAGGTTTTAAAAATTCTAAATTTTGAAAAAAATTAGGATTTGAGATTTAATTTGATGGTTGGAGAGTAGTCACTACATTTGCATAGAATTTGATACATAAATTCTCCATAATCATTTTTTCGTTAAACCCTGTGATAAAATCAAACACAACAGTGAAAGAGGGATTAAGGGAATTACGTACACAAAATAAGCCAACATTTAATCATCTTACGCAGGGGTGAGTTCATTTTGGTTTGAGTAGTAGATGAGCATTGAAACCAAATATCGTAGTAGATTGAGCAGTCACTTTAATTTGGTGTAGTTCTTGTAGTTTGTGAACACGGCCTTTTATTTTAATCAAAATCTAGAAAACAAAAAAGTAAAAACACCATTAATTAGAAATGGGAATGTGAGAAAAGGTAACACGACAAGATGGAGAAGGATCCAAGGAGTGTGCTGTGCAGCCCGTGCTGCACAGCAAAACAGCGTAGTTTTGCTGCTGTACTGCTTCTAATGTTTCAGCCAACAAGGCTCCGTTTGGTTGATTTTGATGTATGCACTATACCACTTTGAAAGGTAATCCACAACCCTGTTAGAAATTGGAGAGCTAGCTTAAAAGTCCCATTTCAATTTCGACTTTCCAATATCAAAACTATGGAATAATTTCAGCCCAAATTTCTGCAATTTCACATTATACCCACAAAACAGAGTATTCCAAATTGCTAAGTGCACTAGGCAACAAATCAAAACCCAAACAATTTCAATGTAGCGTCTGAAATTTGTCTCAATCTTCTCTAAATACCAAATGTATTCCACTGGGCACAAATCAAAACAGAGTATTCCAAATGTATCCCAAAGTTTTAATCAACTAAGCAACAAAACAATATCAACTGGACAACCAAACAATATCAGGAGTCGATGGTTTTGGCAGGGCAGGAGTTGATGGTTTTGGCAGGAGTCATGTTAGGGTTTTTCTCTACTGAACACCGTGTTATGTTTACTGGATATATTGTGAAATTGCAGAACTTTGGGTAGCCAAACAGAGCCCTTGTTGGCTGAAACATTAGAAGCAGTACAGCAGCAAAACTACGCTGTTTTGCTGTGCAGCACGCTGTGCAGCACGGGCTGCATAGCACACTCCCCGGATTGGATGGAGAATCTATCAAAAACAACTCACAAGCCTCTAAAGTTCGAACACTCTAATTCTGTGATTGTGTTTGCTTTGTAGTTGCTGGTTCGAACTTTAGAGGGTAAGTTATGAGATTCATACTTGCCCAAAAAAAAGTTATGAGATTCATGGTTTTTTTTGAAGTTGTTGATGGTTTCCACAGGGAGTTACGAATTTTGAATTGTTGACGCTGTTCGGCTAAATAAATCAATTGACTTATTTTTTTGTCTTTATTCAAATTTTTTTCGTATTTGTTAGCTTTTCGTCAATTTTTGGAGATTATTGCATCGTCACGACAAAAGGAATCTAAAAAGTAAAAAATTACAATCGAAACATATTTTTTTGAATAAAGATAAAAATAAGCCAATAAATCAATATTTTCATTTTTATTTAAAAAAAATTGGATTTCGATCATAATTTTTTATTTTTTAGATTTCTCTCGTCATGACGATGCAATAATCCCCAAAAAATTGATGAAAAACTAATAATTACGAATTTTTTTGAATAAGAATAAAAAAATAAGCCAATTAACTTATTTAGCCGAACATGTTAATAAACTAATCCCACAGCTTTTATCTAGTTGCATATGTCTCCCTGCTACATTACCTTCTGACGGATTAGGCACACTACCAATTTACCATTCGACAAAATTCAAACACTCAATTCTCTTCTCTCCTCCAAAAGTAATTACAATCACTCCACATCATGTGGGAAATGTGTTTTGATGACACCTTTTTACCTAATTTTTGAGTAGCAACAAGACTGTTGAATCTATATGCTTTTAGGTCAATCTAAGGGTAGACATGCATTTTCGATTACGAGAAGATTAACATTGGATATATAGTTTTAAATTCAAACTATATTACTGCGAATGAGAACTCACCTCCAAAAATCACTACATGGACATTGGTTGAAGAAATGTCTTCTAATGTTTTACCTCAGATATATAGCGAAATATGAAAATCTATGCCATATAGAATCTCTCCTTGGACAATGGTTTGGCCCCTATGGATACTCATGTTTTAAGGGTGAGGAGGACCAAAACCATCACGCGCGGGTCCAAATAGTCGGGCAGCTTGTGCTTGGTCAAGTTCGGTCACTAGATATGGCTAGGTAATGGGTATATAAATTTTTTTTAAAGAAAATATGGAATACAACATTCAAATTTCGCTAAGAGTAAAAATATTCAAATTTGCAGCCGGTGAGGTTACCTTGGCATGTTCACCTTTCAATGGTCAGGTCTTTTACTGTTTAGACGTTCTGAATACCTTCTTCTTCCTATATATGAATTCTCTATCTATCTTTTTTGGCGTTGAATTTTTCAATTAATTTTTCTAGCATTTCGTGATCAAGTCTGATTTTCTAGTCACTTGAATATAGTTTTGGTTGAACAAGTCACAATAATTACAGTGCTATATTTTCATTGTGAAGGCAACCATTATAAGGACACAAACGTTTAAGGTCTAGTAGCACCATATACAAATTTGTCTTAAGAACATAATGTGATTTATTAGCTTCGGTCTCTTTGTTTTTCTTGTAACTTCGATCAAATTCTCGCCATTGATTGAAATATTTCTATTTTCCTTTACATGTATTTGAGATTACATATCTCGCATTGTGAAGTTGACCAAGTACTTGTACAGTTGTACCAACATTCTTGATCCTTCAACACATTGGCCTTAGCTCAACGAGAGGGTTTAGGATTGATGAAATAAAGCAAGCTGGTAAGAGTAAATTATGTGCTTAAAACTATACCGACTGAGACAGGGAAAAAAACTGAATGAACCGTGACTAAATAACTCGTAACGCTTACATTGTTTTGTGACCTCTTATCTCATAAGTTAAGGCCATGCTTTGTTCACCATATTTGTCCTTTCCTAAATCTCGATCACCCTGGCCACATGGCACCAAGTGGCAACCTTTTTATCTGCTGACAATGTCTTCTTGTCTCATCTCCAACTACTTGTTTATTTGTTGGATAAACTGTGATGGAGGATGCATTTGAGAGGGAGAAAGAGAAAGGCTTTCTTATTGATTAAGTCATGTTCAATTTGTGCTCTAGATCGGTGTTTGAAAGATACGAGAAGGCTTGACACTAATTTACCTTGTTGGGAAAGTTTTATTAGCATGAACTCTAAAAAAGTGAACCACTTGAACCAATTTTTTTTTTTTTTTTTATTGGCGAAAGTAACAATTTATTAGGAATTTTGATAAGAGTACATCAAAAAAGGGAAAGGAAATTCAACCAAAGTTGGATTAAAGGGCAAAACCGTACAGGGGCATGACGTCCAAGCACCTAAAGGCCTTAAAAGCCTAGATTAAACAATACAACTCAAACATACGTATTTTTGTTCTTTAAGTGCAGACCCCACTTCTTTGATAGCACTTTGAACATCCTCCTTTTTCTCAGGCCAAAAAGCCAAATCTGAAATTAAAGCAAAAAAACAAAGAAACCTAAAAACTTAGCCCACAAAAGTGGGCTAGGCCCAAATTATTCTAAGGCTAACGAAATTAATATGTACACCCTCGAGTTAATAAAATCATTACATACTCGTTCAATAAAACTTAATAATTGAAAAGACATCGGCCAAATCCCAACTCCTGCTTGTTTAATTATTCAAACTTATAAATTGCTATGCTTGTTTCACATTGGAATGTATTATGCCATGATTGAGTAGATTTTGACAAAGTATTGTGTTTGTTAGATACTTATATCGTACTTGGGTTCAAGGGATAATTTCGAGTAGTGATTGAATATATAGACGTTAATAAGTAAAGGATAAATGGTAAAGTTGGGTATAGTGTTCAAGAGATAGTAAAGGACCTTGGTCCTCGGATACGGTACAATACCCTGAGTGTGTGGGAATGAGGGATGGTAAAGGACCCTAAGTATAGTGTTTGGAGAATGGTAAAGGATCTCAAGTACGGTATAGTACCCTATATGAGTTTGGAGGATGGTAAAGAACTCCAATGTTGGTTATTGCACGAACTCGATCAATTTTGTTTTCAGTTTGTGACGATTTTTTCCCAATGCTATTTGTGGGTTAGGTGTTTGTGGTCCAAAGTTAAGACTTTGGTCGGGACTTTGGTCGGGTTTACTTGACTTTCATTGACTTAGAATCCTGGAGAAATGCAGTAGGGCTTGACAACAATACTACTCACACAATAATCCAAACACAACTTACATAACCTTAATTTCACATTTATGTGGGGCTCACACATAGTGATGTGTGTGGAGCCCACATGTATGTGAGAGATTGAATTTGATGTTATGTTTGAATTGTTGTGTGAGTATCATTTTTGCTTGAACAATGCTCTCTCACTTCTCTCTCCAATTTGTTACATATGTGTCGTTCCTAGTTCCTACACACTCTTTTCCTTGTTACTCCAGTACAAACCCATATGTCCTAAATTCGCGGTCACCTCTATTGATTGATTTAGAGTAGGGATGGCAAATGGATAGGTTTGGACCAAATTAGGTAAGTTGTAAATGGGTTGGGTCTTTAATGGGTCATTGACCCATTTAGATTCCATTAGTTATGAGCCTAATTACCCATACCCAACTCAACTCATTTATTTAAAATCCGACCCACCTATTAACCCAATTACAATTTTTTTTTTCTTTTGAACGGCATTAACCCAATTACATATATATTAAAATTTTAGAATGATTAAAATATCCATGTACATTGAAATTACCATATTAACCATATACATCTAAACAACTAAAATACCCATGCCATGTACAATAAAATTACCATATTATACATCTAAATGACTAAAATACCTATTTAAATTGGCATTTTGTGGTAAAAGAAAACTAGGAGGGAGAGAGAGAGAGAGAGAGAGAGAGAGAGAGAGAGAGAGAGAGAGAATGCTTTAGCAAATGTCGTTATAAAGGTTCAGATAATCAGGGTGGGTTTGAATTAAAAAGTAGGGAGTGATTTTTTTCATCTTTATTAAAAAAAATTGCATTTGGTAGTTTTGCGTTAAACTTTTGTGAGTTATGGCTTCGTCTCGACGAGAGGAACTGAAAAAGTCAAAAAAATTTGATCAAAACTCATAATTTTTTAAAAAAGTACAAAAATAAATCAAAAGAACAATTTTTTGACTTATTTTTTGTCTTCTTAAAAAAAATACGGGTTCCGATATAAAATTTATACTTTTTCTGTTCCTTTCATCGAGATGAACCAATAAGTCACAAAAATTTGACACAAAACTAATAAATGCAAAAAAAAAATTGAATAAAGACGAAAAAAAGTCACTCCCTATTTTTTAATCCAAACGCACCCTAAGTACAAACACATATGCGTGCATTTATATATGTGCAACTGTGTGTCACTTACCCAAAATATTTTACTTACAAGAAAAAAACTGTGTATATATAAATTTTTCACTTTTTTGATTTTGTATATATAAAACTGCTAAAAAGTCCTATCATTTCCTCGTTCCACTAACTTTTTTCACTTTTTTGGTTTTGTTCTTTTTTTTTTTTCTGTATTTGTTCGTTTTGCGCCAATTTTTTTTTACTTCGAATCAAAAAGTCAAAAAAATTTGGCGCAAAACGAACAAACGCAAAAAAAATTCAAATAAGGACTAAATGCGACTTTTTCTAAAAGTCTTAGTGGAACACCATCGCGTGAGTCAGAGAATCTCATCCTTGGATCAATTAAATCCCAGTGGAATAGGCATGTCATCTCGTCAATTGGATTTTTCCAAATTTTGCATTTATGCTATCAGAATTATCTACATTCTCGAAATTGTTGAGGTAATTCGCGAGGGTGACGAGCTTGAATTCTATGTTGGAGTCGCCTCCACCGAATTCCCCATAGATGGCTATGACGAGTGGATTTGATTGTGACGACGTTAGTGGAGGAAGAATAAGATCGAGAGAGGCAAATTTAAATTTGTATTGTGTTTTTTCTATTTTTCTTTGATGGGTCATATTCATAACTTATTGGGTTATTTAAGTTGACCCATTAAGATCCACTTAAGACCCAATTACTAAATGGGTTAGATGCATGAGTTAAACCCATTATGATCCAACTAATAAATGAGTTGGGCTGGGTCTATTTTATAGTGGATGGGTTTGGGTTGATTAATGGATTTGAGTTTAATTTGTCACCCCTAATTTAGAGGGACTTGTAAATAAGAGGGTTTTTCTATTACTCTGTTGACTATAAGTTTCAGCATAAATTTTGTGTTGGGACATTTTCAATATAAACAAATGTTAAATATTAATTCCTCAATTATCAACCTCTCATAATTTCACCATTGCAATTTGCAAAGAATCAAGTTAATATTAAAATGTCGGCTGCAGAATAAAGGAAATTTATGATTTATCATTATGTCTCTTCATAACTGTTACCGCTATACATATATATGTGTATTTCTATAAGGATTTCTTTTTTTTTGATAATCGTATTTCTGTAAGGATGAATCGTGTGAAATAAAGAGAATAAGGAGACATACACATATTTTAGAGCTATCCATGTTAATTAGAGAGAGACATGGCATTTCTATGGTACGTAGTTTTTCTTATACTATTATAGTTTTGGGCAACTCGGTTCGCTTGTGGATGTTTAAAACATCGGATGATGAATGTTTGGGTTGAATCTTGGGCTAGTACACTCGGGTTGATGTTTGGACCTTCACGAGTGGATGAATATTAGCCTTAAGAAAGTGCTCTTAGCACGCCTCCTATTCTCACAGACCAACTCATTCCTACTTTCACTACATGCATATTCTCTCAACTCTACTAATTGTATTTTCATGTTTGTGTGTTCTAATGTTCCTTGTGATTAAATGATACATTTTGAATAATAGTTCTAATATTTTGTAAACGAACTAAATTTCATACTCTAAAACGATCGCAATCTTTACGTAATGAAGGAGGGATCATATTCTATACATGAGCTGAGTCTGACATTAGTTGATTAGATACAGTTGATCGGTGGTGTGGATGTGAAGTTAATTTTGCAGAGGATGGACGATCTATCATGGTTGTGGGTCTGAGTTCGGCAGAGAGGGATAGAGTGGCAAAGGAAGGACGAGAGCAAACACAATTATAATGTTGAATTTGGGCAGTTTTTGTTATTCTTTCTATCACGTCGCTTATGGTTTGAAACAAGGAAGAGAAACCGGCCAGGGGGGGGGGGGGGGGGGGGGGTGTGTGGGTGGGTGAGTGTGTATGTGTGGGTGGGTGTGGGTGTTTGCTTGGAGTAGATGTCCTAGAGGATGAGAGAGAGGATGTGATGATGTCCTAGGGGATGAGAGAGAGGTAATGTGATGCTCTTTTATTTATTTCTTTTTTACAAAAGTGAGAAGTTGTATTGATGTAAGTCTAACAACACTTACAATACGGAATTCATTACAAATATCTTAGATAAAATCAAACTTATTATCTAAAGATACAAAACGAGAAAAGTATAAGGCGGTTAATATCTTTCACCGCAATGACGCACATTTTGCTGAAATTTCATATTTCCTTGCAATCTCAAAAAGAGATAAAGTGCTAGCCAAGGAAAAACAACAACAAATACCCAAACAATTAGACAAACTCCAACCAAGTATGAACGTGTCAATGAACTCTCAAAGCTATATATCTGACAAACCACCATGAGTTACTACATGACAGATATAATACGAGTGTAGTAGAGCACTGTTGACACGGATGTCGTTATGAAGCAACATCATCTGAAAAAACCTAATCTGTAGACGAGATATTCGTCCAAAGATGAAATTAAAAATTCCCACAAAAAGGAGAGAAATTAAAACTCTCACAGAAAGGAGGGACAAAACTCTCACAGATCAGACAACAAATCGTTGATCTGAAGAGACACGAGGAAAACAAACTAAAGACTAGAAAAAAGAGAGATTGATAACTGGTATCACGGCCTTCCCCTCCTGCCGCCGTATTGGGGTTGTGAAACCCTCGGGGGGAGGGAAAGGGAGAAGAAAGGTTAATGTGGCGGCTAGGTGTGGGCTACCACATCCCCGGGTGATGGGGTGCTCTCGGACGGACCGAAAAAGACAAGCTGTTTTTGAAAAATGGAAGAGTCGCCATTCGGATTTGAGGTTTACCACCCGAGAAATCGTTTTAATTGAAAATAATTTTTGAATTTGAAAACCCGAGATTGTTTTAGATTCGAAAGCCAGGTTATAAGAGGGGAAGGGTTTTACGGCACCCCCCCTTGCCCGACATGAAATTGGTCTCTACTCAAAGTTGGTGAAATTTTGTCGAAAATATTTTGTTTCATAAAAAACAGATAGCATGTATTAGCTAGTACAAAAAGTAAAGATCACACATGTGCTTGTGTACAGAATATAATGATGGCATGGCGAGAAGTGAGTGTATACAGAAATTGAAACAAGGCTACTGGATTTGTGCACTCCTAGTCCCTCATGAGTGATCCTGAACGCTCAAGACCTTTCAGTCCCTGCAAAACAAAACTTAGCACTTTTGGCAGTAAACGGAATACACAAACACATAGAGATGGGTTAGAATAACATTTAGGCAAGTTTGCTTAGCATCAAACTCAAACAAACAAGAATAGGTCTTGAATATCCAAGTGCTGCTTCCTTGCAAACAAAAAATAAACCTAATTGGGCTCTAGAAGGATTTGTGCACACCCAATATCTACCAAACTCACATGAGATGAGATATAAAATGACAAAACAGAGTTTTAGTGAGCAACAACACTCTTGGGCACTCAAGAGTGGTCCTGAGCGCTCAAGAGTGAGCACAGTGCCCTGAGAAAAAGTTTATTTTCTTGTGCTCCTCTTGCTCTTGTTGTTAAACTAAGACTAGATGGACTCACAACCAGTATGAAGAACTGGTATGAGCCCTTGATCTCCCTCAGAAGGAGGAAAAACATAAAATAACTCGGAGAAAACTGTAACGACCCGGATTTTTGCCCTATTTTTTTCGAATAAAGAAATTAATTTTAATAAAATAGTCTATAGTAATTGATTAATTATTTAAAAGTGTGATTAGATTAAACCAAAACCTAGATTAATTTTTCGTGACTAAAATTAGTTTAGCAAAATTTTAATTCAACTTGTAACTATAAATGTTTACATATTTATCTATATTACACAAAAAAATATTATTCGTAATAATAAAATTCTTTTCCTTAATAGATATTTACACATATAATTATCCTATTCTAATTATCTTTTTTTTTAATCACATGCATGCATGCACATTCCTTCCATCCCTCCATCTCCTACTCAGTCTATACTTCCTCCCTAGCCATAATCTCGTCCGTCTAATAGCCTACGAGTTTGAGTTCAGATTAAACTCAATTTTATCAACTTCTTTAAAATTCCCCTATATATATACCTCATAAATCCGGCCCTAGAGCATACCACAATATTTCCCACGCCTCACTAGTCCAGAAGAGAGAGAAAATTCAGAGAGAACGAAGCTCCAATCCATGGAGTTCTAGAGAGAGAAAGAAAGAGAGAGAAAAGTGGGTTTGGCACCAAGACCCAACTGAAATTCAATTCGATCATTCCGGACTCTTCCTACAACTCCTAGCATCACCAAGCGTCGTCCAATTTGATCCCAAGGTTCCCCGATCGAAAAACCCGAAGTTGTCTTCTCCAATTTCAAGTTTCGAATTAAAATCAATTCGATCCGATTCAAGGTATTATAATCCATTCCAATCACTCCTCTAAGTATATTTATTCTTTTTATGCTTAACCCTATGCCCCGAACGAACCCATGCATCGAAACCATCGCGAAAAACGAAGAAAAGCGAAACTGCCTTCAACCTTGCGGCCGCAAGGTTCGGGCCGCAAGAACCAGGTTCAACATTGCGGCATAAGGTCTAGCCGCCAGGTCAACTCGGTCCAACCTTGCGGTTTGGACTATTTTGTTTCGAATCGATTTTGCGACCTTCTAAACGTGATTTTTGACCCCCCGAACTATTTTTCCTAGACTTTTTACACATCAAAGATCATAACTTGTTAAGGGCATATTTTTTTTATTTAATTATCTATTTATTTAATTATTTATTAGTTATCGTTCAAAGTTTACAAACGAAAATTTATTTCGACCTTTCAACCAACATTTTAACACTCAAACTAATTTTTTTTAGACTCCTTGCATCTCAAATATGGTAACTTGTTAAATTAAATATTTATTTTATTTAATTCACTATTTATTATTATTTTTAAAGTAATTCCAATAAAATTACTTTACGATCTTATAAACTTTATTATTGATGCCCGATTAATTTTATTTAGACTCCTTAGGTTCCAAAGATGAAATTATATCAGTCTCAACATATTTTTTTATAATAAATTATTTATTGTTTATTTACTTCACTTTCGGCCACTTTAATTAACGTTTTCTTGTAAATTAATTCTTCGACCCTTCGAAGCCAACTTTTGACATTCAACTGATTGTGTAGGACCTCTAGAACTCTTATTAGGGTCATGTTAATTTTTTTAATATTTTAATATAATTAATGTATTTAATTAGTGTTTAATAAATCTAATTACTTTGTAATAATTAATAAGAGTCTAGAAAATATTTATTTAAATATTTATAAAAATCCTACTTCATTATTGACATGGTGGCTATACAAGAATAAGGGCAATGACCCATTCATAAAAAGTTGTGTGATTGCATTGCTTGTTATTTGTTTAAATTATTATTTGATTTAATTGTATATTGCACCGATACTTGATTTGAATGCTAGATTGGACCCTAGAGACATGGGGTGGTATGCGAATAGATTTCATCTTGACGATGCTAAGTTGATGGAAATATGGTAAAGTGTTGAAGTCGTGAGATTGTGAATTTTGAATTGAATATGGATAAGGGTGACCTGCGGAGCCCAGTGATGATATAAGGGTGACCTGCGGGGCCCAGTGATGATATTTTGGTGACCCTAACGTATGGTACGCCATGAGAAGTTCCAAAGGGTAATCGTGCCTTGCAAGGCCAGCAAGAGGGATTGTCTCATGACACGGTTATAGTTAGTGGCTTATGAATGGTGGCGACCCTAATGTATGGTACGCCATGGAAAGTTCCAAAGGGTAATCGTGCCCCCTGTTATGGTCATAAATGAATTCATACGAGGTACATAACTTAGGTGAATTCATTTAGAACCCCGTGTGCAGGACAAGTAAGGGGGGGATTTTCCATGACACGATCATAGTTAGCGGTATGGGAGGAAAGGATCTCGTGGAGGAGATCTTAGATTTCACATTAAATTAATGGATAGTAATAAATTGGTTCATGTGTGAAATCTCTGCTTGACTCTTCGATTCAATATTGTTTTTTATCTGCTAACTGTAAAGTAAGAGGGGTAGTTGGGTTGGATTATTCTACTGGGTGATTTATCACTCACGGATACGTTTGTATCCTGGCAAATCGTTTGCTTCGGCGATCAATTTGCCAGAGGGCGCAGGATTCAATGAAGGAGATTCAATGATGGTGCAGTTCGACGCGGAAAGAATATCAGGAATGGAGATCAAGTATACTCGGGATTCGCATCAACCCTAGAGTCAGCTCTGAAGTTAATATATTTTGAATCAGTAAATTTTCTTGGGATTGTAATAGCTAGACCTTTATTTTAGAAAATCATATTTATTTAGCAAAATTTTCTTAAGATATTATTTTATATTGCTTCCGAAAAGTCGGGGCGTTACAAAAACCAAGTTTTATACATTTTCTTTGCTTGAACTTGACTTCTTGGACTAACTTGGATGCTTGAGAATGGGTAGAAAACAGTAGGAAAATGGAGTTCTAGACAGACTAGAGATTTCAAAAAACCTTTGAAATTTTCTGAGTACTTGAAAATTGTTTGAAGCTTTTCTTTAAAACATTCAAGTTTTGGAAAATATTTGAGGGAGGATTAGAGACTAAAACTTTCAGAAAACAGGGGAGAGAGTGACTGAATTTTCGTGGCCCTTTGTGTGTTGAATGAGGGGTATATATAAGCAAGCCAAAATTATGATTTTAATTTGAAAATAAAATAAAAAATAAAAAGAAAATTTTTTTTTTTTTTTTTGGGAAATATGGTATGATGAGATTCTTGCTAGCTGCTGGGATGTGCACGTTTGAACTGTAGGTTTGAATGATCAGAAAATTCTGAAAAAACAATGGTCAATAGTCAAGCTTATCATCCATATATTGGCTGTAACAGAGCTCTTGAGTGCTCAAGAGTGGTCTTGGGTGTTTGAGAGTCTCAAGAGTGCTCACAGCAGACAAAACTTGCAGTGTGCCCGGGTACTCCCGAACTCGGATTGGAGTGTTTTTCAAAGCGTTGGAAAGTTGGTTGAATCCTCTTTCTAACCCAATTAGTTTCATTCAAAAATATTTAATACATTAAAATGTGTGCTCATTTTGCCCTCAGTGTGTCGGAAAAAAAGGTGGTTTTGGTTTGTAAAAATCTAAGAAGCATCGTTCTAGCTTTAGCCTAGTCCTATTTTGATTCTGTTCATCATTGGGGAGCCTCAAGGCTACAAATTAAAGATAATTAATAAGTCCAAATTGGGGTGTCTACACTAGGGGAGAGAGAGAGAGAGAGAGAGAGAGAGAGAGAGAGAGAGAGCCTACAACAAGGGATAATTTGATGGTTTAATAAACAAACAGTACACACCAATGTGACTGAATTTGTTGAGATATTTTCACATTCCATCCATACCTATTCAAACAAAAAACAATATGAGACACAGAACAAAAAAGAGAAATGGCTAGTCTACATCGATCTACAGGATATTTATTATACCATAGAACATTGCAGGTTACATAGAGAACGGAAAAAGCAGAAAGATCCGTCACTATTACTTTCTACCCAACACCATTGCCTTATCCTCGTTTAAGAAATATATAGTGACATTAAAACATGAAATCACAAAGTTTGTGCCAAATGCCTTCTAGCACCCGAAAATAAGCATTTCTCCAAGACCTCTTGCACAGTAAAGGACCCACGACAATCCAAAACCCAACTGCAAATCCAAGTGCCATGCTTCCAAACAACGACGCTTCCGAAAATTCCTCTCCATTTTCTTCACTTCCGGGTGGTTCAACTTTAGGAGGGATTGTCTGGTTTGGGTTGCAACTTGTGAGTGGAGCCCCACAAAGCTTGTTGCCAGAAAAACTAGATTCATTCATGCTTTGAAGTTGAGTACTTGTTGGGATTCTTCCAGTCAAATTGTTATAGGACAAGTTCAAGTGACTCAGGAATGTCAAACTCGACATGCTCGAAGGAATTTCCCCAGAAAGTTGATTTAGTGAGAAATGAAGGGATTCTAGTTGTCTCATATCACCAACACTCCTTGGGATTCTGCCTTTTAAATGATTTCTAGACAAATTCAATGACCACAACCCCACAAGTTTAGTGAGTTCCTCAGGAATCTCCCCAGATAAATTGTTTCCAGAAAGATCCATGCTTGTCACCAAACCAAGAGTGGTGCTATATTCAACATCTCTTCCTTTGGTCACCAAAACTAGTTTATCCCCAATTCTGAAACCAATATTGTAAAATATCGGAGCACGTGAGTTATTTATTTTTGCCATGGCGCTAAAGTTGGTGAAACATCTAGGCACAGGACCCGATAGATTGTTATGTGCAACATCAAAGATTTGAAGAGAGCTTAAACGACACAATTCATGTGGAAGGTTGCCTGAAAAGTTATTTGAATGCAGATTTAGAACTATCAATATTGACAATGACTTGCCAATCCACGGTGGAATGCTTCCAGTAAATCTGTTTTCACTAATATCGACGACCCACAAAAATGAGCAATTTTGTAGAGTCCGCGGAAGTTCTTCTGAGAGGTTGTTTTGAAGCAAGTGCAATGACCGAAGTTTACTCAACTGTCCGATGGAGCTTGGAATGTTACCAGCCAAATTGTTGTTTTCTAATTTGATGATTTGCAGGTATGGCCAATGCTTCCAACAGTCGGGAATTTTTCCCGACAAAAGATTATTTCCCAAATTGAGAAAGAACAGTTTGTTGTTTGGATCCGCTCCTTTACCACATAACAGATGGTTAATAGATCTTGAAAAAGTGTTATTTGAAAGATCTAGCCAAGTCAAATTAGAGGGGACAAGTGGTAGCGGACCATTAAAGTGGTTGACACTAAGGTCAATCACTAATAAATGGCAAACATTAGGCAAGCTTAAATCTCTCCACGAATTTGGTTACAAGAGAGGTTTGGGTACTCTAACTTGGGAAAAGTGGGCCAAAACCATGTGGGAATGGAGTCTGAAATTCCTGTGTTGACTATGCTCAAATAACTCAACGTCCTCTGAGATGGAAGCCATAAGGGAAACTGTGGCCCTAACTGCTAGGAAACCAGATACGAACAAATATTCAAATTGGAAAGGGGGAACCCAATTCTCATTTGGTTTTAAATTTAAGTTGTTCCAACCAGCATATAGGTAGCGTAATCTCGTGAGATTGGCAAAGTGAATATCAGAGACGACACCCTCCAACAAATTATAGCATAGGAACAAGCCTTCTAACTTTGCTAGTTTCCCAAGACTTTTAGGAAGAGTTCCATTCAACTTATTACCGGAAAGATCTAACGTTGTCAAAGATGATAATCTTCCTATCGACACTGGAATGGGACCTGATAAAGAGTTGCTTCTAATATCAAGGTTAATGAGGGAAGTCAAGTTTTCAATGGCAGTTGACACCGCACCATGCAAAAGATTCTCATGAAGACTGAGTGACTGAAGATGGCTTAAACTATACAACCAATTTGGTATGGTAGAATTAGAAAGATTCCGAGACCAATCGAAAACTCTGAGAGAAGTCATGTTTTGAAGACCACTAGGAACTGGACCATAAAAGCCATATTCACTCAAATCTAGGGAGACTAGATGATTAAGACTGAGAATTCAACCTGGTACAGATGATCCAAGATTGTTAGAGGAGAGGTCGAGGATGTCAAGCAATGTAAAGTTAATTTTGTTAGTTGAAGGCGGAGAGACGACATACTCAAGTTCACAACTAGACAAGTGTAATTCTACCAATCAAGGGAGGTTGCTCGTCACTTGTAGCCAGTCAAATGCTTTGATGAGGTTTACACCACTCATATCGAGGTGTTGTAGCAAAACAAGACGCGAAAGCCAATGCGAATTTCCACAAAGTAGTCCGTCGTTATGCCCAAGATCAAGGTAACGCATTGTGGTGACGTTTCCAAGTTGAGGAGGAATGGTTCCGCCAAATCCCGCCCCGAGACAGGTTGAGGTATCTCAAAGTTGCAATAGAGCCAATGAAGCTAGGGATGTGAGTCCCTTCAAAATCATTGTTACTCAAGTCAAGATTTTGAAGGTGCTTCAAATCGAGCGAAGCAGGATTTACCTTTCCCTGTAACTTATGCCTCAAATAAACTTCATATTCAGTAAATGTTACAGGGAAAGAATCCTCATCAGGACTCTGAAGTTGGATCTCGCAGACGTGACCGGTAAACTTGTCACAGACAACTCCGGCCCATTGGCAACAATCCTTCCCGATATCCCATGAGGACAACCAGTTCGAAGGGTCTTCCAAATCTTGCTTGAATTTAACAAGGGCTTCCCTCTCATTTTCGAAGCAAGTGATATTATTTTGAGTGTGATTGGAGCTGCTGCTGACGCTGTTACAGAAGCAAACATGGAATGTTGCAATGCTAATGAGAAAGCATACGAAGAAAGGAAATGTTGCACTTGTATTCTCGGGCGAACCCATGATTGATAACATGCTAAACACAGTACTACTCAATTTTGTTTTCAGTTTGTGATGATGATTTGTATTAAGTGCTGTTAGTGGGTTTGGTATTTATAGTGCATCCGTGGTCCATTGCCGGGTCATGACTTTCATTGACTTGGCATAAAGGATTGATCAGGGGTTAGGGGTGTTTGGTGCAGATATTAATTGGTGGATTATGAGAAGATTTTCAATGCCGAGCGAGTATCACATGGTGCTTGTTTGGCGCATCCAGGCCGTTTATTTTGGTTTTGGGCAGCTCGGATTTGGATAGAGAAAAAGGAGAGAGAGTATTGTTGGGGTGAGAGAAGAGAGAGTGTTTCAATTTGGCTGTCTAATGCACTTTTGGACGGCCCGAATGTGTTGTTCGGACACCACGTCAGCCGGGTGACGTGGTACCCACCCGGCACCCAAAAATTTCTCGTGGATTCTAGGTTGTTATTCTAGACTCATAGATTTTGGCAAATTCAAAATTAGAATGAGAGAAACTTATTTACGGTGGCGCCATGAATATTTTAATTACAGCTCTGCACAATTTCAGCCGTTCGTTTCGATAATCAATGGTTCAAATTAAAAAAAATAAAATTATTCGCACGAATAGTTAAACTTAGCATAAAAACATTATCATATCAAATTCACGGCATACAAAATACACTCCTAATTATCATGTGTTACGCGTATCAAAAAAACACTTCCAATACCTTTTCTCCTTGTGTTATCGCCGTTATACAAAAAATTTCCTCATCACACGGCTTGGGTAGTTGAATATTGATTGTGAAACTCGTATACTTTAATTTTTCTTATCACATAGCTTTCGAAGTAAATTTTGTGAACCATGCATTGTTATGATCAGTCACTTTTTGTGGAATTCTAACGGATGCCGTGTTTAAAGGCACGGCTGAATATATCATAATTTCAACTTAAATAAATTATCCGTATTATCTGACTGTTATGAGTTACTATTTTGAGATATTTTTCTATTTGATCATATAAGGCAACATTATTTACATAGAAATACACACAACTTCTTATAAGGGAGTCCTTACCCTATTAAAGTGAGGATGCCCCCCGACCACTTTGCGATGATCTGAGCCGTTCAATATGCTCAAAACGTGATTTTATGAGTACCCGCGAGAAATCAACCAAAAAAAAAGACCAAGAAGGGTTTCATCCGAGCAGTTTTTGTTTGTTTTTTATCGAACGGTTCAAATAAAAACTGCTCGGATGAAGCCTTCTCGATCTTTTTTTTTGTGCTAATTTCTCGCTAGTATTCTTAAAATCACATTCTGAACATATTGAGCGGCTCGGATCATCAAATTTTGGTTTGGAAAATGGAGAAAAGGGAACGTCCGCAACTTAACTAAAATAAGAGCCCCCTCATAAGAAGCTAACTGTAGAAATACGCATTGCCTAAAAATTGAAGATATATTGAGAGAGATTTATTAGGAGAATTTTTAGGTGAAAGTACATAAGCACCCCCTCAACTATCACTGTTTCTCGTAAATTCCCTTTCACATTTAAAAGCGCCCATGGAGACGCCCTCAACTATTGGAAACAAAAAAAATGCTAACTCCGTTAACGGAATGGATGAAATGACCAAAATACCCGTTTCTATTATACCCTTAAAGGAGTTTTTCTTTAAAAAAAAAAATCCTGAAATCATTCACCTCACTGCTCGAGGGTGAGAGAGAGAGAGAGAGAGAGAGAGAGAGAGAGAGAGAGAGAGCTCGAAGCCAGGCATTACGGAGCCCACCGACGACTCCACGGATGGCTCCAAGGGCTCTTCGTCGAGACTATCGAGCTTGATCACCTGAGACAGCGGTGGGCGGCGAGGGCGGAAGAAACGGCGAGGTCCGGCGGTACGAGATGGCCGAGGCGCAGTACCTGAAGGCCAAGATATCTATGTGGTGAGACATCGAGAACTGCCAGGTCCCCAAGGGCTGCGAGCCCCACTCGATTGCACAGAACATCACCAACGCCCTCGCTAACATGAACTTCCTCGGCCCCGTCTGTCTCCGCCTATGGCGACACTGGTGGTATCCCGGCCTCCGTTCAGCAAGCCCTCAACAGCACTGACATCGCTCTAAACCACGGCCCTGCAGGTATAGACGTACTCATTTATATGTATGTGTGTAAATATAAAAGTAGTCCAGTTATTTACCAAAGAGAAAGAATTAGTCGAGTTTTTAAACTAGAAGTTTGGTCTTTGATCTCAAATTGCGATGTGATCTCGAGGTTTCGCTTTGATATAGGGCTTTAATATACATGTTGGATGTTTTGTATGTAGATGCCGATGATTTGTCTGTGTAAATGTAAAAGCATATCTGGCTGTATGTTTTATGTGAATGCTGCAGATGTTATGTAATTTTGGATGAATTATTTATTAGTCAAGTAGTAATTAAAAGTTGGGTCTTTTGATTCTCGAATTGCGACTGTCGAGGATTTCTGAAATTGGGGTTAGGGTTTGATTGTGGGGATTTCTGAAATTGGTGATTTTTGCGATAATTGTGACTGTTGGAGACCGAGTGTGGGAGGGGGGTTTGGTGGTGGTGATTGGTGCCTGGCGGTGGTTTGGGATTGTGGTGGCGAAAATGGTGGAGGTGGTGAAGTCAGTGGTGGTGGATTGTAGATTGTAATGGCAACAATTGTGGACTATGGATTGTCAAAGGGCATATTTGTCCAAAAAATGCCCAATTTGCTAACACGTGACGTCTCTGCAAACAGTTTTGAGACGGAAGGGTGTTACTTGGGTAACGGGAATAGGTGAGGGGGTCTCCATGGACATTTTTAAATGTGAGGGGGTGTTTACGAGAAACAGTGATAATTGAGAAGGTGTTTATGTACTTTCACCTATTATCTATATCTTTTAAAAAAGCAGTAGTTCTAATGACACAAATTTTTTACGCACAAATTTTGCACAGATTGGGATGTGGAGTCCACTATAGGTTTCATACAAACGATCCAAGCCGTTCATTAAATTTAAAATATGGTTTGAAGGTCCCTCGTGAGAATTTAACTCAATCCATACCTATAAGTGCTCGAACCAATCATCCAACTTTTCGTTCAGTTTTTAGGGTCTTAAAACTTGAATGAAAAGTTAGATAATTGGATCGAGTATTTATAGGTAGCCGATTGAGCTAATTTCTCATGAAGGCCTTTGAAAACATGTTTTAAATTTAATGAACGGCTCGAATCATTTATGTGGAATTCGCAGTGGACCCCACATCCCAATTTGTGCTTGAAAAATCTGTGTGGACAGATTTACTGTTAAAAAAGAAATGATCTAATAACTATAAATTTTAACAGGAAGTGATTCTTATTCATAGAGGTTGCTCCTTTTTTCTTGGGTAATTACTAATTAGGTTGTTCTCGTTTATATACCTAAGGCAAACGTACATAAACACCCCCTCAACTATCATTTTTTTCCACAAAGACCCTCTAACCTTTAAAAACGCCCAAGGAGACCCCCTCAACTACTCCCGTTACCCATGTGACACCCTTCTGTCTCAGAATCGTCAGCTGGATGGTCACATGTCAATCACATGGGCTTTTTTTGGACAGAAATGCCCTTCTCAGTACTATATCCATCTTGTTCCCCAGAGAGAACACAGTGATTCTCTCTCTCTCTAACATTCCAGCCAAGACATGGACGGAAAATCCACAACAAAGGGTAATAAACTCTTTTCCTTCCCAACCTCCTTTCTTTACGTTGTAGCGCACAACATCGAGAACGACAACAAACAGAGTCACCAGCCCCTCTGGTTCTCTCTCGCTGCACCACCATCAAACTCACTCCATCTCCAGCTACTCCACTAAACACTCTAGAAAACTAACCAGATTCAATTTCCAAACCATTCGGAGTGGCTTCACCAATTGATTCTTCAAAACCCAATGAGTACACATTTAAACAATATCACAATCAGAGTGAGAGCCCAAAATCACAATTAAATGGAAAACAATATCACGATCAAATCGTGACAAATCGACTATGGTTACCAAAATCGAAACCCATTTTTCTCATCTCTGTTACCTGAATCGAAACAAATTTGCATCTTTAAGGGACGATCAGAGTGGTGGCATCCCGATCGTCGGACGCCGAACACCAACTGTTTCTCCTCTCTTTTACCCAAAAACCCCCCTTCCCACGCACCACCAACAGAGCCAGAGGACGACGGACATCATATTGGCAGAGGACAGTAACTGAGTTTGTGCGTGTGTGTGAAACTCACACACAGAGAGATGGGTGAGACGGTGGGTTTACACTTGACGAGGTAGAGAGGAGTGACGGGCCCTGGAGGCCATGCGAGCAGAGGAGTCGCTGGAGACGCCGGTCCAGGTCCAGGGGTTGGTGCCAGTCCAGCCGGAGGGGGTGGGGGAGGGGAGGGAGAGGAAAACGGTCATGGTGGCGGCATCAGGGAGGAGGCAGAGGAGGAGGGAAAGGAGGAGGAGGAGGATGGAGGAGAGAGAGAGAAGGAAAAGGAATTTGTATGAGAGAGAGGGGTCTAGGTTTTGTTTTGTCTGAAGAGAGAAAGGGTATATTCGTCAATTCATCCATTCCGTTAACGGAGTTTGTCTTTTTTTCGTTTCCAGTAGTTGAGGGGGTCTCTATGGGCGCTTTTAAATGTGAGGGGATGTTTATGAGAAAAAGTGATAGTTGAGGGGGTGTTTATGTACTTTATATTTGTAAGAAAAATTGCTCTATTTTATAATATAAATATTTGCTCCATATATATAACAATGGTGCTAGGGACACACCTAAACTCACACCCACCACTCACATGAGTGGTGGGTCCCACACACAATACACACTCTAGTGTGTGTATGGGGCCCACCACTCATGTGAGTATGGGTGTATGTTTAGGTGTGAGTTTGGGTGTGCCCCTAGAATTATTGTATATATAAAGGATAATGCTACTCACACAACGATCCAAATACAACAATTTACACAACCTCTCACATACATGTGGGGCCCACACATAGTAGTGTGTGTGGAGCCCACATGCATGTGAGAGGTTGTGTAAGTTGTTGTGTTTGGATTGTTATGTGAGTATCATTTTTGATATATAAATGGACCCAATTGCATCTTTTAAGGGGTTAGACTAGGGCCCGTTTGATGCGCGTTGTACCAGGTTGGAGAGAGTCATGGTAATGTACGTCTGGTCCCCCTACACATTTTGACCAATTAATTGCCTGAGATATTTCATATGGAATTTATAGTGCAACAATGCTGAGGGAAATGGTACAAACCTTGGACTTTTCTCAATTACGTGTCCATCAATCACCCTTTTACTTCTACAGTGACACAAGGCCACCACACAATTGTAACGAGTACCTGATTTCACTAGCCCACGGGGACACGTTCACCGCACACTTTGCCCGCATTCCAATTTCACGGCAATCAATAGTTGAAATTGTTTTTAAACTTTGATAAAATAACTCCTACAGGTAATAGTTTATTTTCAATTCAAATTGTCCAAAAGTATTTTAAACGGTGAGATTAATGCATTGGACTATGCGGTGACCCCTATGCGGTGGGCGTGCGTATCATTTTGGTTTCAGTAGCTAGCCAATATGATAAAATAAAGTTGACAACCTTATTCAAATGTAAAAGTGCTATCTTGTAAGTTTTATCAGTACAAATAACAATAATATTTGTAGGCCTAGTAGCTCACCATTGGAGCGTCATATGCGGCGCTTATTGCTATATTACAGTAAGGATGGCACCACAAAAAAAAAAAAAAACGATCGATGTTCTAATTTCTAACAGCCTAGATATTGAAAAGGTAAATATATTAATTAATATAAGCTTCTCTGGCTCCTCTTGGTAATAGTCAGAAAAGGATTTGAAGAATATGATTTTATGGGTCAAATAATAAACTATACGTGTGATACCATCAAATAATGCTATTTTTAATAGATTCTACTATAAACGAAAATATATGAGATGATAGCCAAATGGCACAAACTGAACACTTTTAGTTGTCACGGGAATGTTGCACGGTAAATGTTTCCTTCGAAAAATTGAAGTGAAGTAAAAGAAAGAAAAATAAACTCTATTTTTCCATGTGTGTTCTGGTAACCAAAAAATTACGAGGAAATTAAACTAGAATTTCTTATTACAGTAGTTTTTTTGTAGGATCTTTGCAAGCAAGTGTTTCGCATTTTACCTATATAACTGAACAAGGCCTAAGTGTTATCCCGCCTTTGTATCCATATTTGAGTTTGGCGAAACCCTCCCCAACCGTGACTATATTCTCCCCAGCTCGGTCCAATAAAGATTGTTCATTTTTTCTATTCACATATCTCGAAAAATTGTCTATAAATGATGTTACTCCTCACCATGTGAGAGCTAAACAAATTTTTTCTCAGATTCCTACAGAAATACGAACTCAATAAGCCAACTCGATACCTATGTGCATATGTAATTGGACTTCATGACTAAAGAAAAAAGGACAATTGATTGTCCAATTTGATACAGTTTTAGCGGTGTTTGTAAACTATATACACATCCAACTCATTTCAACAAAAATATTTGATATCTAAACTAAACAAGGGATTTTATTCACAAATACTTAGTAGCTATTTTCTTCTCAATTTGCCAACAATACCCACAAAAAGAAAAAATAGTTTTTAACTTTTATAAGAAAAGGTTTTGAAAAAAAAAACAGTTTTAAAAACAAAACGGTTTTTCAAAAAAAGAACATTTTTTTGTTTATTTGAAAAACAGTTAAAAAACAATTTTTGGGTTTTTTTTTAAAGTTATTTTAAACAAAACAATTTTTTAGTAAAATACTTCCTCCGTCCTAATTTAAGTATTCAAATTTCTATTGTGAGATGTTCCAAAATAAGTGTCCACTTTCTAAAAATAATCATCAAAATAAGCCAAACTTTCAATTTTACCCCTAAAAAGTAACATTTCCGTTCTAATTGATTTGACAACTTTTTATATTTGTTTCATATTTAGATTGAAAATACCTTTCAATTTATAATATTTTTCATGATTTTGAAAACTTTGTATGATAAAACTAATTAAGATATATCAAATAAGATCCATATTACATATTTTTTGAGATCCATATTAAAATATATAAGCGATTTCAGTACATATAATCAACTTCAAAATTTTTAAGGTTAATTTTGAAAGTTTAGAGAAATTTTTTTGAATTCTTAATGCTTTGTTCTCTTTGCAACTTAAAAAGAATTTTTCAAAATATTCCCCCTAGATTCCTTCTAGATTCTTCCTACTTTCAACATTTCTCTCTCTATCTTTCTCCACTTATTACCTATACTATTTTTCAAAAAAATTTCAAATTTCAATCCAAACAAAGCATAAATAACATGATTTCCCGTGAAGGACACTTAAATTATGACGGAGGAATTACTTTTTTTGAAAACATTGTTGAGAGAGAGAGGAGAGAGAGAAAATATTTTTGTGTAATGATGAGTGTATTTGATTAAGAATATGTAGGATCCACTAACTTTGGTTATTGACAAAATGTTGGTTTTATTATCCAAAGCTGAAAATTTAATTACTTCTAAGGGGTTGTTAAGTTTGATTATACTATTATAAGTCATATTTTACACCAACATTGTTAATTTTAAAAACTTATTACTTTCGATTATGACATTGTGAATACCCTTACAACCTATGTTAAAAAGATACTCGATTTGGGTGTGAATATGATTTATTGGACTTCACCAAAGAAAAAAAAAAGGAACAATTGATAGTCTAGTTTTATAGAGTTTAATTTAGTGGTGTTTGTAAACTATATCAAACCAAATTTATTAAATTGTTAACCACAACCTCATCTAAACGTTTAAGATGTTAGAAAGAGGGACAACTTTATTATTTATACATTCAACACGACTCACTTGTAGTCAGGCTCTCCTCCATAGACGGGCTAAACACGTGTAAATATTGTAAAATTAGGTTGACGATGAGACTCGAACATAAGATCTCTATTGCCTGCTCCGATTCTATAAAAGTAGATTAGATTTTTGGAGGGTTCCAACCTAAAATCAATTAATTGACAATATGTGGAGTAGCCTTTAGATTGTATTAATCAAACTTGGGTGGCTTAAGTAAGCGATATGGGATAAAGTTTGACACTCCCCTTCACGTGCAACCCGGATGCACATGGAGGTACAAACTGAGGAGACTAGGAAAATTGACTCGGGCAATGGAGACTCGACTACATGAGGTGAGACTACCCAAAACCTAGCTCTAATATCATTTTAGATTTTTTGAAGGGTTCCAACTTAATTAAAACCGATTGGCCATAGGTGGATAACCTCTAGAATATATAAACTAAATTTGGGTGGCTTAGATAAGTGATGTGGGATAAAGTCTAACACTCTCCCTCACGCGCAACCCAGATGCAGGTAGAGGTACGAATAGAGTGGACCAAGAGATTTGACTCGGACGACGGAGACTCGACCATATGAGGTGAGGTCGCCCAAGACCTAAATCTGATACCAAGTTACATTGTTAACTACTAACCCATCTAAAAGCTTAACCTATTAGAGAGATGTGCAACTTTATTATTTTATTTATTATTTATACGTTCAACAAAATAAGTATTTTGATATCTGTACAAACCGGGAGATTTTTTAACAAATATGTAATTATTTTCTTCACAATGTCGCAACAATACCTAGAAAATTGAAAATTAATTAGTTCCTATATCATTTGAATATTAGTTTGTTATCTTTATCTTCTATATTCTTCTCCTTTTTAAATCTCACCACCAATGCAACATCAGAAAGAGAATGGTATAATACATGACACTTAATTCATAAAAATAAATAAATGGTGTCTAGATCGAGTGTCCTGTATTCTCACTTTTTTGCGCCAGAAAACGATTTTGTCGTGAAGAATGGGCATTCCACCGGTAGAATAATTAATCTTGATTATGACACTTGTACAGCTTTGAAGAAAATTTCGTGATACATTGGTATCAGCCACTGGTACGTGCATGGTACGTATTTGCCACATAAATGAACTCGATTGTCTCAGGAAGGGGTTAAGACTTCAGGCCTTCTTTGACGCGTGATATAGGTTGTAAAGGTTTGTGCGACACCCCTTCGTCTAGTCTACATGGATGATCTTGATTAGATATATAACAATTCATGTACATTACTATTATTTGAGTCATGGGCAGGGCGACTCTATAATTCTCGGGGCCTAAGACAAAATTGTGAGGAGAAAAAAAATATTCTCAAAAGGAAGGAAAAGAGAGGCTCCTAGGACTTGAATCATGTACCTATTGGATAGCAAAATAAGTTTTTTCACTGGGCTAGCTAGGCCATTTGTTATATAAACACTATATTAAATATATATTACATACCTTGCTATTTCTACTTGGGACCCTAATTTTAAGCCGAAGTTTGGGGGCTTAAGTCGGCCGCCTCATCTGGCTTAGCTCAAAGCCGACCCTGATCATGTGGTTAGTCTCCAACAAGGTATTGAACTAGAGGTCTATATATGGTACCTCACAGAAGGTATCAAAGCAACTTGGTGGAAAAAACAACTAAAGCTGTGGTGACTCTCGTGCTCGACATTGCAAGGACGTGAGGCTATAAAGTTAAGAAGTTGGTGACACCTCGTCTCTTGTCGGAGGTCTACAGTGATGATCTTAAAAATCATGTAAGTTACTACTAGTAACTTGAGCTTAAATATTATGGACCATTTGATTATGCACCAACCAGTTACCGGGTCGGTAGAGAGAAAGGATTGAGGTGTTTTGTGTCTTGTTTGGATGGCATTTTGAAAAAAAAAAGAAGGCAAAAGTACATAAACACCCCCTCAACTATCACTTTTTCTCGTAAACACCCCCTCACATTTAAAAGCGCCCATGGAGACCCCCTCAACTATTGGAAACGAAAAAAAGACAAACTCCGTTAACGGAATGGACGAATTGACGAATATACCCATTCTATTATTATACAGGCCAACAAACAATTCTGTCTTTGTCTCCCTCTCTCTTTTCCGATTGAACAAACCCAAACCTCCCTCCCCTAATTCCTTTTCGTTTCTCGCCCCAATCTCTCTCTCTCTCTCTCTCTCTCTCTCTCTCTCTATACAACAGTGGTGGCAGTGGATGAAGACATGGTTGAGGTAATTCATCACATGGTTCCAAAACCACTGGACCAGAAATCTGAAACCCATTTTCCTTTGGCCCGTGTACGACGTGCCATCAACACCCATATAGGCACATACACCATCTGATCCCCATCCCCCATTTCTCTCCCCCAAACGATTTCCTCATCGCAGACCACAGTAAAGCACCACCACCAGCCACCACCTCCTCTCAAACCTCCCTTCCCCAGCATCACTACCAACATAAATTCGTTTATTTCACAAACTGGGTTCGATTAATCATTTTAAAAAATGATTCATTCCTAGAAAAATAAAGATTCAAAATCAAAGGAAACTGGGAAAAGATGAGTATGAGGTCTGATTTTGAAGTTAAAGAAAACCTGTGGTGAACTCTAAAAGATAATGAAAGTTGTAACAGATGGAGGATGTGAGTGTTTTGTCGGGTTTGATATGAAATTGGGGATTTCTTGAGGATAGGTGCCGACGAGAATCGAACTGGTCACCTATATAGTTGTCTTTGTCCGTCTTGGCAGGGAGACGAGTGCTACCACTATAGATCGAAGAAGACTCGACGGATGTTGTGGCCGATGGGCTGGGTGCAAGAATCGTCGGTGTTGATGAGCACCGTTGTGTCCTCTTCCGAGAGCACCGTTGTGTCCACAAAGCAACTATATATCTTCCGACAGCCGTACCTAGCAGTGATTGTTGGGGCGGGGGGTGGTGGTGGCGGCGGTGCATCGTTGTTTGTCATGGGCTGAGATGAGGAAATGGGGAAGAGAAAGGATTAGGTGAGGGAGGGTGTATAGCTATCAAAGAGAGAGAAGAAGAAGATGTATATAGCTGTCAAAGGGCATTTTTGTCCAAAAAAGGCCTAAATTACTGACGTGTGACCTCTCAGCAAACGGTTCTAAAACGGAAGGGGGTCACTTAGGTAACGGGAGTAGTTGAGGGGGTCTCCATGGGCGCTTTTAAATGTGAGGGGGTGTTTACGAGAAAAAGTGATAGTTGAGGGGGTGTTTATGTACTTTTGCCAAAAAAAATTCAACTCAAAAAACAGTCATTATCCCTACTTACAAACATTACTCTCCTTTTTCTCTCTTCTCTCCAATCATTATTTTTATTTCTCTCTTTATCTTTGTCCACTTATTACTGTTGAAAAGTAAGCTTGATTAGGATTGAGTCAGATAAGTTTCACAGGGCAAGTGAATAATTGGGAGAAGAAAAACGTGGAACACTATTCCTCCTTAGGTTTGAAGACTTTTGGAGTTTCCGTGATATGTTTTGGGATTTGCAAAATAAATGAGAGATTATCTCATCTTTGTTTTTGTTATTGTTTTGCCTATATATATGGGTTGTAATCTGTATTGAAATGTATGAGAGTTGAGTGAGAGTAAAAGACAGAGAGAAATATGAGAGCTTTGTGTAATCGTTTGTGTGCTTTATCAATAAAAGTGTGCTTACTATTGTGTATGGAAATCTCCTCCTCCCATTAGTGATACCTATCGCTTCTGCTTTCCAACAATAACCTATATCTCAAATTATTACCTTTAATTTTTCTCTCCACTCTTTACCCAAAAATCAAACTCTAAAATTTTCAAAACACCATCCAAACAAAGCATTGAACATCAGTTGTATGTATTTAATAGTGTTCAAAGGCTTTTTGGTATGAAAAATGCTCAAACCAATACTATATAATAGTGTTCAAGGATTTTTGGTCTGCTGCTCAAACCAATGATATTTGCCATAGCAGGAAACGATCATGTAACTGACAGATTCCAATTGGGTGACATTTATTTTTATATAGATAAGGGGGTGAGTTTGGGAGTTTTACAATTAGGTAGTGTGAGAAAAGTGAATAGATGAGGCCCATGATCGAGGGGGTACCCGTATGAAAATTTGACCACATCTTTTTCGGACAAAACCTCAAAAACACTTCAAGTCACCCGTGGTTCATAAGTTATGCCTGCATCTTTTTCGGTCGAAACCACTTGAAATCAAACTCCCAAAAGGAGTAACAAATGGATGGTGTCTGTACTATCGATATTTGATTCATGTGATTTGCTTTTTTACAAATAATTAAATTGCTTAATATATCGCATGCAATGAACGGTTCAAATTTAAGTGCATTGATGAAATCTCACATGGCCCTCTAGATATGCACTATCATAGTGAATTTGTTGTACTAGCCCCTAGCGGGACCCGAGTCCACCGAAAACAGCTTCATCTCATAACTAATTAAACAAAATTGAATAATATATTCCTCTAACCAAAGGTCCAAATTAAGCTTCATCAGTTAATGGTGGTGAAAACCATCTCTCCATACTCAACTATTAAAGCAATTGTGATTGAATCAGAAATCAGAAACCTTTATCAGATTAATTCCAATTTCATAAAAGCCACCATCCAGAAACATCTCAGTACAGTACTTTGCCCCTTCCAAATTTTGCTGAAACAGATAAGAAGCATGCAACCAAATAACTAGCTTAAATCCATAACTCCTATATATAGTAATCTAAAAAAACTGAAAATAATAAGAAAAGAAATGACCGGGTCTGTCTTTGATCTGGTGTGCATATCATGGTACAAGTTCTTATGAAAATCAAGTCCCCTAAAATGTCTCAGCTCTGCAATTCACTTGTTCACAAATGAGGAAATTAGGAAAACTGGAGAGTGCATTGGCAGACCCACAAATGCACGACCCACAAGTAGTACGGCCTATACCGCGTTGGCCGCCTGAACCTTGGAACCCTTCTGTACAGGAGATCGAAATTGACATCAGCTAATTAACTCTGGAAGTGCAAATTACAAAGTAATAAGGCGATGCAGAAACAATTCTTTCCCATCATAGGAGGAGGAGCGTGTGACTGAAAAACAATGCCCAAGCAAAGTAGTTGCCTAGCTAATTATGAAATGAAACATAGTAGTGAATAGGCAACCACATATAACTAATACAACTAACGATCCATGCCGTTACAAATGTGAACCCATTCTTCTTTTTCCAATTACAGCCTCCATCGGTCCAGCTAACTGTAACAACCGAGAAACATGTTCTCTTGCTTCCATTTCACAGGATAAGTATACTAAAAGTTAACACAGACGCAATTCTCAGAGTTCTTTTCCACATTCTAAGCACAAATTTTTTTACATTGTTCCACTAAACTCGCAAAAGCTATTTGTGTCTATGGCTCGCAGCATTATTCTAAATCCTGACCATATGGTATATATGCATTTTCCAACTTTCTGCAACCTCATATCGAAGTCTTGCTGTAACTACAGCATGGTTAATCCATAGAGAATAAGGACGTCAACGTCTTTACAATCAAAACATCCATTCAAACTCAATACTCCATAAGTCAGCACAAAGATAAAACTTGAAGGGGTTGTTCAAGGGCAAAAACAGTTTGGTCAGTTATGGTGAAGAACTCAGTTCAACTGTGCTTCTTCTCTCTTCATCTGGTAGATTGGAGGGCAATAACACAGTCATAACTGGCAGTTCTATCAAGCCCAGAAGAAAGCCTCGAACAAAATAATTCGGCGCAGAATTTCTCTCCAAAATAGTTCTAGCATCAGGTACGTACATTGGAGCCTTAAATTTTCCAAGTTCGGAAATGATTGGAGAAATCTCCTCTGGTTCTCATGGAACTGAATGAGAGAACATCTAGTTTGATAACATCTTATTGTACGGTGCCAAGGAATTGGAGGAAAGAAAAGAAAACTGGAGTTGCAATTGACATTCGAATCCAAGCCATATTATGTTCTCCTAATCCTGGAAGCTCGCGATAGTCAATCGAAGTTTACCGGTGTTTATAGAGGTGTGCTCGATCGTGAAAGGGATAGGGGTTGGAGGAAAGTGGCATGTGTTAGGCATCGGGAAGGTTGGGGTGCATGGTCCTCACTTGGAACTTGGAAGTATGTGGCTGAAGTGGATAATAGAAGACAAAGCTTTGGAAGTTGATTCCACTGTGCTTGATGAGGCTCATTTGGCGAGAGAGGAATCATAGACAGTTTGACATGGCTGAGACGTCTCTGCTAAAAATTATGTGTCTTTTCCTTTCTAGTTTGTTTCGTTTGGGAGTCGAGGGAGTGCAAACCAACCCTTGATCAATTCCTCGCTATGTCAAATATTTTCGGCGTTCAGGGAGGTGTACTTGTATGCGCATTATTTATTGTTTGACCTCTTTTGGTCTCTCTCGTACATGGGTGGCATCTCTTTATACCTTTTTAATAATTTTACTAGTAATCAAAACAAAAATATTTCTCCTCATCCCATCTTTTAATTTACCAGTAAGCAAACAAATTTAGATAATCCTACTTCTTACTTTCCCATATCCAAATGAAGTATAGAAAGGCGGACCGGGCATGGAGGCCGGGCCTTCGGGATGGAAAGCCAAAACATGGGTTCGGATGCCTTCCTCGATACTGTTTCATTCCAGGTACGTTAGTTCGTTTTGCAGACACCTACATAAAAAAGAGAATCCACTGATCACGGAATTTAAAACCTTTCTTGAAGTTGCTCAATCAAACTTAATTTCAAGACCTTCAACTGGCGCCCAAGCAACTCTGATTCGTTCAAAAACAGGGCATTCTGAACAACAGCTTCATTACAAACTCCATATAAGCAAATCCTATTGGTTGACCGAATTTATCTGTCAAAATAGCGACCCGATTGACAGTCCCACATGATTGGAATGATGCAACGGAATTCACGAAGAGATTGGTCTGTGTACTAATCCAAACAAATAAACACTCGAGTCCACGAGCACACCTTGCGCACAAGGAAAATAGAGAGCACTCTTAAAATAATATTGATTAAAAGATTTTAAAAGTTGAATAATAGAATAGGTTGCAGCCCTTTTTATAAGACTCTAACTTTAGAAATTCTACTGTAAAAAAATCCTAAATCATGCCAAAACAAGTGGCATTAACGAAAATATATTTTCTAATTAGTTAAAACAAAATCTTAATTCTTGTGGACCAAGAATCCTAATAAAGGTAGAAATCAAAATCAAACTGAATACAGAAAATTAATAATTCTAACCTAAACGAAAATATTCTTAGTCAAAATCTTATTCTAAAACAATAAAAATAAAATATAAAAACTCTCCATTTTTGTCCTACATCAGTCTCCTTTTCTTCAAAGGAATTTGACCTCGAGTTCTCGTTACTCGAAACAACTTTATACGTTGACGCTTGTCCGCATCAATTTTGTACTTCAAATTAATTTTTTTGAACTTGAACTTCGATAATGAGCTCCACTCGGCTTCATATCCAAAAGATTGATGTATTATCTTCCAATATTTAGCAAGTCGAGTACAAGCAAGATAATACCCAAAAAAAACGTAGAATGCTTTAGCTTCTTGCTCCTCTTCCAAAAATTATTCAATGAAAAGTGTTCATACAATGATCTTTTCTATAAATGCTTCAACTTATTGACAAGATTCACTAGACAAATGTTGGGAACCCAATCAAATTGATGCACTCCAAGAAAATCTAATAAATGAGCATTATGTTGATGTTGCAAATTGTCTTGAGCTTGATTTAGTTTTGATTCCTTTGATGTCCCTAAAGTAAGTGGAACATCACCTTTGCAGTCGGCTACGCAAGGATCAGAAGTTGCTAGATTAAAAATAGACAAGTCATATGCCTTCAATTCTAAAACTTCACCATTACCATCTGCACCATCACGAGTCCTTTCTTGACTAGTATCAGCCAATAGTTCTGCATTGCCAGCCGGATTATCTTTTTTGACACTGATATCAACATAAAGCTCACTTTGTCGATTTTCTTCTTCATGAGGTCCATCAACTAGACCACTGATATTCCCCTCAAGTGATGAATGTTGACCCGTAAGAGCTCAAGTGATGAATGTTGACCCGTAAGAGCTTTGAGGTGATGCCCATTGGTTGACTCATGTGCCCCCATGTGCCCCCGCATCCCACCTATCATCTCTTTCCTCCAAACTCTCTTCAATTTCAGGAGTCATTGCTTCCCAATTAGCAACAGAAAGAATTAACTCATCTGGGCTATCAACAAACATCTTCTCTTTCCCCCATCCTCTTTCTCTCTAATATTACTTGGGACGTTTTTGGTAAAATCATCCCTAATCAGCAGAACCCAATTGTTGAGGTCAACGTGATTCACTTGAAGCGAGCTTGGCTCCTCTTTAACACAAATTTTAGTATCAACCATCTCCAATGGATAACTATTTTGGTCCTCAACAACTTGATCGCCAACTTCTGTTTCAATTTTTTTATCATCAACTCCCTCGATGACCTCCTTATCAATTTCTTCAATCACATCTTTGGCAAGAGTAGTACTCAGTTGATTTGATCCGTACTTTTCATCCAATAATTGTTTATAATTATGCGGCAAAAATCTCTCCATCAGACATTTTTTTATTCTTGACCATGCACCAATATAGCATTTGTTCTGTTGATCTCGCAAAGATTGCAAGTCTAACCACCAATCTAGGGCTGGACCTGCAAGCTTTAACAACACGTACTTCCACTTTTCTCCATTCGAGATTTTCATATACTCAAAAGCATCCTCAAGATTAAGTATCCAATCTAGAATATCCTCAAAATATTCAGAACCGCTAAATTTAGGTAAATTATTATAATAACTGAAATTTGGTTGCCGCTTCATCGACTGATAATCATCATGATTCTCAAATAGCTTGCCTTCAAATTTATTCCTACTTTCGCATTGATAATAAGAATATCCTCCGGAGACATTTTGATGAATAGGTTGGTTGTAGGCAAATCCCTCAATGGGGTTCCTATTCTCGTTAAGAGGTTGGCGGTGGGCAACTCCCTCCACGCGATCCTTCTCAACCCTTTCTAGCCTTAAAAGTTGAATAATAGAATAGGTTGCAGCCCTTTTTATAAGACCCTAACCCTAGAAATCTTACTGTAAAAGAAATCTTAAATTATGCCAAAACAAGCGACATTAACGAAAAGATATTTTCTAATTAATTAAAATAAAATCTTAATTCTTGTCGATCAAGAATCCTAATAAAGGTAGAAATCAAAATCAAACTGAATACAAAAAATTAATAATTCTAACCAAAACAAAATATTCTTAGTCAAAATCTTATTCTAAAATAATAAAAATAAAATACAAAAACTCTCCATTTTTGTCCTACATCATGGAAGCTGTTGTTGGACCTCCTAAGGTGCGCATGCATAGTCTACCTGAAGTTCAAAACGTAGGGAAAGTAAAATTATTACCAGCTCATAAAAAGATGTTCACTTACACAGAAGAAATGCATTAGGACGTACAAGCCAATGAGAGGAAGTCAGGAGTTCATTCACGGCAATCCTAATCTTGGTCATCTTGTTCTTGTTGTTGGCCCATAGAATTATTAAGGATTGCTTGCTTGGGTCCAACTCAATGAAAAAACAACACACACCAATTTGATTGAATTTGTTGAGGCATTTCGAAAATAAATTATATACAATCGGCGGTGTAAATATTTGTTTCTTCCAGATCAATTACATTATGTCACGTCGTCAAAATAGTAGTTCCAATTAATAGAACAATGCGATGTGGCGCAATGTAATTGATTTGAAGAAAAAATAAATGTTTTACACCGCCGGAATAAATAATTTAATCTCTATCCCCAGTCCATCCATACCGATTCAAGCGAACAATATTGGACACAGAACAAAAAAGAGAAATGTCGGGCATACACCACGCGCAGGAGATTTATTATTACCCTATAAAAATTTATTGCAGGTTACACATAGAGAATGGAAAGACACGAAGATCCACCACTATTACTTTCTAGACAAACCACCCAACACTATTGCCTTATAGTGAAACAATAATGAAAACCAAACACAGAATTGGCTCTCTTTTTTTTCTTTTTCACAAAGGAACAAACAAAGCGCTATTTCCGTTTACAAACATATAGCAACATTTAAGAAATGGAATCCCAAAACTTGTGCCAAATGTCTTCTAGCACCTGGAAATAAGCGATTCTCCAAGACCTCTTGAATAATAAAGGACCCAACACAATCCAAAACCCAACTGCGAATCCAAGGGCCATGAAGGCAAAGAACAATGCTTCCGAAGATCCCTCTCCATTTTCTTCACTTCCAGGTGGATCAACTTGAGGAGGGATTGGCTTCTTTAGGTTGCAGCTTGTGAGTGGAGGCCCACAAAGCTTGTTGCCCAGAAAGCTGGAATCGTTCATGCTTTGAAGTTGAGTACATGATGGAATTTTTCCCTTCAAATTGTTATAGGACAAGTTCAAGTGACTCAAGAATGTCAAACTCGAAATGCTCGAAGGAATTTCCCCAGAAAGTTGATTTAGTGAGAAATCAAGGGATTCTAGTTGTCTCATATCACCAATTTTCCTTGGGATTTTTCCTTTTAGATGATTGCCAGAAAAATTCAATGACCACAACCCCCTAAGTTTAGTGAGTTCCTCAGGAATCTCTCCGGACAAATTGTTTCTTGAAAGATCCATGCTTATCACCAATCCAAGAGTGGTGCTATATTCAACATCTCTACCTTTGGTCACCAGAAATACATTATCTGCAATTCCGTGACCAATATGGTAAAATATCGGGCTACGTGAGTTATTTATTTCTGCCATGGCGCTAAAATTGGCGAAACATCTAGGCACGGGACCCGATAGATTGTTGTTTGCAATGTCCAAGATTTGAAGAGAGCTTAAATGACATAGTTCATATGGAAGGTCACCTGCAAATTTATTTGAACGCAGATTCAAAACTATCAAGATCAAAAATGAATTGCCAATCCACGGTGGAATGCTTCCAGTAAATCTGTTTTCACTAAGGTCGATGACCCGCAAAACTGAGCAATTCTGTAGAGTCCGGGGTAGTTCTCCTGAGAGGTTGTTATGCCGCAAGTGCAACGATTGAAGGCGACTTAACTGTCCGATGGAGTTTGGAATGCTACCCGCCAGATTGTTGTTTTCTAATTTGATCATTTGCAGGTATGGATGCTTCCAACAGTCAGGAATTTTTCCTGACAAAAGGTTATCTCCCAAATTGAGAAAGAACATATCGTTGTTTGGTTCCTCTCCCTTGCCACATAACACATGGTAAATAGACCTCGAAAAAAAGTTATTCGAAAGATCTAGAAAATTCAAATTAGAGGGGACGAGTGGTAGCGTACCGCTGAAGTGGTTGGAACTAAGGTCAATCATGTAAAGACGACCAACATTACGTAAGCTTGAAATCTCTCCATGAATTTGGTTATGAGAGAGGTTTACGTAATCTAAATTGGGAAAAGAGGGCCAAAACCATGTAGGAATGGATTCTGAAATTCTTGTGTTGGCTATGCTCAAATATTGCAACTTCCTCTGAGATGGAAGCCACAAAGGAAACTGTGTACCTAATTGCCAAGAGTCCAAATTCAAAATTTCAAGTTGGAAAGGGGGAACCCAATTCTCACTTGCTTTTAAAGTTAAACTGTTTCCACCAGCTTGTAGGTAACGCAATCTCGTGAGATTGGCAAAGTGAACATCAGAGACGACACCCTGCAACAAATTATAGCGTATCAACAAGCCTTCCAACTTTCCCAGTTGCCAAAGACTTTTAGGAAGAGTCCCATTGAACTTATTATAGGAAAGATCTAACATTATCAAAGATGATAATCTTCCTATTGACTCTGGAATGGGACCTGATAAAGAGTTGCTATTAATCTGAAGGCTAACGAGGGAAGTCAAGTTTCCAATGGTAATTGACATCGCACCATGCAAAAGATTCCCTTGGAGACTGAGTGACTCAAGATGGCGTAAACTATACATCCAACTTGGTATGGCAGAATTTGAAGGATTCCCAGACCAATCAAGAACTTTGAGAGAAGTCATGTTTTGAAGACCACTAGGAATTGGACCATAAAAGCCACATTCAATCAAATTAAGGGAGACTAGGTGATCAAGACTAAATATCCAACCTGGCACAGATGATCCAAGATTGTTATAGGAAAGGTCAAGGATGTCAAGTGATGTAAAGTTAATTTTGTTAGTTGAAGAAGAAGAGAAGGCATACTCGAGTCGACAATAAAACAGGTGTAATTCTACCAGTGAAGGGAGGTTGCTCATCACCTGTAGCCAATCCAATGCCTTGCTGAGGTCTATACCACTCATATCGAGGTGTTGTAGCGAAACAAGGCCCGAAAGCCAATGCAAATTTCCATCACTGTGTAGCACCGGTTCATTGTGATCATCAAAGCCACCAGTGAGACCCATATAATGGATCTCAGTGAGATTCCCTAGTTGAGGAGGAATGGCTCCGCGGAATCCCGCCCCAGAAAGGTTGAGGTATCTCAAATTTGCAATGGAGCCAATGAAGCTTGGGATGGAAGTCCCTTCAAAATCATTGTTGCTCAAGTCCAGATATTGGAGGTGCTTCAAATCAAGCAAAGAGGGATTTACCTTTCCACGTAATTTATGACTCATATAAGCTTCATATTCAGCAAAAGTTATTAAGTGAGAAGAATCCAAATAATAAGGACTCTGAAGTTGGATCTCGCGGACATGACCAGTAAAGTTGTCACAGACAACTCCGGCCCATTGGCAACAATCCTCCTCGATATCCCAAGAGGACAACCGATTCGAAGGGTCTTTCAAATCTTGCTTGAACTTAACAAGGGCTTCTCTCTCATTTTCGAAGCAAGTGATATTATTATGAGTATGATTGGCGCTGCTGCTAATTCCATTGCAGAAGCAAACATGGAACGTTGCAGTGCTGTTGGGATTTGTCCCACATCGGTTAATTATCTCCTCCAAGACTAGTATATAAGCCTGGGCAGCCTCTCCACTCTTAGCCAATTGGTTTAGAGTTGGATGCTTTAACATGGTATCAGAGCAGGAAGAAGGTAAGGTATTGTACCCCTTTCTTTACGTTCCTGCAAATCTCGTCGAAGCTTGACAGTTTTTTTCGTATTATTTCTTTCGGGACCGATGGGTGGACAATCAGAAAATAATTCGGCCCCAAGGCTTTCATCAGTTCTTCTTAATGGACTGAATTATGTTCCATGGTCTCGTGTCGTGGCACTAGCACTCGGTGGCAAATCATTGTATGGGCATATTGATGGAACTAAAACCCCTCCAACAGTGTCCAAACCTCCTAAAACTGATGAAGTTGAGAAGTATGGTGAATGGAAATCCGAAAATCAGTACACCATGTCTTTGCTTCTCAATTCTATGGAACCCAAAGTTGCTGAAATTTTTACTTTTGCTGATAGTGCTCAAGATCTTTGGTCATCTGTGAAGGATTTGTATGGGCATCAACACAATGCTGCTCGTATTTATCAATTGCAGCAAGCTATCAATAATTGCGAACAAGGAGATCGTTCTTTTGTCGAATACTTCGGTGAATTGAAAAGCATGTGGGATGAACTTGGTTTGTATCGCCCTCCTGTGATTGATCTTGTAACATTGCAGCAAAGGGCGGAGCAAGATAAAGTTTTTCAACTTTTGGCCCACATCAAACCAGATTTTGAGAATCTTCGAAGCCAAATTTTGATGGGATCTAACGGTGACATTCCTTCTCTCTCAAGTGTTTGTGCTAGCATCCAGCAGGAAGAAACTAGAAGGAAGGCAATGAACATTGAGCCCAAATCTGCTATCATCCATCCTGAAGCCAGTGCTCTAATGGTGGATAAGAGGAAAGTTGACACTAGGAAGCTAAGTGGTAATCTCTCTCTTAATAAAGATCGTCACTGTGACCATTGTGACAAAGATGGTCATAGTAAGGATCGTTGTTGGATTCTTTTTCCACACTTGAGGCCAAAATTCAAACGAGGAGAAAAGATGGATAGGGCTGCCAATAGCGTAACTTCTGAGGCTTCTGACTTGGTTGGACAATTGAGTAAACTCTTGCAACAATACAACACAGGTTCCTCTATTAAAACCTCATCCTCGACTCATGTCTCAGGTAACCTTAAAGCTTTTCTTTCCTCAAGCTCTAAAAATTGCACTTGGATTGTGGATTCTGGTGCTACTGACCACATTACTAATGATTGTGGTAGCTTATGTGAGTTTACTCCTGAAACTAATAATTCTGTGTCGGTTGCCAATGGATCATCCATTCCTATTCATGGATGTGGTAAACTGAAAATTTTTTCTGACCATCCATATTCTGAAGCACTTTATATTCCATCATTCCCTTCCAAACTTCTTTCTGTTGGCAGGCTTACTAACACCTTGAATTGTGACATTATTTTTTCTCCTACTTCTGTGATTTTTCAGGATCGGGTCACGGGGAAGAAGATTGGTGAAGGCATCTATTCTCATGGTTTATACCTCCTCCAGCCTAGTTTTCAAGCATTGAGTGTCCAACATCCAAACCTTTGGCACAAGCGCTTAGGACATCCATGTGATCGAAATTTATCTTTGCTTTTTCCTACTGCACCTTCGTCTAGTCCATGTGAAGTTTGTCAATTTTCTAAATTGACTCGTTTGCCTTTTGGCTCGTCTTTATCTGTCACGGCTAAACCTTTTGAGTTAATTCATTCAGACTTGTGGGGTCCTGCCCCTGTTGAATCTCATGATGGTTTTAAATATTTTGTCACGTTTATTGATGATCATTCTCGTGCCACATGGATATATTTGTTGAAGAAAAAAAGTGAAGTTGCAACTGTTTTTCAAACCTTTCATGCCATGATTGTCACTCAATTCAATGCTCATGTCAAGGTTCTTCGGTCTGATAATGGCACTGAATTTATAAAAAATCTTTTGGCTGATTTTACGAGTAACCAAGGAATTATCCATCAAACTAGTTGCGTTGACACTCCACAACAAAATGGAATCGCCGAACGCAAAAATCGTCATCTCTTGGAAACTACTCGATCTCTCATGTTTCAAATGCATGTTCCAAAAAAATTTTGGTCTTATGGCGTGCTTACCGCTGCCTATCTCATCAATCGACTTCCAAGTCGTGTCCTTGGGCATAAGTCACCTTTGGAAACTCTTAAGCAACGTAAAATTAATCTTTCGCACATTCGTGTCTTTGGGTGTTTATGCTATGTTCATGTCCATGCCTCTCACAGAGACAAACTTGATGCTCGTGCAACTAAGTGTGTTTTTCTAGGTTACTCCTCTACTCAAAAGGGATACAAGTGTCTTGATCCTCACAGTCAAAAGATGTTCATCTCCCGTGATGTTCGTTTTGTCGAAGATACATCTTTTTTTCCGAATCCAATCGGTAATCCGCTTGAGGGGGAGTGTCTAGATGATTTCATTCCTATTCCTATTGTTGACACAAATCCTATTGATGCATCACCTGAAACTTCCACCGTGGCCCCTCCTGTTGAAGTTTCTTCCTTTGATGAAGTTGCCCCTTCTATCTATGTGCCACCACAACGTCGATCTTCTAGAGTAAGTCAGCCTCCAGCTAAAATGAAAGATTTTTACACCTATCATGCTTCAACATTTCCCATTCAAAATTATTTGTCATATGCTAATGTGTCTCATTCCCACACTGCTTTTTTGAGCTCTATTTCTGATGAGCCCACTAGCTTTCAAGAAGCCAATAAGCAATCAGTTTGGAGCAAGGCTATGAAGGAGGAACTCCTTGCACTTGATCAAAATAAAACCTGGAAAATTGTTCAATTGCCGGAAGGGAAGAAACCTGTTGGATGTAAATGGGTGTATAAAATCAAATATCAAAGCGATGGGACGATTGAGAGACATAAAGCAAGACTAGTTGCCAAGGGGTTTACTCAAACTTATGGGGTGGACTACAAAGAGACATTTGCTCCGGTTGCCAAAATGAACACAGTTCGTGTTCTTTTGTCTGTTGCTGTTAATTGCAATTGGAAATTGTTCCAAATGGACGTGAAAAATGCGTTTTTGCATGGAGACTTAAAAGAGGAGGTGTACATGTCAATTCCTCCAGGGCATCCTCAAGAAGATCAAAAACATTTGGTGTGCAAATTGAATAAAGCTCTTTATGGACTCAAACAGTCGCCGCGAATGTGGTATGCAAAGCTTAGTGTGGTTCTTATGGAAAATGGTCTTCAAAGAAACTCAGCCGATTCATCTTTGTTTGTGAAACGTGCTGCCACTGGAACTACAATTGTTTTGGTATATGTAGATGACATAATCATCACAGGAGATGATATGAGAGAAATAACCAAATTAAAATCTTTTTTGCATAGCAAGTTCTCTATTAAAGACTTGGGCATCTTGAAGTACTTTTTGGGGATAGAGATTGCTCACTCGAAGAAGGGTTTATTCTTGAACCAAAGGAAGTATGTTTTGGATTTGTTGAAGGAGACTGGAAAATTAGGTGTCAAACCTGTTGAAACCCCTACTGATAGTTATGGGAAACTTGGGAATGAGGGTGAACTCTTAACTGATATTGGTCAATATCAGAGGCTTGTTGGTAAGCTAATTTATTTAACTATTACTCGCCCCGATATCACTTATGCTGTAAGTCTCGTAAGTCAATTCATGCATGCTCCGCGGACTAATCATTTGAATGCAGTGCATAGAATTCTTCAGTACTTGAAATTTTGTTCTGGTCGTGGCATATGGATGCGAAGAAATGGGCACACACAGATTGTCGGATATACTGATGCGGATTGGGCAGGTAATCCAATTGATCGACGCTCTACTACTGGATATTGTACTTTTGTTGGAGGAAACCTAGTTACATGGAGAAGCAAAAAACAAAATGTCATAGCTCGTTCAAGTGCAGAAGCCGAATATAGAGCCATGGCATCTACAACTAGTGAGATAATCTGGCTTCGAGCTCTCTTACATGATTTGGGTTTTGAATCTCCTCAACCAATCGAGTTGTTCTGTGACAATCAAGCAGCGATTCACATTGCATCTAATCCAGTGTTTCACGAAAGAACAAAACACATCGAAGTTGATTGCCATTTTGTGAGGGAGAAGGTACAAGCTAATATAATTAGCATGCCATATGTTCGTAGTGCCGATCAGTTAGCCGACATATTTACTAAAGGATTGCCATCAGTGAAATTTCATGAGATCTTGTCCAAGTTGGGCTCGATTGATATCTTCGTACCAACTTGAGGGGGAGTGTTGGCGGAGAAGGAGGAAAAATATGTTCATATTTGGTAACAAATTATTTGGTGATTATGTTGCCTATTATGTGAAGATTGGATGCTTATCTTGCTGCTTAAGCCGTGGGATTTATTCCCTTGATTGCTCTCATGTAATTGTATTTATATTGAGGGTGCTCTGTTATAGCAACCCATGAATAAGAATTCTCCTACCTTCTCCCGTGGATGTAAGTCACAATCTGTGGCTGAACCACGTAAATTACTTCTTCTTTTTCCGTTTCTTCATGGTATCAGAGCTAGGCTTTCGGAGGTTTTTCCCCTTTGTTTGTGCCATAGTTGCACTTTGTTTCATTGTGATCCGTGTGCTCCGGATCCTTTGTTAACCTCTCCACGTGCGAATCAGGGGTCGCACGTGCGGGGGAGTGTTGGGATTTGTCCCACATCGGTTAATTATCTCCTCCAAGACTAGTATATAAGCCTGGGCAGCCTCTCCACTCTTAGCCAATTGGTTTAGAGTTGGATGCTTTAACGCTGATGAGAAAGTAAATGAAGAAAGCAAATGCTGCACTTGTAGCCATGGATAAACCCATGATTGATCACATGCAAGATACCCGTACAACTCAATTTGGTTTTCAGTTTGTGGTTATTTGTATCCAGTGCTATTAGTGGGTTTCGTATTTATAGTGCATTCGTGGTCCATAGTTAAGACTTTAGATTTGCCGGGTCTTGACTTCCATTGTATTGGAAAAAGGATTGATAAGGGGGTGTTTGGTGCTGATTGTTTTGGTGAAATCTAGAATCCGGATTGCGATTCTAGACTCTTGAATTATGGAAAACTCATAATCAGAATATGTGATATTGACAGGTTTGGTATGCTTTTTTAGTGTAATTTGTGTTACACTCTTTGTTGTAGGTCAACAATAAAAACCTAGATGTTAGTGTTTTGGTTGCTTTCTTGCTTTCCTTTGGATTTGGTTCTCGGATGACTGTTTGCCGATGTACCCATGATCTGCTAAATTATTGTAATTTTTTTCACAGATTTATAAAATATTTTTTTTGCTGATTAAAACAAAGGATAAAAACCTAGCTGGCATGGACATCAAACTTGATATCGCGAGTTGAGCGGACCAACTTTGTTCTATAAAGTATATGACCAACTTTTTTTTTCCATAGGCAATAGAACATTATTACAAACTTGACAAATAGTACATCGAGTAGGGGATCGAAATGGGGAGGGGAATCCAACCCATGAACAAAGAAAAAGGTGTTGGGACTAAGCCCAAGCACACTCTAAGGGCCAGACCCCAACAATACAACCCTAAACCACATAGGCTTGGCCCAAACCAAGAGTCAAAACCCAACCCCAATCTCATCAGTCTCTACCACCGCCACCATTAGCCCATCACCGCCACCAACATCATGCAAATGCCACTCTAAGCTCCTCCACCAGCCAAATTGCGACCACCACCACCAGATCCACCACCGTAGCAACCCTTAGTCCCCACCACCACCACCAGCCACCAGAAAGCTCCACCACCACCAAAACCACCACCACCACGCAAACGGACGAGTAACCCTGCGCTATCGCTAACCCCGCGAGCAACTGGATCCCAAAAAAGACTGTTGAGGAGCCGCCATTTCGGTCCTCACAAACGGATTGAGATACAGAGGCTGAGCACTTCCATAAATCACCAACAGAGCCACCGAACGCTAAAACCACCCGACGGCCACACCTCTAGCCGTAAGAACCCCACAGCGCCATTAGGCCAGAACTGCATTCGTCCAACAACAAAAATGGAGGGATCCTTATTACCTCGCCACCACTAGCCGCCACCGAAACCTAGCCATTTGTACAACCAGTTACCCCCAGATGTGGTTACCGGTGGAATCGGACAGCGACCAGCAGGGAGACGAGGCAAGGAAGAGAACAAATGGTGACAAAGGGGCAGTGAGAGAAGCACAAATGAGACAAGCCCCCCCTCCCTCCCTCTAGTCTGTTCTAGAGAGAGGGGGAGGAGGGGTTCCCGTTACATACTTTGATTTTTACTTTGATCAACTATTGCATGCAAGTGAGCTCTAATATTCTATTCTCTACTAGTTACCACCAATGTTTTCAAATTGGGATACGTATCGTATATCATTTATTTCATTTTATGTATCGTATCGGGACACGTTGTGTATCGTAAGATACGTTAATGAAAACAAATATAATATAAAATTATATTTATACTTAATTATAATCTAAAAATCTATTGGATATATGAAAATAAGTGTTTAATGTATGAAAAATAGGCTTCTAGGATGAAAATTTTCAAGTTTCCCAAGTAGGGTCTATCATAGTGAAGCTTTTTGGTGCCTAAGTATGCAATACATGATTGAAATATGTTCTTTCTTCTATTCGAACTTTGAATTTGGGTTTTCTCTAAATGGTTTGGATACCGTCATAGTCAGATCAAACGATGCAGAATGTGTTTGTGTTCCAATTCTTATTATATTGTATGATTTCTTCTCAATAAGAAATTGTAGGATATGTTCCGAATCGGGATACGCTATTATATCGAAAGATACGTCATCGTATCGTAGGATTTCTACACAAAAAGGACACAGGGTGGGATACGTATCGTTTTTGGAAGAAGACGATACGAATCGTAGGATACGTGTCTTGTATTGTAAGATTTTAACAACCATGGTTACCATCAACTTTACTTGGACCAAGCAGAGGTTTGTTTGGAAGGCGAGCAAACTTATTCCTACGGCTCTGAGTAGAAGAAGCTCTTGATGGCAATCATATGCACCCATGATGCATGTAAGATTGCATCTTTTACATTTGAAGGACCTTGAACATCAATGATCCAATACAATCTATAATCTGAATTCAGTAACAAGTTATTGCAACTTAATTTCGGTTTCCCTTTCCCTCTTTTTCCCGATCTATGCTGGTCGTATAGACTGGTAGCTATTTTGACATGCTTACCAGCTTGTAGGTGAGAGACAATATTTCGATATTGATTGTTTTGCCTTATTGGTCGTTCTTGTATGCATGTAGCTAGGTTTCAAGTAATGCTGAAAAGATTGATGAAGCATTTGATCAACTAGTATTTGAATCTATATGGAATGGAATGAGGTACCATGCAATATGAGAGAACTCTAAGTTTCGGAAGGTCACTAGCTCGTTGAAGACCTCCTAATAATTCCAAGATATGTTCTTTGTAATGGAGAGGGTATTTGTAGGCCATTAGTAATCTTTACTTGTGGAACTTTCGTTAATGCTTTTGCAATATGTTAATTTATGAAAAGTATAATTAAGTATGGAGGGTTGCTATTTTTGTACTTTTTTTTGAGTTCTAATGTATTTATGTTACTATTATGCATGTTTATTTTTATTGTTTGTCTCATACACATGGTTGCCCTCGTGTAGTGAAATTCCTAACTCTGACCTTGAATGTACCCAATTGCATCTTTAAGGAGTTAAGACGACTTCAGGCCTGCTGGAGGCGTGTCGTATGTTGAATAGAATTGACAATGAAGATGGGATTGAAAGGTAATTGCAACTTTCGGTTTCCCTTGATCATGGACTGGAACTACTCTAGACCGACTGGACTGGACTATCAAGTCCAAGTCCCTCCTCGTGCTAATCTATGTATTTTTGGATTATTGAAAGTCCGCCGCACATGGAGTCCGTGTGCGGCCCTCCAATTCAAATAGACCTAGGACCTTAACCATTGCTTGAGATATCATATTTCACCGGAAATTTAGTGCAAAAATCCAAAGGATAATGTTAAGAACTTTCTACTTTTTTCAACAAAAAAAGAAGAAGAACAAGTTCTAACTTCCGACAGCCTAGATTGAAAAGTGTCTCTGGCTCCCATTGGTGAGAGAGATGGGGTTTCACTTGAAAATTGCATTTCTATAAATATCTGTCTTGTGTTTCAAAAATAAATTGCTCAACAAATTATATACAATGAACGGTTCAAAGCATATTGATGAAATCTCACAAGACCACCTCAATATGCACTACTATGGTGCATTTGTTGCACTGGCCTCTAGCAGGACCCGAATCCTTCAAAAAAAAGGAAAATTTAAATAAAGACAAAACAACAAAAAAGGCTCAAAAAACTTAGGAAAACAACGCCATCTAATGTTCTATAACCTAAGCTTTGTCAATTAGTGGTGGACAAAATCAACTCTGTATACTCATCTATTAAAACAATTGGAGTAATGCTATAAGTACCGATGGGGTGTGTAGGGATTTCGTACCGACCGGCCGCGCCGGGCCGTCTCCGGCCACCGGACGGCCGATCTGAGCCGTCCAAAATTTTTTAAAAAAAAAAACCGAGGGGGCCCACGCAAGAATCAACGGCATCCGAGGTGCGTAGGGTGCTTGATCCGAACACCCCTTTTTCGTGTATATACACGTATATACATATGTACACGAAAAAGGAGTGCTCGGATCAAGCACCTTACACGCCTTAGATGCCATAGATTCTCGCGCAGGCCCCCTCGGTTTTTTTTTATTTAGAATTTTTGGACGGCTTGGATCGGCTATCCGGTGGCCGAAGACGGCCCGGAGCGGCCGGTCGGTACGAAATCCCTACACACAGTCGGTACCTCAATCATTTTCGCAAAAACATCTCAGTATAGTTTGTCAATTCCAAATTTTGCCCAAACAGATAAGCAATCATGCAACCAAATAACATAAATCCATTGACTCCTATAGTAAGCTACAAAAACTAAATAAAAAGAAAAGAAAGCGGGTCTGTCTTTCTGGTGTGCATATCATGGTACAAGGTTTTTTTTTTAATAAAAATTATTGAACGGCTCGGATCATTCGTGCAGGACTTAGAGTGTGTCGGGCGGTGCCCTATCGGTATACCCATGGTCGGTCCCCTTAGCTTTACTTTAAATGTTCAGTGCATTTGTGTTAGCCTTTCGTCAAAATTTTAAGGACAAAGAATTATTTTTCCGATAAAAGAAATCGAAAAAGTATAAAAATATTAACCAAAATTGGCAAAATAGGGGATTTTATTCACAAATACGTAGTCATTTTCTTCTCAAGTTCCCAACGATACCCAGAAGAAGAAATAATAATTAGTTCCGTATTTCATCTTAATTAGTTTGTTATCTTCTTCTCCCATTATCTTGTCGTTTCGTAATTTTCACCACAAATGAAATATCCAAAAATCGATTCCCTCGTCAACCGTCAAGAATGGGAATCCACTATTGATTGTGAAACTTGTATACCTAAATTTTCCTCACCACATAGCTTTCCAAGAAAATTAATTTTGTGAACCATTGTTGTCAGACACTTCTAGTACTACTCCGTATTAATTTGTTTGCTACATAAATGGACCCAATTGCGTCTTTCAGGGGTTAAGACTTCATGCCCGCTAGATGCGTGTCGTATGTTGAATAGAATCAACAATGAAGAGGGGATTGAAATTGAGATTTGTAGAGTAGCGTGAGTTGCGGTGGAATTAGTTCAATCATTTTGATTACAAATGTATGGACTAAAGCTACTCCGGGCGGACTAAACTATCAAGTCCAAAGCCCTCGTGCTTTGACTAAGCTATGTATATTTTGGACTATTCAAAGTCCGGCCTGACTCCGTGTGCGGCCCTCCAATTCGACCATTGCTTGAGATATCATATTTCACCGGGAATTTAGTGCAAAAATCCAAAGGGAAATGTTATGAACCTTTTACTTGTTTCACCCAAAAAAGAAAGAAAGGAAGTTCTAACTTCTGACAGCCTAGATTGGAAGAGAATAAATTCTTTACACCGCCAATGTAAACATTTGTTTCCTTCCAATCAATTGCACTGCGACACGTGTCAAAATAGTGGTCCCAATTAATAAAACATGGCGATGTGGCGCAATACAATTGATTTAGAGGAAAAAAATGTTTACACCGACGGTGTACAAAATTTTTTCTCATATTGGAAAGTGTCTCTGGCTCCTATTGGTGAGAGAGATGGGGTTTCACTTGAAATTCGCATTTCAATAAATATCCGTCTTGTGTTTCACAAATAAATTGCTCAACAAATTTTATACAATGAACGGTTCATAGCATATTAATGAAATCTCACAAGGCCACCCCAGCATGCACTATTATAGTGCATTTGTTGCACTGGCCTCTAGCTGGACCCAAGTCCTCTTAAAAAGAAGAAAATTTTAAATAAGAACAAAACATGAAAAATGCCCAAAAAGCTTAGGAAAACAACGGCAATCTTATGTTCTATAACCAAAGCTTCGTCAATTAATGGTGGAAAAAACCAAAACCATCTCTGCATACTCAACTATTAAAGCAATTGTCGTTGAACCATAAATCAGAAATATTTTAAACCTAGTCAGAATCCAATATAATAAAATCTATCATACAGAAACATCTCAGTACAGTTTGCCAATTCCAAATTTTGCCAAAATAGATAAGAAGCATGCAACCAAATAACTTAAATCCGTTGACTCCTATAGTAAGCTACAAAAACTGAACAAAAAAGAAAAGAAAGCGAGTTTGTCTTTCTGGTGTGCATATCATGGTACAAGTTCTTATGAAATCAAGTCTCCTAAAATGACTCAACTCTGCAATTCACTTGTTCACAAATGAGGAAATTACGAAAACTAGAGTGTATCCTCAGACCCACAAATGCAAGATTCGCAATTAGTATGACCTATACCGCATTGGCTGCCTGAACCTTGGAACCCTTCTGTACAGGAGTCAGGAGAGAAAAATAATATCAGGTAATTAACTCTAGAAGCGCAAATTGCAAAGTAATAAGGCGCAAATAGTAACAAGGCAATGCAGAAACAAGTCTTTCCCATCATTGGAGGAGCGAATGAAACAACGCCCAAGCAAGGATTTGCCTAATTATGAAATGAAAAATAGTACTAGTAAATAGGCAACCACATAAAAAAAAAAAAAAAAAAAGTACAACTAAACGACCCACGTTACAATGTAAACCCACCTTCTCTTTCAAAGATCAGCCTCCAAGTATCCAGCTAACTGCAACAAGAAGGAAATATATTCGCTGGCTTCCTTGACGGACAAGTACAGTAAAAGTCAACACATATGCAATTCTCCGAGTTCTCTCCCACATTCTAAACACTACATAGTTTCCCATTTTCCCTCTAAACTCAGCAAAAGCTATTTGTGTCTCCCGACTATATTAGGGCCGGCTTAAGCACAAGGCCCAAGAGGTCTGAGCCTTGTGCATTCTAAAAATTCTAAATTTTAGGGGCACTACAATATTTTTACTACTCAGGTTTAAGGCTCTAAATGAACCGAGCAGCTTATGAGCTCGGCTTGGTTCGGCTCGTTGAGGCTCGGCTCCTTTAGTAAACGAGCCAAGCTCGAGCTCGAGTTTTCAGCTCTTTTACTAAACGAGCTGAGCTCCACTTGGCTCATTAGACAAAAGCTCGGCTCGTTAAAAGAGGCTCGTTTAGTAAATGACTAAACTCGGCTTATTAAGGCTCGAGCCGAGCTCGAGCTCGAGTTTTTGGCTTGTTTAGTAAATGAGCCGGGCTCGAGCTCGCCAAAGCTCGGTTCCGCTCGGCTCGTTTACACCCCTACTTGGGTTGGGTTTGAGTAGGACTCTTTTTAAGCTCAATAGAATGGAAAAAAATGCCCAATTGAATGTAATGAGTTAGCCCAACCCACCATCCCATAAGCCAAGTGCCCAACCCACCATCCCATAACCGAGCCCAAGTGCCCACCTTTATATTTGTTCGTATGTAATGATTAGTATAACTCTATATTGGTTTGATTTTCTCGTATTGTGATTGTTGCTGTAAAAATTATAAAGTACTAACTCTTTAATGACACTTTTATTTATTAGGCCTTAGGCACTAAAAACTCTTGGCTAGCCCTAGACCACATGGTATGCATAAAATCCCAAAATTTCACAATCTCATATCAAAGTCTTGTTGTATCACAATCCATAGAAAATAAGGACGTCAACATCTTCACAATCACACCATCCATTCAAACTCAATACTCCATAAGTCAGGACAAAGATATAATTTTAGGGATTGTGAGAGGACAAAAGCAGTTTGGTCGGTTCTGGTGGAGAACTCAGTTGAACAGTGCTTCTTCTCTCTTCATCTGGTAGATTGGATGGTAATCACAGTCACTAACTGGAAGTGCTATAAAGCCGAGCTCAAAATGAGAAAGAAGATGGTCCTAGAATGGCTAGGTATCTATAACGGTGTTTATCCATCCTAAAAAAGGAGTAATGTAATTCGAAAAACAAACAAAAGACCGATCAAGATGCAACTGTGAGGGAATTCCCACATCGCCTGGGTTTGGATACCAAAGTACTCCAATTAAAAGCATAAAAATTATAAGCATGAGGGCACATTCACTTCAATAGCTAGCTTTTGGGGTTGAGTTCTATCCAAGACTGTGTAACATGGAATCAAAGCTAAGTACTAGAGATGGGTAGGTGTGTTTCTCTGGCCTGCACGCAACAAGTGTTGCCGAGTGAGCATGCTACGTGTGAGGGAGGATGTGAAGCGAAGTCCCATATCGTCTAGGGACCAAAGTAATTTGAAGTACATAAGCAAGGGGGCACTCTCACTTAAATAGCTAGCTTTTGGAGTTGAGTTCTATCTAAGACCGTATAAATTGTGAAAATAAATAAGAGACTGAAAGCAAAGATAAAGAATCAGGCACCTTTCAGATGAAAGGGCCATATATTAGACTTTTCCATGAGACAACTACGTGTCTCCTATCTTTGAATACAGTATAGGATAAGAAAAAGAAGAAGACACGTATTCAAGGAAACGCAGTAGTGTTCTCTATGAAAAATCTAATCATCCAATTAATGCAATTAAATAATTACTACTGACTTGAACTTACAAAAAATTTCGCCCAAATCACTGATCTTAATAATCGATAACAAAGGAGAAGGCAAAAAATCGAATTTATTGTTTGGCCTCTTTTGGTCTCTTTGGTAGCTTGTCTTGATACCTTTTTAATACTTTAATTAGTTATCAAAACAAAAATATTTCTCCTTATCCAATCTTTTAATTTTACCAGCAAGCAAAATCCTACTTCTTACCTACCCATATCCAAACGAAGGATAGAAAGGTGGACCGGGCATGAAGGGCCTTCGGGATGGAAAGCCAAAATATGGATTCGGACGCCTTCCTCGATACTGTTTCATTCCAGGTACATTAGTTCGTTTTGCAGACACCTGCATAAAAAACAGAATCCATTTATCATGGAATAACTAAATTAAAACCTTTGTTAAAGTTGTTCAATCAAACTTAATTTGAAGACCTTCAACTAGCACCCATGCAACTCTGATTCGTTCAAAAGAAGGGCATTCTGAATAGCTTCAACCTCCACCAACTCCACATAAGCAAATCCTTTCGGTTGACCGAATTCATCTGTCAAAATAGTGACCCGATTGACAGTCCCACAAGATTGGAAGTGCTGCTGGCCATCACAGCGATTTGTATTGCTCAATCAAAAGAGAAGCATGGAGGCGTGATGAAGGGACTACTGTGCAACCCAACCTCTGTAAGTAAGCAATCTGCAATCCACGGAAAGAACAGATCAGCCTGTGTGATGCCGGATTTTTCAGACGGGAAGGAAGTAACGTAAAAAAGGGATAAAAGGGTAACGGGGATAATCACTCACCACCCAAGTTAAGAAAGCCAACAGGATACAGATATCACCACCCGAGGATTTAACTAGGGATACAGAGCGTAAAGATCGCTCACCACTCTAAGGAATCCACCTAAGAGATACAGAAACAATGAACAAGAAGAATTATCTTCTCACAAGCCAAAGGCTATTTTAATTCAAACACACTCTCTAAAGATATCATTCATTAGATCAACTATTTATAAGCTTACAAAGATGACTCTTCAAGACTAAGTATAAATACTTGACAAGACTTTGACTCCAAACTACTAGGAAGACTCCTAGAGAAAATAAAAGACAACTAGATTCATAAAAAATGATAGAAAGACTCATAAAAGAAACACCAAACAACTAGACTCTTGTGAACTTAAAAGACAGTTAGGAAACTAAAAATCATTTAGAAACTTAAAAAGACTTTTCGATCGACGCAATGACTTATTGAATAATTTTAAGGATTTTGACCGGCATCACTGTGAGACTCAACAATCAATCTTGATCAAACTTAAACATGTAAGAGAGCAGTATAATGAGTTGTTCCCATTTGGATTGTGAACTCGAATTTTTTTTTTTTTTTGCATTTAATGAGCTAGATAAATACTTCCATAATATGATTTGGTGTAAATTATTTAGCAGTTACAGAAGGAGCTAAGGAGAAGTAAATTATTTAGATTTGTATCAAAAGGGCCTCATATGTATTGTTACATAAGAAGTAAATTTGGCTGCTGCGCTAGAAAAAAATAGTGAATCTGGCTACATGCATGCATATTTCGTCTATCACCACTAAATCAGGTAGATATCCTACATGCTTACAACGAAGAAAAATAACAGGAAAGACACAACAACCACCAATGGAAGAATGAGAAAAAAATAGGAGAAATAACGAAAATAGATAATGTAGTAGAAACGTCACGAGTTCAGCAGAAAATATGAAAGACAAACACGCCAGAAATGTTATCTTCCTATCACTTCAAAAAAAAAAAAAAAATTAGCAGTTACAAGAAGAGATTCGGTCGAAACCTACCTCGGTGAGCAAGTCGATTGCTTTTGAAGGAGGCGGGAGAGAAGAACTCTCTCTCTCTATATATAATACATAGACGTCAGGGCCGGCCTGGCCTAGCCCCACCCCCCCCCCCCCCCCCCCCCCCCCCCCCCCCCCCCCCCAATTAGGGCCTCTCACCTTTATAGGTTAGTATAGTATACTAGCAGTCTTTAAGCCCAATAATGGTATCCAAAACTAACTTAATTGAGTGAGGCCCCATTAAAAAACTAAGGGCCCTATTCGGCTTGGTTGGGCTAAATTGTATCGGGCTAGGGTTAAGGTTGGACTAAAAACAATTGTGGGCTAAAAAAATTGGGGCTTAAAATGTTAAATGCACAAAAAAAAAAAAAAAATTTACCTGCCCACCTAAGTCAACGGGGCAGGGCACGTAAATTACGTTCCCACAAAACCTACCCCGCCCTGTTGCCTTAGGTGAGCAAGTAAATATTTTTTGTGCATTTAACATTTTACGCCCCCATTTTTTTTGTCCAACCTTAACCCTAGCCCACATGCCCAACCCTAGCCCTATGCAATTTAGCCCAACCCAATCCTATGGGGCCCTTAGTTTTTGAATGGGACCTCACTCAATTAAGTTAGTTTTGGATACCATTATTGGGCCTAAAGACTCCTAGTATACTATACTAACCTAATAATTAAGAGCAGAATTAGTGTTTCAGGCATTGATGATCAATCGAGTTGCGCACCATTTTGGGATTTCAACAAGGTACCCTCCATGTTAGGTACTGAACTCCTCTAAACTCTCAATTGCTGACTAGAATGATCGTACTGATAAATAATTTCTAGTATAAGGAGTTGAAATAGGTCTCTCTTTTCTGCAGGAAGGCTCCCACTAGTCAGGTTTGTTCCCTTCAGCATCCAAGTCTATCGAAGCATGCATTTGGTACTTTCGTTGGATATTTGTTACCGCATTGAGCGATTGCTCATGACCTGGAGCTTATCATCACTTCAGTAAACTTGCATGGCAAAGTCCTCTGTGTCCCCAAGAAAAGAGGGTCGAATAATGTATCTCTCTCACCAGACATATACGGGCTCTGTTCCAAGCACCAGCCTCTTTGGAATGGAGCTCTAAATACACTATTACGGCTCATTATTCTTGGATTGTACCAACCACTGCTGATTGTTCCTGGGCCTAAGAAGATTCTCACCCTTAGACCTACTGACAGACCTTTCATAGAAAGCGAATGGCATTTAGAAACTCCCCTCCTATCTGGCAGGAACAAGCTCACAAGGTGCTGGCTAAGTTCTTGTGGTTTTAGTTAGTTAATAAAATAAACGGAAACAGAGAGAAAATTGAAATAGAAAGTGGCAATTAAGAACCCGCCCAATTTATTGTAAGATTTAAAATTACAACATATAGCAGGATATTGTTGATGCTTAATAACTTACTTGAGCAACAAACTTCTGCCATTTCGATGACTTATCTTTAAAATATTCCGGAGAATTTATGCCTTTTAACTCTTCATCAAGTGAGCGAGAATCTTGATTTTGCATATTCTTTCCATTTTCCAGTTGCCTGATAGCCTCAATGATTACTCTTCTTTGTTGCCCGTCCCCATATATCAAAAACTCTGGTGTGCGACCTAACCTATCACATGGTTACATCGGGTTGCCATTCATTTAGTTACACTAAAATAGCATTTGGAAAAATGTTTGGGACGACAATAAGAATAGAAACATCATATATATGCGATGAAGTGAGACTTGAAAACTAGATCTGAACTACTTGGTAGTGTGAGCGGTTATACTCACGCCCACCAAGCGACACTTCAATGCTCACCAAATCTTCAGAAATAAGTTAAGACCTAACATATTTCTACAAACACAGGGCTAAAGGAAAACCACCTCAATAACTTAATTGTAATTTCCCAAAAAACAGGAAATTACAGAACCAAAGGGCATGCGACATATTGGTTAATGTCAAGGCATGAGGTGTATTTTTGAAGCAGGTAGTCAAAACAAATGGAATAATATGCTCAGGTCTTCAGAGGTGATTTAAAACCATCTTCCATTTGTTTCTTGTTTTTTCTTAAAATACTAATCTAAAATAGTGTCCTAGAAACCATAGTAGCTCTACCAAAAAGATAAAACAATAGTGTCATCAGTAATCAAGCTAGTGCTCACCATCCATCCAAGGGAATATGAATAAATTAAGATGGTAGACCTCCCAAAGTTGGACTCTGACCATCAAACTGGTGTAACAATTTGTTAGCTTTTATTCACAGGTTTTGGAAATTAAGCATTTAAGCTTGTGAATTTGGCTTACAGAACTATATTGGCTCCATAAAAATTAGTAGATCAATACTAACACCACCTCAAAACTATATGCATGGAATTGCGGACAAAAGTGCAGAAGTAAAAATAAACATATTCAGTCAAGAACTTCAAAGAATAAGCATCATTGGACTAGTTGAATAGAGTTTCGCACTTTCATTTGAGGCAGTGGAAGTAGTACTACTCCAGCAGTCTATCTCATTGTGGAAACTTAGTATAAAAAACGCAGCCTTCATTTTATGAGACAGGAAAAAAACAGGACTCAAGATGTACAATTGTACACATGAACTAGACACCTATGACATCATTGTTTTGGTCATTCGGCGAAACTTCATATCAATTGCATAGCATATTGAACATGAAGACGAATATGCTCATGGTATCGTATATCATCTTTGACATCAACGTGAAAAATAATATAGTACATGTGCAGTGGAAAATCCAAACACTAGCAAAGCTTCCGATTTTGATTTAAATCCAGGTAATTTATGTCTTAATCATGTGCCTCAGTCTGCAAGAAGTCCAGTCATGTTGTGTATTAACTCTATGCCTGTTTGGAGACAAACCTACACAGAACACAAAAAAAGTTTAATAATTCTGAATTAATAATACTATGAAGCCTCTCAAAATATGCATACTTTTCAGCATGTGAACAACAAAGTTGCAGGGAAAATGAGTGGAATGTGCTGATCATGAGTTCTTTTGCTGTTGCCTTCCCAGCCACTGCTCCAATACGATCTCTCATTTCAGAAGCAGCAGCTGTCGTGAAAGTCATGGCCAGAGTGTTCGATGGACCAATGCCCTAAAAATATAAGCATGAGAAAGAGCAGAATTAATATCTAGAAAAACAAAACATACAAGACACAACAAATATCCAGTGAAGATAAACAATCACAAACTTGTAACTTGGAAAAAATTAGGGCAGGTTTAAGAAACTTTCTAGCACATGTAGATGACAAAAATTCTATAGCGATACCTCGTTAAGCAACATCAGAACGCGTCCAACCATTGTAGAAGTCTGATATCATCCACAAGAAAGTAAATTATGAACATTGCAAAAAAAAATAACCTTTCTATTATAGGACATAAAGGTTGCAAATGAATTGAATAGAAAGCAGACCTTCCCACTTCCTGGTCTAGCAACAATCATTAAAGGGATAGAAATGTCACCCCAAGCACCTTCTCGCTGCCTGTCATTCAGAGAATCCATGTACTGAACATACTCCTCAGGCATGTTTCCATTTTGAGCAGCGTTGAAAATTCTCCCTCCCCCCACTTCACATTCAGGGTCCTCGCTTGAATTTGAAATTCCTTCAATTTTTAACAAGTCCGGAAAAACAGAACTCAAATTGACCTTATACTCCAAACTACTCCCTTCAGCAGACTGAATTTCCAATTGAAAATTAATTACTACTGCACCCTTCACTCTCTGATTTTCTAACTGCCTTCTGCTCACATAAAGCATTGATTTCTTCCAGAATGGCCTCGTCAAAATCCTCATCTAAAACAATAGACGCTGGTGAAGACTTTCTCGAAGCAGAAAACTGCAGTTGTCTCACTGGATTGATGTACAAATTAATTCCACACCGAGTTTCCACCACCACATCAGTTCTCCTTTCACTTAAACTATCATCAAATGATCCAATCCTATTAATAGATATGCCCTCAGAGCATATACTGCTAGTACACTCCAGTTGTCTATTTGGAGTTTCAAATGAATACGGAACAGCCTCATTCTCCAAAGCAATGCACGTTGTCCTTGAACTCAGACTACTATCAATCTTACACTCCCATACGCCTCTGTAACTTGAAGTGTTGTTGCATTTACCTTCTCCTAACTTCACCACCTTAACGGAAGCTGGGGACAGAGTGTTCGTTGAAATCTCTGAAAGAGGGAATCTTTTGACCCCTGTTACCTGAGCTAGAGTTTCAATTCTCTTCATATCCCCAATTCTACAGCACCAAAACACAATATTAACCACATACATCTTATATTCTTTGATTTTCGCATCTCATACCCACAACACAGCAATTTTACCCAATAACTCAACCCTGCCCTTCTTGTTTACAACTTCAATCTTACATTTAATAAGATATTGAGAATCAAGCTTTTACTTATTAGAGTTGTTTTAGGTTTCGATAAAATTCAACTCTTACGCAGAACAAGACCTAATCAACTTTCCCCCAAGCGCAACAAGTGCAGAATTGAGGATATTTTCTGCTCCTTCTATTTCTCTTATTTTCTTGAGCCACATAAGCAAAGCACAGGGGTATCAATCAAATAACATTGTTCTTTCTTCTTTTCCTTGATTATCTGGGAAACCATTGCAGAAACAAAGATGTATACATGGACTTAGGGGTTTGCTCCCTACTAAGGTTTCAGGTTCGACACATCTGAGTTGCTATCAACTCCACGATGTAACCACGAGGGCGGCCTTTCAGCTCTGCTTCACCTTCGGGGTTTCTTAGGGGGGCTCAACTTCCTAACTCGAGGTGGGCGCGTAAGCTGGCCCGAACAACTGAGTTATGAAAAAAAAGAGATGTCTACATATTGTGTGCGTCTGCGTGTTGAAGATGAAGGTGAGAAGCGTACGTTCGAGGAGAGTGAAGAAAGGTGTTGGGGGTGGTGGAGTGGCGAGGTCTTTTGCGGGAGAGGAGGGCCTTGGCTGCTCTGAACTATTGGGAAATTCGAGCTCTCTGTTCCTCTGACATTCCTCCTCCTGGAGTTTCTGCTGCATCCGCATTCACCTTGTTCATTTTTTGATCATAGATAATTCGGGGATTTGGAAACCCTAGTAGATAAAAGAAGCCACAGTTGCGATTTTGCAGAGAGTTTTATTTCCCTCCGCCGCTACGATTCAAAATCTTGAGCCCAAAACGGGGGTTAATCGTCGTATTTTCCAAACGGGGTCGTTCGATCTAACGTGGAAACCTTAAAACAGCATTTACGAAGCACGAGTCGAGTTAAACCCAAACTGCCGAAAAGCGATGTTAAGTCAATTTTCTAAAATAGTCCTCCCAGTACAATCTTCACTAAGTACACTCTTACCGATCATTCTTCACTTATATGTGTTGGCTTTATATTTAATTGTGGGATGAGCCATATAGATATGTGAGAAAAGAGTGATCGATAAAAATGTAGCTAAATTCATTGAGTGTGAATTTAATTTCCCTCTTCCCGCACAAAATATGTGTTGTTTTTATGACCGGTGGAGGATTGACAACATTGCCTTTGCCTCCAATAGCCTCGACGAAGCCTAGTAAAAATGTCTTTTGCTGCGGTACCTACGTAAATTTGCCAAGACACTGCTCATAGGACTTTGGGGTTTTTATAGTGTAAGGATGTACTACAAGGTTGTAACTTGTAATACGATATTCAACCGTTCATCTCGGCAATCAATGGTTTAAATTTTATCTCTGCAATAGACAACTTAGATCTGCAGGGCCGAGGTAAAATTCGAATCATTGATTGCGAGACAAACGGCTCGAATGTTGCACTACAATCCCGTAGCGTAGGGGTGCAGTACTATATGATCCCTTTTTCCCTATTCACAAGCCAGAGTGACTCGATGTTAGGTAACAATTCCAATCTTGGACAAATTTCGCAACTGTCTAACTGATTCAAAAAAATTTCATCGGCAAAAATCAACATTATTAGAATAGTTAACACATTAGATAAGGTACTTACCCCAATAAACATGTTGAGTAAGGAGTTGAACTTCTGTCCTCTTTTCTCTTAACACTTGAGTGCACCCACTAATGACGTTGGACCAAAGGCCTCTTGGCCTAACTCAATTCAATTCCTTCGCATAAAGCTCAAATTTTCTTACCCCCTCTCCTCCAACGAAGGGTTAGGAAAGTTCGGGGTGCATAAAACATTTCGGTTTGTATAGAAACTATCGGCATGGCAACAAGTCCCAAGATTGTTGCAGCTTGTTTATCAGACGGATACGGTTTTGATTAGATAAGGAATAATGATGAATAAGATGTGAATATATTATAAGGGGAATTAGTTAAAGAGAGCTTCGGCGAACAGTCCATAGTATAGGGGTTAAAACTGTAGTTGATCCATCATCTAATTTAATACAGCCGCGAGTCCATCCGTCACCTCCGTTCCAAAAATATCCTCCATTCTTAGAAAAGTAAAACCAGAGCAGCCAAGATAGAGAAAATCATTAAACGTGCAGCTAGCCATTCGAGTCGCAACGGTATGGACAAAATCTTCAATCTCCCAAAAACTCGTCGAGTAACTCTAAGACAAGCTCGGCGTCTCGCCATTGCTGCCGCCGGTGTTGCAGCTCCAGTAGTCGTCAAGAAGAAGACGAAATATGCCGTCTTGATTGAGGAAGTGCCGACCAATGTGCTGATTGCGATGATCGGATTGGCGACGTGGAATGTGAATAAGAATTTGTTTTTTGAACTGTGTTCATAAGAAAATGCTAACGATTTAAAGCTGTAAAGTGTGTGTATATATAGTTTGCAGAGGAGAGAGAGGAGGGGAAGATCCAAAGATGTTTTTTATGTTTTTTTATTTGTTTTTGGAAGCTAGGTTTTTATCCTGATAGATCTGGGAATTTTTTTGAAGTGAGCTGAAATTGGGAAACTTTAGCTTTGGTTGCCAACACAGCGTGCAGAATTATTTTTCACCCCAATCCATTTTTTGCCAAAGTGTTATTCTCTAAATATTGTTTTGAAAGTCCTCTCTAAAGAATGTTATATGTGTTAATCTATTCTCCTTATCTTTTGCTTTATTTTGAAAAGAAAAAAAATCGATTAATAGAGATAATGTTATATTTTGTTTTTTTAGAAGATACAAAAAATAGAGTAACACAAATAACATTACCTTTTGCTTTATTTTGCAAAGAAAAAATAGAATCAATTACATAGATAACTTTATCTTTTTTTAGATGATACAGAAAATAAAAACAGATAACCTTATCTATTTGTCATAGATACAGTTATCTTTTGTTTTATTTTAAAAAGAGAATGAATTGTTTGATAAAGATAAAGTTATCTATTTCTCTTTTAGAACATACAGAGAATAAATTAACACAGATAACATTAACTATTATAGATACATTTATTTGTTGTTTTGGACACATATAAGCTTATCTGTTTGTGTATTGGACACAAATAAGCTTATTTGTTTGACGTGAAACACAAATACATTAATAAACTTATAGCAAATGAAATTTCTCAAGACATATAAAATCATCTATTTGAACTTTTAACGACACATAAGCTTACCTTTTCAATGCAATGAAATTCACCTAATGTTGAATACATAACAATTCAAAATATAACGTTATCTATTTGTGTTATTTGTGAATTTTTTCATAAGAGAAAATATTTTTAAAAATTGAACAATTGAAAGAACAATATTATAATTTTTTTCCATAAACAAAGCCAAAAAAGATTGTTGATATAAATAAGGATAGTGTGAAAATCACAATCCTTTAGTTTCTAAGTAAAGTTCAATATTTAATTCAGTTAATTAAGCTGGTGTCAAAACTTTCAGTCTGGAAACCATGTGCCCAAGTAATACCACCACACAATTATTTGCTTCAGTAATCTAAATATTACTCTATACACATGTTGTGTTTTAGTGAATCCCATTCTTCCTTGTCTACTTGTGCTAATTTGACCCACTACCCACTTTTGTATTCTTTTGTATTCTTATAAGGTTACACACAAAATTGACCTCATTTTAGTATTTTATCAACTGTGCGCTGCTGTTGTCTCATAGGGGTGGTTTTCTGATCGTATACGTATGGCAACCATGGCCGCCAGGTTCCATCTTCGCCACCACCTCATCTCACCTCGCCTCTCCTTCCGTCCCTCTTCTTCCTTCTCTCTCCTACCCTTTTTGCCTTCCCTTCCCTTTCTCCTTCTTCCCCGATGGCACCTGTCGTCGCTGCTGTCGCGGCACAACTGTGCGCTGCTGTCACTGTCAGTCTCTCTATCTCTACTCGCTGTCCTCTCACAGGCAGATTGAGACTGGCTAGAGCTAGATCAACGAGATTGTTTCTGACAAAGAGTAGGTGGGCGATTGGTGGTTTTCTGGTGGTAACGGTGTTTGAGATGGGGTCTGAGTATGGTGCGGCTACCATTTTTGCCGGGAACAAAGAAAGAAATCGAGATAGCGGGAGGGAACAATGTTCGATCGTGGTTCCCGAGGGGTATTTCTGTCCATTAAAGGACTCTAAACAGGAGCACTTTTAAAATGATGGACTCTAGGTCTTATAAAAACCTAAGCTGGGCTAAATGGACCAATTGTCTCTATTTAAGGAGTTTATACCAATTTTCTATTAGTTAGATAGGGGTGATAAGATACGAAAGAGTTTATTTGGTAGTTGGAATAAATAGATAAAAGTGGGTAGATAAAGAAATAATATGTGCATTTTAATTGTCCCTTGCAGTCAGAGTACAAAAAGAGTTTAGTGATATTTAAGGAGCAAGAGGGTCAATATACCCACCCGGATAAGCTTATCCTAGGAATTAGGGTCAGATAAGCTAATCCGGGTGGGATAAGCAATCTGAATACAAAATAAGAACGTACCAAACATCAGATAAGGGTGGAGACAGATTAGCTTATCCCTCTCAAGCTTTATCCCATTTTCTTCCCTTCTTAACAAACAAGCCGTTAATGAGATTGTAGACAAATCAGGTCCTCAATGAATTAACTATGAGTAATTACTATGTAATATACATTTTCAAATCGAAGATTAGTTCCACTCGATTTGAGATTGAGATTGACTCAACCTCAAATCGAATCAATGTGAGATTGACAAAAATAGTGTGACATTACTTAAGAAACAAAAGTAATGTGACATTAGTTCAACTCAATTTGAAATTGGCTCGAATGATAAAAGGAGGGATTTTATTTGAACCCTAAAATTTTCCCTACAACACCATAAAATTGGAATTAATTTTGTATTTAATACGAACTGAAATTTTAGGGATGTTTGGGAAAATTTTATTCAATTTTTTTTACATCAATGAGTTTTTTTTTTTTTTGTAAATTAGTGATTAGTGAGGGGAATCGGAAAAGCAAAAAATGATAATTCAAACTAAATATTTTGGAATAATGACAAATAAAAAAATAAAAATTTTGACTTATTTTTGTCCTTATTCAGAAAATCATGAGGTTTTTTTTTTGTCATTTGTTAAACTTAATCTACTTTATCCTATGGGATTTGGAGAGGAGAATGAGTGCTTACGGGAATCGAACCATACCCATATGCATATGCATGAGAGTATAAGGGAGACATCAACTGTACTCCACTCGACTCCACTCCACTCCACTTCCAGAAAAATTATGAGTTTGATGATAATATTTTTACACAAACTAATAATCCAAAAATATTTAACAAAAAACTCACAGCTTAACAAAAAAAAAAACCTTAAAAAAACAAAAAAATTAAGCTAATTGGCTAATTTTTGCGAAAACAGTTTATTCCTTCGCTAATCAAAATCAAGTTCCATGGACCCAGGTTTTTTCTCCAAATGCTCCGCAGCCAAATACACCTCGTCTTGTGTATGGGCGCGCTGATGCTCGAGTAAAAAACAACAGTGGCCGACATTCTGGAGAGAGAGAGAGAATGGAAGCCCTGAGATCCTCGTACGGCGGGGACACCGACTCCGACTCCGATCCTCTCCCTACTTCAGCCGCCAGTTCCGTACACCAAGCGCCAAACCCTCTGCCTCCACCTCCTCTCGACCTCCTCAATCCCCCCAATTCTCTCGGTAACGAATCTCCTAACCCTTTGAATCCCTTGCTTTATAACGCACACAATTCGAAGCTTATGACCCACCATGTGTTTGGTATTTTGACGATGAAGGTACACTAGACTACTGGCAATGTGGTCAGCCCAGTCGAGTTCGGAGCTTCCCTCACGTTGAAGGAAACTATGCTTTGCACGTTTACATCCCGGGTAATTCACTGTTACTGTGTACTACTTGTAGACTGTACTTCAAGATTGAACTCAAAAGCCCTTTTTGCAGTGAATTTTTTAGAACTGTTGTATCTTTTGATTGTTTTTTTTTTTGGTTCGACTGTAAGGGATTGTCCGGGCCAGCTTATGCGCGCACCTCGACTAATCCCAGCCCCGGTCCGGTGAAAGGCCATCCGTGGGACTAGTGAATTCATAGGTTGTAATTTTTTACTGTGTGTCCAACGTTAACAGACTGCGTAGTCTTTTGGAAGGCTTTTGCTTATGAATAACTTTTAGAATTGGGCATCTCCAATCATTCATTAAACGATAAAATGTTCGATGAAAGTTATTTGATGAGAAAATGGCAAAAAATGTGCTCCAATCCTTTTCACCAAAGTGGTAGCAAGTTGAGGAAGAACTTAACTTTTACTTAAGAAGCAGGTTCTTCTCCACATTTGGTGAATGAATATTTTGTGGATAAGCTTCATCTAAAACAAGATCGGATGAAATGTTTAACAGATCAAGGATTGGGAGCTATGAAGCATTGACATTGCTAGAGATCGCAGTTTTCGTGTCGGACACTCTGAGGATGCGCGACACTCCAGGGTCACGCGGGGACACATATGGAACATGCCGCGTGGCATGTCCCTTCAATTTTATTGTTTTCAATGGTGGGACAAGCCGGGTACTACATGGGGACATGACAGGATGGTTTTTATAAATTCTAAAAGCTTTTTTGAGATGAAATATTTATAACTTTGAAAATCTTTAGCCAAAAGTGAAATGTAAAGTACATATGTGCGTGCATTAGGCATACACCGTCGGTTGATAAGGCATTTGATAGGAGTTCTAATCCAAATGGTTAGCAATTGCAGTAGAGGTTTACATAGCTAGAAATTTGGTTGAAAAAAATTGCCCTATCACCTGTCATGTCCGTGCCCCATTTATTTATTATTTTTGTGTCCCGTGCTAGCAATGTTCTAAAAGTTGGTTGATAAGTCCCATTTTTTATAATTGTCGAGTTATTAATCGGTGCATATTAATTAATAATCGGTGAATAATAGTTAGTCAGACCTAATAGGATAGGTCCTGCCAGGCGCCAGCCCATTAATTCCTTGTTTTAGAACACTACAAGTTAGTGTCTTTCTCCGTGCTACATAGATTGGAAGAATTCTGTTCATAAAAAAAGGGTAAATCGGTTCCCTGTAAAAGTTGGAAGTTTGGGGAAAAAATCATGATGGGCCATTGGAGTGATTCATATCCAATGAAGCTTTTAACTAAATTGATACTCCAGTTTTATCGAAAAAAAAGAGTGTAAGGAATGAAGATGGTCTTAAGGCATTTGTTCGTTCAATTGTGTTTCTTAAGGCACCGTTGAGGATTAAACCAAATGGTTGGGTCAAAAGGGGAATTGGATGACAAGAGTTACTGGTGTTGTCTGGTTTGATGATGCTTGAGTTTGGAAGTGTTCCGATTTTCTATTGGAGTTTCTGAGTTAGAATACTGCATCAACATAAGTTATATTTTCATTATAGTTCGGATACCTCCAACACCAAAGAAGGAGTTGACCCAGTTTCTGAAGAGGTTCTCATCTCTTGTGCCTGGTTTAAATGCTATTGACGTAGACATCCCACTCGAAGTGCTGTGCCCCGATGATTTGAAGCTCGAACAAGTTTCCCTGGGGAGAGAATTCCACATAAGTTTGGGGAGAACTGTTCCAATTCGAGTGCATCAAATCGAGTCAGTGGTGGCAATGCTTCGTCAAAAGCTTCAGTTTCAGAGGAGGTCAGATATAGGTCCAAATATGATGTTCTATTCAATTACTAAGGGTCCGTTTGGTGACGGGTTTTTTCCCTATTAATGTTGAAAGAGTTTTTGTAAACAACTTAAGAAAATGTATTCGGTAAGATGTTTTTGTTTTTTGCTTACCATATACATTGTCAAAACATCTTATATATGTTTCACTTGTGAACAGTAACTAAAACCTATCACACAGGCAACTCAAGTTCAAACCTCTGGAATAGGAATAAAAAATCATGTGAGCAGTAATTGTGGCTATCTCTTTCTCCTCTACCATTGGCAACCTTAACCACCCACCATGGCCATTGGCCAAGTCCTTTGTCTGACAACCATGGCCAAATAGCACTCCTTTTCGAATTTCGAAAGCCCCAACACAATGATGCCCGCAACATTTGAGTTTGTTAAGTCACCCTCAAATCATGCAGAGCCCCAAAATCTGACCCAAATTTAGTGGCGGTGGCGGTTTCATGCAAATCCATACGTAGATATAGAGACCAATAAACAAGTCCATGAAGAGACACAAATTTGCTGTCTACACATCAGTAGGGCTACAGATTTATGGCTGTCTGGGGATTTGAAAGTGGTGGAGGCTGAGGTTGTCATGTCACCCAACATGTTTATATGTCTTTTCATTTGATTTTAGAACAAGATGTTACTAAACATGTTTTTAGTTATCAATTTTTGACAAAATAAACATAATTGCGTATTCAGTTATTAATAAAAAATATAAACGTTGCCAAACGCACCCTAAGCATGACAATGCAACATAACCTTTTTTTTGACAAAATGAGCATTTTCACTTCTCAATAAACAAAAGGCTATAAATGTTACCAAACGTACCCTAAGCATGATATTGCAAAGCAACTTTTTTTTTGGTGTGTGTGTGTTAATGATGTTATCTTCTCCCATTGTTGCAATGCGAAACAGGTATTTGATTGATTTTAGTGAGTGGGAGGTGTTTGTGAATGACGATTGCACACGCTCCTTTCTTTCAGTCACGGTCAGAAAATAAGGTTTGGCAGAGGTAGGCTCGAAATCATCCTTTCATACTGTTTCGCACATTTTCTGCTGGTTTTTTCCTCCTCATGAGGTTTGTCCATTGTGGGATTTGAAGTGGAAAGTTAACGTATAAATTGTATTCTAAGAATAATCTTGTTCCTTTCAGATTAAAACACTGGAATTTTTATCTGTATGCAGCTGTAGAATTTCTATCCTCACTATGGAAAAGAGTGATTGATGTTACTATACTGTCATTTTCGTATCTTTTCAGTTTTCATCACGATGAAAAAGTTTCGAACTCAATGCCATGGCAAAGTTTTGGTTTGAGTTTATGGCCTTTGGGCAATTTTTTTTTTGGGGCAATTTACGTCTTCCATTGCACCTCTATTTCCGTTTTGGACTACTATATTGTTTGTGGCGTGTGCCTGACTTCGTATACTTCCAAACAGATAACATTTATTTCTTGCCTCTGCCCCCTCGTAAAGAAAAGCATTCACATTGTTTTGTGCGGTATTTCATGTATCGTGAGTTTTTTGAGAACTCCATTATTATAATTTATTTCATGCCAAGTGGGCTTTTCAAGAAATTTTACTACTACTGCAAAAAGCTACAATGTTTAATTGTATTTGTGTTGATTTCAGATAGAGAAGCAGATTCAAGCTGTTAATGAGGTCTACAAGCTTCACAATCTTCCTGGATTTTACAAGGTTGGGACTATTGTTCTTCGTAATTTTTTGCAAGGCTATTCATTTTGCTCTATTAATTCAAGTAAAAGTTTAATTGTTCTTTTGTTGTCATGATGGGGTACTTTTGCTCTGCATTGGTTCTTGGCCGCAGGATCCACGCCCTCATATATCGATAGCTTGGGGAATGGGTGATATTAGTGATTTATTGAAGAGAGTGGTTGTAGAAGCTTTGAAGGAATTCACTGCGCTTAGAGGAGACGCAAGAAAATATATTTTTACCTGCAAATTTAGTGGTATCAACCATAAGATAGGCAATAAAGCCTACGAAATATGTAAATTCCATGAATAATATATCTTTGAGGGGTCCTTTCACCACTGTCGTTGACTGGTAAACACTTGGGACTCATTAGAATTGTAGTTGTATCCAACTCTTTAAGTATAAAGATATTGAGCCAATAGCAATAAAGTTGTTCTTTTGTTCATGTAGTTACTTCGTGACAATAGTTTCTTTTGAACTTTCAAAACAAACAATACTGTAATAGCTAATCAATTATGTATGGAAGCACACTATATTAGACGCAGAATACAAAAGAGTAACGTTTTGCCTACATCCACAGAAGACATATTACACAATCATATATTATAGGTTACATAGTGAATAAAAAAACACGCAAAGGTACCCACTATTATCTTCTAGATGGACAATCCCACATAATTCCCTTATTGTTAAAATTAAACTATAAAGCAAACCAAACGTGTTACCCCTTTTTTTTTGGCATTTTCACAAAGGAACAAAGAAGCGCTATTTTCATCTACGAAATATATAGCGACATTCAAAAATGAAATCGCAAAGTTTATGCCAAATATCTTCTAGCACCCGGAAATAAGTTATTCTCCAAGACCTCTTGAACAGTAAAGGACCCAACACAATCCAAAACCCAGCTGCAAATCCAAGTGCCATGCTTGCAAAGAACAACGCTTTCGAAAATCCCTCTCCTTCTTCTTCTTCACTTCCTTGTCGATCAACTTTAGGAGGGAGTGTCTTGTTTGGGTTGCAGCTTGTGAGTGGAGGCCCACAAAGATTGTTGCCATAAAAACTGGATTCATTCATGCTTTGAAGTTGAGTACTTGATGGAATACTCCCCGTCAAATTGTTATAGGACAAGTTCAAGTGACTCAAGAATGTCAAACTCGACATGCTCGAAGGAATTTCCCCAGAAAGTTGATTTAGTGAGAAATCAAGGGATTCTAGTTGTCTCATATCACCAATATTCCTTGGGATTCTTCCTGTCAAATGATTGCCAGACAAATTTAACGACCACAACCCCACAAGTTTAGTGAGTTCCTCTGGAATCTCTCCAGATAAACTATTTCCAGAAAGATCCATGCTTGTCACCAATCGAAGAGTGGTTCCATATTCAACATATCTTCCTTTGGTCACCAAAATTGCATTTTCTAGATATTGCACTATACTAGCCGGCCAGACAGTCCCATACTTTGAGGAAGTCGTGTAACTCACGTCACTTGGGTTTCTTATTTTTGCCATGACGCTAAAATTGGCAAAACATCTAGGTAGAGGACCAAATAGATTGTTATGTGCAACGTCCAAGATTTGGAGAGAGCTTAAACGACAAAGTTCATATGGAAGGTTGCCCAAAAAGTTATTGGAGCGAAGATCCAGAACTATCAATCCTAACGAGGCATTGCCCATCCACGGCGGTACGGTTCCAGTAAGCTTGTTTTCACCAAAGTCGATGACCAACAATAATGAGCAATTTTGCAGTGTCTGCGGTAGTTCCCCTGTGAGGTTGTTGTGCCGCAAGTGCACTGATCTAAGGTTAGGTAACAGTCCGATGGAGCTTGGAATGCTACCCTCCAAATTGTTGTTCTCTAATTTGATGATAACAAGGGATTGCCAATTCTTCCAACAGTCGGGAATTTTTCCCGACAAACGATTATGTCCCATATTGAGGTAGTACAATCCAATGTTAGGTTCCTCTCCCTTATCACATAACATGTGGTAAATAGATCCTGAAAAAGAGTTATTCGAAAGATCTATCCAAGCCAAGTTAGGGGGGATGAGTGGTAGCGAACCGTTGAAGAGGTTGGAACTTAAGTCAATCGTGCAATACGGATCCTCAACATTAGGAAGCCTTGAAATCTCTCCCCAAATTTGGTTAAGAGAGAGGTTTGCGTGACATAATTTGAAAAGAATGGGCCAAAACAAGGTCGGAATGGAGTCTGAAATTTTTGTGTTGGCTATGCTCAACTTAACCAACTTCATCTGAGATGGAAGCCAAAGAGGAAACTGTGGCCCTAACTTCCATGAATCCAAAATCAAACGTTCAACTTGGAAAGGGGGGACCCAATTCTCACTTGCATTCAAAGTCAAATAGTTTCCACCAGCATCTAGGTAATGCAATCTCGTGAAATTGGCAAAGTGAACATCAGAGACGACACCCTCCAACAAATTATTGTTTATGAACAAGCCTTCTAACTTTCCAAGACGCCCAAGACTTTCAGGAAGAGTCCCATTGAACTTATTAGAGGAAAGATCTAACCATATCAAGGATGATAATCTTCCTATCGACGCTGGAATGGGACCAGAAAAAGAGTTGCCATTAAGAGTAAATTCGGTGAGACTTGTTAGTTGACCAAGCTCATACGGCAAGTGACCAAGAAGATGATTCCCCCACAAATGGAAGGTCTCTAACTCGTTAGACTTGCATTGAGAGAAACCTACAAAAATGTCTGTTGCCTCCCCGGAAAACTCATTATCTGACAAATCAATTGTCTTTAACTTACAAAGTTTTCCGAGTGATGTTGGTATACTCCCCTGAAGTTGATTTAAAGATAAGTCAAGGCTAACAAGGGAAGTCAAGTTTCCAATGGCAATTGACACTGCACCATGCAAAAGATTATTGTCACGAAGGCTGAGTGACTCAAGATGGCTTGAACTATACAACCAATTTGGTATGGTAGAATTAAAATTATTACCAGACCAATCGAGAACTCTGAGTGAAGTCATGTTTTGAAGACCACTAGGAAGTGGACCTTCTAACTGACATCCACTCATTTCTAGGGAGACTAGATGATTAAGACTGAGAATCCAACCTGGTATAGATGATCCAAGATTGATATTACTGGAAAGGGCGAGGATGTCAAGTGATGTGAAGTTAATTTTGTTAGTTGAATAAAGAGAGACATACTTGAGTTCACAAGCAGACAAGTGTAATTCTACCAACGAAGGGAGGTTGCTTGTCACCTGTAGCCAGTCCAACGCTTGGCCGAGGTATACGCCAGTCATATCGAGGTGTCGTAGCATAACAAGACGTGAAAGCCATTGCAAATTTCCACAACTTAGTCGTTCGAAATCAGATCCAAGATCAAGGTAACGCATGGTGGTGACGTTTCCCAGTTGAGGTGGAATGGTTCCTCTGAATCCCGCCATGGAGAGGTTGAGGTATCTCAAAGTTGCAATAGAGCCAATGAAGCTAGGGATGGGAGCCCCTTCAAAATCATTGCTGCTCAAGTCCAGGTATTGGAGGTGCTTCAAATCGAGCAAAGAGGGATTTAGCTTTCCTCTTAATTGATACCTCCTATAATCTTCATTTTCAGTATAATTTTCAAATAATCTCTCATAAGGATTCCGAAGTCGGATCTTGCGGACATGACCAGTGAAGTTGTCACAGACAACTCCGGTCCACTTGCAGCAATCCTCCCCAATATCCCAAGAGGACAACCGTTTCATTGGGTCTATCAAATCTTGCTTGAATTTAAGCAGGGCTTCCCTCTCATTTTCGAAGCAAGTGAGCAGATTATTATGATGAGTGTGATTGGAACTGCTGCTGATGCCATTGCAGAAGCAAACATGGAAATTTGGAATGGTGAAGAGAAAGCAAAAGAAGAAAGCAAAAGCTGCACTCGTAGTCATGGATGAAAGCATGATCGATCACATGCAAGACACACAACTCAATGTGGTTTTTCAGCTTGTGATGATTATTTTATTTGTATCCAATGTTATTAGGCTGGTCTCTCCAAAAAAGACAAGACTAAAGGATCTAGGTTTTTTGTTTTTCTTTTTCGGATAATTTTAATAATATTTGGGTGAAAAAGTGTAATTATGACTTTCATTCAAATATTTTTGAAAATATTCAAAAGAAAAGACTAAAAGTTCAAGGTTTTTTGTTTTTTTTTTTTTGGATAATTTTAATAATATTTGGGTGAAAATTATAATTTTTTACTTTTTTGATTTGTCTAAAAAAAATGAAAAAGTAAAAAATTATTGCTTTATTGTGGGTACATGGTCCGTAGTTGGGCTTGACTTTTATTGACTTGGTAAAGTATAAAGGATTGAGAAACTTCAGAGAAATGAGGACCTGTTATTTATGATGCCCTGTCATGTCCTACAATTCAAATGAAAAAATAGAAAATTGGATCGAGAACTTATACATATCGCATTGAGCCGATTTTTCACAAATCCACTCGTTTTTTTTTTAATAAAAATTATTGAACTGCTCGGATCATTCGTGCGGGACCTAGAGTGGCCATGCGTGCCCGGCGGTACCCTATGAATACTCATGGTCGGTCCCCTTAACTTTACTTTAAATGTTTAGTGCATTTGTGTTAGCTTTTCATCAAAATTTTAAGGACGAAGAATCATTGTCCTGATAGAAGAAATCGAAAAAGTATAAAAATATTAACCCAAATTGGCAAAATAGGGGATTTTATTCAAAAATATGTAGTCATTTTCTTCTCAATTTCCCAACGACACCCCGAAGAAGAAATAATAATTAGTTCCGTATTTCATTTTAATTAGTTTGTTATATATCTTCTTCTCCCATTATCTTTTCCTTTCGTAATTTTCACCACAAATGAAATATCCAGAAATCGATTCCCTCGTCAAGCGTCAAGAATGGGAATCCACTATTGATCGATTGTGAAACTTGTATACCTAAATTTTCCTCACCACATAGTTTTCCAAGAAAATTAATTTCGTGAACCATTGTTGTCAGTCACTTCTAGTATTATTAATTTGTTTGCTACATAAATGGACGCAATTGCGTCTTTAAGGGGTTAAGAATTCAGGTCCGCTGGATGCGTGTCATATGCTGAATAGAATTGACAATAAAGATGGAATTGAAATTGAGATTTGTAGTGTTGTGGGAGTTACGGTAGAATTAGTTCGTCTTGATTGAGAATGTAGGGACTAGAGCTACTCCGGGCGGAATGAACTATCAAATCCAAGCCCCCGGACTTGACTAATAGTATATTTATTTTTGAATATTCAAAGTCCATGCAATGGAATATGATTGTATTGAATATGTGGAAAATTTGTGATGGCATGTCTTGCCAGACCTAGACCTTGACCATTGCTTGAGATATTTCACCGGGAATTGCAAATTTTCTAAGTGAAATGTTATGAACCCTTTACTTTTTTCAACAAAAATAAAGAAGTTCTAACTTCTGACAGCCAAGATGGAAAAGTGTCTCTGGCTCCCATTGGTGAGAGAGATGGGATTTCATTTGAAATTTGCATTTTAATAAATATCTTTCTTGTGTTTCACAAATAAATTGCTCAACAAATTCTATACAATGAACGGTTCAAAGCATATTAATGAAATCTCACAAGGCCATCCCAACATGTACTATTATTGTTTTATTTTGCGTACATGGTCCGTAGTTGGGCTTGACTTTTATTGAGTTCGTAAAGTATAAAGAATTGAAAAACTTCGTAGAAATGAGGACCTGATATTTATGATGCCCGGCCTCTCATGTCTAGTCTAGATCTAGACCTTGACCATTACTTGAAATATTTTCCGTGGAACAATAATTCTATGCACCGAGGATAAAAAAATAATAATTCTATGTTGCCAGATTTTTTTTTTCCCAAAATATCCTTGAAAGTGAAATTAATGATTAAGATTCACTTTGATGTTTGGGACCCAAACATCCAAGTGAATCTAAACTACCGAAACTTTTAGGGGTCCATGGAATTTAGTCCAAAAATTCAAAGGCAAATGTTATGAATTATGATCCCTTTGAATTTTTTAACTTAGGTCTCGATCGATTACCCTTTAACTTACTGGCATAAGAGCCTTTCAAATCATGAACAAATACTCACTAATTTCAGTAGCCAATGTGATAAAATTTGACGACCTTATTTCAATGTTTATCTTTTGAATTTTACTAGGAGGATTTGTGCTTCAATTTCATTAGGAGGATTTGGTGGCTTACTATTATCTTAGTTTTGTTTTCTTAGCTAGGTAGTATTAGATTGTTAACGAATTATACTTTATAATATGGTTAGTGATTATATGTGATTCTATTGTTCAGGTTAGGCTCGGTTCTTGTTGTTCTTCGATTGCATTGCATTTGGGCATTGGGAAAGAGACCGGGTTAGATCGGTGATCCTGTTTGGGCTGAATTAGCTCAATCAAATGGCAAATGATTGTGTGCGGGCGTGCCAGAAAAGAAATAACTTCAGAAAAGAAATTATTCTTTTCAAATTGATTTGAAACAACTAATTTAAATCAGGCAACTGTGTTATCCGTTCGATTACCTCAACTAAGAGGATTTTTCCTTAAGGTATCAACCAAATAAAAGATTGACGCGCTTCGAATCAGAAAAGATGATTGAATACAAACAAACCTGAATTTGATTAAAGGTAAGTTTGTATACAAACACTCTTAAGATTCTATCAAGAATAATGCAGAAATATAAACACACTGAATCTAATCAAAAGTGAACTTATAAAAGACTATTCTGTGGTAAGAAAAAGCTTAAAGAAAAATAAGAGAACTTGAATTTAATCAAAAGTGATCTTACATGCAAATAAGCCTTCAACTTACAAAAGATCCTATTCTAAACTAATCTAAACACTAATCTACGATAAACCTCTGAGCAATCATTTTGTATGAGTTGTCAGATGATATGAATTTTTGTCGGGGGTTTCTCTTCACTTGCTTCTTCTATTTATAGACGCTGGGTCTGCCTTCGATCTCCACTTCCCACATTAATCCCACGTTTGCCACATAAACCGGTTGAGGGGGGCCTTCGAACGGTTACTTTGATATTTCCAGAACTCTTCTTTTCTCTTCATGCTTCGATGATGGTGTTCGTGGCCGTTTTCTAGATCATGGTTCTCCTGTTCTTATGCAACGTGAATTAGTGTCACACGTCTGGCTTCTCAAATGATTCGCTGCAATCGTGTCCAACTTCTGTTATAAATTGAGATAGCAATGACACCATTCGATGATCTCAAGGATTAATCAATGGTTAAACTCAACCATTTCTAAAATCATCCCTATTTGCTAACCAAACGTCGTCGGTTCCAATCAAAACGATACCGTTTAGTACTAAAATAACGTCATCATTAAATCCCGTAAGCCTCTGCATCCCGGGTCCAATTGAGACATGTTTTGACTGGTCAACGCGTTATTTGGTACCACGTGTAATTTTCTCATTGGGTGGCATATTTTAAGATGTAAACAGACCCTAATGCTCAATGACTCTTTTTTGCCGGATCGTCTTAGAAAAGAAGTATCACTGGCTGCCAATCCTGATGACTCTAAGTTCGATATTGGATCCAATCTTGAGATATTTATTTGGCCATGGTACTATTTCATAGTGGTTCCCCATTGTTGGTGGATATAATGTTTTGATCACCACTAAGAATGATTATTGGTTAAATGCCTCATTGGTTTAACTTGTTATTCTGTTGTACACCTCGTATTCAAAATTATATTTTTATTGTAAATTATTGAAGAAATTAAATAGATATCCTAGACACTAGACTTATTTAGGTTCCCCTAAATTATTTTAATCCCCGCTTCCAAAATTTATTTAATAAACGTGTTTTGCCATTCACTGAGCTGTCAACTGACAAATTTATTCAAACTTGTTTTTCAGGCAAGTGAGGGAGTTAGGCTATCCACAGTAGTATAATCAAAAGCCAATTGTTTTTAAAGTTAATAATATTAGTGCAAAAGATGGCTCACAAGAGTATAATCAAACTTAGCAACATTCTTAAAAATAATCAAATTTTGAGCTTTGGATAACCAAAACTAGCAACCTTTTTCAATAATTAAAATTTGTGAACCCCACACCACATAAGTTAACTAGTTCCAAAATTTATATACACGCATGTTTTATCTGGTATTTTCTTCTTCTCTTCTTTGCCTACTCTATATCTTCTTTATTTCACCCACAAACTATTTTTCTTTATTTCCCTCAAAAAGTGAAGCCCATATCTCTCGATCATCTACAATTCAACCCACTGTCACTGAATTAAGATATTTCAATCTTCTTTCCCGTTTCTATTTATTCCCCCAACAAAAATTCATAATAGGAGGGAAGAAAATTACCGATTTTTGCCCAAAATTAAGAGAGGAAATCAATATATTTTTACCAAAAAAAATGTAAATGAAGGGAAGTGAATGCTGGAAAAGAGAGAGAGAGAGAGAGAGAGAGAGAGAGAGAGAGAGAGAGAGAGTGTGTAGTGGACCCTTATTTTGATTATGGACTAGAAATGATCATTGTGAAGCTCAACATTGTTAAGCTTAGCAACTCTTAACTGAATAATCAAAAGCTAATGTGTCAATTTTTAATTATCCTTTTTTGATTATACCACTATGGATGGCCTTAGGCAAGGTTTCTTGCGGTATATTAGGGACTTCTTGCATTTGATCTCCATAGGATGTTGTATTTTAGTAATAAGATTTTAATCATTGCTTCCGCACTTTGTATAATTTTTGGGTAAAAATTAGTTCTTGTTTTGTTTGTGATAAATTTTATTGATTGGTTCATGAGATGGTTGTGCCCCGTTCTCTTTGTTTTTTTTGGTAACTACCCCATTTTTATCAAGGGAATTTATTTGGTGTTGATTTTATTTAATAACAAAAAATCATTACTGTTCGATGACTTCATTTTTTTCTAGTTTGCGTGTTCCAAGAGCCTTGTAGTACACGGCCAACCACTTCTTGGGGTGTAACATCAACCGTGAACCACACTTTCTCTTGTACATAAGAAAGACTTGGAAACAGACAAATGAGGAAGACTGGAAAGCCTTCTAAAACCACACTTTCTCTAGTACACAAGGAAGACTTAGAAACAGACAAATGAGAAAGACTGGAAAGACTTCTACCAATCGAAAAGACAAGGAAATCATGTCTCACAATTGCCTGATGGGCGAATAGTAGATCCCTGTTTGTAAACATTAGAGCATCCACGTACACCATGGTTTACTAACTAATGTTTTAATTGTGCGTGTTAAGACTTAACAAATAAAAATATATTTTTTGTGTCACAATACTTGTATAATTAGTTTGTGTACTAGAGTGTGTTAAATGTTGTAGTGTGCTAGCATGTGTGCCAAATTTGGCAGCTATACTAGCAAACAATAAGTGGGTTCCACTCCTATGATTCAAACTCTAAACATAAAATATAAATGTCCATTACTCCTAATACACACTTGTGGGACCCATTTTTTATCCTAACAAACATTTTAATATACAAATTTACCAAACTCATTGTGGATGTTCCAACACACTTCTATGTTAGCAATGTCTCACACACTTGTGCTTTGTTATTTACTGAGCTTTTAGCTGATGGATTTCTTTCAAATTATTTTCAGGCAAGTTAGGGATTTAGGTAAGGTTTCTGGCAGTATCTTGGGGATTTCTTGTATTTGATCTCCATAGGATGTCACATTTTAGTAATAAGATTTTAATCATCGCTTCCGCACTTTGTATAATCTTTGGGTAAAAATTGAATTCTTTTTTTATTGGTGATAAATTTTATTGGTTGGTTCATGGGATAGTTGTGCCTCATGCTTATCATGATAATTTATTTGGCGTTGATTTTATTTAATAACAAAAAATCATTACTATTTGATGACTTCATTTTATTGTAGGCTGCGTGTTCTAAGAGTTGGCCTTGTAGTACACGGCCGGTCACTTCTTGGGGTGTGACATCAACCGTGAACCACACTTTCTCTAGTACACACACAAGGAAGACTTGGAAACACACAAATGAGGAAGACTTGGAAAGACTTCTTCTACACATTGAAAAGACAAATTAAATTATGTCTCACAATTACCTGATGGGCGAATAGCCGATCAATGTTGGTAAAATTCTGCTTCAATTATTGCTATTGGACGCCCTAGTAATGTCTACAAATACAATGGTCGTTGTGTCTACCTTGAGGAAATTGCATGTCATAATCCGATGTAGAAATTGCATAAATGGGTATAGACTCCATACAAGTGATTGAATCATGAATTTGAAGTGGACAACGGATGAAGAAAATTGGGAGGCTGTGTGTGTCTGTTGGTTTTAGACGTGTGATGTTTGGAGTTCACGGAACCAGTGCGACGTTGGGGCGTGAAGTGTTGGATCTGAGGACTCTGGCCTGCCACTTTATCTTTTCTTTTTTAATGCGGTCTGATTTCTCATGTTATGGCTTAGTATTATGTCTTTTTTTTCCTTTTAGTAAGTATTTACTTTGAAAATTTTCGTGAACCTGGCTTTATATTCCCTTGGAGGGCTTGCTCAGTTTCTTTGATCATCTTCTTTATTTTCTCCAGATTCCCACTTACTACTTGTAGGCCCTTTTCCGGCATATGTATGACCTGTTCTTTATCATGGAAAACAGATTGGGGAAAGTTGCGATCATATTCCGTTAATTGTTGACTAACGGAATTTTGGGCATTCTCTGTCAGCTGCTCGCGGAATCATCAGATTGGTCGAGGGTGAGCCAAATCAAAATGACAGTAGAGAATAATAGAAAAGGCAAGAAGCATCTATGGAAAATAGGAAAGGTCGAACTATTGGAAGAACAACTAACATCTCTCCCTTTTATGAAGAGTATAGACTAGTAAAAGGTTAGATAATAACACTCTCTCCATCCTATTTTGTTGAGTTTTTTTTTTTTTTTGATCGGCCTATTTTGTTGAGTTATTATTACTAGTTAAAATGAGAAGAAATAAGACAATAGCTTAGTGACATGACCTATTTAGCTCAGTGCGCCCCCCGGTTTGAGCTTGAGGAACCCCCTCCCCCACGGCCGCTATAGATAAAAAAATAATCTTTAAATGAGAAGTATATCACTTGTTTGTTTGACTGGACTCTGGGGCCTGCTGCGCCTTTAGCACTGTAACGTCAGCAGCGCCTCCATGCTACACGGTTTTGCTCACTAATGGAGTAAATTGATACCCCACTCCCAGATAGGGCGGTAAACGAATCGAATCGAGCAAAATATTATAATGTTCAGATTTGATCGTTAAGTTTTTTAGCGAATTCAAACAAGAGCCGAACTCAATGAAAATTTGACGAGCCGAGTTTGCTTAATATTGAGTCAAACTCGAGCTTGTTCATGAGCTTTAATGAGCCAATAATGTCATATATTTATATTTTCATACATGTCTAAAACTGCAAATAAAAAATTTAATTAGTATGCACATAAATACGTTCATAGATATATAAAGTTATAAATACATGTGCATAAGCAACTTTTTAGTAATTGTAAATGTTTATACTTGAACAAGTTTTAAAATTTTCATTATCTATATATATAAAATACCCATGATATACATACATGAGCCTAATCAAGCCAAATACTATTAAGTTCATATTCGGCTCATTTATGAAATGAGCCTAAAATTGAGGCCCGGGTTCGGTTCATTCCGGGTTCGGTTCATTTAGTAGACGAATCGAACTCGAACGAGCTTTTACCGAGTCGAGACTCGAATAATTCACGAGTTGCTCAGTTCATTTATACCCCTACTTCCACCTCGTTTGTCCCTGTTTGCTTGCATACCATAGCATTTGGCACTTGTCCACGTCTCCTTTAATAATCATATCACATACGTCTAGAAGAGTATAGGTTTACAAACTTTTACCCATTACAAGCATTAAGGAGGTGTTTTACTTGAATTAAATGAATATAAATTTTTAGTTCTCCTTCTGGATTTTCGTTAGCCGTTTAAGCCTTTTGAATTAATTATTCATCTCGATAGAGTAAATTCAAAAAGTACAAAATTTATGATCAAAAGCAAAAAATGTGGCATTATGACGAAAAAATTCATCTTTTCTAAACTTTTAAAAAAAATTTCGGTGAGTATGTTTAGACTTTTTAATTGCTCTCATTGAGACAAATGATTAATTCTTAAAATTTTGGCGAAGAGCTAAAAAAAAAAGACTAACCAAATCAAACCAAACGTAGCCTTATTTCCAACCAATTGGGGTCAGCTAATCCTATTTTTTCATTGAGTTTGGTCAAGGACTACCTGTTCACTTAGATTATAAAAAGAGAACGTGAAAATAAGTACTTCAATCAAATTACGGTATCCTTTCCCTAAATTAATTATTCTTCATGATGTCTTAACAAATGTTTAGTGCATTTTTGTTAGCTTTTCGTCAAAATTTTAAGGACGAAGAATCATTATCCCGATAAAGGAATCGAAAAAGTATAAAAGTATCAACCAAAATTGAAAAAATGTTCGGAAAAGACAAACTCTTTTTCATCGTTTTTTTTTTTGGTTTTTTTTGGATTTAATAATGAATCATTTTTTGCTTTTGGTCATTGGCACTTCATGACCAAAGGGAAAGTCACATTTTGCTTGTATGTCCTATTATCGAGTTGTACGTTTAATTACTTTATTTATGGAGTTTGTTTAAGGTTGTGAAAATTTTGGGTGCGGTAGTTTTTTTTGGTCAAAATGGTAGGAGATATTATTGATAGAAATAAGCATACATAAAATTGGATTATCTATCCCAAACAGAGACAATAATCAAGAGGCCTAGATACACAAGCCTTAAAATCTAGAACTTCACAGACCAATATGGTGATCCTTTGATTATCAACCAACAACAACCTCCTAGGCAAAGACAAGTCGGCATAGAGGATAGCCGGCAAACCCTCACGTCCACGACAGCCACAGGAGATATGTTCTGAGAGAGAGATCGTGAGAGTGTGAGAGAGGACAGAAAAAGATCGTAAGAGAGCTGTGAAGTCGTCTGTAGATTAGCTAGGTTTAGTTCGATGAATATATGTTGTTTTATAGGTTTAATTATATTCTAACTCAAAACTTTTAAGTAATAACATATTTACCTCCGAAAATTTTAAAAAAAATACAAGGCTAATCTACTTATTTGGTCCTTATAAAACAGGCTTAGTTTCAATTTTGTCCTCACAAAATTTTTTATTTCAATTTTGCCCTTCTAATTTCTCAACAATTTCAATGTTACCTTTTCCGTCAATCTTGGACGGCAAAAGCCTAAGTGGCAAACAGCGTGGGTGATCTGGCAAAGGATTGTGGGACCTCTTTACACGCCTTTCCCCACCTCACCTATAAAACTAAAAATCCTAAACCAAACCCTAAAAACTATGTGTAATAATCCCCAAAATCATTTTCCCCTAAACCCACCGAACAACACCTCCCCAAAACAATGCCTCTTGGCTTCCCATTGATCGTCATCATTGTAATCGTTATTGCAATATTTTCACACCCGAAATCTCTCTTCGGTTGATTCACAGTAGTATATTTTCCCGTCTGATACCCATAATTTCATACACGAGAAGTATTTTCTTTTCTTTCCATTTCTCTCCCCTGTTTCTTTATTCATTGGTAATTCAACAAGTTCGAAAAATTCTGTCTTTGTTGAAAACCAACATGAAAAGACTCCGTACCCAATGCAATTTTCCATTTCTGTAAACAACACTAAACACTTTGCCCCCAAACATCCTCCAATTGAACCCTAGTTTGGATCAAAAGAAAGGAATTTATTAACGGGGCTTTGATTTCCCTCCAATCCCCTATTTCCGATGAGAAAATCTGGCACTCAATTTTCCCACTCAAGAAATCAATATCTTCGAAAAAGAAACACACCACCTTGAAATTTCCCATGTGGGACACATCAAAAGCGAGACTTTCACGCACCAAGGTTTCTGATTTATGCCCTGTGGGAGAATTCTATACTGATTGAGTTCGGACGATATTGTTGGTGGGGCGGAGTGGCGAAGGGTGGTGATGAGGTGGCACCATGTTTTGGAGATGGGTTTCAATCTCCTTCAAGATAGCAATGGGGCGCGGCGGAGGACGGTGTTGATGAGGTCCGGACACAGGTAGTCAAAGGTTGTAGTTTCTCTCTCCTCCTCCTCCATCATCGCAAGTTTGTAACAACTCAATTTCGATCTCGAGAGAGAGAGAGAGAGAATAGGGTATATATAGGTCATTTTTTCTATAGTGTGTAGGAGCAGTTGGGGCCGAAGAGATTTGGTGGGTTTTACAGATGGGGAAAAATGAATTGGGGGGCAAAGAGATGTGGGTCCTTGTGCTATGCTGTCTAAAGAGGGTCCCACAATTTCCAAACTGTTTGCCGCTTAGGCTTCTGCCGTCCAAGATTGTTGGAAAGGATAACATTGAAATCGTTGAGAAATTAGAAGGGTAAAATTGAAACAAAAAATTTTGTGAGGACGAAATTGAAACCAACATATTTTGTAAGAACCAAATAAGTAGATAAGCCAAAATACAAATGCACCCCCACCGTGTCCAAAGCCGTGTCCCCCTCCAAAAATGAAATTATTATTTTGTGCGGTATTTCTTGTGGGCTTTTCATGAAATTTCATTACTGCTGCTGCAATGTTTAATTGTATTTCCGATAAAGTAGATTCAAGCTGGTAATGAGGTTTACAAGCTTCACAATCTTCCTGAATTTTATATGTGGGAGATCAAAATAAATACGCAGCGGAAAATTACTTACCTTCTGCCATGGTGTTTAAGTCTTTGAGAAATTCGGAAACCGATTCGATCTTGAACCAATATGGTCCACCAACACAAACTCCCACGAATTGATTTCGGAGAGCAATGGACACTACAAGAAAAAGCACCATTCCCGACTAAGAGTTTAGTCGGCAATTGTAGGTATTTTAGTCGGCAAAAGTCTTCCCCGACTAAAAATTTTGGTCGGCACATTAGTCGACGGAACGAAGTCGGCAAAGGTCATTGCCGACTAAAGCATGTTTAGTCTGCAAAAGTATATACATTTACCGACTAACATATTCCGACCAATACTTAGTCGCCACTTGTATTTAGTCGGTAAAGATTGGACTATTGGCCGACTAACATTTTAGTCGGCAAATGTGCTATTTATAGGCCGACTAAAATTTAGTCGGGGAATGTATTGTGTATTGGCCGACTAATTATTTAGTCGGGGAATGTATTCGGTATTTTCCGACTAAATTTTAGTTGGGGAATGTGTTTCATATTGGCCGACTAAGTGTTTAGTAGGGTAATGTGTTTTAATTATCACCGACTAACGATTTAGTCGGCAAATGTCTTCTCAAATCAATTAATTTGTGACCCTATTGGCGACTAAACTTTAGTCGGGCAATATTCCATACAAATTTGTCATTCCAAAATTTTGTACAAATTTTTCCACATTATTATTCCCTGTAAATTTCAACAACAATTACATCCACAAAATTGCCAAACTAATGCAATTAATACAAAATAAAAAATCCAAGAAATAAATACAAATTTTCATAAATAGAGAGCCACCAAATAGTTAAAAAACTATTTGTATACAAATTTATAAAGTGCATAATAACATGTCCATCACAGCTGGAAAATTAAAAAAAAAATCCAAGCTTAGTTCAACTTCAACAAATCCCGTGGACCACAAAATACTAAATAGTTCAACTTCAACAAACGGATAACCAAAAAAAGTCCAACCACGTCCACAACCAAAATCCAACTTCGAATCTTCATAGTCAATAACCAACATCCTGCGCGACACTCCATTAAAACGCCATCTCTATAAAAAAAAAAAAACCAAAAAAAAAAAGAACAATCTATCATTAGTATTTTTGAACTATAGTACTATATCCCATAGCACAAAGCATGAACATAAAGGAATGATAGAGTGAGTTGCAGAGCTTTAATTAGTGGAACAAATGCAAGTGTCCATTGCAACTTATTTGCCTGCTCTAGTCCATAAAAATGGCCAACCAAAGACAACAAATTATAACAATAAGCTGATAAATACATGGAAAGCTGGTAAAACATTGGAAGAATAATAAACATGATTCATAAAATTGAAAAATGAAGGGAGGAACCAGAACACTAAAAAGAAACAATACCTACAAAGAGAAGGTAAGCATAATAGCATATTACTAGTTTTTTGGTTTTTCCATGACGAGTATGACAAGAACAAACGATTTTTGGTTCAGAAATACCCCCCTCTTAGGGAAATGTAGATCCTTTCTAAGCCAACAGTTGGAGTGAATTGTATCATGAAAGTTTTGATATTAGAGTAACACAAAAATTGGCAGTAAAAATAACTCAAAAGTAAGACTTCCTAAAATACGAAGAACAAAAAGTATTAGGAATTGAATGATACAGATTAATGCTGGAGATTGAATATTGTACAGGATGTGTTGATCCTTATAATTAATAAGTCAGTGACTGGAAGGAAGGTGACTTGCCATGTACAATGAAAATGTATACAGTGTCAACATATTTTTGGCAGTCTAACTTCGGGGATGGCCCCGTCTGCTAATTTTATTTCCTAAGTTTGGCCTTTTTCACATGGGAGTGGATTATTTACGAGAGTGAATGGTGCTTCGCGACTATCGAATATCGGGTATATTGGTAGTACTACAAAGAAATCTTTCCTCGAGGTGGAATAGCAATATGTTTGGATTTGTGGGGGACACTATTATACCACTAAGCCACAGTTGCATACTTTATTTACAATCACATAGTAATATGGTGTCACCGTTACACTAAATATTTATTTATTTCACCTTGAATTTCAGTAGAGTCCTTGTCAGACAAATTAGTTATGGCTTCCAAGCTAAAATCATTTTCTGCAGTCCAATGACTGTTGTGGAACCAACACCCAACCAGCTTCAACCTTTTTTAAGCATTCCAATCATAATACGCCAAAAAAATAGAAACAGCAAGAAAAAATGGCTCAGAACCACCTACAAAGGTCTCACTCACCTGTTTAGTTCTAATATTGCCACCTAAATCATACAACTCATCTCCATCTCCAAAGAACGTGAGGTCACTACTACCAATACTCCCTCTAGGACTGTTTGGATCTGCCCCACTTTCACTCTCATTACCAAGCTACTTAGAAAGTTAATCAAATTATCCAATTTCCAAATTTCCCTACCACCGTAATGAATAACAGGTAACTATAAAAGTTTACTAAGATTTATTAATGAGAAATCTGTTTTTCGGACTGTTTAGCTGCTAAAAGTTTACTCCAACATTTATCCAATTTCCAAATTAGCTGTTTTGGGGACTATTACGAAGTCGAAATGGGCTATTTTTTAGTCCAGTTTGTGGGCTGGTTTTGGACCTGTTTCGGGGGTGTTTTGAGGCGAAAACGGGGCTGGTTTTGAGACAGTTTCCAAAGCTGTTCGAGACTGGTTTCAGGACAGCTTTTGGAGAGTTTTCTGGGCTGGTTCAGAGTGGTACAGATCTGGTTTTGCAGCTGGTTTTCAAAGCTAAAATGAAGTTGTGTTCAGTTGTTTTTCTGCTGGTTTTGGGTACCGATTTGCAGCTAAAATGGGACTGGTCCAGTGGTGGTTTTAGGGTGGTTGAATGGTGAAGATAATACTTTATATTCAACCAACACAAAGTATACACATCACATGGCTACTTGCAACTCTCAGCTTCCCAGTCATAAGACCACCAATTATTCAGCACCAAAGGATTACAAAAAATTGTAATTCCAGATTTCAATATCAGCAAAAAAATCTGTTTACTGACTGCAATTCCAAATTTCCTACTTGGCATGAAAGTCTATTCTCAGATTGATATTCTCAAATTACGTACCATATATTCAAGCCACCATCACCCTGCTCCAACACTGCCTCGTCACGCATCGCCACCATCCTCACCTATCGTTTAAAAAGGAAAAGAAAATAAACAACGAAGACACAAGGAATGGACTAATTAAAAAGGAAACAACAAAAAAGTAAAGGAATAAGTGTTCAATATTAAACGCATACGTGTATCTCCTGGCATGCTACAAGAATGTATACTTCCGTTAAAACTTCAGGCAGAATTGGAGATACCAATTTATCCATATGCATTGATTTTCAAATACTAAAGTTTAACTACCATACCACCAGCATCTCATAACATTCAACTTTATCTTTAGCAAAAGGAGAAGGCTATATCAGCCTCAACATAGTTGACATTCCAAAGATCATGCCAGGGCTATATCAGTCTCTACATAGCCATTCACTTGTACTTTTGCCTATTGGTTAATATTTTTCATAAGCAACAACTAGACATTGCTTTGTGACAGAATAGCCAAAGCACCAAGAAGAAAGTTAAAGGATGAGCTCCACGATAGAGCATTACATACCTCAAGGAGAAATTGACATTCAAGTTAAGCTGCAAACTGGACTCCAGTATGTATGCTCTTCCTAGGCAAAGTTAACAGAGGGCAACTATGTCTGGTAAGTAAAAATAAAACAGCGAGGGAGAAGAGAAGTTAAATACAAACAAGATAGATAGTTTTTAACTTGAAATAATCTATAGAAGGATACTCAGTCTCTAAAAGCACTTAAAGCATTCCACAAATTTCCAAATACTATAAACGAATGTAAAAGTCTTGCGTGTTAAAGCAAAGGGCAAAAAAATATTGGTAGCTAAGCATTGAAAATCATCATTTACCGTATGACAGCACCTTCGTAATGATCAAAGACAAACTCATCCAACGTAGCAGCAAAAGGAATCAATTAGGAATGGAAAGCACCTTGATCGCAATTGCATATCAATAGGATATTAGGATCATCAACACAAACACACAGCCACAAAGCCCAAATGTCCACAATATGCACTGATTTTCAAGTTATGGAGCACATTATCTCAACCAGATTGGAATTAAAAGTACAAGGGATTGCTTATGAAGTGCTATGAGGACGATGGATAAATTTCAACCCATCTTTTGTTACCAGTAGGTTCACAATTGCTCAACTGAATATATTGTTTGCATAAAGATCAGTTTCTTTCTTGTTTACCTTCATCCTCACTTTTGGGCAGTAAGCACGCTACTCTAAATAGGCTCAACTGAAGGTGTTAAAGCTCAATTTTCACCTTAAGTTTGATAATTTTCAAGTGACGATGAACCACACAATACTTGGTGAGCTCAACGTGTTGCTTGATAGCCTTGACTTGAGAGTTAATTACTCATAAGCACATAATGAAATCCAAGCCACATATACAGATTTAGACACACCAGGAGTTTATTTAGGGCTGGATAAAGAGCACTAGTGCTTAAAAATTGGATTTAATTTCTGGAAAAAATCGAGGGTTCTCGAATTTGGTTTCTTTTCAACAAAAATCTAGGGTTTCTGAATTTGGGACAATTGCATACCTTTCATGAAGAATTTTACACTTTAAGGCACACCTTTGTAGATCTCAGAGCACGAGTGTTACATCAGTGACACCGGACTTCCACGGAATCCAGTGAGAAGATCTTCAATCAAATGAAACTCCAAGAAATTGTACAAAACAACAATCCGAATAAACAAAAGCTCCAATGAATTTCAAAATTGAGTTTAATTTCTGTAAAAAAATTAAGGGTTTTTTGAATTTGGTTTCTTTTCAACAAAAAAACTAGGGTTTCTGAAATTGGGGGTTGTATGCATAAATGTATAGCGAGAGAGGAAGGGAACGAGGGAGAGATAGAAAAAGCGAGATAAGTAGAGAGAGAATCAACCTTCTTGTTGTATCTGTCACGTGTGTTCCATGTCTAAATTTTTAGTTGGGAAATGTATTTGATTTTTTAATTTGGATTAAATGATATTACCAGACTAAAATATATTTGGTCAGAAAATGTAATTTCATTTCTTATTTTATTAAATTCGAAAAAATGATATTTCACAAATAAATTTAAATTTAGTCGGCAAAAAATTAAAATACCGACTAAATTAAATTAGTAGGAATTAATTTTCTATTTTATTAAATTGAAAACAATAATATTTCACGACTAAAATTAAATTTAGTCGGCAAAAAATAAAAATACCGACTAACTTAAATTAGTCGGAATTAATTTTCTATTTTATTAAATTCAAAAAAATAATATTTCACGACTAAACTTAAATTTAGTCGGCAAAAAATTAAAATACCGACTAAATTAAATTAGTCGGAATTAATTTTCTATTTTATTAAATTGAAAACAATAATATTTCACGACTAAACTTAAATTTAGTCGGCAAAACATTAAAATACCGACTAAATTAAATTAGTCGGAATTAATTTGCTATTTTATTAAATTGAAAACAATAATATTTCACGACTAAACTTAAATTTAGTCGGCAAAAAATTAAAATTTTATTTTATTAAATTCGGAAAAATGATATTTCACGACTAAATTTAAAATGTAGTCGGCAAAAAATGTAATTTCCCGACTAAATTGTGTTTAGTCGGCAATTGTTTTATATTTTACCGGCTAAAAATTGTTTAGTCGGTGATTGTTTCATATTTTCCGACTAAACAATTTTTAGTCGGGAAAATTTAGTCGGGAATTGTGTATTTTGTTGTAGTGGGATAGGATTTCCAATCTAATCTATATAAATGTTTTCCACACTTGTAACTTGATGGTAATCACAGGCCTTTATATAGATAGATCGGGACCCTTTCCCAACGGACAAAACCCTTCATACTTCTTTCCATCAAACAAGTAACAAGCACCTATTTATTAATAGTCGCAACCTTACACATGAATGGTCACTAAATCCATTCATGAATAGTCACCATATCTATTCATGAATAGACACCAAACCTTTTCACGAATAGTCACCAACTATGTAGGCAATATTTCATTTAAATCTAATACCCATATTTTAGTTATGAACATAAATACTATAAAATATAATTAGGATTGATGTGGCATGTGAGTCACATAAATAAATTCCAACATATTGCTCTTCGTAATATTTTACAAGGCTATGCAAATTTAATTGTTGTTATCATGATGGGGTACTTTTGCTCTGTATTGGTTCTCGGTCGCAGGATCAGTGCCGGCCCCGACGTTTGGGTTGCCCAAGCCCGATCTTACACTTGGTTACCCACTTGTTATTAAGTCATAAAAAAAAAATCAAGGCTATATTGTGCTTTTAGTTTGAATTCTATTAATAAATGAAAATTAAAATGAAATTCTGGTTATAGTGCTCTATGATTTAGCAAGATCTGATTCAAAAAAAAAAAATGATGGGTTTCTATTTATTTTTAGGTTTCTATTTATTTTTAGCTTTCATTTATTTATTTTGATCATTGTTCAAAATTTAATGATAAAATGAAAAAGAAACATTATGGACCAGCTAGCAAAAATACAAATCTGACTTTAAAAATGGTTAATTTTTTCATTGAAGTTTTTTAAATTAGTGTCTGACTATCTGTGCATGTATGCAAATAACCTTTGTGAGTCCTTCGTATGCGCTAGTATGTACATATGCATGTATATTTTTTATTTTTTATATTTGCATACATAACTCTGTGAGTATGAGAGTAGTTTTTTCTATTTTCTAGGAGTGTGACAATAATTATTGATGTAGAAAAAGTATCTTCCAAAATTATGAATGACAACAACAAGAATGGTATCTCAAAAATGAGTTGTGATATGTATTCCAGTATTCCAGATTCAGTGGTGGAATGATAAGTATTCCATTGTATCATTTTTGAGATACCATACATTTTGTGGTGTACTCCAACAACAAATACCCTTTCACTTCATGAACAAATTGTAAAGAGAAAGAGAAATGAGTGCACTACAGTCAGCGAAGATGAGAGAGAGGGACTTAAAAGAAACAGAATCCTAGACAAATGGAAAGAGTTTAACAGAATTACTCATTCCAAGCTACTCCGGATTGTTCCCAGTGCCGGCCCCGACGTTTGGGTTGCCCAAGCCCGATCTTACACTTGGTTACCCACTTGTTATTAAGTCATAAAAAAAAAAATCAAGGCTATATTGTGCTTTTAGTTTGAATTCTATTAATAAATGAAAATTAAAATGAAATTCTGGTTATAGTGCTCTATGATTTAGCAAGATCTGATTCAAAAAAAAAAAATGATGGGTTTCTATTTATTTTTAGGTTTCTATTTATTTTTAGCTTTCATTTATTTATTTTGATCATTGTTCAAAATTTAATGATAAAATGAAAAAGAAACATTATGGACCAGCTAGCAAAAATACAAATCTGACTTTAAAAATGGTTAATTTTTTCATTGAAGTTTTTTAAATTAGTGTCTGACTATCTGTGCATGTATGCAAATAACCTTTGTGAGTCCTTCGTATGTGCTAGTATGTACATATGCATGTATATTTTTTATTTTTTGTATTTGCATACATAACTCTGTGAGTATGAGAGTAGTTTTTTCTATTTTCTAGGAGTGTGACAATAATTATTGATGTAGAAAAAGTATCTTCCAAAATTATGAATGACAACAACAAGAATGGTATCTCAAAAATGAGTTGTGATATGTATTCCAGTATTCCAGATTCAGTGGTGGAATGATAAGTATTCCATTGTATCATTTTTGAGATACCATACATTTTGTGGTGTACTCCAACAACAAATACCCTTTCACTTCATGAACAAATTGTAAAGAGAAAGAGAAGTGAGTGCACTACAGTCAGCGAAGATGAGAGAGAGGGACTTAAAAGAAACAGAATCCTAGACAAATGGAAAGAGTTCTACTCCGGATTGTTCCACGTCATCTACAGCAGAATTGCCCTGAGTGAAAAAATGATTTTTCCATGTTCGGCACAAGATTTGAACCCTGGCGCCTTACCCGAGCGAAAACTTACGCACGGCCTACTAACCAGCAGATCAGATGCACCATTCATGCTAGGATTGCGTCAAAATATTAATATATATACATATATATTTACATGGAATTTATTTTTTTGGGTTGCCCTGCCCCGGGGGTTGCCCAAGCCCAAGGACTTGCAGGGCTTACCCCGGGGCCGGCCCTGTCCGTATAATAAGGGCTCTGAAGTTGGATCTCGCAGACATGACCAGTAAAGTTGTCACAGACAACTCCGGCCCAATGGCAACAATCCTCCTCGATATCCCAAGAGGACAACCGATTCGAAGGGTCTTTCAAACCTTGCTTGAACTTAACAAGGGCTTCTCTCTCATTTTCGAAGCAAGTGATATTATTATGAGTATGATTGGCGCTGCTGCTAATTCCATTGCAGAAGCAAACATGGAATGTTGCAATGCTGATGAGAAAGCAAACGAAGAAAGCAAATGTTGCACGTGTAGCCGTGGATAAACCCATGATTGATCACATGCAAGATACACAACCCAATTTGGTTTTCAGTTTGTGGTTATTTGTATCCAGTGCTATTAGTGGGTTTGGTATTTATAGCGCAAACGTGGTCCATAGTTAAGACTTTAGATTTGGTTCTCGGACGGCTTTTCGCTGATGTGCTAAATCATTGTAATTTTTTTCACAGATTTATAAAATATTTTTTTTAATTAAAAAATGGGGGTAAAACCTAACTGGCATGAACATCAAACTTGATATCACGAGTTGAGCGGACCAACTTTGTTCTATAAGGTATATGATCAACTTTTTTTTTTTTCCCCATAGGCAATAGAACATTATTACAAACTTGACAAATAGCACAACGAGTAGGGGATCGAAAGGGGGAAGGGAATCCAACCCATGAACAAAGAAAAACGTGTTGAGACTAAGCCCAAACACACTCTAAGGGCCAGACCCCAACAATACAGCCCTACACCACATAGGCTTGGCCCAAACCAACAGTCAAAACCTAACCCTAATCTCATCAGTCTCTACCACCGCCACCATTAGCCCATCACCGCCGGCCACCAACATCATGCAAACGCCACTCTAAGCTCCTCCACCAACCAAATTGCGACCGCCACCACCGTAGCAACCCTTAGTCCCCACCACCACCACTTAGGCCATAACCGCATTCGTCCAACAACAAAAATGGAGGGATCCTTACTACCTCGCCGCCACTAGCCGCCACCGAAACCTAGCTGTTCGTACAACCAGTTACCCCTAAATGTGGTTACAGGTGGAATCAGATAGCGACCAGCGGGGAGATGAAGCATGGAAGAGAACAAATGGCGACAAAGGGGTGGTGAGAGAAGCACAAACGAAACAAGGGATAGGGGAGGGAAAAAAAACAGAAAAGGAGGAAGAGAGAGGACGGAGGAGGGGAAGGGAAGGTGAGAACGCCTGGGGGAGGAGGAAGAAGGGTGCCCCCGGCACCTCTTTGGTCTGTTCTAGAGAGAGAGGGAGGAGGGGTTCTCGTTACTTGAGTGAGCTCTAATATTCTATTCTCTACTAGTTACCACCAAAATTTCCAAATCGGGATACGTATCGTATATCGTTTATTTCATTTTATGTATCGTATCGGGATACGTCGTGTATTGTAAGATACATTAATGAAAACAAATATAATATAAAATAATATTTATACTTAATTATAATCTAAAAATCTATTGGATATATGAAAATGAGTGTTTAATGTATGAAAAATAGGATTCTAGGATGAAAATTTTCAAGTTTCTCAAGTGGGGTCTATCACAGTGAAGCTTTTTGGTGCCTGAGTATGCAATACATGATTGAAATATGTTCTTTCTTCTATTCGAACTTTGAATTTGGGTTTTATCTAAATGGTTTGGATACTGTCATAGTCATGTCAAACGATTCAGAATGCGTTTGTGTTCCAATTCTTAAAATATTGTATGATTTCTTCTCAATAAGAAATTGTAAGATACGTTCTGAATCGGGATACGCTATTATATCGTAAGGTACGTCATTGTATCGTAGGATTTTTATACAAAAAGGATACGGGGTGGGATACGGAAAACTCTCATTTTTGACACACGTACGCCTAGCTAGGTGCGGATGCATTTGCGGGCGTTGGTTGGTAATTAAGTGCGGGCGTGCCAAGACTTGTAGCGCCTAACTTCAGATGACGATTGCCGTGAATCATGATTTCTAACTTGTAAGCGATTGCGTGTGATCCAAAGGGTTAATGATCACAATGAGGTTCGTGGTTTTGCCACACGGTTGTGGACTTAAAATTTCGTAGTCGTATAGGAAATGGAACGTAAATCTTAAATTTTATTATTCCGGGATAATAAAGTGGTATAAGAAAAATAAAATTCAAACTACTTGAAGAAGTGAGTTCGAATGGGATTTGAGTATGAGGTACTTGATAATCTACTTTGTTGAAAGAAGAAAAGTGTTTTTGAAGCGTTGGGCTTTGGTTGATGTTGGACCCTTTTTTCCGTCTTCGATTCTGCTATTTATAGACTCCAAAGTTTTGCAGAAAAGAGCAAAGTAGCAGCCCGAATTGTGGAAGAGTGACCGAATAAATTGAGATTATGGGGAGTGGGTTTCTTGTATGTTGACAAGTGTCCTTTGTCTTGGCAAAATAACTCTCTTCCTTTGCTCTTTGGATGCCAAGTGTCCACAATGGCTTGTAACTTCCAGGTAAATGCCAACTGCTCCTAATCGTGGGCCATTCCACTTCCGTTTTCTCGTAAATCATGGGGTAATGGGACCCCATTGCTTGATTTTCTTCTCTTAGGCCATTCATTCCACTTCCTTTTTCTCGTAAATCATGGGGTAATGGAACCCCATCACTTGATTTTCTTCTCCTGGGCCATTCCACTTCCTTTTTCTCGTAAATCATGGGGTAATGGGACCCCATTACTTGATTTTCTTCTCCTGCATGTGTAAACCAAGCATAATGGAGCCATTTTGACAAAGTTTGATTCTAGAAGAATTCCATAACAGCTCCAATTAGGATTTCCTCCAGTAAACTGAAAAATAAAACATGGCCCAAGTTTCAAGACTAAAATTAATTGGGTCTTGGCCCATATTACAAAATTAATGTGGCCCATTAATTTTTAGCCCGAGAAAGCAATACACATCGACCCAATTTAATCAATACTTAATTAAATGGCCTTCCAGCGTTGGTCCGAAATTATGCGTAAAAAATGGGCATGAACAGATACGTATCATTTTTGGAAGGAGACGATACGAATCGTAGGATACGTTTTTCGTATCGTAAGATGTTAACAACCATGGTTACCACCAACTTTACTTGGACGAAGCAGAGGTTTGTTTGGAAGGCGAGCAAAACTTATTCCTACGGCCCTGAGTAGAAGAAGCTCTTGATGGCAATCCTATGCACCCATGATGTAAGATTGCATCTTTTAGATTTGAAGGACCTAGAACATCAATGATCCACTACAATCTATAATCTGAATTCAGTAACAAGTTATTGCAACTTAATTTCGGTTCCCCTTTCCATCTTTTTCTCGATCTATGCTGGTCGTATAGGCAGGTAGCTATTTTGACATTCTTACCAGCTTGTAGGTGAGAGGCAATATTTCAATATTGATTGTTTTGCCTTATTGGTCGTTCTTGTATGCATGTAGCTAGGTTTCAAGTAATGCTGAAAAGATTGATGAAGCATTTGATCAACTAGTAGGGAAAGTCTACAATACACACCCCTTAAAAGGGTGTACCATATGCACCTATTTTATGGTTCATTCATAACATTTTAGCATGTTTCGTAACTTTTGTTCCAGAATTCATAACTTTTTAGCTGTACGATTCATAACATTTTCATTATGATTCATAACATTTTGGTGTATATCGTAACCTTTAAACAATTCGTAACTTTTTAGCAATACGATTCGTAACATTTTCTCTATAATTCATAACATTTTGGGGGGTGCATATGATACACACCCAAATAAGGGGTGTGTATTGTAGCCTTTTCCCAACTTAGTATTTGAATCTATATGGAATGAGGTACCATGCTGTTGGGTACACCCAAGTGTGTGGGTGTGTGATGCAAGGGATTACTCCCCCTGTTAAATACATGTGCCGTGTGTGCACAGTGTGTGCGCGCGCTGAGAGAGCCAGTGAGAGAGCAGAGAGAGCTAGAGAGTTGAGCGGAGAGCTCCCCCAACGGGGGAGCGGGGCTCGTTGGAGATGCTCGGATATTCCGTTGGAGAGCCACCGGAGTGAGGGAGAGAGAGGAGTGGGGAAGCCGGATTGTGGCTATCCCGGTGAGTTTTTTTCATATTTGTATATGTGATTTATACATAGTGGAATTTTCTTTGAATATCTCTCGTTTGTGCTTGGTTTATTTTCGTGCTTGTGCTTGGAGGTGTGAATCGGGGTCTGAGTCTCGACCCAACATATGCAATATGAGAGAACTCTAAGTTTCGGAAGGTCACTCGTTGAAGACCTCCTAATAATTCCAAGATATGTTCTTCGTAATGGATAGGGTATTTGTAGGCCATTAGTAATCTTGTGGAACTTCCGTTAATGCTTTTGCAATTTGTTAATTTATGAAAAGTATAATTAAGTATGGAGTGTTGCTATTTTTGTACCTTTTTTTTTTATTTTAGTTTTAATGTATTTACGTTATTATGCATGTTTATTTTTATTGTTTGTCTCGCATACATGGTCGCCCTCGTGTAGTGAAATTCCTAGCTCTGTCCTAGAATATATCCAATTGCATCTTTAAGGAGTTAAGACTTCAGGCCTACTAGATGCCTGTCATATGTAGAATAGAATTGACAGTGAAGATTGGATTGAAATTAAGATTGGTAGTGGAGTTGGTTCGTTTTGATTGACAATGTATGGACTAGAACTACTCTGGACGGACTGGACTGGACTATGAAGCCCAAGCCCCCTCCTTGTGCCTTGACTAATTATGTATTTTTGGAATATTGAAAGTCCGGCCTGACTACGTGTGCGGCCCTCCAATTCGAATAGACCTAGGACCTTGACCATTGCTTGAGATATCATATTTCATCCGGAATTTAGTGCAAAAATCCAAAGGGCAATGTTACGAACTTTTTACATTTTTCAACAGAGAAAAAAATAAGTTAGTAACTTCTGACAGCCTAGATTGAAAAGTGTCTCTGGCTCCTACTGGTGAGAGAGATAGGGTTTCACTTGAAATTTACATTTCCATAAATATCTGTCTTGTGTTTCACAAATAAATTGTTCAACAAATTCTACACAATAAACGGTTCAAAGCATATTAATGAAATCTAACAAGCCCACCCCAATATGCACTATTATAGTGCATAATAGTGCATTTGTTGCAGTGGCCTCTAGTGGGACCCAAGTCCTCCGAAAAAAAAAGAAAAATTCAAATAAGGACAAAATAAAAAAAAGCCCCCAAAAAAACTTAGGAAAACAACGCCTATCTTATGTTCTATAACCAAAGCTTCGTCAATTATTGGTGGACAAAAACCATCTCTTCATACTCATCTACTATTAAAGCAATTGTCATTGAACCATAAATCAGAAATGTTTTAAACCTTGTCAGATTCCAATTTAACAAAATCCACCACACAGAAACATCTCAGTACAGTTTGTCAATTCCAAATTTTGCCGAAACAGATAATAAGCATGCAACCAAATACAAAAACTGAACAAAAAGAAAAGAACCAAAGATGGGTAGAGTGCATGTCTCTGGCCTGCACGCAACAGGTGTTGCCGAGTGAGCATGTTGTGCGTGAGGGAGAGTGTGAAGCGAAGTCCCATATCGCCTAGGTACCAAAGTAATTTGAAGTATATAAGCGTGAGGGCACTCTCACTTCAATAACTAGTTTTTGGGATTGAATTCTGCCCAAGACCGTGTAAATTGTGAAAATAAATAAGAGATTGAAAGCAAAGATAAAGAATCAGGCACCTTTCAGATGAAACGGCCGTATATTGAAGTATTTTGTGATCGTATGAATACTAAAATTTAGACTTTTCCATGAGACAACTAGGTGTCTCCTATCTTTGAATTCAGTATAGGATAAGAAAAAAAGACATGTATTCAAGGAAACGCAGCAGGGTCTTCTATGAAAAATCTAATCATCCAATTAATGTAATTAAATAATTACTACTGACTTGAACTTACAAAAATTTTTGCCCAAATCACTGATCTTAATAATAAAGTGCCTTGAAGAAAAATAAATAACAAAGGAGAAGGCTAAAAATCGAAGGGTATGAGAAGGTGCATGGTGGCTTTTGATTTGGTGACCTTAACGAAGGTGGTTGGAGGATTTTAGATTTTGCAGTGACCATATGGGTGTGCATAAGTAAGGGTATGGGATGGTGCATGGTGGCGTTGAATTTGGTGACCTTAACGAAGGTGGTCAGAGGATTTTAGATTTTGTAGTTGCTTTTGACCTTATAGTGGGGACTACTCTCTATAGGAAGCGAGAAGAGTATTTAATTACGTTTAAGAGCAAAGCTAGTTGAAGCCAAATCGACTATTTTCTTGCTAGAGGTACAGACCACTTGACATGTAAGGATTGTAAGGTTATTCTCAGAGAGTGTCTAGTGGCACAGCATAGACTTTTGGTGTTAGATATTTGTCTCAAGGAGAATATTAGAAGGAGAAAGGAAACTAGATGCCCACGGACTAAATGGTGGGACCTAAAAGGGGAGAAACTAGAGGTATTTAAGGAAAGAATGTCTCAAGAAGTATGGTGGGGAGTGGAAGGCGATAGTGACAATATGTGGAATACCATAGCTGATGGTATTAGAAGAATATCGAAAGAAGTTCTTGGAGAGTCGAAGGGAAAAGGTCCAATTTCTAAAGAGACATGGTGCTGGAATGACGAGATTTAAACCATGGTAAAAGCTAACAAGGAGTGCTTTAAAAAGTGGCTAAAAAATTGGAATGAGGAAAATTTTCAAGGTTATAAGCAAGCTAGCAAGGAAGCTAAAAAAGCATTTAAGGATGCTAAGTTGAAAGCTTATGAGAATTTTACGCTAGACTCGATAGTAAAGATGGAGAAAAGATTATTTATAAATTTGCCAAGTTGCGAAAAAGGAGGGCTAGAGATGTTTCTCAAGGTAAGTGTATAAAATGTATTGATTCGGTGGTGTTGATGAAAGACGAGGCAATTAGGGATAGATGGAAGTAGCATTTCGAGAAGTTGTTAAATGAGAAATATGAAGGAGGCTTTGGTGGGGAGAAAGTGTATGTACCTGGCGAGAATATAGAATATGAATTTTATCGGAGAATACAAAAGTTCGAAATGGTTAAAGTTTTGAAAATGATGAAATTGGGTAAGGCCTTAAGACCAGATGGTATCACTAGTTAAGTGTAGAAAAGTACTCTAGGTGACCTGGAGGTGACTTGGTTGACGAAATTGTTTAACAAGATTATTATGACTAGGAAGATACCCGATGAATGGAGAAGGAGCACTATAATACCTATCTATAAGAATAAATGAGATATTCAAAGCTGCAACAACTATAGAGGTATTAAATTGATGAGTCATATGATGAAGTTGTGGAAAAGAGTTATTGAACATCGCTTGAGGATGGTGACTAAAAACAGTTTGGGTTCATACCTGGAAGATCAACCATGGAAACTATCTACCTATTAAGGAGAACAGTAGAAAAACACAGAGCAAAGAAGAAGGATTTCCATATGGTTTTCATAGACTTAGAAAAGACTTATGATAGGGTGCCTAGAGACATCATATGGTGGGTTCTGGAGAGAGAGAGAGTGACCAAAGGGTATATCGAGGTGATTAGAGACATGTATGAATGTGCCATCACTACCATTCGATCACCAGTAGGGAAAACAAGTAATTTCCAATCATTGTAAGATTGCATCAAGGGTTAGCCTTGAGCCCATACCTCTTTGCCTTAGTTATGGATGAATTGACTAAACAATTTCAGAAGGATATCCCATGATGTATGATGTTTGCTCAAGAAAACAGGTTTTCGTGGCTATGTGTGGGTGATCTTAATGATTGTGGTGTTCAGGCCGAAAACAAGGAGGCAATCCGTGTAGTAGTGGTCGTTTGGAGTCTTTGGACCATTTTCATAGTCTTATTTGGGACTGTGAATTCATAGATTTGGAGTTTAAAGGTCCAAATTTCACATGTTCCAATAATCAAGATTGAGAGAATAATATTTGTACAAGGCTGGATCATGCTATGGCTACAGTTGAGTGGAGGAATCTTTTTCCCCTTGCTCAGGTTTTGCATGAACTTAGAGTGGGTTCGGATCACTGCCGTCTTATAGTTAAATGCAGAGGACCACTGAAAAGGGTTCCTTTTTCTTTCAAGTTTGAATCAAAATGGTTCACTCATCTTGAATGTAGTCAGGTTATCTCAACAGCGTGGAACCAGCCCCAATAGGGTTCTCACCTTTATGGTTTGGTTCAAAGGTTAAGGAAATGTAAGGATTCTCTGTTAAAGTAGAGTATGAAAACGTTTGGCAAGGATAAGATGAATCTGAAAAGGCTTCAAGAGAGATTGCGAAAGGCTCAGGAGGCACCATTCTCGCAGGAAAATCTTCAAAGAGAAAAGGGTTTTTATTCAGGAGATTGAGGCCCTACTTTTGAGAGAAGAAATGGCTCTTCATCAGAGATCTAGGGTAAACTGGTTAACCTATGGAGATAAGAACTCAGCTTTTTTCCATGCTTGTATCAACCAAAGGCGGCAAAGGAGCCAACTGTTGATGCTCAAGACTGGAGTTGGAAATTGGGTAGAGGAGCCAACTGTTGATGCTCAAGACTGGAGTTGGAAATTGGGTAGGGGATGAAGAGGGCATTAATGATCTGATTCATGACTACTTTTCTAGAAATGCTCTGGGGCTAGGGACTTTTCAGAAGTTTTGGCTAATGTTCATTGCTGCATCTCTGATAATATGAATGTCAAGTTGATCAAGGAGGTTTCTGTGGAAGAGATCAAGAAAGCAGCCTTCCAATTGGGATCTTTGAAGGCTCCTGGGCCTGACGGGTACCCTAGGTTCTTTTTTCAAAAGTATTGGGACAAGGTGGGGGAAGAAATGTGCAAAGAAGTCCAAAAAATTTTCTCAAATGGGTATATGCTAAGGGAACTCAACCGTACTAATATAGTCTTGATTTCCAAAGTCTTGTTTCCAGAGTCTCTTGGCCAATATCGACCTATGGGTCAATGTAATTTCTCTGTAAAAGTAATCACAAAGGTTATGGCTAATAGACTGAAAAGCCACTTACAAAAGGTAATATCCCCAAACCAATCTGCCTTTGTTCCTAGGCGTATGATCCAAGATAATGTATTAGGGGCTCATGAAGCTTTCCACTACCTGAAATTGAAGAAAAAAGGATTAGATGGTTTTCTGGCGCTAAAACTTGACTTTAACAAGGCTTATGATAGAGTTGAGTGGGATTTTCTTGAGGCTCTTTTATTAAAAATGGGTTTTCATTCTAGGTGGGTTCAGTTCAGTGGGTTATGCAGTGCATATCAACTGTCAACTCCTTTGTGGTTGAAAATAGGGAGGCTAGGGTCCAAATCAATCCAGGAAGGGGATTAAGGCAAGGGGATCCTCAGTTTCCATACCTCGTTGTTTTGGTTAAAGATGTGCTGTCCAACTTAATTTCTTCAGCTAGAGAGGCTAACAGTATTTCAGGTATCAAGTTTCATCGAAATTGCCCTAAGCTGTCCGATATCTTCTTTGCTGATGATGTTTTGCTGTTCTTAAAGGCTGAATTCCAGAGCTGTGACAAAATTAAGAAAATCCTGGAGATTTAAGGGATAGCTTCTGGTCAGAGAATAATATTGATAAGTCTAGTGTCACTTTTTCCTCCAACATGTGTGACAATGATAAGCAGCTGGTATATGACTTACTTGATGTCCCTTTGATGAGGAGTGATGCTAAGTATCTGGGGCTGCCTTCTTTCTAAAACAGAGGCCTATTCTTTTATTGTGGAGAAGACGGTGGGAAAGCTACAGGGGTGGAAGCAGAAACAAATGTCACAAGGAGTGATGCTAAGTATCTGGGGCTGCCTTCAATCTAAAACTGAGGCCTATTCTTTTATTGTGGAGAAGACGGTGGGAAAGCTACAGGGGTGGAAGCAGAAACAAATGTCACAAGGAGGAAAGGAGATTATGCTCAAGCCAGTTACTTAAGCTATTATGCTATGTCTTGTTTTTTGCTCCCTAAAGGTCTTAATGATGAACTTAATTCCTATGTGGCTAATTATTGGTAGAAGGGAGACCCAGAGGCTAAGGGTATTCATTGGAGCAGTTGGGATAAGATGACTAGATCTAAAGCAGAAGAACTTCAGAGCAATGAATGAAGCCTTCTTTGCTTGTCAAGGGTGGAGACTGCTGCAGCATCCTGATTCTTATTGGGGTATGACGTTAAAAGGCCTTTATTTTCCCAATTGTACTTTTCTTGAAGCAGGAAGAGGAAGCAGGGCCTTTTGGGCGTGGCTAAGTCTGTTAAATGGAAGGGATTTGTTGGTAAAAGGGCTTAGATGGTAAGTGCAAATTTTTTGGGAAGACAAATGGATTCCGTCCTTGAACAACTTCAAGATTGCAACCCCAAAGCCATGGGATTGTAGTGTTGATTTGGTGGCTCAAGTGATTGATCAAGACAGAGGGACTTGGAGGACGGATGTGATAGAGCAGATTGTTTCTCAGGAGGAAATGCTTGTAATCACTGCCATGCCTCTTTCACAGTGTAGAAGAAATGACACTCTGATCTGGCACTACACCAGAGATGGTGCTTTTTCTGTCAAGTCTGGTTACCATATGGCAGTCCAAGCCTATGGTAAACAAAAAGAGAGTGTTTGATCTTCTTTTATTCCCAATAAGAACTTAAGGGTCAGTACTCTAGAAGGTGGATATCCCTTACAAAGTGAGACATTTCTGGTGGAGAGCGTGCAACAATAGTTTGGCCACGAAGGAAAATCTGGTTCGTAGGAGGTGTGGGTCATCAACAACTTGTTCAATTTGTGGCAACTTTGATGAATCAATGGAACACTTGCTATTTGATTGCAGTTGGGCTCGAGCAGTTTGGTTCGGGTGCAATGTATGTCTTGATATGGGCCATGGTCATCCAGTTTCTGTTTTAAGATGGACTTAACAGGTGGTGGAAACTTTGAAGGGTGCACAGCTTATGAGTTATCTGGAAAGCTGTTGATGGCAGGTTTGGAAGGCAAGAAACGACTTCATTTTTAATGGCAATTCTGTTGCGAGATAACAATGAGGAGAGCTTCTGAGGCACTTCGTGAGTTCTCGTATCTCAGGATCCCTTTGATGATCCATAGGGATAACCCAACAGGTGTGGTCGCTTCTGCCCACTGGAGGGCTCCAGATCACGGTGGTTTTAAAATCAATTGTGACGCTGCTGTCAAGAGGAATGGTAGAAATGCAAAGTGCTCTGCAGTTCTTAGGTATAGCAGGGGGATGATGGTGGATGGCAGAGTGGTTAGGGCTGAAATTTCTTCCTCGCTACATGGTGAATTATTGGCTGTCCAGATGGCCTGTGGGATTGTCAAGTCACTGGGTATGCCTGGAGTTATTATTGAATCGGACAACCAAGTGGCCATAAAGCTAAGCGTTTCAGAGCTGTGCTCCCATGGGATGTTAGGGCAGTGGTTTGGGACATTAGGCAGCTTTGCCAAGAGGAAGGGATAAGATGTGAGTGGATCAAGAGGGAAGCAAACGGGCTGGCACACGAGGTGGCGTCAGAAGCTATTAAGGGTGTTCTCCCTGTTATTAATTGGGTGTCTTCCCCCTCGCCTAGTGTTTTATCTAGAGATGTTTCTCTTTTGCTGTAACCCTTTTGGGCAATTTTGGTAATCAAAAAATAGAGTGGTTTTTGTTTTTAGAATACTGAAGTTTGATTTATTGGGATAATGTATTCCTGGCTATAGTCATGACGTTGTAAGCTGTTTCCATGTGAAATGACCACAATGGTTATGTTTCTCTTTGCTGGGAAACTGAAAAGAGTTATTAGCGATTCCCCAAATTTCAACATTTCCACCGACCGACATGGAATGTCCCAAAACTGTTTGGATTCTAGGAAACCTTTGGCTTCATTGAGTTGTTTCGGCACCTATAGGTTCCCTTTTTGAAATTTCCAATATGTTCCAGCTCTGCCGAAATGTTTCCGAAACTTTTCCTTTTTCCCAGCTAACATACCGAAACGATATTTCAATCCTCGAGGTTGCAACCTACTCAACTCATGTACCCAAAATTCTTGAACAGACCTGACAGAAAACATATATTGAAGCAGATGTGATTGTACAGACAGGCGTGTGAATTTTCTGCATTGTTTTCACTGTGCAGGTTCTCTTTGAAGCTCAATGTGGGACACTTCCCTCATTTAGCGGAGTTGGAAACAAAAATAAACTATGACTACTCCTACATGCCCGATAATGGGAACTTGGTTACGGCACCTGGATCTGAAACTGCTTCTTCTAGGATGGGAAAAGCGTTCACTGTTAACACGGATTGGCCACATTTTTCTTGCTAGTACTCTGTTACATTTTTTGGACAGAATCATAACGAGTTTTAGCATTATACAGAAATTTGAGTTCATTATAAATGGAAAGTGCAATTTTACCAAACGAAAAAGAAAGGAAGCATCAATTGTATATTTGCATTTTCCTGAAATTTTATGAGACAAATTGCGCACTAGCTGCGAAAGTGGGTTTGAGGAAGCTTCGAACAACATAACATTTTTTAAGAAGTATTTTACCAAACGAAAAAGAAAGGAAGCATCAATTGTATATTTGCATTTTCCTGAAATTTTATGAGACAAATTGCGCACTAGCTGCGAAAGTGGGTTTGAGGAAGCTTCGAACAACATAACATTTTTTAAGAAGTATTTTATTTTTTTTGGTAATAAAGGTGCTAGCATAGATTAAGAATTACGAATAAGTCTAGGGTGGACAAAGTCTTCATAGAAATTCAAAGACATAACAGGAGGAACAACTAAAAATGAAATAAAACCAAGTGTGTGACTAAGAGTCTCTTGATTCCAGAGTCTCTTGGCCAATATCGACCTATCGGTCGCTGTAATTTCTCTGTAAAAGTAATCACAAAGGTTATGGCTAATAGACTAAAAAGCCACTTACAAAAGGTAATATCCCCAAACCAATCTGCCTTTGTTCATGGGAGTATGATCCAAGATAATGTATTAGTGGCTCATGAAGCTTTCCACTACCTGAAATTGAAGAAAAGATTAGATGGTTTTCTGGCACTAAAACTTGACTTTAAAAAGGCTTATGATAGAGTTGAGTGGGATTTTCTTGAGGCTTTTTTGTTAAAAATGGGTTTTCATTCTAGGAGGGTTCATTGGGTTATGCAGTGCATATCAACTGTCAACTTCTTTGTGGTTGTAAATGGGGAGGCTAGGGTCAAAATCAATCTAGAAAGGGGCTTAAGGCAAGGGGATCCTCGGTCTCCATACCTCTTTGTTTTGGTTAAAGATGTGTTGTCCAACTTAATTTCTTTAGCTAGAGAGGCTAACAGTATTTCAGGTATCAAGTTTCATTGAAACTGCCCTAAGTTGTCCGATATCTTATTTGCTGATGATGCTTTGCTATTCTTTAAAGGTTGGATTCCAGAGCTGTGACAGAATTTAGAAAATCCTGGAGATTTATGGGATAGCTTCTGGTCAGAGAATAAATTTTGATAAGTCTAGTGTCACTTATTCCTCCAACATGTGTGACAATGATAATCAGTTGGTATGTGATTTACTTGATGTCCCTTTGATGAAGAACGATGCTAAGTATCTGGGGCTGCCTTCTTTCTAGGGGAAATCTAAAACAGAGGCCTATTCTTTTATTGTGGAGAAGACAGTGGGAAAGCTACAGGGGTGGAAGTAGAAACAAATGTCACAATGAGGAAAGGAGATTATGCTCAAGTCAATTACTCAAGCCATTCCTTCCTATGCTATGTCTTGTTTTTTGCTCCCCAAAGGTTTGTGTGATAAGCTCAATTCCTATGTGGCTAATTATTGGTGGAAGGGAGGCCCAGAGGCTAAGGGTATTCATCTATGAAGCACCGACACTTCTAGAGATCGAAGTAACACAGTGTCGGACAAGGGGACACCTCGGGGACACGTACGGGACACGCCACATGGCGGTGTCCCATAATTTAATATAAATTTTTAGGGGGACACGGCTGGGGACATTGATAAGGACACGGCAGAAGCCAAACTGTAATTTTTAAGGGGTTAAAGTGTAATTTTAAAAAAAAATTGGGGCCAAATTGTAATTTTTTTTAAATTTCTGGGTGTCAAACTATAATTAATTAATTATTTATATAAATAAATAAATATACATGTGACGTGTCTCCCGTCGTGTTCATGTCCCCATTTTTTTATAATTCTTGTGTCCCCGTGTCGGTGCATCATACTATTCATTGGAGCAGTTGGGATAAGATGACTAGATCTAAAGCAGAAGAACTTCAGAGCAATGAATGAAGCCTTCCTTGCTCATCAAGGGTGGAGACTACTCCAGCGTCCTGATTCTTTTTGGGGTATGATGTTGAAAGGCTTTTATTTTTCCAATTGTACTATTCTTGAAGCAGGAAGAGTAAGCAGGGCCTCTTGGGCTTGGCTAATTAGGCTCCGTTCCAGAAACCTTTTTAAAAAATATGTATTTATTTTGCCACTTCTCAAAAAAAAAAAAGAAGGTTTGTTCCACAAAATCCAAATAAGCAGCTTATTTCACATTTTCAAACTCAAAAATAACGTAAATGAGAAATAATTTTTCAATTTTTTTTGCTCCGTATTAAAGATCTCAATGAGATCTATCAAATAAGATCCATATTGATAGGAAAATTATTTGCGTAAGCACATGATTTTTGAGCTTGAAATTATCTTCTCAAAAAATAAATAATTGTTCAATCTTTTGTGGAACAACCCTTCTTATTAGATAAAAAATAAGAACTTAAACCCGTTCTGGAACAGGGCCTAAGTCTATTACATAGAAGGGATTTGTTGGTAAAACGGCTTAGATAGCAAGTGCAGAATGGTGAATCTATTAATTTTTTGGAAGACAAATGGATTCCGTTCTTGAACAACTTCAGGATTGCAACCCCAAAGCCACGGGCTTGTAATGTTGATTTGGTGGCCCAAGTGATTGATCAAGACAGAGGGACTTGGAGGAGGGATGTGATAGAGCAGATTGTTTTGGGAGGAAGTGCTTGCAATCACTGCCATGCCTCTTTCACAATGTAGAAGAAAAGACACTCTGATCTGGCACTACACCAGAGATGGTGCTTTTTCTGTCAAGTCTGGTTACCATTTTCAGGCCTTACCACTGATTTTTTTAACACAAACAGAACTAAATATCAATGAAAACAGGACTACAATTTAATTATCAGTTTGACAGCAAGTTATCATCTACAATAAAATTTAAATTTTAGTCCTAGTTCCATTAAAATGTAAATCGAGTTACGGTTTTCCGGAAAATTACCTCAAATGCGAATTAAAGCCCGGAAGAATGTCATACAAGGGCCGTAGATTATTGCGGCAGTTCCGAAAACTCGAGACGGCGCGCGTCCGGCGGCATTCCGTCGGGACTGTACGGCGGCGGCCACACAATCACACACGGCACACACTTTTCACACTCACGGCAAATATTCCTCTTTACTTGGTTGAGATTTAGAGGTGTGAGGGAGGTGTGTGGTGGTGGGTACGGCTGGAGGAGGGTTCGGGTGGTGTGGGGTGGCTACGGTGGTGAACCGAAAGGTGGTGGTGGCGGTTAGTGGAGGAGATGGTGGTGCTGAGAGAGGGAGAGCCGGAGAGGGAGGAGAGGAGAGGTGGTTGTGTTGTATGAGTATGGGTGTATGGTGTTGTATATTATAGAGAGGGAGGAGGATATTGGGGTGAATAATGGAGAGTTAATGGCGTGGGGAGGGAGAACTGCTGATTTTCAGCTGAAAGGAAAGGGGTTGGTGGTGATGGAGTGTGGGAAGATGTGGAGTTATGAGGTGTAGTAATGACTATAATATATATGTATGTGTGTTGTATTGTTTTCTTTTCTTTTCTTTTTTTAAACTGGCGGTGGGGGTGGCGATGATGGAAATGTGCTGGTGTGGGTAGGAACTAAGAATCATTTTCCTTTCACGTCCATTTACACACTCATTTACACATATACACTCACAATAGAGGTGGAGTTCGTACAAATTACACATCCAGCGTGTGTGAGCCGCATCTCTATTGTGAGTATGGGTGCATATATGGATGTGGAGTTAGAATTTTTGAGGAGCTGAAGGGAAGGAATTATTTCTCGCGGTCGCAGAAACGTTCCTCATGGGGTTTGGCGGACCGGTTTTCGGTTTTAAAAAAGTTTAAAAACATTATCGTGAGCTAAACAAAATATTTTGAGACTAACTGTGATCTAGGTTTACAGAAGAAAAATCTCGTTGGTCAAAATTTCATTTTTACGCGAATATTAAAACACCCGATTCGAATTTAATCTGACTAAAAAACTTATTAACTAATTAATCAATTTAATTAAATAAAATAGATTATTAACAAAGAAAATGATTTTTGAAATAATATCACAATTTTTATTTATTAAAAATTTTGAAATATTACATCAAGTAAAGGAAGTGGGGTAGCTAGGGACTCTAGGATGGGATCAGCGAAGAAAAAGAAGAAAGTGGTCAGAGAGAGGTCTTCTCCGTCATAGGTGGCCTCACTCTCGAGACTGGTCCCCATCGTGGGTTGTTAATGAGTTATTGCAGAAATCTTGAATCCTCCAACTGATGTGCATTGCCAGCTTGGATGCTAGTGTCAATGGCACCACTGGCACTTCTTCAAACATATAGGTTGAAGCCACATCACCTAAACAGCAGGAGCTTCAGCTTTGTGAAAAAAAATTCAGTAGCAAGTGCGTATCACGTTGTGTCCATTTGGCACATCCGAACCGTCTATTGTGTTTTTGGACTGCTCGAATTTGAAGTGAGAAAAATGAAAGAGAAAGTGTAAGGGTGAGAGAAAAAAGAAAGTTTTAATCCGAGTAGTCCAAAAGTGTATTGAATGACCCGACTGTACTTAACAAGAACCACGTGGGATATAACCACTGGGGACGGAAAAATTTCTCAAACCTTGGCTCTAGTTTGATAGTGCACTCTTTATCCGGGTAGCCAGACCAACTCCCTCTTGGTTTGTAATGGTGGTACTCCTCCCTTTAATTAGTTCTTTTTCCCGCCAACTACACGTGTTTTTTTGCAGTTTACTTTTTTCCTAATATTCTCAAGAATAAAAAAGAAGAATTTACTTCCTTTTTTGAAGGGCCTTTTGAGTTTATTTCAAAGATTAAAAAAAAGATAGCAAGGTTGTGGTAGGGTTCCACCAAGGTCAGTTCTGCATAGTTTTGTTGAATCTTTTTTATCAAAACAATTTAAAGCTGTAAACTTTAGTTTTTCCACGCTACAAATAAATTGAATAGGAAATTTTTTTTCTTTTCGATTAGGTTTTGATCATAATTTTATACTTTTTAGATTCTTCTTGTTGTTACGAAATAATAATCCACAAAAAAATTAACGAAAAATTAACAAAAGCAAAAGAAATTGAATAAAGACAAAAGAAATAAACCACTTGACTTATTAAACCGAACAACCACTTTAGTCTCCACCATGTGCTTACAATCCCTCTCAATGCTAAGTTAAATAGTACCTGAAATTAATGCTAAAGTAGAAGGGCCGGTTCTCTTCACATAATTTTTGACATTATATCTCAACCATTGAAATGAATGGCTGAGATTTAGAGTATTAAAATTGTACAGTCTCCCTTCTCTCTTCATCTCACCTAATCACTCTCTCTCTCCACCCTCACCGACACACCCCTATTTTCTTCCCACTCTAACGACACCATCGCCGGCGAGCCAATCTCAGCAACCTCTCTCTTTCTCTCTCCCACACGCACACAAAAACAAAGAATCGACGAGAAGAAAATCTGGGAAAATTCAAGAGGCCAATGAGAAGAAAACCTAACAAAATTTGGGCAAATCCGTTCTGATTAAAAAAGGCTCATTAATTTGTTCGCTGTCTTCTCCACAAATTGAAAATAAACAGGTTAATACCTACATGCATGAAAATCAATGGGTTCTTTCCTTTTTCTTCCAGATGCACAATCCACGGAAAATCCCTACTGAAAACGATAAATACAAGAATATAAAAGATGAAATTCCACATGAAATTGCGAAATTATAGTCACAATCCACGAAAACAGTGTAATCATGTGTTTTTTTTACTGGTTGTGGATCTGTGTTTTTGCATTTGTGTGTGTGTGGGAGAGAGAAAGAGGGGGTGGGGGGGGGGGGGGGGGGGGGGGGGGGGGGGGGGGGGGGGGGGGGGGGGGGGGGGGGGGGTGGGGGGATAGAGGTCGCCGGAGAAGAAGGAGCCGGCCGGAGTTGGGCTTGGCAAACGTGGAGGTGTGGTGGGGAAGGAGGGAGGGAGGGAGGGAGAGATTAGGTGAGGAGATAATGAGGGAGGTGAGAGAATACTCTTATCTGAGCCATTGAAATGAATGGCCAAGATATTGTGTCAAAAGTTGTGTTAAAGATTGTGTGAGGGGAACTGATAATAATTATTCTGCTCATTTTAGATTAAAATCCGGCCATATTAAGAAAATTAAACAAGAATTTTCCCAGCTTGTGTGTGGAGAGAGAGAGAGTGCGAGAGACTTTCATAAAGGCTGTTGGTTGTATTTGGTTGGGAGTTTAGTTTAGTTTAGTTTAGTTTTGGTAGTGGGTGGAGAGAGAAATAGAATAATGATTGAAAATAGGGTAATGATTGGAGAGAGATAGAGAGAGATGAGAAAGTAATAATTGAAAAAATAGGGTAATGATTGGAGAAAGTAGTAGGGTAATGATTGGAAACAAAACTAAAACTAAAACTAAAATGGGAACCGAACAAAGCTACCTCAAACAAGCCTTTGCAATAACTTTTGTAGATCCCCCTTGACCATAGATTAAATGTTTTTACACAAGGTTAATAGGTCCCCTCTACGCAAATTTTTTTGCTACTCCATCTTTTTGCCACTATCTTTCTAATTATTCTTTTTCTAATTGCTAGTATTTGATTTAGGTTAAAAATTGTATGTCCTCTTTAAAGTTGGGTTAATATTAAAATAAATAAATCCAAATTGGAAAAAAATTAAACGAAAAAAGAAGAAGATGGAAATGATAGTATTTTAGCTTTATTGACGTCTTATATTAAATTTTTTTTCATATTTATTCTATATTTTAGTACTTTTCTAATTTTTTCATCGAGACAAACGATGTGACTTAATTCTAAATGTAAATTCTATTTAATGTTCCTCATATAGGATATGACAAGGATAACCCAAAATTAGAACATAATGTATGATTGAGATAATTTTTTTTAATAAAAAATAAAATTTTATTAGAACTCGACAAGTGATAAATTGAAAGAAGCCAAATACAGGCGGCACTGTAAGTGACCAAAGTAAAAGAAAAGAAAATAAGAAAATACATTAAATGAAAATTGAATGAGTCCAAACTAGACCGGCTACATGCAAATATCATCCAAATCACCATCAGCCCAGACTATAAATAAAAGAGAAAAAAAAAAAAAACAAAAGAGATCCACAATGATCAGCATCGATCAACAACATTCGAAGCATCCCAGACTCCACTTCCAGTAACAATTTCGATGCACTCACTGTTGTTTCCTTCGAAATTGAAACTCTATTCTCCATTTTACCTTCATTGTGCATGTGTGGACTCCACCAAAAAAATATAAGTGTGTATAAAATGTTTGTTTAAGTTTGTGATTATATAATTATCGGTCTCGCTAATAGATTCCCCAAGGACAATAATTTAGGTACAATAAATGTATGAAAATGATATTAGTACTCCAAAAATTGATACTGACACTCCAAAAAATAAATGAAAATGGCTTTGGAATTATACTGATTTTAGAGTGTCTGCATCAATTTTTGGAGTGCCAATATTATTTACCTAAATGTACTTAAATATATGAGTTGCCTTTATGGATACTCACAAAGTACCACTTTTCATTACTATTTTCTAAACTACCCATAAATATTTGCAATACTTTTTTCTAATGACAATGTTACCCTTAATATTTAGATGAAATTACAATGAAATGGATTTTAATATATGCACGTATAGGCTTCTAGCACTAAAAAGTTTCTTCTTCTTCTTTTTCCGATGGGAATATGAAAATTAAAGTTCAAATGGGCAATCACTGTCTGTAGTTCAATATCAGTTAGTGTATCAATTAGTACTGTCGGATCTATATTCTTTTTAACATTGGATATATAGTTCTAAATTCAAACCATATTGCTGCGAATGAGAACTCACCTCCAAAAATCACTACATGGACATTGGTTGAAGAAATGTCTTCTAATGTTTTACCTCACATATACAGTGAAATTAATATGAAAATCTATGCCACATAGAATCCCTCCTTGAACAATGGCTTGGCCCCTATATGGATACTCATGTTTTAAGGGTGAGGAGGACCAAACCCATCACGCGCGGGTCCAAATAGTCGGGCAGCTTGTGCTGGGTCAAGTTCGGTCACTAGATATGGCAAGGTAATGGGTATATAATTTTTTTTAAAAGAAAATATGGAATACAACATTTAAATTTCGCAATATTTAAATTTGCAGCTTGTGAGGTTACCTTGGCATGTTCACCTTTCAATGGTCACATCTTTTACTGTTTAGACGTTCCGAATACCTTCTTCTTTCTATATATGAATTCTCTATCTATCTTTTTTGGCGTTGAATTTTTCAATTTCTTCTTGCATTTTGTGATCAAGTCTGATTTTCTAGTCACTTAAATATAGTTTTGGTTGAACAAGTCACAATAATTACAGTGCTATAGTTTCATTGTGAAGGCAACCATTATATGGACACAAACGTTTAAGGTCTGGTAGCACCATATACATATATAGTGAGGTACAAATTTGTCTTAAGAACATAATGTGATTTACTAGCTTCGGTCTCTTTGTTTTTCTTGTAATTTCAAATTCTCGCCATTGATTGAAATATTTTTATTTTCCTTTACATGTATTTGAGATTACATATCTCGCATTGTGAAGTTGGCCAAGTACTTGTATAATTGTACCAACATCCTTGATCTTTCAACACATTGGCCTGGGCTCAACGAGAGGGTTTAGGATTTATGAAATAAAGCAAGCTAGTAAGAGTAAATTACGTGCTTATAACTATACCGACTGAGACAGAAAAAAACTGAATGAACTGTGACTAAATAACTCGTAACGCTTACATTGTTTTGTGACCTCTTATCTCATAGGTTAAGGCCATGCTTTGTTCACCATATTTGTCCTTTCCTAAATCCCACCTTGGCCACATGACACCAAGTGGCAACTTTTTATCTGCTGATCACAATGCATGTCTTCTTTTCTCATCTCCAACTACTTGTTTATTTGTTGGATATAAACTGTGATGGAGGATGCATTTGAGAGGGAAAGAGAAAGGCTTTCTTATTGATTAAGTCATGTTCAATTTGTGCTCTAGATCGGTGTTTGAAAGATACGTGAAGGCTTGACACTAATTTAATTACCTTGTTGAGAAAGTTTTATTAGCATGAACTTTAAAAAAGTGAACCACTTGACCCAATTTTTTTTAATTTTTATCGGCGAAAGTAACAATTTATTAGGAATTTTGATAAGAATACATCAAGAAAGGGGAAGAAAATTCAACCAAAGTTAGATTAAAGGGAAAAATCCTACAAGGGCATGACATCCAAGCACCTAAAGGCCTCAAAAGCCTAGATTAAACAGTACAGCTCAAACATATGTATTTTTGCTCTTTAAGTATTGACCCCTCTTCTTTGATAGCACTTTGAACATCCTCCTTTTTCTTAGGCCAAAAAATCAGATATGAAATTAAAGCACAAAAAAAAAAAAAAAAAACCTAGAAACAGAGCCCACAAAAGTGGGCTAGGCCCAAATTATTCTAAGGCTGACGAAATTAATTTGTACACCCTCGAGTTAATAAAATCATTACATACTCGCTCAATAAAACTTAATAATTCAAAAGACATCGGCCAAATCCCAACTCCTGCTTGTTTAATTATTTGCACTTATAAATTGCTATGCTTGTTTCTCATTGAAATGTATTATGCCATGATTGAGTAGATTTTGACAAAGTATTGTGTTTGTTAGATACTTATATAGGACTTAGGTTTATCGGATAATTTCGAGTAGTGATCACATAGACATTGATAAGTAAAGGATAAACGGTAAAGTTGGGTATAGTGTTCAAGGGACAGTAAAGGACCTCGGTTCTCAGATATGGTACAGTACCCTGAATATGTGGGAATGAGGGATGGTAAAGGACTCCGGATACAGTGTTTGAGGAATGGTAAATGATCCCAAATACGGTACAGTACCCTATATGAGTTTGGAGGACGGTAAAGGACTCCAATTGTGGTTATTGCACAAACTCGATCAATTTTGTTTTCAGTTTGTGACGAATTTTTTCCCAATGCTATTAGTGGGTTAGTGATCCATAGTTAAGACTTTGGTCGGGTTTACTTGACTTTCATTGACTTAGAATACTGGATCGAGAAACTTCGGAGAAATGCAGTAGGCCTTGAAGAATGCTCTCTCACTCCTCTCTCAATCTGTTACATATATTATGTGTCGTTCCTAGTTCCTACACACTCTTTTCCATGTTACTCCAATACAAACCCATATGCCCTAAATTCGCGGTCACCTTTATTGATTAATTTAGAGGAACTTGTAAATGAGAGGGTTTTTCTATTACTCTGTTAACTATAAGTTTCAGCATAAATTTTGTGTTGGGACATTTTCAAAAAAAACAAATGTTAAATATTAACTCCTCAATTATCAATCTCTCATAATTTCACCATTGCAATTTGCAAAGAATCAAGTTAATATTAAAATGCCGGCTGCAGAATAAAGGAAATTTGTGATTTATCATTATGTCTCTTCATAACTGTTACCACTATTTATATATATATATATATATATATATATATGTATGTATATAGTCCGGATCCCAAAAGGGATCCCTTACGGCCTTATGGTGCGGGACTCTCCTTTCCTGATCGAATTGCGACGATCCGAGCCGCTCAAAGTGTGCAGAACGTGATTTTAAGGGTACCCATGAGAAATCAGCAAAAAAATGATCGGGGGCTTGATCCGAGCAGTTTTTTACTGAACTGTTCAATCAAAAACTGTTTAGATCAAGCTCTTCCTGATCATTTTTTTTTGCTGATTTCTCGCAGGTACCCTTAAAATCACGTTCTGATCACTTTGAGCGGCTCGGATCGTAGCAATTCGATCGGGAAAAAGGAGTCCCGCACGGTAGCACCGTGCGGGATCCCTCATTGGATCCGGGCTGTATATGTATATATGGAGTCTCATTCTCCTAAGAACCACCTTAACTTAATAAAACGAAGACCTCCCTTTCTTGATAGAATTTTGATGATCCAAGCCGCTCAATATGTTCAGAACGTGATTTTAAGGGTACCTGCTAAAAATCAACAAAAAAAAAAGACCGGAAAGGCTTCATCCGGGTAGTTTTTGTTTATTTTTTATCGAACGGTTCAAATAAAAAATGCTTGGATGAAGCTTTTTCCGGTCATTTTTTTTGCTGATTCTTCGCGAGTACCCTTAAAATCATGTTCTGAACATATTGAGCGGCTCGGATCATCAAAATTCGAACAGGAAATGGGAGAAATGGAGAGATCCTTATTTTAGTTAAATAAGGACCTCCTCATTTGAAAATGACTGTGTATATATGTATGTGTGTGTATTTTTATATATAAGGATGAATCGTGTAAAATAAAGAGAATAAGGGGACATACACATATTTTAGAGCTATCCATGTTAATTAGAGAGAGTCAGATAGACATGGCATTTCTATGGTACGTAGTTTTTCTTATACTATTATAGTTTTGGGCAACTCGATTCGCTTGTCTCGTTCAAATTTCCTGGTGGCTGTTTAAAACCTCGGATGATGAATGTTTGGGTTGAATCTTGGGCTAGCACACTCGGGTTGATGTTTGAGCCTTCTCAAGTGGATGAATATTAGCCTTAAGAAAGTGCTCTTAGCACGCCTCCTATTCTCACAGGCCAACTCGTTCCTACTTTCACTACATGCATATTCTCTCAACTCTACTAATTGTATATTCTTGTTTGTGTGTTCTAATGTTCCTTGTGATTAAATGATACATTTTGAGTAATAGTTCTAATATTTTGTAACGAACTAAATTTCATACTCTAAAACGATCGCAATCTTTACGTAATGAAGGAGGGATCATATTCTATACATGAGCTGAGTCTGACATTAGTTGATTAGATACAGTTGATCGGTGGTGTGGATGGGTCGTGAAGTTAATTTTGCAGAGGATGGACGATCTATCATGGTTGTGGGTCTGAGTTCGGCAGAGAGAGAGAGAGTGGCTAAGGAAGGACGAGAGCAAACACAATTATAATGTTGAATTTGCGTAGTTTTTGTTATTCCTTCTATCACGCTTATGGTTTGAAACAACGAAAATTTGAGAGACCAAAAGAGAGAGGAAAAGACAGGGGCGAGTCAGTTACGAATACAAAATAGAGAAACAAAAGGAAGAGGGGAGAGCGAAGGGGGGGGGGGGGGGGGGGGGGGAGAGGGGAGAGCGAAGGGGGGGGGGGGGGCGGGGAGGGGGCGCGGGGGGGGGGGGTGTTGTGTGTGGGGCGGGGGTTTGTGTGGTGGGCGTGTGGGGAGAAGGAAGGAAGTAGATGTCCTAGAGGGTGAGAGAGAGGTAATGTGATGATGTCCAAGAGGATGAGAGAGAGGTAATGTGCTTTTTTATTTTTTATTTTTGACAAATGTGAGAAGTTGGATTGATGTAAGTCTAATGACACTTACAATACGGAATTCATTACAAATATTTTGGATAAAATCAAACTAATCATCTAAAGATACAAAACGAGAAAAGTATCAAAGCAGTTGATGTTTTTCACTCCAACGACGCACATTCTACTGAAATTTTATATTTCCTTGCAATCTCAAAAAGAGATAAAGTGTAAGCTAAGGAAAAAAACAACATATACCCAGATGATTAGACGAACTCCAACCAAGAATGAACATGTCAATGAACTCTCAAAGCTATAAATCTGAAAAGCCACCATGAGTTGCTATATGAAAGATATTATACGAGGGTAGTAGAGCACTGTTGATACCATGAATTTGCAAGTACAAAAAGTAAAGATCACACATGTGCTTGTGTACAGAATATAATGATGGCATGGCGAGAAGTGAGTGTATACAGAAATTGAGACAAGGCTACTGGAAACACTCCTAGGCACTCATGAGTGGTCCTGAGTGCTCAGGACCTCTCAGTCCCTGCAAAATAAAACTTAGCACTTTTTGCAGTAAACGGAATACACAAACACATAGAGATGGATTAGAATAACATTTAGGCAAGTTTGCTTAGCATCAAACTCAAACAAACAAGAATAGGTCTTAAATATCCAAGTGCTGCTTCCTTGCAAACAGAAAATAAACCTAATTGGGCTCTAGAAGGATCAGTGCACACCCAATATCTACCAAATTCACATAAAATGACAAAACAGAGTTTTAGTGAGCAACAGCACTCTTGGATGCTTAGGAGTGGTCCTAAGTGCTCAAGAGTGAGCACAGTGCCCTGAGAAAAAGTTTGTTTTCTTGTGCTCCTGATCTTGCTCTTGTTGTTAATCTAAGATTAGATGGACTCACAACCAGTATGAAGAACTCGTATGAGCCTTGATCTCCCTCAGAAGTAGGAAAAACATAAAATAACTTGGAGAAAACCAAGTTTTATACATTTTCTTTGCTTGAACTTGACTTCTTGGACTGACTTGGATGCTTGAGAATGGGTAGAAAATAGTAGGAAAATGGAGTTCTAGACAGACTAGAGATTTCAAAAAACCTTTGAAATTTCTGAGTATTTGAAAATTGTTTGAAGCTTTTCTTTAAAAAATTCAAGTTTTGGAAAATATTTGAGGGAGGATTAGAGACTAAAACTTTTAGAAAACATGGGAGGGAGAGACTAAATTTTCGTGGCCGTTTGTGTGTTGGATGAGGGGGGTATATATAAGCAAGCCAAAATTAGGATTTTAATTTGAAAATAAAATAAAAAATCAAAAGAAAATGTTTTTTTTTTGTTGGAAAATATGGCATGATGAGATTCTTGCTAGCTGTTGGGATGTGCACGTTTGAACTGCAGGTTTGAATGATCAAAAAAGTCTGAAAAAACAATGGTTAATGATCAAGCTTATCATCCATTGGCTGTAACAGAGCTCTTAAGCGCTCAAGAGTGGTCTTGGGTGCTTGAGAGTGTAGTCCTGAGCGCTTAAGAGTGCTCACAGGAGACCAAACTTTGCAGGGTTGCCCCGGGTCCTCCCGAACTCAGATTTGAGTGTTTTTCAAAGTATTGGAAAGCTGGTTGAATTCTCTTTCTAATCCAATAGTTTCATTTAAAAATTTTTCATACATTAAAATGTGTGCCTATTTTACTCTCAGTGTATCGAGAAAAAAAGTGGTTTTGGTTTGTAAAAGTCTAAGAAGCATTGTTCAAGCTTTAGCCTAGTCCTGTTTTGATTCCGTTTCATCATTGAGGAGCCTCAAAGCTACAAATTAAAGATAATTCACTAATAGAAAATTTTCGATAGGTGACGAAAAAAGTGGTGACGAAATTTACTGTTTTACTATAGTTGACGAAACAACAAAATTTTCGTCATCAAAAGTTAGTGACTTTCGGAGACAACTTATAGGTGATGATTGAAATAGTAAATTTCGTCATCTATAACTTGTCTCCTAAAGTCACTTTTGGTGACCAAAAATAAATAACTTTTGGTGACGAAAATTTTGTTGTTTCGTCAGCTATAATAAAACAGTAAATTTTGTCACCACCTTTTTCGTCACCTATCAGAAATTGAGGTGTCTACACTGGGAGAGAGAGAGGGGACTGCAACAAGGGATAATTTGACGGTTTAATAAAACAAACAGTCACACCAATGTGACTGAATTTGTTGAGATATTTTCACATTCCATCCATACCTATTCAAACAAAAAACAATATGAGACAGAACAAAAAGAGAAATGGCTGGTCTACATCGATCTACAGGAGATTTATTATACCATAGAACATTGCAGGTTACATAGTGAACGGAAACAACAGAAAGATCCGTCACTAGTTCTTTCTACCCAACACCATTGCCTTATCCTCGTTTACGAAATATATAGTGACATTAAAACATGAAATCACAAAGTTTTTGCCAAACGCCTTCTAGCACCCGGAAATAAGCATTTCTCCAAGATCTCTTGAACAGTAAAGGACCCACGACAATCCAAAACCCAACTGCAAATCCAAGTGCCATGCTTCCAAAAAACGACGCTTCCGAAAATCCCTCTCCATTTTCTTCACTTTCGGGTGGTTTAACTTTAGGAGGGATTGTCTGGTTTGGGTTGCAACTTGTGAGTGGAGCCCCACAAAGCTTGTTGCCAGAAAAACTGGATTCATTCATGCTTTAAAGTTGAGTACTTGATGGGATTCTTCCAGTCAAATTGTTATAGGACAAGTTCAAGTGACTCAGGAATGTCAAACTCGACATGCTCAAAGGAATTTCCCCAGAAAATTGATTTTGTGAGAAATCAAGGGATTCTAGTTGTCTCATATCACCAACACTCCTTGGGATTCCGCCTTTTAAATGATTTCCAGACAAATTCAATGACCACAACCCCACAAGTTTAGTGAGTTCCTCAGGAATCTCTCCAGATAAATTGTTTTCAGAAAGATCCATGCTTGTCACCAAACCAAGAGTGGTGCTATATATATTCAACATCTCTTCCTTTGGTCACCAAAACTAGTTTATCCCGAATTCTGAAACCAATATTGTAAAATATCGGGGCACGTGAGTTATTTATTTTTGCCATGGCGCTAAAGTTGGCGAAACATCTAGGCACAGGACCTGATAGATTGTTATGTGCAACATCAAAGATATGAAGAGAGCTTAAACGACACAGTTCATGTGGAAGGTCGCCTGAAAAGTAATTTGAACGCAGATTCAGAACTATCAATATTGACAATGACTTGCCAATCCACGGTGGAATGCTTCCAGTAAATCTGCTTTCACTAATATCGATGACCAACAAAATTGAGCAATTTTGTAGAGTCTGCGGTAGTTCTCCTGAGAGATAGTTTTGACGCAAGTGCAATGATCGAAGGTAACTCAATTGTCCGATGGAGCTTGGAATGCTACCCACCAAATTGTTGTCTTCTAATTTGATGATTTGCAGGTATGGCCAATGCTTCCAACAGTCGGGAATTTTTCCCGACAAAAGATTATTTCCCAAATTGAGAAAGAACAGTTTGTTGTTTGGTTCCGCTCCTTTACCACATAACAGATGGTTAATAGATCTTGAAAAAAAGTTATTTGAAAGATCTAGCCAAGTCAAATTAGAGGGGACAAGTGGTAGCGGACCATTAAAGTGGTTGAAACTAAGGTCAATCACTAATAAACGACAAACATTACGCAAGCTTGAAATCTCTCCACGAATATGGTTACGAGAGAGGTTTGCGTACTCTAATTTGGGAAAAGTGGGCCAAAACCATGTGGGAATGGAATCTGAAATTCTTGTGTTGACTATGCTCAAATAACTCAACGTCCTCTGAGATGGAAGCCATAAGGGAAAATGTGGCCCTAACTGCCAAGAGTCCAGATACAAATATTCAAGTTGGAAAGGGGGAACCCAATTCTCACTTGGTTTTAAATTTAAGTTGTTCCAACCAGCATATAGGTAGCGTAATCTCGTGAGATTGGCAAAGTGAATATCAGAGACGACACCCTCTAACAAATTATAGCATAGGAACAAGCCTTCTAACTTTGCAAGTTTCCCAAGACTTCTAGGAAGAGTCCCATTCAATTTATTACTGGAAAGATCTAACGTTGTCAAAGATGATAATCTTCCTATCGACACTGGAATGGGACCTGATAAAGAGTTGCTTCTAATATCAAGGCTAATGAGGGAAGTCAAGTTTTCAATGGCAGTTGACACCGCACCATGCAAAAGATTCTCATGAAGACTGAGTGACTGAAGATGGCTTAAACTATACAACCAATTTGGTATGGTAGAATTAGAAGGATTCCGAGACCAATCGAGAACTCTGAGAGAAGTCATGTTTTGAAGACCACTAGGAACTGGACCATAAAAGCCACATTCACTCAAATCTAGGGAGACTAGATGATTAAGACTGAGAATCCAACCAGGTACAGATGATCCAAGATTGTTAGAGGAGAGGTCGAGGATGTCAAGCAATGTAAAGTTAATTTTGTTAGTTGAAGACGGAGAGACGACATACTCAAGTTCACAACTAGACAAGTGTAATTCTACCAATGAAGGGAGGTTGCTCGTCACCTGTAGCCAGTCAAATGCTTTGTTGAGGTTTACACCACTCATATCGAGGTGTTGTAGCAAAACAAGACGCGAAAGCCAATGTAAATTTCCACAAAGTAGTCCGTCGTTATGTCCAAGATCAAGGTAACGCATTGTGGTGACGTTTCCAAGTTGAGGAGGAATGGTTCCGCCAAATCCCGCCCGAGACAGGTTGAGGTATCTCAAAGTTGCAATAGAGCCAATGAAGCTAGGGATATGAGTCCCTTCAAAATCATTGTTACTCAAGTCCAGCTATTGGAGGTGCTTCAAATTAATTGAGCAAAGCGGGATTTACCTTTCCCTGTAACTTATGCCTCAAATAAACTTCATATTCAGCAAATGTTACAGGGAAAGAATCCTCATCAGGACTCTGAAGTTGGATCTCGCGGACGTGACCGGTAAAGTTGTCACAGACAACTCCGGCCCATTGGCAACAATCCTTCCCGATATCCCAAGAGGACAACCGGTTCGAAGGGTCTTTCAAATCTTGCTTGAATTTAACAAGGGCTTCCCTCTCATTTTCGAAGCAAGTGATATTATTTTGAGTGTGATTGGAGCTGCTGCTGATGCCGTTAGAAGCAAACATGGAATGTTGCAATGCTAATGAGAAAGCATACGAAGAAAGGAAATTTTGCACTTGTATTCTCGGGCAAACCCATGATTGATAACATGCTAAACACAGTACTACTCAATTTTGTTTTCAGTTTGTGATGATTTGTATTCAGTGCTGTTAGTGGGTTTGGTATTTATAGTGCATCCGTGGTCCATTGCCGGGTCATGACTTTCATTGACTTGGTATAAAGGATTGATCAGGGGTTAGGGGTGTTTGGTGCAGATATTAATTGGTGGATTCTGAGAAGATTTTCAATGCTGAGTGGGTATCACGTGGTGCCCGTTTGGCGTATCCAGGCCGTCTATTTTGGTTTTGGACGGCTCGGATTTGGATAGAGAAAAATGAGAGATAAAAGAGAGAGAGAGAGAGTGTTGGGGTGAGAGGAGAGAGAGTGTTTCAATTTGGCTGTCTAATATACTTTTGGATGGCCCGAATGTGTTGCTCGGATACCACGTCAGCCGGGTGACGTGGTACCCACCTGGCACCCAAAAATTCTCGTGGATTCTAGGTTGTGATTCTAGACGCATAGATTTTGAAAAATTCAAAATTAGAATGAGAGAAACTTATTCACGGTGGCGTCATGAATATTTTAATTACGGCTCCGCACAATTTCAGCTGTTCGTTTCGATAATCAATGGTTTAAATTTAAAAAAAAAAATTTCGCATGAATACTTAAACTTATTTAGCATAAAAAAACATTATCATATCAAATTCACGGCATACAAAATACACTCCTAATTATCATGTGCTACGCGTATCAAAAAACACTTCCAATACCTTGTTATACAAAAACTTTCCTCATCACACGGCTTGGGTAGTTGAATATTGATTGTGAAACTTGTATACTTTAATTTTTCTTATCACATAGCTTTCGAAGTAAATTTTGTGAACCATGCATTGTCATGATCAGTCACTTTTTGTGGAATTCTAACGGATGCTGTGTTTAAAGGCACGTCTGAATATATCATAATTTCAACTTAAATAAATTGTCCGTATTATCTAACTGTTATGAGTTACCATTTTGAGATATTTTTCTATTTGATCATATAAGGCAACATTATTTTACATAGAAATACACACAACTTCTTATAAGGGCGCCCTTACTGTATTAAAGTGAAGATGCCCCTTTCCTGACCAATTTGCGATGATCCGAGCCGCTCAATGTGCTTAAAACGTGATTTTATGAGTATCTACGAGAAATTAGCCAAAAAAAAAAAGACCAAGAAGGGTTTCATCCGAGCAATTTTTGTTTGTTTTTTATCGAACGGTTCAAATAAAAACAGCTCGGATGAAGCCCTTCTTGGTCTTTTTATTTTTGCTGATATCTCTCAAGTACCCTTAAAATCACATTCTGAACAAATTGAGCGGCTCGGATCATCAAATTTTGGTCTGGAAAAGGGAGAAAAGGGAACGTCCGCAACTTAACTAAAATAAGAACACCCTTATAAGAAGCTAATTTTAGAAATACACATTGCCTAAAAATTGAGGATATATAGAGAGAGATTTATTAGGAGAATATTATTTGTATCTTTTAAAAAAGCAGTAGTGCTAATAACACAAAATTTTTACGTACAGATCTTGCACAGATTGGGATGTGGAGTCCATTATGGATCTCATACAAACGATCCGGGCAGTTCATTAAATTTAAAACATGGTTTGAAGGGCCCCCCGCGAGAAATCAGCTCAATCCGTACCTATAAGTGCTCGAACCAATCATCCATCTTTTCGTTCAGTTTTTAGGATCTTAAAACTTGAATGAAAAGTTAGATAATTGGATCGAGCATTTATAGGTAGCAGATTAAGTTGATTTCTCACGAAAGCCCTTGAAAACATGTTTTAAATTTAATGAATGGCTCGGATCATTTGTGTGGGAGTCGTAGTAGGCCCCACATCCCAATCTGTGCACGATCTGTGCGTGAAAAATCTTTGTGGACAGATTTACTGTTAAAAAAGAAATGATCTAATAACTTTAAATTTTAACATGAAGTGATCTTATTCATAGAGGTTGTAGAGGTTGCTCTTTTTTTTTTTTTTGGGTAATTACTAATTAGATTGTTCTCATTTATATACTTTAATATTTTTAACAGAAATCGCTCTATTTTATAATATAGATATTTGCTTCATGTATATAAATGGACCCAACTGCATCTTTTAAGGGGTTAGACTAGGGCCCGTTCGATGCGCGTTGTACTAGGTTTGAGAGAGTCATGGTAATGTACGTCTGGTCCCGACCTAGACATTTTGACCAATTAATTGACTGAGATATTTCATAAGGAATTTAAAGAGCAACAATCCTGAGCCTGAGGGAAATGGTACAAACCTTGGACTTTTCTCACTTACGTGTCCATCAATCACCCTTTAACTTCTACAGTGACACAAGGCCACCACACGATTGTAACAAGTACCTAGAGGTGTCAAACGTAAGTGTCGTGTCGTACCATTCAACTTCTATGTCAACCGTACTTTGTGTCATGCCATGCCGTGTCCGTTTACTTAAATCGTGTCGTGCCGTGTCGTGTCATAGCTAATCGTGTCGTGTCGTGTCGTGCCGTGCCCGTTTACTTAAATCGTGTTGTGCCGTGCCATTTTTCAGTCGTGTCGTGCCGTGCCGGGCCGGGCCCATTTACTTAAATTGTGTCGTGTTGTGCCGGCCCATTTTTTAATCATGTCTTGCCGTGCCGTTTTTCAATCGTGTTGTGCCGAGCCGGGCCATTTACTTAAATTGTATCGTGTCGTGTTGGCCCCTTTTTTTAATCGTGTCGTGCCATGCCGGTCCGTTTACTTGATCGTGTCGTGTCATTTTTCAATTGTGCCGTGCTTCGTGCCGTGCCCGTTTTGTATGGTACGCACAATTTGTTTTTGCTTTTGGTCTCTTATGGACAGTATTCCTTTGAACCCTTAAGAACCATAAAAGAATGCTGTGACGTCCTGTGATGGTCCTGATGGAGTCATGTATTAAAAATAGGGCAGTACCCATTTGCTTCTTAGAAGCTCCACACGAATCTGGGTGCCAAACACCAGGTTGCTATCGCCAAATGAACGACTTTGGTTTGTCCGAGTAGGTAAACCTGAAAAACTTTTAATTGATTTTATGATCAATCATGTGGATCATGTGGTTTAAACTTGCACTCTAATTATCTACATACACCGGTGAAGGATTTGGGCAGCAATATTTAACCAACACTCAAATAGAAATGAAGGAACAATCAAGACTTAAAATTGAAGCTCAATTCACCTGTGGTTTAAACTTGTTTTGATGAAGGAACAATCTCCCAGACTTTATCGAACAATCTCCAAAAATTTGCGAGAGTGATTAGAACACCAAGAACAATAAAATAAACGGTATGGATCGTCATAACTGTGTTGAAATTGGGTGGCTACCATATAAGAGGCCCATTTTTATAGAATAGAATTATATAATATATATTAGTTATTTCAATTATAAGCATAACAAGATTGTTGGCCTTGGTGATTTGATATGTGTGTCAAGTCCCCAAGGACTTGGGTTTGAATCTCATAGAGATTATTTTTTTAAAACCAATTTTGTTTCATATTTATTATTAGTTGTTCCAAGTAAAAACATAAAACCAATTGTGATGTGTGACAAGTTCCATAGAACTTGGGTTTGAATCACATGGAGGTTTTTTCTTTAAAATTAGTTTTTTTTCATTTTTTATTGTTAGTTGTTCCAATTTAAAAGCTTTTTTTTTTTTTTATAAATTATGAAACTAAAATGCCTTGTTTTGTAATTAAAATTATTATTAATTAATCACATTATATTTATGAGTCACAAGTCAAATTATTTAATTTTTTTTTTCCCGTGCCATGTCCGGCTAGAACCGTGTCGTGCCGTGCCCGGCTAGAATCGTGTCGTGTTATGCTGTGCCCGACTAAAACCGTGTCGTGCCATTCCCGTTCTGTGCCCATGCCCGTGCTATGCCCATCAACCCGTGTCCTGCCCGTCTAGGCCTAGAACCGTGCTGTGCCATGCCCGTTCAACTACCGTGTCGTGCTCGTACCTGGCTGAACCATGTCGCGTCGTGTCGTGCCAGGCTAACTTTCGTGTCGTGCCCATGCCGTACCCACCCACTTTCGTGCCCTGTGCTAGTCGACATGCCCACTAAAATAGTGCCGTGCCGTGTCGTGTCGTGCCAAGCAAAGACCGTGCCCGTGCCCGTGCTCACTAAGATCGTGTCGTGTCGTGCCGTGCCGTGCCACATTTAACCGTGTCGTGCCCGTGCCGACCCGACCCATTTGACACCCCTACAAGTACCTAATTTAAGTAGCCCACGGTGATATATAAGTCCACCGCACCCTAATTTCACCGTTTGTTTCGGCAATCAATGATTGAAATTGTTTTTAAATTTGACCGTATAACTTTGACCTGTAATAGTTTATTTTTAATCCAGGCCGTCCAAAAATATTTTGGACGATGAGATTAGTGCGCTAGACTGTGCGGTGACCCCTATGCGCGCGGTGGGTGCGCGTATCATTTTGGTTTCAGTAGCCAATATGATAAAATAAAGTTGACAACCTTATTCAAATGTAAAAGTGCTATATTGTAGTAAGTTTTATCAGTACAAATAACAACAATATTTGTCGGCCAAGTAGCACACCATTGGAGCATCATATGTAGAGCTTATTGCTATACTGGTAATAATATCCTATCCTATGACAAAAAGAAGAAAAAAAAATCAATTATTCAAATTCTTTTTCCCATTTTTTTTTGTCAATTTGCATGTTAGTGAATAACAAGTTACAAGAGCAGGTCGATATTGTTCCACCAACTTGAATTTAATATCGGTGGATAATAAGTTACAACAACAGATCCGCGTTTGATTCAGTGCATCCGAAGACCCCATAATTTCTATTTTTACTACTACTTTTCCTTAAGTATGCATGGCGTATAATTCACTCAATTTGTTAGGTGAAATTTGACATTCCTGTTTACAAGACCTAATTTTAGTCCAATTTGTAGAATTTTAAGGCACTATTTTTTTGTTCACCAAGAAAGGAAATGTTGCTTGAATCCAAAGAAAATTTGTTTCCGTAGTTTCGAAAAGCCAACCACAACTGTTGTGTTGTAACTACAAGCATTGTGCCCGTTCGTTGGACGGGACGGAAAAAAAAATACATTGGTGTTTTTTTGGCCTCGCGTATCAAACGGACGGGCACAACAATATTTGATAAAAAGGATGATTCAATTTTTTTCCTGTCCCGTGTACGATGCACGCTAGCATTATTCAAATTCTATGCTCTAAAAGACGTGTGTGGTGAAGAATGAGTATGGGACATCACGTGACTGTGCTCCAAAGGCATATAATAATTTTTCATTCACACACCCTCCCCACGTTTCTCTCTCAAAAAAAACAAAAATCTAAAATCTAGAAAATTAGAATTGAGGGTTTAGATGTTTTGAAGGCAAAACACATTTGTGTAGTATATTGATTGATTGATTGATTACAGTAAGGATGGCACCCAAAAAAAAAAAATGGAAAACAAATAGGATCGATGTTCTGATTTTTAACAGCCTAGATTGAAAAGGAAAATATATTAATATAAGCTTCTCTGGCTCCTCTTGGTAATAGAGATGGGGTAGAATATGATTTTATGGGTCAAATAAACTATATATGTGATACCGTCAAATAATGCTATTTTTAATACTAGTACTACTATAAACGAAAAGATATGAGACCATAGCCAAATGGCACAAACTGACCACTTTTAGTTTCCACGGGAATGTTGCATGGTAGGTATATGTTTCCTACGAAAAATTGAAGTGAAGTAAGAGAAAGAAAAAAAAACTCTATTTTTCCATGTGTGTTCTGGTAACCAAAAAATTACCAGGAAATTAAACTAGAATTTCTTATTACAGTAGTTTTTTTTTGTAGGATCTTTGCAAGCAAGTGTTTCGCATTTTTTCTGTAAAACTGAACAACGCCTAAGTGTTATCCGGCCAATGTATCCATATTTGAGCTTGGTGAAACCCTCACCAACCGTGACTATATTCTCCCTCCGTCCAATAAAGATTGTTCATTTTCTCTATTCACATATCTCGAAAAATTGTCTATGAATGATGTTACTCCTCACCATGTGAGAGCTAAACAAATTTTTTCTCGGATTCCTACAGAAATACGAACTCAATAAGCCAACTCGATACCTATGTGCATATGTCTAAAATTGGACTTCACTAGGCTCCGTTCAGTTGCCAGGAATGTTGTACCGGAAAGTTATTCTCAGGAAAAGTTAAGTAAAGTGAAATAAAGGAAAAAGAAATCTATTTTCTTGTGAGTGTTCATTTGACAATTTTTTTGTAAGAAAACTAAAGTTTAGTAGTTCATTTGCCGGGAAAAGACACTTATAAGAAACTTCTTTATTTTTATTCCCGTGGCTAATTTTAAATAAAAGTAACTTTGAGAGCTAAATAATAGGCTATCATATTTCAAAAATTAACACATACGGAAAATGCATTTTATCTAATGCAAAACCTTAACATGAAATGAAAAAATCGACTTGCAATTCCCTATTCAATTTGCTATATTCTGAATGGTCATGCAAATCCCCTATTTAAATTGACATTCTCTGATGATCAACCGTACAAATGAAGTTTAAAAAATAAGTAGATGATAATTAAATATAAGTAGATGATAATTAAATAAATAAATATTAAACAACTGTACTTAATTAGTTGCCGATGCAAAAACACACTAAAAATTAGTCAGTACAAAATAAAATTGAAGACTAATGACAAGATAAATAAATACTTCTTAAAAAAAATAAACTATCAATCTTTTTCCACAACAATTATCTCAGAGAGCACCAAGGTAGTCGAAATTGTTATTGCTCACGTAAATCTCAAGTATCTTTCTAAGAACCTAATTCGTATTTTTTTGGTATTAGCGTCATTCACTTTTTTTCTTACCTGCCAATTATTTTGGCCCCACAATAGAGAACTTTTCCTGTAACGCAAAATCCTATGCTTTTGGTAGGATCACTTTTGCAAGAAAGTAAATCTTGCAGGAAAACTTAAAAGCATATTTCCCACTACTTTCCTGCCAACTGAACACTACAAAAGTTATGGGAAAGTTAATTTTTCAATCATTTCTTGTACTTTCCTGACAGCTGAACGGGGCCTAAAGAAAAAAGGACAATTGATTGTCCAATTTGATACAGTTTTAGCAGTGTTTGTAAACTATATACACATCCAACCCATTTCAACAAAAATTATTTGATATCTAAACTAAAGAAGGGATTTTATTCACAAATACGTAGTAGCTATTTTCTTCTCAATTTGCCAACAATACCAACAACAAGAAAAAATAGTTTTTAACTTTTATAAGAAAAGGTTTTGAAAAAAAAAAACAGTTTTAAAAACAAAACAGTTTTTTAAAAAAAGAACATTTTTTGTATATTTGAAAAACAGTTAAAAAACAATTTTTGGCGTTTTTAAAAAAGAAGAAGCTATTTTAAACAAAACAATTTTTTAGTAAAATACTCTCTCCGTCCTAATTCAAGTATTCAAATTTCTATTTTGAGATGTCCCAAAATAAGTGTCCACTTTTTAAAAATAACCAACAAAATATGCCAAAATTTCAATTTTACCCTAAAAAGTAACATTTCTTTTCGAATTGATTTGACAACTTTTTATATTTGTGTCATATTTAGATTGAAAATACCTTTCAATTTATAATATTTTTCATGATTTTGAAAACTTTGTATAGTAAAACTAATTGAGATCTATCAAATAAGATCCATATTACATATTTTTTTAGATCTATATTAAAAGATATAAGCGATTTCAATACAGATAATCAACTTCACAATTTTTAAGGTTAATTTTTAAAGTTTACAGAAAATTTTTTGAATTCTTAAATAGCACGATTTCCCGTAGAGGACACGTAAATTGGGACAGAGAAAATACTTTTTTTGAAGACATTGTTGAGAGAGAGAGAGGAGAGAGAAAAAATATTTTTGTGTAATGATAAGTGTATTTGATTGAGAATATGTGGGATCCACTAAATTTGGTTATTGACAAAATGTTAGTTTTTGTTATCCAAAGCCGAAAATTTAATTACTTCTAAGGGGTTGTTAAGTTTGAGTATACTATTACAAGTCATATTTTACACCAACATTGTTAATTTTAAAAGCTTATTACTTTTGATTATGACATTGTGAATACCCTTACCACCTATGTTAAAAAGATATTGACTGTGAAGTTGATCAGCAAGCTAACTTGATTTGGGTGTGAATATGATTTATTGGACTTCACCAAAGGAAAAAAAAGGAGAGGAACAATTGATAGTCTAGTTTTATAGAGTTTTAGTGGTGTTGGTAAACTATATCAAACCAAATTTATTAAATTGTTAACCACAACCTCATCTAAAAGTTTAAAATGTTAGAAAGAGGGACAACTTTATTATTTATACATTCAACACGACTCACTTGTAGCTAGGCTGTCCTCCATAAGCGGGCTAAACGCGTGTAAATATTATAACATTAGGTAGACGATGAGACTCGAACATAGGATCTCTATTGTTTGCTCTGATACTATATAAGTAGATTAGATTTTTGGAGGGTTCCAACCTAAAATCAATTAATTGACAATATGTGGAGTAGCATTTAGATTATATTAATCAAGTTTGGGTGGCTTAAGTGAGCAATATGGGATAAAGTTTGACACTCCCCTTCACGTACGTGCAACCTGGATGCACGTGGAGGTATGAATTGAGAAGAATAGGAAAATTGACTCGAGCAATGGAGACTCGACTACATAAGGTGAGGCTATCCAAAACCTAGCTCTAATATCATTTTAGATTTCTTGAACTGTTAGAAAGATGGGCAACTTAATTATTTTATTTATTATTTATACGTTCAACAAAATAAGTATTTTGATATATATCTGTACAAACCGGGAGATTTTTTTAACAAATATGTAATTATTTTCTTCACAATTTCGCAACAATACCTAGAAAAATGAAAATTAATTAGTTCCTATATCATTTGAATATTAGTTTGTTATCTTTATCTTCTATATTCTTCTCCGTTTTAAATCTCACCACCAATGCAACATTAGAAAGAGAATGGTATAATACATGACACTCAATTCATAAAAAGAAATAAATGGTGTCTAGATCGAGTGTCCTGTATCCTCACTTTTTTACGCCAGAAAACGATTTTGTCGTGAAGAATGGGCATTCGTCTGGTAGAATAATGAATCTTGATGATTATGACACTTGTACAGCTTTCGTGATACATTGGTATCTGCCACCGGTGGTATTTGCAACATAAATGAACACGATTGTCTCAGGAAGGGGTTAAGACTTCAGGCCTTCTTTGACGCGTGATATAGGTTGGAAAGGTTTGTACGACACCCCTTCGTCTAGTCTACATGGATGACTCCAAAACTCTCCGGGCCTAAGACGAAATTGTGAGGAGAAAAAAAATATTCTCATAAGGAAGGAAAAGAAAGGCTCCTAGGACTTGAATCATGTACCTATTGGATAGCAAAATAAGTTTTTCACTGGGCTAGCTAGGCCATTTGTTATATAAACACTATATTAAATATATATTGCATACCTTGCTATTTCTACTTGGGGCCCTAATTTTAAGCCGAAGTTTGGGGGCTTGAGTCGGCCGCCTCATCCGGCTTAGCTCAAAGCCGACCCTGATCATGTGGTTAGTCTCCAACAAGGTATTGAAGTAGAGGTCTATATATGGTACCTCACAGAAGGTATCAAAGCAACTTAATTGGTGGAAAAAACAACTAAAGCTGTGGTGACTCTCGTGCTCGACATTGCAAGGACGTGAGGCTATAAAATTAAGAAGTTGGTGACACCTCGTCTCTTGTCGGAGGTCTACAGTGATGATCTTAAAAATCATGTAAGCTACTACTAGTAACATAGGCTTAAATATTATGGACCATTTGATTATGCACCAACAAGTTACTAGGTCGGTAGAGAGAAAGGATTGAGGTGTTTTGTGTCTTGTTTGGATGGCATTTTGAAAAAAAAAATTTCAACTAAAAAAACACTCATTATCCCTACTTACAAACATTACTCTCATTTTTCTCTCCTCTCTCCAATCATTATTTTTATTTCTCTCTTTATCTCTGTCCACTTATTACTGTTGAAAGTAAGCTTGATTACGATTGAGTCAGATAAGTTTCACAGGGCAAGTGAATAATTGGGAGAAGAAAAACGTGGAACACTATTTCTCATCAGGTTTGAAGACTTTTGGAGCTTCCGTGATATGTTTTTGGATTTGCAAATTAAATGAGAGATTATCTCATCTTTGTTTTTGTTATTGTTTTGCCTATATATATGGGTTGTAATCTGTATTGAAAAGTATGAGAGTTGAATGAGAGTAAAAGACAGATCGAGAGAGAAATATGAGAGCTTTGTGTAATCGTTTGTGTGCTTTATCAATAAAAGTGTGCTTACTATTGTGTGTGGAAATCTCCTCCTCCCATCAGTGATACCTATCGCTTCCGCTTTCCAACAATAACCTATATCTCTAATTATTACCTTAATTTTTCTCTCCACTCTTTACTCAACAATCAAACTCTAAAATTTTCAAAACACCATCCAAACAAGGCATTGAACACCAGTTGTATGTATTTAATAGTGTTCAAAGGCTTTTTGGTCTGAAAAATGCTCAAACCAATACTATATAATGAGCTGTGCTATGTGCACAGCAGGCTGTGCACAGCAGCTGTGCACAGCGGCTGTTTTCTCTAGCCTCGGGTCGCAAAAAGATGGGCCTAAATTCTGAAGTGATTTTGAGTGTATTGTTAACGCCTCTAACGATATCGGACGAAGCTCATTTTTTACAGAGACCTTAAACGACATATTTTGAACAAAATGAGCGGCTCCGATCATCTTTGTGCGACCCGAGGCGAGAGAAAACAGCCGCTGTGCACAGCTGCTGTGCACAGCAGTCTGTGCACATAGCTTTTCTGCTATATAATAGTGTTCAAAGGCTTTTTGGTCTGCAAAATGCTCAAACCAACGATATTTGCCATAGCAGCAAACGATCATGTAACTGACAGATTCCAATTGGGTAACATTTATTTTTATGTAGATAAGGGAGTGACTTTGGGAGTTTTAAAATTAGGTTGTGTGAGAAAAGTGAATAGATGAGGCCCATGATCGAGGGGGTACCCGTATGAAAATTTGACCACATCTTTTTCGGACAAAACCTCAAAAACACTTCAAGTCAGCCGTGGTTCATAAGTTATGCCTACATCTTTTTCGGTCGAAACCACTTGAAATCAAACTCCCAAAAGGAGTAACAAATGGATGGTGTCTGTACTATCGATATTCGATTCATGTGATTTGCTTTTTCACAAATATAAAATTACTTAATCTATCGTATGCAATGAACGGTTCAAATTTAAAGCATATTGATGAAATCTCATTCGGTCCCCAAATATGTACTATTATAGTGAATTTGTTGTACTAGCCCCTAGCATGCCCCGAGTCCTCCAAAAGCCGCTTCATCTCGTAACTAATTGAATAATATATTCCTCTAACCAAAAGTCCAAAGCTTCATCAGTTAATGGTGGTGAAAACCATCTCTCTGCATACTCAACTATTAAAGCAATTGTGATTGAATCAGAAATCAGAAACCCTTATCAGATTAATTCCAATTTCATAAAAGCCACCATCCAGAAACATCTCAGTGCAGTACTTTGCCCCTTCCAAATTTTGCCGAAACAGATAAGAAGCATGCAACCAAATAACTAGCTTAAATCCATAACTCCTATATATAGTAATCTAAAAAAACTGAAAATAATAAGAAAAGAAATGATCGGGTCTGTCTTTGATCTGGTGTGCATATCATGGTACAAGTTCTTATGAAAATCAAGTCCCCTAAAATGTCTCAGCTCTGCAATTCACTTGTTCATAAATGAGGAAATTAGGAAAACTGGAGAGTGCATTGGCAGACCCACAAATGCACGACCCACAATTAGTACGGCCTATACCGCGTTGGCCGCCTGAACCTTGGAACCCTTCTGTACAGGAGATCGAAATTGACATCAGCTAATTAACTCTGGAAGTGCAAATTACAAAGTAATAAGGCGATGCAGAAACAATTCTTTCCCATCATAGGAGGAGGAGCAAGTGACTGAAAAACAATGCCCAAGCAAAGTAGTTGCCTAGCTAATTATGAAATGAAACATAGTAGTGAATAGGCAACCACATATAACTAATACAACTAAGGATCCATGCCGTTACAAATGTGAACCCATCCTTCTTTTTCAAATTACAGCCTCCATCGATCCAGCTAACTGTAACAACCGAGAAACATGTTCTCTTGCTTCCATTTCACAGGATAAGTACACTAAAAGTTAAGACAGATGCATTTCTCAGAGTTCTTTACCACATTCTAAGCACAATTTTTTTTTACATTGTTCCACTAAACTCTCGAAAGCTATTTGTGTCCACGGCTCTCAGCATTATTCTAAATCCCGACCATATGGCATATATGCATTTTCCAACTTTCTGCAACCTCATATCGAAGTCTTGCTGTAACTACAGCATGGTTAATCCATAGAGAATAAGGACGTCAACGTCTTTACAATCAAAACATCCATTCAAACTCAATACTCCATAAGTCAGCACAAAGATAAAATTGAAGGGGTTGTTCAAGGGCAAAAACAGTTCGGTCGGTTATGGTGGAGAACTCAGTTCAACTGTGCTTCTTCTCTCTTCATCTGGTAGATTGGAGGGCAATAACACAGTCATAACTGGCAGTTCTATCAAGCCCAGAAGAAAACCTCGAACAAAATAATTCAGCGCAGAATTTCTCTCCAAAATAGTTCTAGCATCAGGAACATTGGAGCCTTAATTTTTCCAAGTTAGGAAATGATTGGAGAAATCTCCTCTGGTTCTCATGGAATTGAATGAGAGAACATCTAGTTTGATAACATCTTATTGTACGGTGCCAAGGAATTGGAGGAAAGAAAAGAAAACTGGAGTTGCAATTGACATCCGAATCCAGCCATATTATGTTTCTCCTAATCCTGGAAGCTCGCGATAGTCAATCAAAGTTTATCGGTGTTTATAGAGGTTTGCTCGTGAAAGGGATAGGGGTTGGAGGAAAGTGGCATGTTTTTAGCATCGGGAAGGTTGGGGTGCATGGTCCTCACTTGGAACTTGGAAGTATGGGGCTGGAGAGGATAGAAGAAGACAAAGCTTTGGAAGTTGATTACTGTGCTTGATGAGGCTCATTTGGCGAGAGAGGAATCATAGACAGTTTGACATGGCTGAGACGTCTCTGCTAAAAATAATGTGTCTGTTCCTTTCTAGTTTGTTTCGTTTGGGAGTCGAGGGAGTGCAAACCAAACGTTGATCAATTCCTTGATATGTCAAATATTTTCAGCATTCAGAGAGGCATACATGTATGCGCATTATTTATTGTTTGACCTCTTTTGGTCTCTCTGGTACATGGTTGGCATCTCTTTATACCTTTTTAATACTTTTACTAGTTATCAAAACAAAAATTTGTCCTTATCCCATCTTTTAATTTACCAGTAAGCTAACTGTTGGTGATATTACAAAAGTTTATACTAAAAATAAATATTACAATGGACAAATTAACAGGCTGAGTCACAGAAATCTCACTCTATTTAGGGAGATTCAAGCCCCCTACGGTAACAAACTAGTGCAGTAGAAAATTTCTGACTTGTCCCCTCTAGGATATAAACAAACAGCCCAAAAATTTTATTGTATGGCTAGGACCTACTCTGCACAAGTAGGAGAACCCAAAGCTCCACAAAAAAACACTCTTACACTTTGCTCAAGACTCTCACGTACATATTAAAAACTCACTGACTAGATTTTTAGAGAACAAAGATGGAGGGGAGAATTGAGTATGGAAAAGCTAAGGCCCCGTTCAGTTGCCAGGAAAGTACAGGAAATGATGGGAAAATCAACTTTTCCATAACTTTTGTAGTGTTCAGTTGGCGGGAAAGTAGTGGGAAACATGGTTTTCAGTTTTCCTGCAAGATTTAAGTTCTTGCAAAAGTGATTCTGCCAAAAGCATAGGATTTTGCGTCACGGGAAAAGTTTTCTCCATTGTGAGGCCAAAATAATTGGCGGGTAAGAAAAAAAGTGAATGACTCCAATACCAAAAAAATACGAATTAGGTTCTTAGAAGGACACTTGAGATTTACATGAGCAACAATTTCGACTACTATGGTGCTTCTTGAGATAATTGTTGCGGAAAAAGATTGATAGTTTATTTTATTTGGAAGTATTTATTTATCTTGTCATTAGTTTTTAATTTTGTTTTGTACTAACTAATTTTCAGTGAGTTTTTGCATCGGCAACTAATTAAGTACGGTTGTTTAATATTTATTTATTTAGTTATTATCTACTTATTTTTTAAACTTCATTTGTACGGTTGATTATCAGAGAATGTCAATTTCAAAAGAGGATTTACATGACCATTTAGAATATAGCAAATTGAATAGGGAACTGCAAGTCGATTTTTTCATTTAATGTTAAGGTTTTGGATTAGATAAAATACATTTTCTGTATGTGTTAATGTTTGAAATATGATAATCTATTATTTAGCTCTCAAAGTTACTTTTATTTAAAATTAGCCACGGGAATAAAAACTAAAGAAGTTTTCATAAGTGTCTTTTCCCGGCAAATGAACCACTAAACTTTAGTTTTCCTGCAAAAAAAAAATTGTCAAATGAACACTCACAGGAAAATAGATTTCTTTTTCCTTTATTTCACTTTACCTAACTTTTCCTGAGAATAACTTTCCGATACAACATTCTTGACAACTGAACGGAGCAGTCTTGGTATTACTAAATCTTCTAATCTTGGTATTCCTATAGGCTTTACATTTTGTTTTTTTGGCTGGGATTACCCTTGCATACAAAACCACTTATGCAGGCTATATATAGGCAAGAAATAATCCAAATTATATCTGTACCATTAATGACTAAATCTTCTAAATTTCTAATCTTATAATTAGATAGATATGCTCCCGATTTTTTATAGATTTGCTAGATTGTCCTTAGATATCCCAACACCCAAATAAAAGCAAAGATGTCAATATCAGATATGATATTGCAAGAGAATACACAAATAAATGTTATGATTTTAAGATCTTGATTATGTGAATGGATATCCAATTAAATGCTAAGACAAGAGCCTCCCACGCAAATATACACGTGACTTGTAAAAATCTAACACCAAAAGATGTACAAAAATTTAATACTAAAATAACAAATTTCCAACATAAACAAATTTAGATAATCCTACTTCTTACTTACCCATATCCAAATGAAGTACAGAAGGGTGGACCGGGCATGGAGGGCCTTCGGGATGGAAAGCCAAAATATGGGTTCGGACGCCTTCCTTGATACTGTTTCATTCCAGGTACGTTAGTTCGTTTTGCAGACACCTGCATAAAAAAAGAGAATCCACTGATCACGGAATTTAAAACCTATGTTAAAGTTGAACAAGCAACTCTGATTCGTTCAGAAACAGGGCATTCTGAACAACAACTTCAGTACAAACTCCATATAAGCAAATCCTCTCGGTTGACCGAATTTATCTGTCAAAATAGCGACCCGATTGACAGTCCCACATGATTGGAAGGTGTTGTTGGACCTCCGGCTCCGTTCAGTTGTCGAGAAAATTGTGTGTGAAATTGGTTCCCAGAAAAAGTGAAGTGAGATGAAGTAAAAGAAAAAGAAAATTATTTTCCTGTGAATGTTCATTTGACAAAAGAATTTTGCAAGAAAAATTAAGGTTTAGTTGTTCATTTGTCAGGAAAAAGAAACTTTCGGGAAAATTTTGTGAGTGTTCACTTATTTTCCTTTTCCCGCGACGCAAAATCCTGTGTTTTTTGCCGGATCACTTTTGCAGGAAAGTAATTCCTGCAGGAAAACTTAAATTGGTAAGTCCTAGAATTTTCCTGCCAATTGAACACTAGGAAAGTTATGGGAAAATTGATTTTCCCATCATTTTCTGTACTTTCCTGGCAATTGAACGGGGCCTAAGGTGCGCAAGCATAGTCTACCTGAAGTTCAAAACGTAGGGAAAGTAAAATTATTACCAGCTCAGAAAAAAATGTTCACTTACACAGAAGAAATGCGTTAGGACTTACAAGCCAATGAAAGGAAGTCAGGAGTTCATTTACGGCAATCCTAATATTGGTCATCTTGTTCTTGTTGTTGGCCCATAGACATTTCGAGAATAAATTATATACAAAGAAAAAACAACAAACACCAATTTGATTGAATTTGTTGAGGCATTTCGAGAATAAATTATATACATCGGCGGTACGTGTAAACATTTGTTTCTCTCAGATCAATTATATTACGCCACATCATCTCAAAACAGTGGTTCCAATTAATAGAACATTGCGATGTGACGCAATGTAATTGATTTGACGAAAAAATAAATGTTTACACCGCCCGTATAAATAATTTAATCTCTTTTCCCACTCCATCCATACCTCTTCAAGCAAACAATATTGGACACAGAACAAACAAGAGAAATGTCTGGCCTACACCACCCACAGGAGATTTATTATTGCACAATACACTAAAAAATCATTGCAGGTCACACATAGAGAATGGAAAGACACAAAGATCCACCACTATTACTTTCTAGACAAACCACCCAACACTATTGCCTTATACTGAAACAATAATGAAAACCAAACACATGCAGAATTGGCTCTCTTTTTTCCTTTTTCACAAAGGAACAAACAAAGCGCTAATTCTGTTTACGAACATATAGCAACATTTAAGAAATGAAATCCCAAAGCTTGTGCGAAATGTCTTCTAGCACCCGGAAATAAGCGATTCTCCAAGACCTCTTGAATAATAAAGGACCCAACACAATCCAAAACCCAACTGCGAATCCAAGGACCATGCTGGCAAAGAACAATGCTTCCAAAGATCCCTCTCCATTTTCTTCACTTCCAGGTGGATCAACTTGAGGAGGGATTGGCTTCTTTGGGTTGCAGCTTGTGAGTGGAGGCCCACAAAGCTTGTTGCCCAGAAAGCTGGAATCGTTCATGCTTTGAAGTTGAGTACTTGATGGAATACTCCCCGTCAAATTGTTATAGGACAAGTTCAAGTGACTCAAGAATGTCAACCTCGAAATGCTTGAAGGAATTTCCCCAAAAAGTTGATTTAGTGAGAAATCAAGGGATTCTAGTTGTCTCATATCACCAATATTCCTTGGGATTCTTCCTGTCAAATGATTGCCAGACAAATTCAATGACCACAACCCCCTAAGTTTAGTGAGTTCCTCAGGAATCACTCCAGACAGATTGTTTCTCGAAAGATCCATGCTTGTCACCAATCCAAGAGTGGTGCTATATTCAACATATCTGCCTTTGGTCACCAGAAACAAATTATCTGCAATTCCGTAACCAATATAGTAAAATATCGGGCTACGTGAGTTATTTATTTCTACCATGGCTCTAAAATTGGCAAAACATCTACGCACGGAACCCGATAGATTGTTGTGTGCAACGTCCAAGATTTGAAGAGAGCTTAAACGACATAGTTCATGTGGAAGGTCACCTGAAAATTTATTTGAACGCAGATTCAAATCTATCAAGGTCAAAAATGAATTGCCAATCCACGGTGGAATGCTTCCAGTAAAGCTGTTTTCACTAAGGTCGATGACCCGCAAAAATGAGCAATTTTGTAGAGTCCGGGGTAGTTCTCCTGAGAGGTTGTTATGCCGCAAGTGCAACGATTGAAGGCCACTTAACTGTCCGATGGAGTTTGGAATGCTACCCGCCAGATTGTTATTTTCTAATTTGATCATTTGCAGGTAAGGATGCTTCCAACAGTCAGGAATTTTTCCTGACAAAAGGTTATCTCCCAAATTGAGAAAGAACAAATCGTTGTTTGGTTCCTCTCCCTTGCCACATAACACATGGTAAATAGACCTCGAAAAAAAGTTATTCGAAAGATCTAGCCACATCAAATTAGAGGGGACGAGTGGTAGTGTACCGCTGAAGTGGTTGGAACTAAGGTCAATCACGTAAAGACGACCAACATTACGTAAACTTGAAATCTCTCCACGAATTTGGTTGCGAGAGAGGTTTACGTACTTTAAATTGGGAAAAGAGGGCCAAAACCATGTAGGAATGGATTCTGAAATTCTTGTGTTGGCTATGCTCAAATATTGCAAATTCCTCTGCGATGGAAGCCACAAAGGAAACTGTGTACCTAATTGCCAAGAGTCCAAATTCAAAATTTCAAGTTGGAAAGGGGGAACCCAATTCTCACTTGCTTTTAAAGTTAAACTGTTTCCACCAGCTTGTAGGTAACGCAATCTTGTGAGATTGGCAAAGTGAACATAAGAGACGACACCTTGCAACAAATTATAGCGTATCAACAAGGCTTCTAACTTTCCAAGTTGCCAAAGACTTTTAGGAAGAGTCCCATTGAACTTATTATAGGAAAGATCTAATATTATCAAAGATGATAATCCTCCTATCGACACTGGAATGGGACCTGATAAAGAGTTGCTATTAATCCGTAGGCTAACGAGGGAAGTCAAGTTTCCAATGGCAATTGACATCGCACCATGCAAGAGATTCCCTTGGAGAATGAGTGACTCAAGATGGTGTAAACTATACAACCAACTTGGTATGATAGAATTTGAAGGATTCCCAGACCAATCAAGAACTTTGAGAGAAGTCATGTTTTGAAGACCACTAGGAATTGGACCATAAAAGCCACATTCAATCAAATTAAGGGAGACTAGGTGATCAAGACTAAATATCCAACCTGATACAGATGATCCAAGAGTGTTATAGGAAAGGTCGAGGATGTTAACTGATGTAAAGTTAATTTTGTTAGTTGAAGAAGGAGAGAAGGCATACTCGAGTCGACAATAAGACAGGTGTAATTCTACCAGTGAAGGGAGGTTGCTCGTCACCTGTAGCCAATCCAACGCCTTGCTGAGGTCTATATGACTCATATCGAGGTGTTGTAGCGAAACAAGGCCCGAAAGCCAATGCAAATTTCCATCACTGTGTAGCACCAGTTCCTTGTGATCATCAAAGCCACCCGTGAGACCCATAAAATGGATCTTAGTGAGGTTCCCTAGTTGAGGAGGAATGGCTCCGCGGAATCTGGCATAGGACAGGTTGAGGTATCTCAAATTTGCAATGGAGCCAATGAAGCTAGGGATGGAAGTCCCTTCGAAATCATTGTTGCTCAAGTCCAGATATTGGAGGTGCTTCAAATCGAGCAAAGAGGGATTTACCTTTCCATGTAATTGATGACTCATATAAGCTTCATATTCAGCAAAAGTTATGGTAGGAGAATCCAAATAGAAAGGACTCCGAAGTTGGATCTCGCGGACATGACCAGTAAAGTTGTCACAGACAACTCCAGCCCATTGGCAACAATCCTCCTCGATATCCCAAGAGGACAACCGATTCGAAGGGTCTTTCAAATCTTGCTTGAACTTAACAAGGGCTTCTCTCTCATTTTCAAAGCAAGTGATATTATTACGAGTATGATTGGCGCTGCTGCTAATTCCATTGCAGAAGCAAACATGGAATGTTGCAATGCTGATGAGAAAGCAAACGAAGAAAGCAAATGCTGCACTTGTAGCCATGGATAAACAACTCAATTTGGTTTTCAGTTTGTGGTTATTTGTATCCAGTGCTATTAGTGGGTTTTGTATTTATAGTGCATACGTGGTCCATAGTTAAGACTTTAGATTTGCCGGGTCTTGACTTCCATTGTATTGGAAAAAGGATTGATACGGGGGTGTTTGGTGCTGATTGTTTTGGTGGAATCTAGAATTTGAATTGCGATTCTAGACTCTCGAATTATGGAAAACTCATAATCAGAATATGTGATATTGACCGGTTTGGTATGCTTTTTTAGTGTAATTTGTGTTACACTCTTTATTGCATGTCAACAGTAAAAATTAGATGTTGTGTTTTGGTTGGCTCCTTGCTTTTCTTTGAATTTGGTTCTCGGATGGCTTTTCGCCGATGTGCCCCTGATCCGCTAAATCATTGTAATTTTTTTCACAGATTTATAAAATAATTTTTTTGCTGATTTTAAAAAAAAAGGGTAAAAACCTAGCTGGCATCGACATCAAACTTGATATCGCGAGTTGAGCGGACCAACTTTGTTCTATAAGGTATATGATCAACTTTTTTTTTTCATGAGCAATAGAACATTATTACAAACTTGACTAATAGTACATCGAGTTGGGGATCGAAAGGGGGAGGGGAATCCAACCCATGAACAAAGAAAAAGGTGTTGCAACTAAGCTCAAACACACTCTAAGGGCCATACCCCAACAATACAGCCCTAAACCACGTAGGCTTGGCTCAAACCAAGAGTGAAAACCTAACCCTAATCTCATCAGTCTCTGCCACCGCCCCCATTAGCCCATCACCACCACCAACATCATGCAAACGCCACTCTAAGCTCCTCCACTAGCCAAATTGCGACCACCACCACCAGATCCACCACTGTAGCAACCCTTAGTCCCCACCACCACCACCAGATCCACCACCGTAGCAACCCTTAGTCCCCACCACCACCACCAAGCAAACGAATGAGCAACCCTGCGCTGCCGCTAACCCCGCGAAAACAACCATGGTTACCACCAACTTTACTTGGACCAAGCAGAGGTTTGTTTGGAAGGCGAGCAAACTTATTCCTACGGCTCTGAGTAGAAGAAGCTCTTGATGGCAATCCTATGCACCCATGATGTAAGATTGCATCTTCTACATTTGAAGGACCTTGAACATCAATGATCCAATACAATCTATAATCTGAATTCAGTAACAAGTTATTGCAACTTAATTTCGGTTTCCCTTTCCATCTTTTTCTCGATCTATGCTGGTTGTATAGACTGGTATAGCTATTTTGACATTCTTACCAGCTTGTAGGTGAGAGGCAATATTTCAATATTGATTGTTTTGCCATATTGGTCGTTCTTGTATGCATGTAGCTAGGTTTCAAGTAATGCTGAAGAGATTGATGAAGCATTTGATGAATGTAATGACCCATATTTTGGTGTTAAAATTTGTCATCATTTTTAGATTTTCTAAGGAAAAATTGGAGGTGTGTCGGCAAATATTATGCATGGGGAAGTAACATTAGGACAAATGTCAAGTGGTGGCACTTGCATGGTCAACTAAGCTAAAACGTGGCATGTACATATTTTTTCTAGGATGACTAATATGCCTATCTCCTGTTATAAAGACCAAAATGATATAAAGTGAGTGAGAGATTCGGTGGTGAGAAAAAAAAAAAAGTGCTGATGGTTGGAGTTAAGGAAAAGGCTAAAGAGAACAATTACTTGATGGAATGGATTGTTGATGTCTAACAGGGAATTTATTTATATCCACATGAGCTTTAGGTTGGATAGAGCTAAATAGGAGCCGTTTGTGAGCTGGTGCTTTGGATTTATGGTGATTAACTTTCAGGAGGATGATTTGGGCGATGTTATTTTCTTGTCAGATGAACACGATACTCATTTGAGGTACCGGGTAGTGTGCAATACATTCCAAGCTAAATCTCTTTGCAAAGAGTGTTCTTTGATTCTCTCATATTTGTACTCATCTGATCTCTAAGTTTATTGATTCAGTTATTGTCACTTCTTGTATCGTGACACATAAACTATTTGGCTGAAAGCCATGGAACAGATTGGTATATGTTTAAGTCCATCGGGTCACAGAGTTATGAAAGATATACGATAGAGTATCCCATGGGGGGTCCAGAATGTTTATGGGGCCCATGAGCCCAACACAGAGTTTGACCTGGGTGGTGCTTGGCATATTATTGAAATGAGCCGGGTATGAGGCTACAAATGAAAAACGTTCAGAATGATCCTCTTTGATTTGCTATACTCGTTTATTGAGCATATTCTTAATGCTAGCCATGTTTATTGTCATCGTATTGCATATACTACCCGGGCGTTTTATATTTTTCAGGTGCAGAGCAAGTTAGTGGGGACCCGAGTTGGAGTATTTGAAGGATTAAGTTTTATAGAGATTGTTTAGAAAATCTGTATCATTTTGGACGTTTTTAGGTCCACCATGTATATTTATCTTAAGGACTTGTAATTATTGGAGATGTATTAATTTTGAGGCAACGTAAAAATTCAGGTCGTCACAATGAACTACTAGTATTTGAATCTATATGAAATGAGGTCATTTGTTGAAGACCTCCTAATAATTCCAAGATATGTACTTTGTAAGGGAAAATGACAACCCAGGACATGTTTTGATAATTAATACCCGCTAATGACAAACTAAGAACATTTGTTAATGCTTAAAATGTCCTTGGTGGGTATTAATTATCAAAACATATCATTGGCCGTCATTTTCCCTCTTTGTATTGGAGAGGGTATTTGTAGGCCATTAGTAATCTTGTGGAACTTCCGTTAATGCTTTTGCAATATATTAATTTATGAAAAGTATAATTAAGTACGGAGTGTTGCTATTTTTGTACTTTGTTTTTGAGTTCTAATGTATTTATGTTACTATTATGCATGTTTTTTTTTATTGTTTGTCTCACAAACATGGTTGCTCTCATGTAGTGAAATTCCTAGCTCTGTCCTTGAATGTACCCAATTGCATCTTTAAGGGGAGTTAAGACGACTACAGGCTTGCTGGATGCGTGTCGTTTGTTGAATAGAATTGACAATAAAGATGGAATTGTAAGTAACCATCTTTATTGTCAGATGAACACGATAAAGTCCAGCCGCACTAATCATGGACTAGAGCTACTCTGGACAGATTGGACTATCAAGTCCAAGCCGCTCCCTGTGCCTTGACTAATCTATGTATTTTTGGAATATTAAAAGCGCACCGCACACGGATTACATGTGCGGCCCTCCAATTCGAATAGACCTAGGACCTTAACCATTGCTTGAGATATCATATTTCACCGGAAATTTAGTGCAAAAATCCAAAGGACAATGTTACGAACAACTTTTTATTTTTTTCAACAAAAAAACGAATAAGTTCTAACTTCTGACAGCCTAGATTGAAAAGTGTCTCTAGCTCCCATTGGTGAGAGAGATGGGATTTCACTTGAAATTTGCATTTCAATAAATATTGCACTGGCCTCTAGCGGGACCCAAATCCTCCAAAAAAGAAGGAAAATTCAAATAAGGACAAAACAACAAAAAGGCCCAAAAAACTTAGGAAAACAACACCATCTTATGTTCTATAACCAAAGCTTCGTCAATTAATGGTGGACAAAATCATCTCTGCATACTCATCTATTAAAACAATTGTCATTGAACCATAAGTCAGAAGTATTTTAAACCTGTCAGATTCCAATTTTATAAAATCCACCACACAGAAACATCTCAGTACAGTTTGTCAATTTCAAATTTTTCCGAAACAGATAAGAAGCATGCAACCAAATAACTTAAATCCATTGACTCCTATAGGAAGCTACAAAAACTGAACAAAAAGAAAAGAAAGCGGGTCTGCCTTTCTGGTGAGCATATCATGGTACAAGGTTTTTTTTTAATAAAAATTATTGAACGGCCCGGATCATTCGTGCAAAATCTAGAGTGTGCCAGGTGGTGCCCTATCGGTATACTCATGGTCAACCCCCTTAGCTTTACTTTAAATGTTTAGTACATTTGTGTTAGCTTTTCGTCAAATTAAGGACGAAGAATCATTGTTCCGATAAAAGAAATTGAAAAAGTATAAAAATATTAAACAAAATTAGCAAAATAGGGGATTTTATTCACAAATACGTAGTTATTTTCTTCTTAATTTCCCAACGATACCCAGAAGAAGAAATAATAATTAGTTCCGTATTTCATTTTAATTAGTTTGTTATCTTCTTCTCCCATTATCTTCTCCTTTCGTAATTTTCACCACAAATGAAATATCCAAAAATCGATTCCCTCGTCAAGCGTCAAGAATGGGAATCCACTATTGATTGTGAAACTTGTATACCTAAATTTTCCACACCACATAGCTGTCCAAGAAAATTAATTTTGTGAACCATTGTTGTCAGTCACTTCTAGTACTATTAATTTATTTGCTACATAATTAAATGGATCCAATTGCGTCTTTAAGGGGTTAAGACTTCAGGCCCGCTAGATGCATGTCGTATGTTGAATAGAATTGACAATGAAGAGGGGATTGAAATTGAGATTTGTAGTGTAGTGTGAGTTGCAGTGAAATTAGGGAATTAGTTCGTTCGTTTTGATTACGAATGTATGGACTAGAGCTACTCCAAACGGACTGAACTATCAAGTCCAAGCCCCTTGTGCCTTGACTAATCTATGTATATTTTGGAATATTCAAAGTCCGGCCTGACTCCGTGTGCGGCCCTCCAATTCGACTATTGCTTGAGATATTTCACCGGGAATTTAGTGCAAAAATCCAAAGGGAAATGTTATGAACCTTTTACTTTTCTCACCAAAAAAGGAAAGAAAAGAAGTTCTAACTTCTGACAGCCTAGATTGGAAAGTGTCTCTGGCTCCTATTGGTGAGGGAGATGGTGTTTCACTTGAAATTTGCATTTCAATAAATATATGTCTTGTGTTTCACAAATAAATTGCTCAACAAATTCAATACAATCAACAGTTCAAAGCATATTAATGAAATCTTCAGGGTTGGCTTACGGCCAAGGCCGGGGAAGCCCGCGGTTCCGGCCCCCCAAAAAAGTTAAAAATGAGGGCCCTCAAAATTTTATGATCCCTATTTATATATATGGTCCAAAAAAAATTGCACTAGCCTCCTTTACACAAAATAGGCCCAATTAAAATTTAGGAGCCACAAAATAGGCCCAAATGATGGAATTACTCATTAGTAACACTAAAGCGTTAAAAAAAAAAAAAAAAGAAACGGCTGGAGCCTGGAAGATATTTTCAGTTCGGTGATTGCAAAGTTCTCAATCAAGCCCTATCTCCTACGCTACCATCTATGTTGGATTATCAAATTTTTTATAGTTAGAGGAAACTAGAGAGAAAAAGAACTCCTAAAAGAAAAGCGCGCAGCCGATCACAAAAGAAGAAGAAAGAAACGCAAATGCTTGAGGAGTCGAAGGGGAGGGAAGATATAGGGAGACCTCATTCAAGAGGTTCGCTTCCGGCCTCTACAACTTATGAGTCGGCTCTGGAAATCTTACAAGGCCACCCCAACATGCACTATTATAGTGCATTTGTTGCACTGGCCTCTAGCTTGACCCAAGTCCTCCGAAAAAGAAGGAAAATTCAAATAAAGACAAAACAAGAAAGAGTGTAGGTTCCATCCACCTTAGGTGGAAAACCCAGTTTTCCACCACCATCAATTGTGGGTCCCACCGTGCGTATATTATAGTAATTTGAACCGTTAATTTTGTAGGGCTCGCAAGGTAGTACATCTTCACAAAATTTCAGATTTATCGAACGTGGATAGGTATATAAAAAATTGAAGTTTGGTTTAAAAAATCGATAGTAGATACTAAGTTTAAAGTTAAACTATCCATAGCCATCCATTTTATAAACTAAATTTAATTTTTAATATACCTATCGATATCCGATAAATATGAATTTTTTTTGTATGAATGTACTACTATGCAAGGCCTACAAGATGAACGGTTCAAATTACTGAAAAAAATACACAGCAAAGCCCGCAATGCGTGGTGGAAAAAAAAAATTCTCAACAAGAGAAAGGCCCAAAAAGCATAGGAAAACAACGCCAATCTTATGTTCTATAACCAAAACTTTGTCAATTAATGGTGGACAAAACCATCTCTGCCTACTCAACTATTAAGGCAATTGTCATTCAACCATAAAGAAATATTTTAAACCTTGTCAGATTCCAATATAATAAAATCCACCATATAGAAACATCTCAATACAGTTTGCCAATTCCAGATTTTGCCGAAACAGATAGGAAGCATGCAACCAAATAACTTAAATCCATAACCAAATAACTTAAATCCATTGACTGCTATAGTACGCTACAAAAACTAAACAAAAAGAAAAAAAATCAGGTCTGTCTTTCTGGTGTGTATATCATGGTACAAGTTCTTATGAAATCAAGTCTCCAAAAATGTCTCAACTGTGCAATTCACTTGTTCACAGATGAGGAAATTATGAAAGCTAGAGTGTATCCTCAGACCCACAAATGCAAGATCCGCGATAAATACGGCCTATACCGCATTGGCCGCCTGAACCTTGGAACCCTTCTGTATAGGAGAGAGAAAATAATATCAAGTAATTAACTCTCGAAGCGCAAATTGCAAAGTAATAAGGCTCAAATAGTAACAAGGCAGTGCAGAAACAAGTTTTTCCCATCATAGGAGGAGCAAATGAAACCATGCTGTTTACACCCGTTTTTGGCACTCAGTCCCAGACTAGCGTTGGAGGGCCATTTAATTGAAATCCAATTAAATTGGGCCAAGAAATAGAGATGTACGTGTTGGATTAAAATTATCAAGCCAAGACAATATTGATTGGGCTTCATTAATCTTAATTTATTTTGGTCACGAGCTTAGAGGTTTTTGGGCCTATTTGCAAGAAAGAATTAGTTGGCCCATGCCTATATAAGTTAATTAAGTGTTTTTTGGGGTTAAACACATAATATGCCATTTAATTTAATTAAATGGCCCATTACCCGTGAATCCCATTAAAAGTGGGTAAGTATTTTTTATCTTGCAAAGAGCCATTTGACTAATAGTTTCTGTCACCCCATGAAAAGAGAAAGTGGAAGAGGCCCATTATCTTGGTTGGCCTTTCTTAACTTCTTGTAACTGCCCATGATCGGGTGACACATGGGTAATATATGGAACTCCATGGGTAATATATGAAACTCCCAAATAACCACCCATGATCCTATGAAATGTGCAAGTGGCCGGAGAAGCTACATCATGGGACACTTGGTGCAACAAGAGCAAGGTGAAAAAATACACATGCAAAATCTTGAGCATCATTTCTACCTATAAATACAGGAACTCAAGAAGAAAAAAACGTTCACACACCAATCAAGTTCAGCGCTTAAAAACACTTTCCTACTTTCAGCAAAGTAGATTATCGAGTACCTCATACTCAAACCCCATTCAAACTTACTTCTTCAAGTAGTTTGAATTTACTTTCCTTGTACCCAACTTTATTATTCCGACATAATAAAGTTTGTCTTTACTTTTACGTTACACTCTTTCCTACACGGTTAGGAAATAGCAAAGTCCATGCTCTTTGTGGCAAAACCACGAACCATCACTACAATCTAGCCCTTAGGTTTGCAGCACTTTCGCCGTACAGTTACGAACTCAGAAAAGGGACGCCCAGTCCTTACGTTAGACGCAACAAGTCTTGGCACGCCTGCGCTCAGTCCTTAAGCCATTTCATGACCAAACATCTTTTTGGCACGCCCAGTGGGACCCTAATCGTTTCAAGGGGTATCATGCGATTCATTCGCATGGCAATTCAATACGTTGAATTGGATGTTAAAATTTAGCATCTTAAAGAAGAAATTTGTTGGCACGATGACAAGGTTGACGAGCTTGAAGACGAAATCTACTGTCTCGACATAGAGAGGCTCCGACTCAATCATATGGAGGATGGGTATATCAGCGCAAAAACTACAACGATGCAATTCGAAGGCTTGAAATGAAGTTGACAAGCTTGAAGATGAGGATCGCCACTTACGTTATGAGGTAAACCGTCTCTTTAGTGCCAAGTCATATGGCTATTCACATGTCATGTATTCAGACCTGCCCGAACAGCATGAATTCCAAAATAGTGGGCTTGGTGATCTTCCTACTCAGACCTTTGGGGGACAAGTTGAAGAAAATATTAGCACTCAGTCCTGTACCGTTACATCCAATAAAGAACTCTCACGGGAGTTCTTAGATCCCTTGCATGCATCTTTGCGTAAGATTGAAGACATCTTTGCGTAAGATTGAAGAATGGGTAATTAACTCCAAAAACACCATCGAATACATGAGGTCAACACCAACTCCACCACTGTTGTCACAGTTTGGTAGTTTAGGCTCAACTTCAGGCCTAAATGTGTCTAAACAAGCTTCTAGCAAGCACATCAGACCTCCAGGCTTCTCTCAACCCTTAGCTTCCAAAAACCCTACACTCGGGGGGCAAGGAAGCCAAGGACTTCGACTCGGGGGGCAAAGTTCTCAGCTCAATCCACTGCGGATTCCTAAACGGCGCCAAGGTCTAGATGATAAACATCAAAATGATATAGGCAACAGTCTCAGGTCTGAGCGCAATAGCCAACATTCAAGAGTGTTCCAAAAACTTTTGGATGGTAAGCTATTTCTATGCCTGGAGGAGCTAGAACATAGGTCTGTCTCAATGTAAAAGGAGCAAGATCTAAGACCTGAGATAAACTAGAACATAGAAAGTCCTAGTATGAGGCAAGATCAACCCATTCTCTCCTCTCAGAAGCTTTCTCAAGTGTCTGAAGAGTTACCACATCCAGATTCAGTCCTGAGCAGTGAGCAGATAACTTATACAAATCAAGAACGATCCAGACCTGCCATCAGCCCTATCAGCAGGACTGAATTGCATGTTGCACCCATTCTAGATTAGGAGGAATTGAATGAAGAAGAGGAAAGTGATGACACTCCAGGGCTTGATCCTGATTCATTTGTAATCGGATATTCCCCTCCTCCCCCGGTTAATGAAGGCCTTTTTTGTATTGTCCAAATTGCCAAAAGGCATTACAAGCGTAGGCCAACTATAGGCCTTAAAGTTATGGAATTGCGCCCACGTTGGATTTGTGGGGCACATAAAAATGGGTGTTATTCACTTGGCTTACACAAAAAAGCCAAAATGGTGTCAAGAAGGGCTAAGAACAAAGAAAAGTCCTTCATAGGCCGAACAAGCACCTCTAAAATGTTCAGCCATAGCTGGAGAAGGAGAAGAGCTTACAAAAGCTGCAGATGAAAGAGGACCAGAACAGGGCTCAGAGGAGGTCAGTAGGGGATACAAGCCCTTGTGGCATGGACTCTTGTACAGTATTTTGTGAGAGATCTTGTCCTGGATTTCAAGACCATTTGAATCAAAAAAAAAGTGAACAATGATTATCCTTTGCAAACTGGAAGACAAGAGATCAGATTATGAGTAATTTGAGGTGTGTGAAGAACATGAGAAAGGTGGAAATTAACTGAAGGAGTGGATAACAAACCTGTGCCAGTATGAGAGGCTTGTAGTTGAGAACCATTACCAACCAGAATTCCATCATGTGGAGTAGCAGGTTGTGAATTAACCAAGTTGTGCATATTATTAGTAATATGATTTGTGGCACCACTATCAAAGAACCATGGTTGAGTAGAAGGATTAGTCACTGAAGATTGAACAGAAACAGGACCCCCAGTGAGAATGATGGTGATGGTCCTCCAGATACCATCCCGGAAAAGGAATGCATAGGTGCAGCATTAACAACCTCAGAATAACCAGCAAAGTTTGCTTGTGTAGGTTGAGAAGTGGAGCCATGATAAGCAGTTGGAGAATAAGCGGGTGGCGGTGCTGTAAAAGGAGACCTTGTAGGTGCCATGGGTTGAGGTTGAAACATGGGCACAGTTGGGGAATAAAGAGGCATCCAAGGATTGGGAGAATTCTGCCAACGTTGGGGTTGTGTAGATGATCTCCATTGAGAACCAGGGAAGAATTGTGATACTTGTGGAGGATACTGAGGAAAAGAAGACTTATAATAGCAGTAGTTTGTAGTATGACTGCTGCGACCACAGATTTCACATGGCATTTTAGGACCTCTACCCCTTCCTCTGGAAAAACCTCTGAACGAAGTAGGAAGAAACTGTGAGGGAATATACTGTGATTGAGAACCAGAAAACGGTGAAGGAGGTGGTCCAAGCACAAACTGAGGGGAAAACTGGACTGAAGAAGGCTGAACTGATCCATAATAACCAGAATATCCAAACTGAGGAGAGGTAAATTGGCCCACAGACTAATGTAAATCACCAGAAACAGATGGCATATTCACTTGTGATGCAGACAATGAAGATGAAGGAGTAGGAGTTGAAGGTTGTACGGTTGTACCTGTCCTGGTTGAGAAACATGTGTAGCGACTAACACAGAGCTAGTACTACCGCTAGTATCTGTATTGGATTCCTGAAGAAGTTGATCTTCTCCATTAAGCATATTTATCACTTGGTCAAAAGTGTTCGGGACGGAAAGCCAAAATATGGATTCGGACGCCTTCCTCGATGCTGTTTCATTCCAGGTACATTAGTTCGTTTTGCAGACACCTGCATAAAAAACAGAATCCATTTATCATGGAATAACTAAATTAAAACCTTTGTTAAAGTTTTTTAATCAAACTTAATTTGAAGACCTTCAACTGGCGCCCATGCAACTCTGATTCGTTCAAAAGAAGGGCATTCTGAATAGCTTCAACCTCCACAGACTCCACATAAGCAAATCCTTCAGTTGACCGAATATATCTGTTACGGCCTAGCATTTTTCATTTATTAAATTAGTTATATTGCCATTATTAATTGGTGTTATATTTGGGTCCCAATTAATTATTTTGCAAGCGCTATGAATATTGATGTCGCGATTGTAATATTTGGGGTATGAGATTGATTTTGGATAGAATGGTGGTATCAAATGGTAATTTTATAAATTATGTTACGTTCTATTCAAGTCTAATTAGCTAATTAGCTATAATATAGGAAGTAGTGGGTAGTTTTATAAAGTTAGGAGATATTTTTACGGTGTAGGGTTTTATTTGGGCAGAGCGTTTGAGGAAAGAAGTTGAGAGAACTTTGGGTGAGAGAAAGAGAGAGAGCACAGAAGCAGTCGGAGGCTGCAAGGTACCGGTGTGATAGTCGAACTCCTTTTCCCGACCTTGATCTCGGCTTTGTACGGTACGTAATCTTGTCTTTAATGTTTCCATTACTTTCCACTGCTGTTTGGAGGAGAGAAGCAGTTTGTCGGGTTGCGCAATCTCTTTGTGGTATTAGAATTAATTGGGTTTGATATGGATGGAGTGAGTTGGTGGGTGAGATTGTGTGTCGTGTGTGCGGCAACGGGTTAATTAATATTATAAAGGACGTCGTGTGCTGATCACTGTTGTCGTGGGATGGAATCGGAATTGCTAGTGTTGGGAGTACTTTTGTGGAATGATTTTAATAATTGTTGGTGGCAGTAGACTTGGATAGTTTTGGTTTTGTACAAGTTTCACTAGAACTTATTTTCTTTTAATGCTATTAGACAGTGGTGTGTGCTCACGGTTGGAGGCATGGAGTTTGGTTTTAGTGGTGATGATTACAGTGGGTAGTAGTTAGGATTAGGCTAAGTTTTATTTTGATAGGAAGTGGTATTCTGTATCTCTAAAGTGTATATTTGCGCAGTTAGTCATTCCGTGCTTTGTTCTTTTATTCAGGTTAACATCTTTTTGCTCGTTCGATTGCTTTACTTTTGGACTCAGGTGAGTAGTTAAGTATGCTACGTATTTTCGAAAGATCCCTGTGTCCCTTAAAAGTATTTCTTTCATAAATTATATGAATGTTAATCGGAGACTCCAAACTGTTTATAAGTTGGTTTATAAATTGGCATGCGATGAATTTTCTGAGATCAATTGTTAATATTCTTTTTGGTGAGAACTTGGTGGATATTAATGGGAACATTTATTTCGGAAGTCCAGGGAACTTATTCCTTCTCGTGTTGGTGACCCTGGCCATTGGGGAAAAGACCGTGTTAGGCCGGTGACCCTAATGCTCAACGACTTTCTCTTGCCGGATCGTCTTAGGGAAAAGTACCATGGGCTGCCAACCCTGGTGACTCTAAGTTCGATATTGGATCCAATTTTGTTGAGATTTATTTTGGCCATGGTACTGTTTGATTGTGGTTCCCCATTGTTGATGGAGTTGATGTTGTGATCACCACCAAGAATATTTATTTGGTTAAAGGCTTTATTGATTAATTTATTATTCTGCTGGACACCTCGTATGCCAAATTATGATTTAATGGTAAATTATTTTAATTCCCGCTTTCAACTTTATTTATTATACATACTTGCTATTCACTGAGCTCGTCAGCTGACGGATTTATTCCAACTTCTCTTTCAGGCAAGTTGGGGAGTTAGGCAAGGACTCTGGCGGTACCTCGGGGATTCTTTTGCTTGACCTCCTTAGGGTGTCTCATCTTAGTTTTATTTTAATAAATCGCTTCCGCATTCAAAACAATTGTCAGATAATGAATTCTTTTTATTATTGTTGGATTACTGGATATTGTTTAGTTCATGGGATGGTTGTACCCCATGTTTTTGATTGAGACACATTTGGCTTTTGATTTGATTAATATTGAAAAAGGGATCATTGATTTTCGGTTACTTTGATTTAATCAGGCTGCGTGTTCCATGGATTAGCCTCATGGTTCACGGCCGGTCACTTCTCATTTTTGGGGTGTGACAATTGTGGTATCAGAGCCAAGTTTGAAAAAAAAAAAAAAATTTTGCATTCATTTTCTATCATGTTCATTTAGTGGAGGTCCGAGTCCCCCCAGAGTCCTTTAGATTGTTGCATACTTATTTATTGGTTTTTGCCTTATATATATTGCCCCTTATTTATGTCTAGATTGTTCTCTGGTAAAATTCAGGAGATGGATCGTCCACGTCGTAGGACTAGGTCGACATACGCGGCTCCTGCAACTCGTGGCCGCGGTCAGGCAGCTATTGTAGCTCGTGGTCGTGGACAAGCCGCTCCTGTAGCTCGTGGTCGCGGACAGGCCACTCTTGAAGCTCGTGGTCGCGGTCGGGCCGCTCCTTTACCTCGTGGTCGTGGTAGCACCAATTCGGCGGGTCGTGGCCGAGGTGGTGTTGTTGAGCCCGGAATTGATGCTAATGCAGTTGAAACGGAAAATGATGAAGGTCCAGTTGATCCCGTTGAGGATCCAGCTGACCCTATCACAGAAATTATTGCCAATGCTGGTACACCTACAGGTGCAGTTGACCCAGTAGCTGCCGTTCAGGCCTTCCAGACTTTTATGGGAATATTTGCAGGGCATCAGGCTCAAGTGGCACCAGCAAATGCAACAAGGTCTTTGACATTGGACAAAGGCAATACTTTTGATAGATTTTTAAAGACTAATCCACCGCCTTTTATGGGGACTGATAAGCCATCGGATGCTGAGGCCTGGCTGTTACAAATGGAAATGATCTTTGATGTGTTGGGTTGTTCTGAGGCCCAAAAGGTGTCTTTTGCAGCATATAAGCTACAGGGGGGTGCTGAGCATTGGTGGCGGTCAGCAAAACAACAGTACAAAGATAAGCAGGATGAATTGGTTTGGAGAAATTTCAAGAAGGACTTTGAGGAGAAGTACATTCCTCCAGCAGTTAAAGATAAAATGCGAATTGAGTTTTTGGCTTTAAGGCAGGATAATATGTCAGTGGCAGAGTATCAGCAGAAGTTTGATGAATTATCGAGGTTCGCAAGAGTTTTGGTAGAAAAAGAGACAGATAAGGTGTGGTATTTTCAAAGGGGGCTTCGAGCTGATATTCATGGAAGAGTTTCTTTGCTTGACACAGAGACCCTACCAAAACTCGTGACTAAAGCCCTTACAGCAGAGAGTGACTTAACAGAAGAAAAGAGGGTTGTAGAGAATCAGTACAAGAGGTTCAGGTCAGGACAAAGTAGTGGGAGTGGTTTACCTGCAAAGAGGGTGCACACTTTGACTCAAACAAATGAAGGTGGGAGGCAGGCATTGAGGCCGTGTCAAAAATGTGGTCAACCTCATTTGGCAAAGTACCATTGTGATGGTTCCCTTCGAGTATGTTATAGTTGTGGGCAGCCTGGTCATGTCTCCACCCATTGTAGAGCTCAGGGTGATGGAAGGAATCAGATACCTCAGGGTCAGAGACAGCCAGTGCATGGAAGTGGGCATAATCAGCAGCGACGGTTTAATAATCAGGGGAATCATAGGCAGCAGGCTCGAAATGGGGCTCAAGGACAGAGAAATGTGACAGAGGGACGTGTGTATGCATTGACTCAGCAGCAAGCTAAGGATGCGCCATCTGTGGTGCAAGGTACTCTTTCTATTTCGAATGTACCAGCTCGAGTTTTGTTTGATTCTGGTTCTACCCATTCCTTTGCTACTCCTAGATATTTGTATCAGTTACCTATTGTTGTTGAGGCATTAGATGTGTGTGTTATGGTGACTACTCCAGTAGGGAAAACAATGATGTTGTGTGACGTGTCTAAGTCTTGTGATGTGGAGATAAATGGTAGGATTTTACCAATAGACCTAATTTCATTGGAGATGCATGACTTTGATGTTATTCTGGGGATGGATTGGTTGTCGAAATACCATGCTGCTATAGACTGCAATAAAAAAAGGGTTGTATTTGCTATGCCAGGTCAGCCAGAGTTTAGCTTGCAGGGGGATCTGGACGTGTCATCATTCAGTTTTATTTCGTCTCTTCAGGCAAGTCGATTGATGAGTAAGGGGTGTTTTGGTTACTTAGCTTATGTGGTGAGTGGGGAGGAATCTGCACAAAAATTGGAGGAGTTGCCTATAGTGAAAGATTTTTCTGACATCTTTCCAGAGGACCTGCCTGGTCTTCCTCCAGATCGTGAGGTTGAGTTCACGATAGATCTAGTTCCTGGCACAATGCCTATTTCTAAAGCTCCTTACAGAATGGCACCAGCAGAGTTGAGAGAGTTGCAAGTGCAGTTGCAAGAACTACTTGATAAGGGATTTATTCGGCCTAGTGTGTCACCGTGGGGAGCTCCTGTCTTATTTGTGAAAAAGAAGGATGGTACTATGCGGTTGTGCATTGACTATAGGGAGTTGAATAAGGTTACAGTTAAGAATAGATATCCATTACCGCGTATAGATGACTTGTTTGATCAGTTGCAAGGGGCTCAGGTGTTTTCAAAGATTGATTTAAGATCTGGATACCATCAGTTAAAGGTGAAAGAAGTGGACATTATGAAAACGGCTTTTAGAACTCGTTATGGGCATTATGAATTCTTAGTGATGCCATTCGGTCTAACTAATGCACCAGCAGCATTTATGGATATGATGAATAGAGTATTCAAACCTCAGCTAGATCATTTTGTGGTGGTATTTATAGATGATATTTTGATCTATTCCAAGAGTAGGGAGGAACATGAGGAGCATTTGAGGATAGTCTTTCAAATTCTTAGAGAGAAGAAGTTGTATGCAAAGTTTAAGAAATGTGAGTTTTGGTTGGACAATGTGTCTTTCCTTGGGCATGTTATCGGAAAGGAGGGAGTGTCTGTCGATAGTAAGAAGGTGGAAGCTATTATTGATTGGCCACGTCCGACATCGGTGACTGAGGTGCGTAGTTTCTTGGGTCTCGCTGGATATTATAGGCGGTTCGTGGAAGGGTTTTCTCGCATTGCCTTGCCACTTACCAATCTTACTCGGAAAGGGGTGAAGTATGAGTGGACAGACAGATGTGATCACAGTTTTAAGGAACTTAAGCAGAGATTGACTACAGCACCTATTCTTGCATTGCCGGCAGATGGTGGTAACTTTGTCATTTATAGTGATGCGTCTCTCCAAGGCTTGGGTTGTGTACTTATGCAAAATGATAGAGTGATAGCTTATGCCTCTCGTCAATTGAAGGTACATGAGAGAAATTATCCGACACATGATTTGGAGTTGGCAGCAGTTGTGTTTGCACTTAAGATATGGAGACATTATTTGTATGGGGTGACTTGTGAGATTTACACTGATCATAAGAGTTTGAAGTATATTTTCACTCAAAAAGAACTTAATTTGAGGCAAAGGCGATGGCTTGAGTTGTTGAAGGATTACGACGTTAGTATATTGTACCATCCGGGAAAAGCGAATGTAGTGGCAGATGCATTGAGTAGGAAATCATCAGGGGGTAGTTTGGCATTTTTGACAGTTCAACCACATTTGATAGAGGACATTAGAAGATTGCAAGTAGAGGTTATACGACATGGAGATGGTGCTATATGTAGTCAGTTGACAGTGAAACCAAATTTGTTGGATAGAATTCGAGTAGCTCAACAAGATAACCCTTGGTGTAAGAAGATTTTGGAGGGCATGTTGAAAGGCGAGAGTAGAGGGTTTACTTTGGGTGAGGATGGAGTACTTAGGTTTGGGGATCGTGTTTGTGTACCAAATGATTGTGGTTTGAGGACAGAGATTATGGCTGAGGCTCACAGTTCTGGATATAGTATTCATCCAGGTAGCACTAAGATGTATAAGGATCTACGAGAGCATTTTTGGTGGAATGGAATGAAAAAGGTTATTGCGAGGTATGTGGCGCAGTGTCTTATTTGTCAACAGGTTAAGGTAGAGCATCAGAAACCAGCAGGAAAACTTCAGCCTTTACCGTTGCCTGAGTGGAAGTGGGATCATATATCTATGGATTTTGTATCTGGGTTACCTCGTACGAGCAGTGGGCACGATGCAGTTTGGGTTATAGTTGACCGACTTACTAAGTCCGCTCATTTTATTGCTATTAACATGACGTATAAGTTGGATCGTTTGGCGCAATTATATGTGAAGGAGATTGTTAGACTCCATGGCGCACCTGTATCTATTGTGTCAGACCGTGATCCCCGTTTTGTGTCTAAGTTTTGGGGTGCATTGCAGGCGGCAATGGGTACTCGTTTACTTTTTAGCTCTGCCTACCACCCACAAACTGATGGTCAGAGTGAGAGAACTATTCAGACTTTAGAAGATTTATTGAGAGCATGCAGCTTGGAGTGGAAAGGAAATTGGGATGATCAACTACCATTGATGGAATTTGCATATAATAATAGTTACCATTCGAGTTTGGGAGTTGCTCCTTATGAGGCTTTGTATGGACGGAAGTGTAGATCCCCTATATGTTGGTATGAGGTAGGAGAAAGGCGAATTTTAGGACCTGACTTAGTGGAGGAGGCGACCCAAAAGATTGCCACTATTCGGGAAAGACTTGTAACATCTCAGAGTAGACAGAAAAGTTATGCGGATAATCGTAGAAGGGATTTGGAGTTTGTGGTAGGGGATATGGTGTTTCTTAAGGTGTCCCCATGGAAAGGAGTTATTCGGTTTGGCAAAAAGGGAAAGTTAAGTCCTCGTTATATTGGGCCATTTGAGGTTTTAGAAAGGATTGGTGAGGTGGCTTATCGTTTGGCGTTGCCGCCTAATTTGGCTAAGGTTCATAACGTTTTTCATGTGTCGATGTTGAGAAGATATGTGCATAGCCCGTCCCATGTTATTGATTATGAGCCACTTCATGTTCGGGATGATTTAACCTATGATGAGCAACCTGTTGAGATTCTTGATACGAAGGAAAAAGTGCTTCGCAACAAAACGATTCTACTGGTCAAAGTTTTGTGGCGCAACCATGCGGTTGAGGAAGCCACTTGGGAGCGTGATGATGAGATGCGCGAGAAGTACCCGCATTTGTATGAATGAGGTTAGTATGCAATTTCGAGGACGAAATTTATTTTAAGGGGGGAAGGATGTTACGGCCTAGCATTTTTCATTTATTAAATTAGTTATATTGCCATTATTAATTGGTGTTATATTTGGGTCCCAATTAATTATTTTGCAAGCGCTATGAATATTGATGTCGCGATTGTAATATTTGGGGTATGAGATTGATTTTGGATAGAATGGTGGTATCAAATGGTAATTTTATAAATTATGTTACGTTCTATTCAAGTCTAATTAGCTAATTAGCTATAATATAGGAAGTAGTGGGTAGTTTTATAAAGTTAGGAGATATTTTTACGGTGTAGGGTTTTATTTGGGCAGAGCGTTTGAGGAAAGAAGTTGAGAGAACTTTGGGTGAGAGAAAGAGAGAGAGCACAGAAGCAGTCGAAGGCTGCAAGGTACCGGTGTGATAGTCGAACTCCTTTTCCCGACCTTGATCTCGGCTTTGTACGGTACGTAATCTTGTCTTTAATGTTTCCATTACTTTCCACTGCTGTTTGGAGGAGAGAAGCAGTTTGTCGGGTTGCGCAATCTCTTTGTGGTATTAGAATTAATTGGGTTTGATATGGATGGAGTGAGTTGGTGGGTGAGATTGTGTGTCGTGTGTGCGGCAACGGGTTAATTAATATTATAAAGGACGTCGTGTGCTGATCACTGTTGTCGTGGGATGGAATCGGAATTGCTAGTGTTGGGAGTACTTTTGTGGAATGATTTTAATAATTGTTGGTGGCAGTAGACTTGGATAGTTTTGGTTTTGTACAAGTTTCACTAGAACTTATTTTCTTTTAATGCTATTAGACAGTGGTGTGTGCTCACGGTTGGAGGCATGGAGTTTGGTTTTAGTGGTGATGATTACAGTGGGTAGTAGTTAGGATTAGGCTAAGTTTTATTTTGATAGGAAGTGGTATTCTGTATCTCTAAAGTGTATATTTGCGCAGTTAGTCATTCCGTGCTTTGTTCTTTTATTCAGGTTAACATCTTTTTGCTCGTTCGATTGCTTTACTTTTGGACTCAGGTGAGTAGTTAAGTATGCTACGTATTTTCGAAAGATCCCTGTGTCCCTTAAAAGTATTTCTTTCATAAATTATATGAATGTTAATCGGAGACTCCAAACTGTTTATAAGTTGGTTTATAAATTGGCATGCGATGAATTTTCTGAGATCAATTGTTAATATTCTTTTTGGTGAGAACTTGGTGGATATTAATGGGAACATTTATTTCGGAAGTCCAGGGAACTTATTCCTTCTCGTGTTGGTGACCCTGGCCATTGGGGAAAAGACCGTGTTAGGCCGGTGACCCTAATGCTCAACGACTTTCTCTTGCCGGATCGTCTTAGGGAAAAGTACCATGGGCTGCCAACCCTGGTGACTCTAAGTTCGATATTGGATCCAATTTTGTTGAGATTTATTTTGGCCATGGTACTGTTTGATTGTGGTTCCCCATTGTTGATGGAGTTGATGTTGTGATCACCACCAAGAATATTTATTTGGTTAAAGGCTTTATTGATTAATTTATTATTCTGCTGGACACCTCGTATGCCAAATTATGATTTAATGGTAAATTATTTTAATTCCCGCTTTCAACTTTATTTATTATACATACTTGCTATTCACTGAGCTCGTCAGCTGACGGATTTATTCCAACTTCTCTTTCAGGCAAGTTGGGGAGTTAGGCAAGGACTCTGGCGGTACCTCGGGGATTCTTTTGCTTGACCTCCTTAGGGTGTCTCATCTTAGTTTTATTTTAATAAATCGCTTCCGCATTCAAAACAATTGTCAGATAATGAATTCTTTTTATTATTGTTGGATTACTGGATATTGTTTAGTTCATGGGATGGTTGTACCCCATGTTTTTGATTGAGACACATTTGGCTTTTGATTTGATTAATATTGAAAAAGGGATCATTGATTTTCGGTTACTTTGATTTAATCAGGCTGCGTGTTCCATGGATTAGCCTCATGGTTCACGGCCGGTCACTTCTCATTTTTGGGGTGTGACAATATCTGTCAAAATAGTGACCCGATTGACCATCCCACAAGATTGGAAGTGCTGTTGGACCTCCTCAGGCGTACATGCATAGTCTACCTGAAGTTCAAAACATAGGAAAAGTAAAATTATTACCCTCTCAAAAAAAGTGTTCACTTACACACTGAAGAAATGCATTAGGACGTACAAGCCAATAAAAGGAGGTCAGGAGTTCAAACATATTACAAAAGTTCAAATATGAGGAGATAGCCATCCTCCCACTTGAAAAAAATAACCTGAAGTTGAAAAACTATATCAGTTTTCTCCCCCCGGCTATAAGTTCTTTAAGTTACATGGAAGCATAAAAGTTTGCAAATGATTCCACAAACTTGATAGGTCCAACAAGGTGATACAAAACAAAACAAAAAAAAGCCTCCCATTTCCCTATGATCAATGTCAAGCACGCCAACAATGGGATGATGAACTTCTGAGGCATAATCCGAAGCAGCGTAAACCCTTCCTAGAGCTCTAAGATAGTTTAAATCACACTCCGGGGTGCACGAGCTTTTCTTTTTGCATGTTTTAATTACGAAGCATTTTGTGGCATTACATGATGTTCATCTGGTTGATGCAGGATATCTTGCTGGTGCTCACTGTTCAAGCACAGGAGCGCTTGTCCCTTATTGAACCAGTGTCCATAGTTACTGGTGGAGATCAGCCCCTTGCACCACTCAAAACTGAACGATGTTCAAACTGTTCAGGTTCCGGAAAGGTTAGACACTTGCAGTTTTGGTTTGTTTGTTTTTCATGGTAATGCACTTGTGTGTGTGGTTTTTTTTTTGGATGGAGATTCGGAGAACATCAGATAATAGTAAGCCAAAATAACAGATACGGTAAGATTAGGAGCATTCTCAAAGGAAAAGGACAACAACGTAGCTAAACTTCCACCCTTAAACTTGTGAGCTATTTACTGTATGAGCTTGGCAGAGTAGCCCATTGTGATAGTGCAATACATGTATTGTATGTGAAAAGCCTAGTAGATGAGGTGCTTCCATAGCCCTACCAATATTACCCTTTATTGGAGGCATGTGATGTCGTCATGTGCAATACTCCCGTCTCATAGTTGTAGTCTATCATGAAAAGTCAGAGCATCTGTACCGGCCTCTTTAAATTTTGGACCAAATTACGCCTTAAAAAAGCCACTTTATTATTTTAGCTACTCACTTTTAAAATGTCTATTACGTCAAGCTCTCTATTTTAAAGTTTTCCCATTAAAACATTGATTCTTTATTCTTCTTTATTCCTGTTCATGTAGTACATGTACAACCAAACAGGCTGCAAGTTGAGATGCTACTGAATAATAATAAAGTAATGCTTACCGGCCGAATGAATAGCGGCTCGTTAACATAAACGATGAACTGTAAATACTTTACTTTTTGCCAAGTTGTGAGCCCGAGTTGTGAGCGAGGCTGATGCTCACTGGTTTTGGATGACTTTCTCGCTACAATAGCGACAAAGGCTGGTTTAACCAGCTTGGTGCCGATGCTCTCTTGTCATTTTTAAAAAAAAGAAACAACATACTTTTGTATATAGTTCTTTGAAATTTTTTTGCCCCAATTTGCAGATTTGATTTAGTTTTTTTTAAGTATTTATAAAGTGTTTTATGTTTTATGGAATAAATAACACAACTTTTTATAGTTGATTAGAATTATGGGGCAGAGTAAAAAACTAAACCTGAATTGAGAGCTAAAGCTAAGCCCCTCATTTGTACTGAAGATCTTCCTATGAGATCTTAAATCAGTTAGGCAGTACTTCCCCTGCCCTCCTTTTTTGTATTATCGAATTTTGAGATTCCGTCCCATATTGGGCTTGAATGAAAAGTTGTAGTGCTGTATAAGCGAGGACCTTGGGGCTTGGACCTACCAAGTACAAGGCATTTTCTCAAGTAAACTTGACAAGATCAAAACCGTGTGTAGGTCACCTGGGCGTACGCGTATGTGTGTTGTGTACATTGTTGTGCCCAGACAAAACGGACAGTATTGTACCAGACAAAGGGTTGTTTTGAGTTGGCATTGTTGGTGCTTTTGTGAGTTTCCTTTTCTAATGGAACATGTAATTAATGCATCATACGTCAAACTTAAAAGTATTTTTTCCGGTGATAGCCCTTCGATTTTGAGTTTCAAATACATTTTCGGCTACTTGTACGGCATAATTTTGAAAACTTGGAAACTTTTTGCTTACTTTCAAGATGGACATACATTGTCAACAGGTTACTAAGTTTTTGTTGACATGCTAATGGTTTTTCTAACACCATTTCCATTTGGTCAGGTCATGTGCCCTACATGCCTCTGCACAGGGATGGCAACGGCAAGTGAGCACGACCCGTGGATTGACCCGTTTGATTTGGAATTTACATCGTCTGACGTGCACACCTTCCAGACCTAGACTCCAACCCACAAAGAGATGGTTCCGGCAAGAGAGTCCTATTCGTGTTCAGTAGGTGTGCACTTATCTTTTCAGTTTGGATGTAAAGCTTCTGCCGCATTTATCTTTTTGTGCAAAGAGAACATCATACTATATGTAATCCAAATTGTCCAAAACTCATTAGGGAAACCTTGAAGCTAAGGCTACGAACTAATCATGGCAGAACCAAACAAAAACTTGCCAAGCTGTCATGAAAATGTAAAGATAAGATAGTACCCGCTTTATTTTCCCCCGTTACACTTGTGTATAGCATGGAAGAGTTTGTTTTGTAATTTTTCTAGGAAGCCAAATAATGGTGTGCTTTTTTATAACAAATACTGTGGGAAACATCTTCCAAAGAATGGTTCTTCTGGGCTTGTTTCACTTTCAACTTGACTATTGCTCTTAAATGGTGGTGAAGCTTCATTTACGCAACCCTATACCCATTGTTAAATGGTGGCCAAATGATTCCAATAAATAACATTCAGGAAACAAGTAAATAGAAGAAAAAGAACAAGGCAGTGGTAGCTGTACAACTATAGAATGGCCATCACAGCGATTTGTATTGCTCAATCAAACGAGAAGCATGGAGGCGTGATGAAGGGACTACTGTGCAACCCAAGCTCTGTAAGTAAGCAATCTGCAATCCACAGAAAGAACAGATCAGCCTGTGAGACTCAACAATCAACATTGATCAAACTTAACATGTAAGAGAGCAGTGTAATGAGTTGTTCCCGTTTGGATTGTGAACCCGAATTTTTTTTTTAATGAGCTAGATAAATACTTCCATAATATGATCTGGTGTAAGTTATTCAGCAGTTACAGAAGGAGCTAAGGAGAAGTAAATTATTCAGATTTGTATCAAAAGGGCCTCATATGTATTGTTACATAAGAAGTAAATAAAATCACAAGAAATGGAAGAATGAGAAAAAAATAGGAGAAATAACAAAAATAGATAATGTAGTAGACAGATTAACTCTTAACATAAATAGATCAACGCCATGAGTTCAGGAGAAAATATGAAAGACAAACATGCCAGCAAAAATATTATCTTCCTCTCACTTAAAAAAAAAAAAATTTAGCAGTTACAAGAAGAGATTCAGTGGAAACCTACCTCAGTGAGCAAGCCGGTTGCTTTTGAAGGAGGCAGGAGAGAACTCTCTCTCTCTCTCTCTCTCTCCTCTCTCTCTCTCTCTCTCTCTCTCTCTCTCTCTCTCTCTCTCTCTGTATATATATACATAGACTTCAAGGACGGCTTGGCCTAGCCCACCCCCCAAATTAAATAAATAAATAAATAAAAATACCTACCCACCTAAGGCAACGAGGCAGGACGGGGCGGGTAAATTAACTGCCCACAAAAACCCATCCCGTCCTGCTGCCGTAGGTGAGCAGGTAAATTTTTTTAATGCATTTAACATTTTAAGCCCCAATTTTTTTTTAGTCCAACCTTAATCCTAGCCCACGTGCCCAATCCAACCCTATAGGGCCCCTAGTTTTTGGATACCATTATTGGATCTAAAGACTCCTAGTATACTATACTAACCTATAATGGTGGGGGCCCAAATTTTTGGCTTGGGGTTGGAGGAGGGGGCCTAGGCCAAGCCAGCCCTGACGTCTATGCATATATAGAAAGAGAGAGTTCTTCTCTCCCGCCTCCTTCAAAAGACTCGCTCACCGAGGTAGATTTCGACTGAGTCTCCTTCTGTAACTATTGAATAATTTTTTTTTAAGTGATAGGAAAAGAACATTTCTAGCATGTTCGTCTCTTATTCTTTCATATTTCCACCTGAACTCGTGACGTTGATCTGTTTATGTTATAGAGTCAATCGTCCTGCTACATTATCTGTTTCTACTATTTCACCAGTTTTTTTCTCATTCTTCCATTGGTGGTTGTTGTGTCTTTCCTGTGACTTTTCTTGGTTGTAAGCATGTAAGATATCTAGCTGATTTAGTGGTGATAGACGAAATATGCTTGCACATAGCCAGATTCACTTCTTTTTTCTAGCGCAATAGCCGGATTTACTTCTTATGTAACAATACATATGAGGCCCTTTTGATACAAATCTGAATAATCTACTTCTCCCTCCTTCCGTAACTGCTGAATAATTTACACCAGATCAAATCTGAATAATTTACTTCTCCCTAGCTCCTTCATTTTACATGATTGCCTTTGCATTACCAACATAAAAATCAAGCAGTTACAGGAAATATTATTGGAAAACTCGACTAGAAACTTGCAAGGAAGAACAAGGATTTATTCTATCCTTAATTCTTTGTATAAGCTGAACTTTGAGATTATTGGACAGGGAAGCCAGCAAGAATAAAAAAAAAAATGTCACCTGTTTAGGGGTGGCAGAGGATGAACTCATTGCATTCTCAATCCTTAATTTCTGAAAATGTTCCTACACCGTAAAAAGAAAAAAAAAGATCATCGAAATTATTTATGATGATGAGAAACAGAGCTTTCGTAGAAAAATAAGTAAGATCCACAACCATTTTTTACAAGATAGAAGTACAGCCATTTGTGCATACCGATGCTCTGAACTATCAATGAAGGAAGCATAGTAATGTGCACATAAATTGATTTGGGTCTCTAGGACTGCCCTCTCTGATACCATTTGGCTTTGATTTAGGGGTATAGTTCTATAGCAAAACGTCCCTGTAACTCCTCGATTCTTGAAGGTTTATGGGCTACTGTTTCAGTGGTATTCTGAGACCACTTTGTGCATATATTGTAAAAAATTAGGTCTATCTCCAATCATCTCCCGCCCACACCTCCAATGATTGGGGACCAGATGAGTTCTATTATGTTGTTGTAGAAGTACAACCAAAAGTCTAAGAATTACATCAAACACTGAAAGCTTTGGAACTCTCCGTCATTAATGAGGATATACACGCTAGATTAGAATGAAACTTCAAAAAGAATAATAAATATTTAAAAAACCCAACTGATAAATGGAATGTATGTCTTAAGAAAAACCATTTCATGATAAATATTTCGAGTTTCTACTCCTAGTCATCTAATATGGCACTATTTTGCTCATGCTTGCAATATGCCTCAGAGGTGGATTACTGAAAAACATACCTGTTTCTCCCCCGTCAAATGGGCACGCTTATCAGCAGGTATTCGCACCCACATCACAACCTATTCCCACAAAAATAAAATTTCAAAAAATACCCAACAATGCAATAATACTAAGTTTTCCATTATTCAGCAAAAAATAGGATATGCGAAAACTTATACTCGTGAGATTTGGAAAACTTACATGTTGTGCATAGTGGATTGCCTCATCACACTTCAAGCAGGACTTCAGCTCACGCATAACATCCTGACATGTCATGCGAGTGTCATAGAACAGTCAGGAATACAGCAAGACTCAAGTGAGATTGTTTTTATAGGCTGAGAAGCTGGAGTTATTGTTTGAGTAAGCCATCCACATTCCACTTTAATTTTCACCATCATTAAACAAGTCTTTGTATTTGAAAAAAATTGTCCTTTATGAACATGTAGAAATAATAGTATAAAAAGATACTAGCCACATGCAAAAGATTTGTGATCTGTCTGTCCACAGAATTTGTGAACGCATGTAATAAAATGTATTGACGAACAAGTGAAAGCACAATTTGTTCATTTTGCAGTTGACACACACCACAATCAATAGAAGCTATTAACATGGATGTCAGTGATTGAACAAAAAGAGAGGAACTACTAGTGGGTAAGATGGAAGTAAAATTAAAGTTGAACCACCTTGTGTGTACTTTTCTTCAGTCTTAAACGTTCATCAATTGCAAAGGCAACCTGTAAATACACCAGATCATGTAAAATGCGAGCTGCGAGTCTGTGAGTATATTGTGGGGAAACAGAGAAAACAGGAAAGTCTCGGGCATCATGTCATAAGCATTCTGGGAATCATTGAGGGAGAGAGAGACTATCAAGATATAGGGGATACAGACTCAGGCAGTTCATCCCATTAACAGCTCCACATTGAGGACAATCAAGCTAGAAAACCTTTCTCCTGGAATTATCAACAGTATATGTAGCATCGCTGCTCGGTGCCACTGAGACTGGCATCAATACTAAACAACGGAAACCCGAAAGAAGTAATAAGGAAATGCATCAGCTATCAACTAAAGACAAACTGATGAGTGACAGCAGTGGAGACAACAGGGGTTGGACAAAAACCTAAGAAATGGTGGATATTTTTCAGACTAAAGATCTGAAGATGGTGTAGTACTTAAAACACCTGCAAACACTGTAAACAAAGTGTTAATAACGAAGGCGTTCTCGAGGAATGAGCCTACATCAAATGATACTAAGCTGCATCAGCCTCAAGGAGTTTTAACCTTCAAATGATACCTAATATATCAATGACTTTCAACATGTCATACTTGGTCATAGGTATATTCTCTTCGTTTTTATTTTCTTGTTCAATGATCATTTCACTTAATTCCGACAGGTCATTCATAATTTTCAAAGTTCAATGATCAAACCCAATCCAATCCACTAATGAGCTAATGAATTCTCACAAACTAAACATCCCCCCCCCCCCCCCCCCCCCCCCCCCCAAAACTTCATAGCCATGGCCAAGGTTAGACCACAAGAAAACTGGCCAAAAGAGCAGAAATCCAATTACTCCTATAGCATAAAAATACTCCCTACATTGGCATGCCCCAAAATAAAGCATATGAAAGGAATAAAGGATTCACCTTGTCAAGCAACCTCCTTGGATCTTGAAATGCTGGCTTCTTGGCCCACTGATGGAATAAATGGGAAACAACACCTCGCTCCTCCACACTGAATCTATGAACCTACATAACAAAATCAAGTAGAAGTTAGTTCAAGTAGAACAACATTGATCAATATAAACAGGCCGATAACAAGAAGATATATTCATCTGCCAATCCCACGACTACTTGGAGAAAGACCTTTTCAAAAAACTATTCCCATGGCATGCCTCGATCGATTCGATTGACTCTTTCGAAGCTTCATGGGAATGAATCTTAACAGAATCCTTTGGAACCAAATCTGCCTCGGGAAGTTCTGTTCCTCTTGATAAACCAGCAGTTAACTTGGCAGTGTCCTTTTTAAGTTCTTGGTCCTTTCTTTGTAGATCATTTGAATTCACTTCGCCCTTAAACCCAAAAAGAAACAGAGAGAAAAATGAATAATTAGCTAAAGTTAGTTAGTGTAAAACTAGAAGCCAGCATGCAAAGAAATCAAACCCAAGCTTCTCTATTGCAAATTCAGGTTACTAATTAAAGGTAATTGTTGGATGAGTTTCCGCATTAAGGGTGTGTGCATGTTTTGAGGAACTGCAAGTTGATACTTGGATATTGGAAAATACATTAGCATTGACACCTTATAAATGTTGAGGCTTATAGTAGGACAAGCGAAGCATAGGGTTATAACCTGCATGGTTTCTCTACAAAAGCGAGCACTTGCAAACGTTCATAAGTATTCATGATGATCAACAATGCAGTATAGACATGGTAATGATAATTTGGATAGCATCACCAGGTTTGCATATTAGGGACGCTGAGCCAAGCACTGAGTGTTCAAACACAGCTCATTCATTTTGATTGCATGGGAAAACTTCGTGGTTGGAAGGGCAGTTCCTCATGGTTAGATTGGAATTCCACCACCTTGACATTTTGGTTGTGGTTAGTTTACATTTTTTGATATGCAGCCAAAAGTAAGCAGCCACATCCTCAATATGTATCTTGAACTCAACAAAACATCATTGAAACATACTACACTTATACAAAGTAACTTATAATTTACCAGAATAAATAGTAAGCATTCCAAGCAATCCACACAGGCAATAGAACAGCATATTCAAGTCTCCTATGTACATTCAAATTTTTTTTTTTTGATCCTCTGTACATTCAAATTTGACAACACAATTATTGGGAAGTAAATGTACCTGGATCTCTCGAAGATGATCAGGTATTTCTTTCAAAAACCGCGATGGCTGAAGTACCTGGAATAAATCAGTGCCACTCAGGGAAGTAATTGCAGAGGAACAAAATTGTACAATAAAATTTGTTGCAAATCAAACCTGCCAATTTGAGTCCATAATAACGTAAAGAATGAAAAGTTTTTTCCGAGCACGAGTCATCGCCACATATAGCAAGCGCCGCTCTTCCTAATATGATACGAGACGAGGAAAAAAATAGAGTAGTTGAGTCCTTTCAAGCACTGACAATTCTGTGAAGGGGAGAAGGGAGGAAATGCATGCGGTATGAACAAGAGACTGTACATCAGAAAACATGTTTACCTCAATTGAAGTACAATTTTCCTTCGCAACTCCATTGAACTCATGTAACAAAGGGATCTCAGATTCATTTACCTGTGGCATTTTTTTCCACATTAGATCAGCATTTGACAACTTCCTACAGAATATGGTGACCTTATTCAAATTAGACTCGCATGTTCAACAGAATCAACACTTGATTGATATACACATTGATGCAAGTGTCAATACATATGTCGATTTATCTAAATATTACTGTACAGCCACCAATAACAATCCTGTCAAATTTGAGCTCAACATTACCAGTGCTCTTTCACTAAAATTGATACCTTCAGTCACAAATATTGTTTTATAAATACGTTAATCATAAAAAAATGTCCTTGTGACCGTCTCCCCCCATTTGATCTAAAATGCATCCTGGATAGATACATATATTTAAATGTCACCTACATTTTCTGTGAATAGAAGGCATTAAGGGCCAGGTACTTCCTTTAAGAAAATGACACATTTCACCAAGAAGCAACGACTGTTTACCCAAAAATGTAAAGATTTTATGTTTGTCAGTGTGCAAGTGTGTCTGAAAAGCTGGCATCAAAAGTTGAAGCAGAAAGTTTAAGTCAAGATATATTGTCTATGGTGAAGTATATCTTATGAGTCATGTCTTCCAAAATGGAGTAGTGGTTTGCCTTTTAAATGTTATAAATAATGAATATAAGTTAATTTGTCAGCAATTCATCACCCACAAAACTTGGGATACTGGTGAATGATTGGCTAAGAGTCACCATGCTTTTTTCTTCTGAACTTGCAACAGGAAAAAAAAAAGTATGGTGAAGGAATGCAATACAACATATATGAAATAGACTAAATTTTGTAGCATGAAGAACAGTAGAAGACGTCACTCCTGCAAAATACCTTGACTATGAAAACGGTATCCCACTCCAGGCCTTTTGACTGCACAGAAATAAAGAAATGAGAAGTGTGAAGAATGTTAAGCAAAAGAAATTATCAAAGTACACATTGACAGATTTAGGGAACTTCTCCAGCTAAAAAGAAATAAGGAACTCCAAGAAGAAGAAGAAACAGATTCGGCTGGCTAGGAAGAGAAACCTGATGGATGGTAGTAAGGCTGACAGAATCTTTGTTTTCATGTCTCCTTGAGCGGAAATTTTCCCTCTCCCGCTCAGATACGTAATCAATAAAAGCTTTAAGTGCATAAACAACTCCTTTATCTTCTACTAGCACATCTCCCACCCTTTCTGGTGCAGTAAATTGTGTCAATATAAACTCAGAGATGTCATCCAACAGGTACTGGAGCACCTGCATGATGGAGCATTGGAATGCCAATAGATGACGTATTGACTGCTGAAGGAATAATACTTAACCTAAAAGCCAAGAATCTACTAAGCTGAGGCAATTCTGAATGTGAAGGGAAATAAATTACTATGTTTTCATAATTCCTATAAAAACAACAGTTCCATCCATGCATGATAAGTTACTGGACAAACACGATTCTGTTTCACTGAGCTGTGTATGCCATTCCAAATATCAAAAGTGTGATGCAGGGTCAGAAAATGTGCATCAATGGGTTATCGCCTTTTCAGGATTTCATAGCACTTGGAAAAATATACACAGTTTCAGTTTTCGATTCACGTTCCCATTGTACATTGGTTGATACTCCCAACTAATGCCTCAGCTTAGTGGTGGTGATAGCATAACTTTGGCATTGTCTATCACACCTTTCAAAATGAGTTCATTGCCGAGAAGGGATTTAAGCCTAGGAAGGTTCATTGACCAGGTGATGTGCCTTCAGGTCACCTAATTCCTCTTGGCCCCAAGCCTCAAAACTCTTGGCTCTTGGATCTGGTCCCCCATTTGCACGGAAACAGTGGCCATTATGCCAGCCAATACTGCAATTTAAAACCACTTGCAAATGTTTGACACATAAAGGAGAGTCTACCCACACGAGGGGCCATGTTAATTGAATAAATTCTAACCTTTCACCCTTTTTTTAAAGTTCACAAATTGATGTATAAGCAAATTAAGAATAAAAGGAGCTCTTCTTTTTGTGGCAGTAAATTAATTTGTGAAGAGAAGCTTCCATTATGGGATTCTAGGTTAAGAACATAGAAACTAGGAAACAGCTAGCTGCTATATAACCCACTAACTTACAGACTTTTGTTCGTGATATTTCTATCCACCAGGCCTATCTCAAGTCTACAAACTCGAGTCAGTGTTTAACTACCACCATTTTAAAGAGAGTGCATAAGGATGGCGCAGTTTGGTATTAATGACCTACTAAAGCAAGACAAATGAACAAAGAAGGTATAGTGTACTGTATTCCATTAACTTTTTACAGTAACCAAATTGCTGCTTATGTCTGAACTTACAGGTCTGACGTCATTGTCTTCATTTAGTAATTTTCCTCCATCATTGTCTAGAACTGCTCGTTGTTCAAGAAGGTATTTCTGGAAGTCAGAAGCCAGTAATGAAATTCAGTGAAAGTACATCGAACCACAATTATGGTAACAGAGCAACTAAATATAAAGGTCATACAAACAACTTCACACAATTGTAATAGTGAAATTTCACCTAATTTTCTATTGTGGTTATCAAGCCTTCCTTGGATTTCAACATTAGTACATCAAGAATGCAAAGACCAGCTGATGATACCAGAATTACACTTCTTTTTGACGAGTGTATGCCAGCATTACACAGACATTGACAACCATAGATATTTACAGAAGTGAGGAAAGGTGTTTCCTACTAGGATAGCCTAGGGGAAGAGGAGACCAACCTGAGGTATCATGTTTGCCACTGAAGTTATGACAGCTGAAATTGATTGTTCCTGTACCATCAACAAGTAAGATGGACTCTTCCAGAATTTCATTAACCAAAGTTTTACATATAATATACAATGTTGAGAACCCTTCTAAGTTAGATTCGAGTAGAATAAAAGTAGGCCTTAAGTTGCATGAAACCATACTTGGAGCCCATATCTTGGCAAAATAGCTGGTTTCATGTCTTCTGACCACATAAAACCACATTTCATTTATTAACCCGACTAAAAGAAAGCTACAGCTCCAAGCCAGTAAGAAACATTGAATGGTTCAGTTTGTTTACAAGGCAACAGACAAATATATTTACCCTGCGAACAAGTTTCGATATCATGTCTAGCGTACACAACACTTTACGTCCTTGGGTAAGTTGATTCCTGTAACATACAATAAGAGTCACAAGTAAATGGCTAAGAGATTCAACATGCACCATCAGGAAACAAGAAGTTAAAGCGCGGATAGTTCAAAATTAGACCATGATAAGATGGCCAGATGATTGTGCTCCAAGCCAGCATCAGCCATTACAATTTGTTTTAAACAAAAAGGGAGAAAAAGCATGTCTAAATGTTCCATATAATGACCGTATAATTGGCTTTAATAAACAGGACACAGCCTTTGGTGTTTTGGTCTTTGTCCCATTTGGTGTTTTTTATTCAACTTTTGGTTGATGTACCATTTGTCAAATATTCTTGGATAAACTTTTTGTCTATAAAAAAAAAAAAACTTGCTCTGTCAAAGTCATCCAATGGAAAATATTGACAGAGAAAAAAAAGGTTGAACAAACCTTTTAAAGGTACCAGAAACCTTTGCAGTAAATATGTCGCGTGCAGCTGATATAAAGCTGGATCTTCTTACAGTTGAAACTTTATCAATATGACCAATTACCTGTGAGAAACAAAAAGGAAGATAAATTCCTGACCTCAGCTACACAAACTGCACCTTCCATAGTAGCCATACCCATACATTCAAACTAGTAAGCCTTATGTCCCAATCAATTGGAGTCGGCTTCATGAAGGGTCATGCAAACGTTAATTTTTCAAGGGCTATAAGTTCGTTTAAACTTTAAAACTACATATCCCTTTTTACCACAACATAACATTTTAGTATAGGTCTTTTTCTGCCCTTATTGTTTCCATTAACACTGGTCCGCACCCTTACATAATAGACAACAACTCAATCAGGAAAGAATAAGCTACATAAATATTAGTTCAAGCTAATACCTTTTTCTTCTCCTCTTTCTCAAAAGGTAGTAAAGCCTTGAAGACGCGGCGAAACGGACCATCATCACATTCGGGCAATGTTGTTTGAAGCATAGCAATTATGGCTTTCACTACCTATTAAGAAACAATTGGTTTAGAAATTAACACAAAAGAAAAAATAATCTCCTTGATTTGATAATGAATGTTCATAATCATTTCACTATTTATGATGAAGTAATTGTTCTTGAACAATAATGTTAATCTTCTATGCATGCATGTGAGGAAATCGACAACAGAGGAGCACTGTATGTTCATGTATTAGACAGTAACACTATTGCTAGATTACAAGAGTAGTTTCACAACTAAAAATTTGCATTCCAGAAAGCTGAGGAAATTCTGCATCACTAGGAAGAGGATTGCTGGTGTGCAGTATAGCCCTACAACTACGCATACATGTTAAGTTGTTAACAGTCTCAGTCATAAAAAGTGACGATTTAATGGTACAACAATACCACATCCACAGTCAGACAAAATCACAAACAGATGACAGATTATTATAATGGCGAACATAAATTCGGCAGGGTCCGGTGGCGCCCAACACGATGCAATGTTGGTCAGCAGAAACATAGATTAAGGGAACAATCCGAACAAAGGAGGAAAAACTGAAACTGTAATCTATTTTCCCACTGTAAATCATTTCAGATGGGACTAGACATATCCTGCAAAGGGATATTATAATGGTTTCGTGCGCGCACACAGAAAGGTAATGGTTTCTGAATGTCAGCTATTGCCTAATCAGTGCTTTATGCTAAATATGCAGGATGATATCTGATTAGCAAGCAGTAACAGCCATAAATCACAATGTTGTAACATCGCGCAACAGTTTAATTACTGGTACTAAACTGCGTAAATATTGTGCAACAGTTTAATAACTGGTACTAAACTGGGTAAATAGTTGAAAGCTAATGTATAGTTGCCTTTTAAATTCCCATGCCTAAAGCAAATCGGTCCCACCTATTTGAGTTAGATAATATTCCAACAACATCTGTAGAAAACTTACTGACAAGAACAACAGTTCACATTCGCAAAATTCCATTTAATACAGATGGCTGTCAAAGAACAGCTTTTTCATTAATGAACAAGAAGGATGTCAGCAACCTTTTTTCTATAGAAGGCCACTCCGTGAATGTTGAACGGTATTTTCCGGTCACGAAAGGCTGTTTGGAACACTTTCCCAGACACCTGAGGTACAGAAGATGAAGCTACAAAAGGTTCAGTGAAAGTCCTAAGAGCTTTTCTTGGAAACTCAGGATTAGATGAAAGGAATGCTTGACCTGCCTCCGGTAAAGAACAGCTACATTTCCAAAAGTGCACTTAGCAGATGAACCCTCTGAAGAAATTTGTAAGATCTTATCAACAACGAATGCACTCTGTGCATCCTCATTACAACATTCCTTTACAGTAATCTGAATAGGAGGTCCAGAGAAAAACAGAGTCACTAACAAGCTTCAACAGGGGCTAAACACTTTTCCGAAGTTTGACAATACTTACCTTAGATCCACAAGAATTGTCAGTAAGGACATTCTTTAGCTGGCATCGCTTCAAATTGTTTTTTATAAGACATGATGCAGTTTCAACAATGCAACGAGTGGAACGGTAGTTTTTGTTTAATTTCACCTGAGTCGGAAGTAGACGATCAATGGAACGGAAACATAATTAAAAAGAACCTTCATTCCAAGAGTTATCACAGGAAGCAAGTATGAAGGTTCAACACATGCAAAAGCAAATAATATGACACCGATACCTATGTAAAATTAAACATACTTCTTTGTGGTTTGGGAAATCTTTACGAAATGAATCAAATCCACATACATCAGCACCATTGAAACTGAAAATGGACTGCAGTAAGGTATACAAATATATAGATCAGAAGAGCGATAATTGAAGAATTAATTAACTAATTGATATGGTGAAAACTACATAGCAATATAAGTAGCAATTAAGAAACATAAAAATACACCTGATCTTCATCACCAACAATGGTAATACGTTTATGAGATGAAAGAAGCTGCAGCAGACCATACTGCATGGCACTTGTGTCTTGAAATTCGTCTATCACAATTGCTTTCCATGACTCCTGGCACTCCTTAAATACTTCATGAAAATAAACATACTTGAGAGTTGAGACATCAGATCAACTGTAAGCCAATAAGTTGGTTAAAATGTAGACAGGATTTGAACCTCCAGGAAAATCGCTGAGCAGCTTCACTGAACAACAAATTAAGTCATGGTAATCCAGAGCATTGCAGGATCTTAATATGTCATCGTAATTTTGAAGAACAGCCGCCTAAACCACAACCAAAAGTAAGAAATGCAAAACACAAATCAAAATAGCAGGATGGATAGATGAAAATCATGAAACTACTTAATTTCTGCTTACTCCTACAACATCCCCCTCTTTACGGCAATCTGCAGCAGTCTTTCCAGAAGCTTTAGCCTGAAATAAGATAGTATCAATGCTATTGTAGGATGCATGAGTAACAAAGCAACATCTACGGCATGAACATCCTATTGTACAGTTATAGCACAAAAACCGGAACCGTAATGTTACATGACTTTTGATATTTTACACAACGTCACTATGATCATCATCTCAATGGTGTCAAAAGCAGAAGAGAGGGGGCATATGACTTTGTATACAGTATCTTGACTATCTTCAAAGTTCATGGACTTGATTCAAGCCCCATAACTTTGTATACAGTATCTTAAAGCTTTTGCTGCAGTTCTACAAATACTATAACCATCAGCCTAATAATTAACTAATTAAGAGCAGAATTAGTGTTTCAGAGCATCTGCATGTGGCTTGCTACTATCCTCGTGGCACTAGAGTAGCGAGTAATTGTGCAAGAATCTTTCATGCTTCAGCCTCGCTGCTCATTGGATCAAATTACAAAAGTTACAGTACTCGTTTGTAGAGACGAGGCACTGTTCAAGGGTTAAACTAGTATTTTATTAATTTTTTACACCAAATCCATTCCCAACAGCACTCTGCCAAAGGCCCTGTTTGAACCACAACAAATGGGCAATAAATTGATAATATTTGCGGAGCTCATTATGGATTCTACAAAAATAATTCAAACTGCAAGTCATCCTTGAAATGTTTTTTCATGGGTTCCTAAAAAAAATTAGCTCAATCCAAATATCGGTAAGAGCTATTTCAGAATTCCTAAAGTGTCCTACAAATTCGCCCTACGAATTTTGAAATACTGTAGCTCTTACCAATATCGGATTGAGCTAATATTTTTTAGGAACCACTAATTTTTTTTAGGAACCCATAAAAAAATATTTTAGGAATGACTTGTGGTTTGTATCATCTTTGTAAAATTCGTAATGGGCTCCGCAAAAATTGTACCCATTTGCCGTGCCCCAAATAGGGTTCTTGGCAAAAAATATTTAATTGAGAAGAAAGTGAGAGTAAATAATATTTTTAATGAGATAACTTTAATATAGAGAGCCTGATGCAGTAGACATTTTAAAAGTGAGTAGCTAAAGTAATAAAGTGGGCTTTGAGGTGTAATTTGGTCCAAAATTTAAAGAGCCTAATGCGGATGCTCTCAGGCATTGATGATCAATCGAGTTGCGCACCATTTTGGGATTTCAACAAGGTACCCTCCATGTTAGGTACTGAACTCCTCTAAAATCTCAATTGCTGACTGCAATGATCGTACTGATAAATAATTTCTAGTATAAGGAGTTGAAATAGGTCTCTCTTTTCTGCAGGAAGGCTCCCACTAGTCAGGTTTGTTCCCTTCAGCATCCAGGTCTATCGAAGCATGCATTTGGTACTTCCGTTGGATATTTGTTACCGCATTGAGCGATTGCTCATGAACTGGAGCTTATCATCACTTCAGTAAACTTGCACGGCAAAGTCCTCTGTGTCCCCAAGAAAAGAGGGTCGAATAATGTATCTCTCACCAGACATATACGGGCTCTGTTCCAAGCACCAGCCTCTTTGGAATGGAGCTCTAAATACACTATTACGGCTCATTATTCTTGGATTGTACCAACCACTGCTGATTGTTCCTGGGCCTAAGAAGATTCTCACCCTTAGACCTACTGACAGACCTTTCATAGAAAGTGAATGGCATTTAGAAGCTCCTCTCCTATCTGGCAGGAACAAGCTCACAAGGTGCTGGCTAAGTTCTTGTGGTTTTAGTTTGTTAATAAAATAAACGGAAACAGAGAAAATTGAAATAGAAAGTGGCAATTTAGAACCAGCCCAATTTATTGAAAGATTCAATATTCGAACATAGAGCAGGATATTGTTGATGCACATAATAACTTACTTGAGCAACAAACTTCTGCCATTTCTTTGACTTATCTTTAAAATATTCCAGAGAATTTATGCCTTTTAACTCTTCATCAAGTGAGCGACAATCTTGATTTTGCATAGTCTTTCCATTTGCCAGTAGCCTGATAGCCTCAATGATTGCTCTTCTTTGTTGCCCGTGCCCATACATCAAAAACTCTGGTGTGTGACCTAACCTATCACAAGGTTACATCAGGTTGCCATTCATTTAGTTACACTAAAATAGCATCTGGAAAAATATTTGGGACGACAATAAGAATAGAAACATCATATATATGCGATGAAGTGAAACTTCAAATACTAGATCTGAACTACTTGGTAGTGTGAGCAGATATACTCACTCCCACCGAGCAAGGCTTCAATGCTCACCAAATCTTCAGAAATAAGTTAAGACCTAACATATTTCTACAAGGACAGGGCTAAAGGAAAACCACCTCAATAACTTATGCCTTGTTCTTTTCACAAATCAAAAAGAATTTTTCAAAAAATTCCCCCTTAGATTCCCCCTAGATTCTCCCTACTTCCAACATTTCTCTCTCTATCTCTCTCCACTTATTACCCCTACTATTTTTCAAAAAAAATTTCAAACTCTAATCCAAACAAAGCATTAATTGTAATTTCCCAAAAAACAGGAAATTACAGAACCAAAGGGCATGCGACATATTGGTTAATGTCAAGGCATGGGGCATATTTTTGAAGCAGGTAGTACAAACAATCGGAATAATATGCCCAGGTCTTCAGGGGTGATTTAAAACCATCTTCCATTTGTTTCTTGTTTTTTCTTAAAATACTAATCTAAAATAGTGTCCTAGAAACCGTAGTAGCTCTACCAAAAAGATAAAAACAATAGTGTCATCGGTAATCAAGCTAGTGCTCACCATCCATCCAAGGGAACATGAATAAATTAAGATGGTAGACCTCCAAAAGTTGGACTCTGACCATCAAACGGGTGTAACAATTTGTTAGCTTTTATTCACAGGTTTTGGAAATTAAGCTTGTGAATTTGGTTTACAAAACTATATTGGCTCCATAAAAATCAGTAGATCAATACTAACACCACCTCAAAACTACATGCATGGAATTGTGGACAAAAGTGCACAAGTAAAAATAAACATATTCAGTCAAGAACTTCAAAGAATAAGCATCATCGGACTAGTTGAATAAAGTTTCGCACTTTCATTTGAGGCAGTGGAAGTAGTACTACTCCAGCAGTCTATCTCATTGTGGAAACTTCAGTATAAAAAACGCAGCCTTCATTTTATGAGACAGGAAAAAAACAGGACTCAAGATGTACACATGAACTAGACACCTATGACATCATTGTTTTGGTCATTCGGCAAAACTTCATATCAATTGCATGGCATATTAACATGAAGATGAATATGCTCATGATAACGTATATCATCTTTGACATCAACGTGAAAAATAATACAATACATGTGCAGTGGAAAATCCAAACACTAGCAAAGCTTCCGATTTTGATTTAAATACAGGTAATTTATGTCTTAATAATATGCCTCAGACTGCAAGAAGTCCAGTCATGTTGTGTATTAACTCTATGCCTTTTTGGAGACGAACCTAAACAGAACACAAAAAAAGTTTAATAATTCTGAGTTAATAATACTATGAAGCCTCTCAAAATATGCATACTTTTCAGCATGTGAACGACAAAGTTGCAGAGAAAATGAGTGGAATGTGCTGATCATGAGTTCTTTTGCTGTTGCCTTCCCAGCCACTGCTCCAATACGATCTCTCATTTCAGAAGCAGCAGCTGTCGTGAAAGTCATGGCCAGAATATTGGATGGACCAATGCCCTAAAAATATGAGCATGAGAAAAAGCGGAATTAATATATAGAAAACGAAACATACAAGACACAACAAAGATCCAGTGAAGATAAACAATCACAAACCGGTAACTTAGACAAAATCAGTGCATGTTAAAGAAACTTTCTGGCACATGTAGATGACAAAAATTTTATAGCGCTACCTCGTTAAGCAACATCAGAACGCGTCCAACCATTGTAGAAGTCTGATATCATCCACAAGAAAGTAAATTATGAACATTGCAAAAAAAAAATAAAAATTTCTATTATAGGACGTAAAGGTTGCAAATGAATTGAATAGAAAGCAGACCTTCCCACTTCCTGGTCCAGCAAAAATCATTAAAGGGATAGAAATGTCACCACAAGCAGCTTCTTGCTGCCTATCATTCAGAGAATCCATGTACTTAACATACTCCTCAGGCATGTTTCCAGTTTGAGCAGCGTTGAAAATTCTCCCTCCCCCCACTTCACATTCAGGGTCCTCGCTTGAATTTGAAATTCCTTCAATTTTTAACAAGTCCGGAAAAACAGAACTCAAATTGACCTTGTACTCCAAACTCCCTTCAGCAGACTGAATTTCCAATTGAAAATTACTACTGCACCCTTCACTCTCTGATTTTCTAACTGCCTTCTGCTCACATAAAGCATCGATTTCTTCCAGAATGGCCTCGTCAAAATCCTCATCTAAAACAATAGACGCTGGTGAAGACTTGCTCGACGCAGAAAACTGCAGTTGTCTCACTGGATTGATATACAAATTAGTTCCACGCCGAGTTTCCACCACCACATCGGTTCTCCTTTCACTTAAACTATCATCAAATGATCCAATCCTATTAACAGATATGCCCTCAGAGCATATACTGCTAGTACACTCCAGTTGTCTATTTGGAGTTTCAAATGAATACAGAACTGCCTCATTCTCCAAAGCAATGCACGTTGTCCTTGAACTCAGACTACTATCAATCTTACAATCCCATAGGCCTCTGTAACTTGAAGTGTTGTTGCATTCACCTTCTCCTAACTTCACCACCTTAACGGAAGCTGGGGACAGAGTGTTCGTTGAAATCTCTGAAAGAGGGAATCTTTTGACGCCCGTTACCTGAGCTGGAGTTTCAATTCTCTTCATATCCCCAATTCTACAACACCAAAACACAATATTAACCACACAGCTCATACATCTTATATTCTTTCATTTTCGCATCTCATAGCCATAACACAGCAATTTACCCAATAACTCAACCTGCCCTTATTGTTTACAACTTCAATCTTACATTTAATAAGACGTTGAGAATCAAGCTTTCACTTATTAGAGTTGTTTTAGGTTTCGATAAAATTCGACTCGTGCACGGAAAAAGACCTAATCAACTTTCCCCAAGCACAACAAGTGCAGGATTGAGGATATTTTCTGCTCCTTCTATTTCTCTTATATTCTTGAGCCACATAAGCAAAGCACAGGGGTATCAATCAAATAACATTGTTCTTTCTTCTTTGCCTTCATTATCTGGGAAACCATTGCAGAAACAAATATGTGTACAAGGACTTAGAGGTTTGCTCCCTCCTAAGGTATCAGGTTCGACACATCTAGGTGCTATCAACTCCACGACGTAACCACGAGGGCAGCCTTTCAGCTCTGCTTCACCTTCGGGGTTTCTTAGGGGGGCTCAACTTCTTAACTCGCAGTGCGCGTGTAAGCTGGCCCGAACAATTGAGTTATGAAAAAAAAGAGACTTATACATATTGTGTGTATGTGTGTGTGTTGAAGATGAAGGTGAGAAGCGTACGTTCGAGGAGAGTGAAGGGAGGTGTTGGGGGTGGTGGAGTGGCGAGGTCTTTTGCGGGAGAGGAGGGCCTTGGCTGCTCTGAACTTTTGGGAAATTCGAGCTCTCTGTTCCTCTGACATTCCTCCTCCTGGAGTTTCTGCTGCATCCGCATTCTCCTTGTTCATTTTTTGATCATAGATAGGTCGGGGACTTGGAAACCCTAGAAGATAAAGAAGCCAAAGTTGCGATTTTGCAGAGAGTTTTATGAAAGCTGCTACACACACAGATTTCTGTGCACAGATTGTGCACAGATTTTGTTGTGGGGTCCACCACGGGTCCCACACAAACCATCCGAGCCGTTCATTAAATGTAAAACATTTTTTCCAAGGTCCCTGTAAAAAATAAGCTCAATCCGATACCTATAGGTGCTTCATCCAACTATCTAACTTTTCATTCAGATTTCCGGATAATGAAAAGTTATATGGTTGGATCGAGCATCTATAGGTATTGGATTGAGTTAATTTTTTACGAAAACCCTTGGAAAAATGTTTTACATTTAATGAACGGCTCGGATGATTTGTGTGGAACCCGTGGTGGGCCCCACAACAAAATCTGTGCACAATCTGTGCACAGATTTGCTGTGTGGGTAGACTTTCTGGAGTTTTATTTCCCTCCGCCGCTACGATTCAAAATCTTGAGCCCAAAACGGGGGTTAATCGTCGCATTTTCCAAACGGGGTCGTTCGATCTGACGTGGGAACCTTAAAACCGCATTTACGAAGCCCGAGTCGAGTTAGACCCGAAGTCGCTTGCCGAAAAGCGATGTTCAGTCCAATTTCCTAAAATAGTCCTCCCAAATCCCAATACAAGAGTTTATGAGCAACTAGAGTTCAACCCGTTCTATGCACGGGTAAAACTAACTTGTTCTAGTGTTGTGCCCGTTTGATGCACGGAACAATTAAAAAAAGTAGGTTCAAACGGACACAACACTAAAACGAGTTAGTTTTGCCCGTGCTTTTACGATTCAACCCGTTCATTTTATAATCTTTTATGTTTGTCATCCCTCTAAACTACGTCAAATAACACACATTAATTCAAAGTAGAATCGTCGAATTGTAATTGTCAAAAGAAAAATAAATTGTATGAGAGCAGAATCATCCACTTCTCTAATATAGCGTTGTGTCCGTTCGATATATGGGACAACAAGAAAGAAAGTTTGATGTGCATCTAACAGATACAATGCATTTTTTATATATTATAAACTTGAGCCAACGTATTAAAAACGATCTTCAAAGTTCAGAATTTGAGGGAAGCTTCAAACATTAATTTGAAACTTTTTTTTTAAAGAAAATGCCCAATTTTTGATTCTATGTTTACTATTCTTCTATATGGACTAATCATCACCATCAATGGCATCGGGATATACATAAAAATCTCATTACAAAAAGAAGCAGAGCCGAACTTTGTACTAACCTTTCAGCAATTGATTGTTTGTTACGTGAACAACCTTGTAACAAACGGAGCCAAAATTTGTTCTAAAAAATCGGCAAACAAATTCTCATAACTGAACTTGGTAGTAAAATAAGTACGAACAAATTCTTGAAAAATTAATCCATGAACCAATTCCCGTCACAAAGTCGAATTTGGTGCTTAAGGTTTCGACGTTTCGTGAACAAATTCTCAAGACAAACGGAGCCAAACTTGGTACTAAATTTTTTGTAGGGGATCATGGATGATTACCATAGACTCATCAATGGGGTAGAATTATAGAATTGGAGGAGGAATATAAATATTGTCGTGTATTAGAGTTGTAGGAGATGCAAGTACAAGGATAGTGCTTAGATAGAGGGGAACGTGGGGGGAGACGTGGGAGGTTTTTTTTGTTGTACAAAGGTCCAGTATTGAAAATCAGAAAGGTGGGACAGGTGTATTTTTGGAAGACACCTATGGGTGGGACACGTGGGGTTTTGAAATACCAATGGATGTGTGAGCTTTTTTAATTAAAAAAATGTAAAAATCTACAAAATTAGGAATGAATGTTTGGAGGTTTGAGAGGTTCAAATACATTTCTATAGTATATTGATAGATAGATAGATACACGAAAAACAACACGAATATGGAACAAAACTAACCCATTCGAAAGAATATGTAACGCTAGTTGCCACCCATTCTATGTTGTTCGTGGATTTTTTTTTCAGTTGGTTGATTTTTGGGTTATTAATTCTTTTGTGCTCATTCTGCCATGAACTGAAAATGTAACCGTCAAATGGTACAAAATCCAGGAAACTGTCTCGCGAGGCTAGAATGTGGGGGGTTTTTTGGTTTTGGGTGGAAAACACATGTAAGGTGGCATCATTTTTTTTTACTGTTTTAAAAAAGAATTGATTAGGAAAGTAGGAATAGGGGTTTGGAGGTTTGTAAGGCTAGAATACATTTCAATGGCTCGTCTCAATTGCGAGTTGCAATAGCTATAAAAGCAGACATTTTTTTAGAGAACTTTTGCAGCAAACAGAAAATCATACCTAGTGATTAGGAGAACTAAGCCTTGCGAGATCCGAATCACTTTCAATTGTCAAGACTCTAAACCTGCCAAATGATGTCGTACACAAAGGATGAGAGAAGCATTATGTCGAACCCGAAAAAGATAGTCTTTTTTAAAAACTCATTCTGATCTAAAGCACTAATTGTTTAGACCGTTTTTTGCCCGTGCAATTGAAACCAAGGAGACAAGAAAAGTACATAAGTACATGAATTTTTGTAACCTTCGTGGTGAATGGAGAAGTGAAACCATATGTTCTAACAGATTGACCAATGACGCAATTCGGTGTTGTTATTGTAGTCAGTGAACATAACCTCTTGCTTTCAAAATCTGGAGAACAAAAAACAATTAAAACACCATTAATAAGGAGAGGAAATGTGAGAAAACAGTGAAGATACATGACGAAGATGTGGTGGTGGATTTACCTTGTCAGCAATTGTATGTTAATCTTCCCCGCTTCATAGAAATAGATGGCAGCTTTTCGTTTTTTACGTGTATAGAATTGGTAGAGTTACTCCCTTCGTTCCAAAATGAGTGGCTTTTTAGGATTCCGTGCCATTTTAAAATGTTTATATCTTTTGATTTATAAAGTTTTATATGATTTTAAAAATTTTGTTTAATAGAACTAATTAAAATCTATCAAACAATATCCATATTGCATATTTTTTAACACTCATATTAAAATATATAAGCAATTGAAAATGACACGTTTTTTCAAAAAGAACACTCATTTTGAAATGAAGGGAGTAAAAGAGTAGAAGAAGAGGAAAAGTTAGGAGGAGTTGCACAGAAAAAGTGGGGAGGAGTTACATGAGAAAGGTTAAAAAGTGAGAAAAGTCAGTTATTGGTGTGGGTTTACCGAAACTGTCTGGGCTGCAAAGGAAAGCAAGTAAGCAACTATTGTGACTTGTGAGTCTTCAACGTGGGAGGTGGGATGCGGATCAAAAAAAAAAAACGTGGGAGGTGGGATGTTTGGTTTTGGGTGGTGGAACACGTGTAAAGGGGTGGGTTTTTTTATTTTTTTATTTTTAAAGCCAGGGAACTGTCTTGGGAGTTGGGAGGCTAGAACGTGGGGGGTTTTTTGGTTTTGGGTGGAAAACACATGTCAGGTGGCAGTTTCTTTTTACGGTTTTTAAAAAGTAAAAAAATCAAGAAATTAGGAATAGGGGTTTGGAGGCTTTTGGGAGGTCCAACTACATTTCTTAGTATATTGATAGATAGATGCTAAGTACACTTCTACCGATCACTCTTCACTCACATGTGTTGGCTTTACATTTAATTGTGGGAGCCATATAGATATGTGAGAGAAGAGTGGTAGATAAAAGTGTAGCTAGACTCATTGAGTGTGAGTTTAATTCCCCTCTTCCTGTACAAAATATGTGTCATTTTTATGGCCGGTACGGTAGAGGATTGACAACATTACCTCCAATAGCCTCAACAAAGCCTAGTAAAAATGTCTTTTGCTGCGGTACCAATGTAAATTTTCCAAGACACTGCTCAAGGGACTTTGGGGTTTCTATAGTGTAAGGGCACACTATAGGGGTGTAATTTATAGTACGACATTCAACTGTTCATCTTGATAATCAATAGTCTAACTTTTATCTTGACAATGGACAATTTAGATTCTGTAGGGCCGAGGTAAAATCTAGATCATTGATTGTGAGACAAACGACTCGAATGTTGCACTATAATCCCGTACAAAAATTCTAAGAGCAGGGACAATCCGCAGGGACAACGCGTTTGGCCCCATTTTGGATCCCGAAAAAATCTAGAAAAATATCCATAAATTTTTGAATATCATTTTATGGGGCCCTGTGAAAAATCAGCTCCAGCGGATATCGGTAAGTATTACTTTTGGATAAGTAGGGGCGAATTGACAGTTTCGGCTCTACTTATCCAAAAGTAATACTTACCGATATCCGCTGGAGCTGATTTTTCATAGCGGCCCCATAAAATAATATTCAAAAAATTATGGATATTTTTCTAGATTTTTTCGGGATCCAAAATGGGGCCAAACGCGTTATCCCTGCGGATTGTCCCTGCTCATAGCAGGACTGAGAAAATCCCGTAGCATAGGGGTGCAGTACTATATGATCCCTTTTTCCCTGTTCACAAGCCATAGTAACTCGATGTTAGGTAACAATTCCAATTTTGGACAAATGTCGCAACTGTCTAACTCATTCAAAAAATTTTGATCGGTGAAAATCAACATTATTAGAATAGTTAAGTTAACATATTAGATAAGGTACTTATCCAAAAAAACACATTGAAGTTGAACTCCTGATCTCTTTTCTCCTAACACTTAAGTACACCCACTAATGACGTTGGATCAGAGGCCTCTTGGCCTAACTCAATTCAATTCCTTTGCATAAAGCTCAAATTTTCTTACCCCTTTCTTCCGAGGAAGGGTTTGGAAAGTTTGGGGTGCATAAAAACATTTCGGTTTGTATAGAAACTATCGGCATGGCAGCAAGTCCCAAGATTGTTGCGGCTTGTTTGTCAGATGGATATGGTTTTGGATAGATGACGAAGAAGGTGAATATGATGTGAATATATTATAAAGGGAATTAGTTAAATAGGGGTGATAAGATACAAAGGAGTTTATTTGGTAGTTGGAATAAATAGATAAAAGTGGATAGATAAAGAAATAATATGGGCATTTTAATTGTCCCTTGTAGTCAGAGTACAAAAAGAGTTTAGAGAGATTTGAGGGGCAAGAGGGTCATTATACCCATCCGGATAAGTTTATCCTAGGGATTGGGGTTGGATAAGCTAATCCGGCTGGGATAAGCAATCCGAATACAATTTGAGAACCAAACATCTTCAGATAAGGGTGAAGATGGATTAGCTTATCCCTCTCAAGCTTTATCCCCTTTTCTTCCCTTCTCTTAACAAACAAGCTGTTAATGTTAATGGGATTGTAGACAAATCAGGTCCTCAATAAATTAACAACGAGTAATTACTATGTAACTTATATACATTTTCAAATCGAAGACTAATTCCACTCGATTGGAGATTGAGATTGACTCAACCTCAAATCAAATCAATTTGAGAGTGACAAAAGTAGTGTGACATTACCTAAGCAACAAAAGTAATGTGACATTAGTTCGATTCGAATTGAGATTGGCTCAAACTATAAAAGGAGGTATTTTATTTGAAACATAAAATTTTCCCTACAACACCATAAAATTGGAATTACTTTTGTTTTTTAATATGAACTGAAATTTTAGGGATGTTTGGGAAAATTTTATTCAAATTTTTTTTTTACATCAGTGAGTTTTTTTGTGAATTAGTGATTTGTGAGAGGAATTGGAAAAGCAAAAAATGATAATTCAAACTAAATTTTTTTGAATAATGACAAATAAAAAAAAGATAAAATTTTGACCCATTTTTGTCTTTATTCAGAAAATTATGAGTTTTTTTATCATTTGTTAAACCAAATTTATTCTATCCTAGGAGACTTGAGGAGAGGGATGAATGCTTACGAGAATCGGATTTTACCTATATGCATCAGAGTATAAGGGAGGTATCAACTGTACTCCACTCCACGTCTAGAAAATTATGAGTTTGATGATAATTTTTTTACACAAACTAATAATCCAAAAATATTTAACAAAAAACTCACTGCTTAAAAAAAAAAACCTAAAAAAAACAAAAAAAGAAGAAGCTAATTGGCTAATTTTTGCGAAAATAGTTTATTACGGAGTACTTTTTTTTTTGAACCGCTATTACGGAGTACTTCGCTAATCAAAATCAAGTTCCATGGACCCAGGGTTTTTTTTCCAAATGCTCCGCAGCCAAATACACCTCGTCTTGTGTATAGGTGCGCTGATGCTCTTGAGTAAAAAACAACAGTGGCCGAGAGAGAGAGAATGGAAGCCCTGAGATCCTCGTACGGCGGGGACACCGACTCCGACTCCGACTCCGATCCTCTCCCTACGTCAGCCGCCAGTTCCGTACACCAAGCGCCAAACCCTCTGCCTCCACCTCCTCTCGACCTCCTCAATCCCCCCAATTCTCTCGGTAACGAATCTCCTAACCCTATCAATCCCTTGTTTTATAACGCACACAATTCGAAGCTTATGATCCACCATGTGTTTGGTGTTTTGACGATGAAGGTACACTAGACTACTGGCAAGGTGGTCAGCCCAGTCGAGTTCGGAGCTTCCCTCACTTTGAAGGAAACTATGCTTTGCACGTTTACATCCCGGGTAATTCACTGTTACTATGTAATACTTGTAGACTGTACTTCAAGATTGAACTCAAAAGCCCTTTTTGCAGTGAATTTTTTAGAACTGTTGTATCTTTTGTTTGTGTTTTTTCTTTTGGTTCGACGGTAAGGGATTGTCCGGACCAGCTTATGCGCACCTCAACTAATCCCCGCTTCGGTCTGGTGAAAGGCAGGCCATCCGTGGGACTAGTGAATTCATAGGTTGTAATTTTTTACCGTGTGTCCAACGTTAACAGACTGCGTGGTCTTTTGGAAGGCTTTTGCTTATGAATAACTTTGAGAATTGGGCATCTCCAATCATTTATTAAACAATGAAATGTTCGATGAAAGTTATTTGATGTGAAAATGGCAAAAAATGTGCTCCAATCCTTTTCACCAAAGTGGTAGCAAGTTGAGGAAGAACTTAACTTTTACTTAAATCGAGCAAGAAGCAGGTTCTTCACCACATTTGGTGAATGAATATTTTGTGGATAAGCTTCATCTAAAACAAGATCGGATGAAATGTTTAACAGATCAAGGATTGGGAGCTATGAAGCATTGTCATTACTAGAGATTGCAGTTTTCGTGTCGGACACTCTGAGGATGTGCGACATGCAGGGTCGCACGGGGACACGAATGGAACACGCCGCATGGCATGTCCCTTCAATTTTATTGTTTTCGATGGTGGGACACGCCGGGTACTACATGGGGACATGACAGGATGGTTTTTATAAAATTTAAAAGCTTTTTTGAGATGAAATATTTGTAACTTCGAAAATCTTTAGCCAAAAGTGAAATGTTAAATACATATGTGCGTGCATTAGGCATACACCGTCGGTTGATAAGGCATTTGATAGGAGTTCTAATCCAAATGGTTAGCGATTGCGGTGGAGGTTTACATAGCTAGAAATTTGGTTGAAAAAAATTGCCCTATCCCCTGCCATGTCCGTGCCCCCCCTTTTTTTTTTTTTTTTTTTTTTGTGTCCCGTGCTAGCAATGTTCTAAAAGTCGGTTGATAAGTCCCATTTTTTATAATTGTTGTGCGATTAATCGGTGCGTATTAATTAATAATCGGTGATTAGTCGGACCTAATCGGATGGGTCCCGCCAGGCGCCAACTGATTAATTCCTTGTTTTAGAACACTGCATGTACTGTCTTTCTCCGTGCTACATAGATTGGAAGAATTCTGTTCATAAAAAAAGGGTTAAATCGGTTCCCTGTAAAAGTTGGAAGTTTGGGGAAAAAATCATGATGGGCCATTAGTGATTCATATCCAATGAAGCTTTTAACTAAATTGATACTCCAGTTTTATCGAAAAAAAAGAGTGTAAGGAATGAAGATGGTCTTAAGGCATTTGTTCGTTCAATTGTGTTTCTTAAGGCACCATTAAGGATTAAATTAAATGGTTGGGTCAAAAGGGGAATTGGATGACAAGAGTTGCTGGTGTTGTCTGGTTTGATGATGCTTGAGTTTGGAAGTGTTACGATTTTCTATTGGAGTTTCTGAGTTAGAATACTGCATCAACATAAGTTATATTTTCATTATAGTTCAGATACCTCCAACACCAAAGAAGGAGTTGACCCAGTTTCTGAAGAGGGTCTCATCTCTTGTGCCTGGTTTAAATGCTATCGACGTAGACATCCCACTCAAAGTGCTGTGCCCCGATGATTTGAAGCTCGAACAAGTTTCCTTGGGGAGAGAATTCCACATAAGTTTGGGAAGAACTGTTCCAATTCGAGTGCATCAAATCGAGTCAATGGTGGCTATGCTTTGTCAAAAGCTTCAGTTTCAGAGGAGGTCAGATATAGGTCCAAAAATGATGTTCCAATTCAATTACTAAGGGTCCGTTTGGTGACGGGTTTTTTCCCTATTAATGTTGAAAGAGTTTTTGTAAACAACTTAAGAAAATATGTTCGGTAAGATGTTTTTGTTTTTTGCTTACTATATACATTTACAAGGATTCCATAATTGTCAAAACATCTTATACATGTCTCACTTGTTTTTTGTTTTTTGAGGGTGAACAGTAACTAAAACCTATCACGCAGACAACTCAAGTTCAAACCTCTAGAATAGGAATAAAAAATCTTGTTAGCAGTATTTGTGCCTCTCTCTCTCTCTCTCTCTCTCCACCATTGGCAACCTTAACCACCCACCATGGCCAAGATCCTTTGTCTGATAAGTGATAACCATGGCCAAATAGCACTCCTTTTCGAATTTTGAAAGCCCCAACACAACGATGCCCGCGACATTTGAGTTTATTAAATCATCCTCAAATCACGCAGAGCCCCAAAATCTGACCCAAATTTAGTGGTGGTGCCGGTGGTGGTTTCATGCAAATCCATACGTAGATATAGAGACCAAAAAACAAGTCCATGAAGAGACTCAAATTTGCTGGGTAACATCGGTAGGGCTACAGATTTATGGCTGTCTGGGGATTTGAAAGTGGTGGAGGCTGAGGTTGTCATGTCACCCAACATGTTTATGTCTTTTCATTTGATTTTAGAACAAGATGTTACTAAACATGTTTTTAGTTATCATTTTTTGACAAAATAAACATAATTGCGTATTCAGTTATTAGTAAAAAGTATAAACGTTGCCAAACGCACCCTAAGCATGACAATGCAACATAACCTTTTTTTGACAAAATGAACATTTTCACTTCTCAATAAACAAAAAAGCTATAAATGTTACCAAACATACCCTAAGCATGATACTGCAAAGCAACCTTTTTTTTTTGGCGTGTGTGTTAATGATGTTATCTTCTCCCATTGTTGCAATGCGAAACAGGTATTTGATTGATTTTAGTGAGTGGGAGGTGTTTGTGAATGATGATTGCACACGCTCCTTTCTTTCAGTCGAGGTCAGAAAAGAAGGTTTGGCAGAGGTAGGCTCGAAATCGTCCTTTTCATACTGTTTCGCACATTTTTTGCTGTTTTTTTCCTCCTTCTGAGGTTTGCCCATTGTGGGATTTGAAGTGGAAAGTTGATGTATAAATTGTATTATAAGAACAATCTTGTTCCTTTTCAGATTAAAACACTGAAATTGTCATCTATACGTAGCTGTAGAATTTCTATCCTCACTGTGGAAAAAAGCGATTGATGTTACTGTACTGTCATTTTCGTATCTTTTCAGTTTTCATCACTATGAAAAAGTTTCGAACTCAATGCCATGTCAAAGTTTTGGTTTGAGTTTATGGCCTTTGGGCTTTTTTGTTGTGTGTGTGTGTGTGGCAATTTACGTCTTCCATTGCACAATGTTGTGGACCTCTATTTCTGTTTTGGACTACTATATTGTTTGTTATCTTTTCAGTTTTCATCACATTGTTTTGTGCAGTATTTCATGTATCGTGAGTCTGTCGAGAACTCCGTTATTATAATTTATTTCATGCCAAGTGGGCTTTTCATGAAATTTTACTACTACTGCAAAAAGCTGTAATGTTTGATTGTATGTGTTGATTTCAGATAAAGAAGCAGATTCAAGCTGTTAATGAGGTCTACAAGCTTCACAATCTTCCTGAATTTTATAAGGTTGGGACTATTGTTCTTCGTATTTTTTCACAAGGCTATTCATTTTACTGTATTAATTCAAGTAAAAATTTAATTGTTCTTTTTGTTGTCATGATGGGGTACTTTTGCTTTGCATTGGTTCTTGGCTGCAGGATCCACGCCCTCATATATCGATAGCTTGGGGAATGGGTGATATTAGTGATTTATTGAAGAGAGTGGTTGTAGAAGTTTTGAAGGAATTCACTGGGCTCAGAGGATACGCAGGAAAATGTATTTTTACCTGTAAATTTAGTGGTATCAACTGTAAGATAGGCAATAAAGCCTACGAAATATGTAAATTCCAAGAATAATATATCTATTGAGGGGTCCTTTCACCACTGTCGTTGATTGGTGAATCACTTGGGACTCATTAGAATCGTAGTTGTATCCGACTCTTAACTAAAAAGATATTGAGCCAATAACAATAAAATTGTTCTTTTGTTCGTGTAGTTACTTCGTGACAATAGTTATCTTTTGAACTATCAATACAAACAATTTCTAGCTACTTGAAGTCTTTACACGCAGCTAGATGTTAAATGTATGAATGAAGTTTGAAGCTAATCGAAATTACTGTAACAGCTAATAAGCAATTATGTATTCGTCTTGTTCCTGTTGTTGGCCCAATACATTTATTTAGGTGTCGCTTTGGTTCAATTTAAAAAACAACAGTGCACCTCTTTGTGACTGAACTTGTCGAGATATTTCCACATTTTATCGACACCTATGGGAGCACACTATATTAGACGCAGAGCACAAAAGAATAACACAATCATATAAACACAAAAAGAGTAACATCCACAGAAGATATATTACACAATCAAATATTACTGGTTACATAGTGAATGAAAAAACACTCAAAGGTACCCACTATTATCGAAACTATAAAGCAAACTAAACGTCGAGCCCTTTTTTTTTTTCCTTTTTTTTTTTTTTTTTCTTTTTTCACAAAGGAACAAAGAAGCGCTATTTTCATCTACGAAATATATAGCAACATTCAAAAATGAAATCACAAAGTTTGTGCCAAATATCTTCTAGCACCCGGAAATAAGTGATTCTCCAAGACCTCTTGAACAGTATAGGACCCAACACAATCCAAAACCCAACTGCAAATCCAAGTGCCATGCTTGCAAAGAACAACGCTTCCGAGAATCCCTCTCCTTCTTCTTCTTCATTTGCTTGTCGATCAACTCTTGGAGGGAGTGTCTTGCCTGGGTTGCAGCTTGTGAGTGGACGCCCACAAAGATTGTTGCCATAGAAACTGGATTCATTCATGCTTTGAAGTTGAGTACTTGATGGAATTGTCCCCGTCAAATTGTTAAAAGACAAGTTCAAGTGACTCAAGAATGTCAAACTCGACATGCTTGGAGGAATTACACCAGAAAGTTGATTTACTGACAAATCAAGGGATTCTAGTTGTCTCATATTACCAATATTCCTTGGGATTCTTCCTGTCAAATGATTGCCAGACAAATTTAACGACCACAACCCCACAAGTTTAGTGAGTTCCTCTGGGATCTCTCCAGATAAATTATTTCTAGAAAGATCCATGCTTGTCACCAATCCAAGAGTGGTTCTATATTCAACATTTCTTCCTTTGGTCACCAAATTTGCATTATCTTGAAATTCCACTGTGCTATACAGAGAACCCCAAGAGTAGCTCATGTAACTTGAGTTGCTTATATCAGTCATGACGCTAAAATTGGCGAAACATCTAGGCACATGACCAAATAGATTGTTATGAGCGACGTCCAAGATTTGAAGAGAGCTTAAAAGACATAGTTCATATGGAAGGTGGCCCGAAAAGTTATTCGAACGCAGATCCAGAACTATCAATCTTAACAAGGCATTGCCCATCCACGGTGGTATGGTTCCAGTAAGTTTGTTTTCACCAAGGTCGATGACCAACAAATATGAGCAATTTGGCAGTGTCTGCGGTAGTTCCCCTGTGAGGTTGTTGTGCCGCAAGTGCAATGATATAAGGTTAGGTAACCGTATGATGGAGCTTGGAATGCTACCCTCCAGATTGTTGTTCTCTAATTTGATGATTTCTAGGGATTGCCAATGCTTCCAACAGTCGGGAATTTTTCCCGACAAACGATTATGTCCAATATTGAGGTACAACAAACGATTGGGTTCCTCTCCCTTATCACATAACATGTGATAAATAGATCCTGAAAAAGAGTTATTCGAAAGATCTAGCCAAGTCAAGTTTGGGAAAACGAGAGGTAGCGAACCACTGAAGAGGTTAGAACTTAGGTCAATCGTGGGAAACGAACCCTCAGCATTTAAAATGCTTGAAATCTCTCCACGAATTTGGTTACGAGAGAGGCTTACGTAATTTAATTTGGAAAGATTGGGCCAAAACATGGTCGGAATGGAGTCTGAAATTCTTGTGTTGGCTATGCTCAAAAATTCCAACTTCATCTGAGATGGAAGCCAAAGGGGAAACTGTGGCCCTAACGTCCATGAATCCAAACTCAAAGCTTTAAGTTGGAAAGGGGGAACCCAAATCTCACTTGCATTCAAAGTTAAATGGTTTTCATGGGCAAATAGATTACGTAATCTCGTGAGATTGGCAAAGTGAACATCAGAGACGACACCCTCCAACAAATTATTGACTATGTACAAGCTTTCTAACTTTCCAAGACACCCAAGACTTTCAGGAAGAGTCCCATTGAACTTATTATTGGAAAGATCTAACCTTATCAAGGATGATAATCTTCCGATCGACGCTGGAATGGGACCAGAAAAAGAGTTGCTATTGAGATCAAAGTCGGCGAGACTTGTTAGTTGACCAAGCTCGTTAGACTCACATCGAGAGAAACCTACAAAAATGTCTGCTAACTCTCCGGAAAACTCGTTGTTTGATAAATCAATTGTCTTCAACTTACAAAGTTTTCCGAGTGATGTTGGTATACTCCCCTGAAGTGGATAATTGTCTGATAAGTCAAGGCTAACGAGGGAAGTCAAGTTTTCAATGGCAATTGACATCGCACCATGCAAAAGATTCCAATGAAGACTGAGTGACTGAAGATTGCTTAGACTATACAACCAATTTGGTATGGTAGAATTAAAATAATTATCAGACCAATCGAGAACTCTGAGAGAAGTCATGTTTTGAAGACCACTAGGAAGTGGACCTTCAAACAAACAGAATCTCAAATCTATGGAGACTAGATGATTAAGACTGAGAATCCAATCTGGTACAGATGATCCAAGATTGTTACCGGAAAGGTCGAGGACGTCAAGTGATGTAAAGTTAATTTTGTTAGTTGAAGAAGGAGAGATGACATACTTGAGTCCACAATCAGACAAGTGTAATTCTACCAACGAAGGAAGGTTGCTCGTCACCTGTAGCCAATCCAACGCTTTGCTGAGGTTTACACGACTCATATCGAGGTGTTGTAGCAAAACAAGACGCGAAAGCCATTGCAAATTTCCACAAAGTAGTCTGTCGTTATATCCAAGATCAAGGTAACGCATGGTGGTGACGTTTCCTAGTTGAGGTGGAATGGTTCCGCTGAATCCCGCCTCAGAAAGGTTGAGGTATCTCAAAGTTGCAATAGAGCCAATGAAGCTAGGGATGGAAGCCCCTTCAAAATAATTGTTGCTCAAGTCCAGATATTGGAGGTGCTTCAAATCGAGCAAAGAGGGATTTAGCTTTCCTCCTAATTTATGCCTCAAGTAAGCTTCATAATCAGTATAATTTTCATAAGAATACTCATCAGGATTCCGAAGTCGGATATCGCGGACATGACCAGTGAAGTTGTCACAGACAACTCCGGTCCAGTTGCAGCAATCCTCCCCAATATCCCAAGAGGACAACCGTTTCATTGGGTCTATCAAATCTTGCTTGAATTTAAGCAGGGCTTCCCTCTCATTTTCGAAGCAAGTGAGCAGATTATTATGATGAGTGTGATTGGAACTGCTGCTGATGCCATTGCAGAAGCAAACATGGAAATTTGGAATGGTGAAGAGAAAGCAAAAGAAGAAAGCAAAAGCTGCACTCGTAGTCATGGATGAAAGCATGATCGATCACATGCAAGACACACAACTCAATGTGGTTTTTCAGCTTGTGATGATTATTTTATTTTATTTGTATCCAATGTTATTAGGCTGGTCTCTCCAGAAAAAGACAAGACTAAAGGATCTAGGTTTTTTGTTTTTCTTTTTTGGATAATTTTAATAATATTTGGGTGAAAAAGTGTAATTATAACTTTAATTCAAATATTTTTGAAATTATTCAAAAGGAAAGACTAAAAGATCCAGGTTTTTTGGTTTTCTTTTTTGGATAATTTTAATAATATTTGGATGAAAATTATAATTTTTTTACTTTTTTGATTTGTCTAAAACAAATGAAAAGGTAAAAAATTATTGCTTTATGTGCGTACGTGGTCCATAGTTGGGCTTTACTTTTATTGACTTGGTAAAGTATAAGGGATTGAGAAACTTCGGAGAAATGAGGACTTGTTATTTATGATGCCCGGTCATGTCCCACAATCCAAATGAAAAAAATAGAAAATTGGATTGAGAATCTATACATATCGGATTGAGCTGATTTTTCACAAGTCCACTCGTTTTTTTTGTAATAAAAATTATTGAACTGCTCGGATCATTCGTGTGTGACCTAGAGTGGGCCCTGCGTGCCCGGGGGTACCCTATGTATACTCATGATCGGTCCCCTTAACTTTACTTTAAATGTTCAGTGCATTTGTGTTAGCTTTTCATCAAAATTTTAAGGACGAAGAACCATTATCCCGATAAAAGAAATCGAAAAAGTATAAAAATATTAACCAAAATTGACAAAATAGGGAATTTTATTCACAAATACGTAGTCATTTTCTTCTCAATTTCCCAACGATACCCAGAAGAAATAATAATTAGTTCCGTATTTCATTTTAATTAGTTTGTTATCTTCTTCTCCCATTATCTTTTCCTTTCGTAATTTTCACCACAAATGAAATATCCAAAAATCGATTCCCTCGTCAAGCGTCAAGAATGGGAATCCACTAATGATCGATTGTGAAACTTGTATACCTAAATTTTCCTCACCACATAGTTTTCCAAGAAAATTAATTTTGTGAACCATTGTTGTCAGTCACTTCTAGTACTATTAATTTGTTTGCTACATAAATGGACCCAATTGCGTCTTTAAGGGGTTAAGAATTCAGGTCCGCTAGATGCATGTTGTATGCTGAATAGAATTGACAATAAAGATGGGATTGAAATTGAGATTTGTAGTGTCGTGGGAGTTACGGTAGAATTAGTTCGTCTTGATTGAGAATATATGGACTAAAGCTACTCCGGACGGACTGAACTATCAAATCCGAGCCCCCGGGCTTGACTAATAGTATATTATTTTTGAATATTCAAAGTCCATGCAATGGAATATGATTGTATTGAATATGTGGAAAATTTGTGATGGCATGTCTGGTCCAGACCTAGACCTTGACCATTGCTTGAGATATTTCACCGGGAATTTCAGTGCAAATTTTCTAAGTGAAATGTTATGAACCCTTTAATTTTTTCAAAAAAAAAAAAAAAAGAAGTTCTAACTCCTGACAGCCAAGATGGAAAAGTGTCTCTGGCTCCCATTGGTGAGAGAGATGGGATTTCATTTGAAATTTGCATTTTAATAAATATCTTCCTTGTGTTTCACAAATAAATTGTTCAACAAACTTTATACAATGAACGGTTCAAAGCATATTAATGAAATCTCACAAGACCACCCCAACATGCACTATTATAACACATTTGTTGCACTGGCCTCTAGTGGGACCCAAGTCCTTCAGAAAAGAAGGAAAACTCAAATAAGGACAAAACAAGAAAAAAAAAACCCCAAAAAGCTTAGAAAAATAATGCCTATCTTATGTTCTATAACCAAAGCTTCGTCAATTATTGGTGGACAAAAACCATCTCTTCATACTCATCTATTAAAGCAATTGTCATTGAACCATAAATCAGAAATATTTTAAACCTTGTCAGATTTCCGATTTAATAAAATCCACCACACAGAAACATTTCTGTACAGTTTGCCAATTCCAAATTTTGTCGAAACAGATAAGAAGCATGCAACCAAATAACTTAAATCCATTGACTCCTATAGTAAGCTACAAAAACTGAACAAAAAGAAAAGAAAGCGGGTCTGTCTTTTTGGTGTGCATATCATGGTACAAGTTTTTATGAAATCAAGTCTCCTACAATGTCTCAACCCTGCATTTGATTGTTCACAAATGAGGAAATTACGAAACCTATAATGTATCCTCAGACCCATAAATGTAAGATCCGCGATCAGTATGGCTTGTACCACATTGGTTGCCTGAACCTTGGAACCCTTCTGTACAGGAGAGAGAAAATAATATCAGGTAATTAACTCTAGAAGAGCAAATTGCAAAGTAATAAGGCAATGCAGAAACAAGTCTTACCCATCATAGGAGGAGAGAATGAAACAATGCCCAAGCAAGTATTTGCCTAATTATGAAATGAAAATAGTACTAGTAAATAGGCAACCACATAAAAAAAAAAGGTACAACTAAACGACCCACGTTACAATGTAAACCCATCCTTCTCTTTCAAAGATCAGCCTCCAAGTTTCCAGGTTATTACAACAACGGGAAACAAATTCCGTTGCTTCCATTTGACAGGATAAGTACACTAAGCGAACGTATTGGGCGCCTTTCATTTTGGGCCCAATCATAGATCCCCAAATAGAAGAAACATAATGAATATTATGTATGTCAATAACTTTTCAATTATGGTAGATGTAGTTGAACGGTAACATGTATGCGCACTAGAGTTCGACTAGTGCATTCAACTGTTTAACGCGAACACGTTTCAACTTGTACAAAAAACAACTACGTTTTGTCGTTGCCAAGGTTCGACCACGCGTCCTCAGTTACTAAAGAGGTGTGGCAAGCCAGTTGCCGTTGCTCTACAAGCTTTTTAATACTCAATTCAAAATACTAAAATATATAGAACAAACTAGAGGCCCCATTTTTTAACCTAAGGCCTCGAAAATATCAGGGCCGGGCTTGCACAGATGCAATTCCAAACTTTTTTTTTCAAAATTTCGGTGAGTATGTTTATTCTCTTTTTATTGCTCTCATTGTGACGAATTACTAATTCTTCAGATTTTGGAGAAAAGCTTAAAAAAAAAAAAGGACTAACCAAATCAAATCAAATCAAACCTAACCTAACCTTGTTTTCCAACCAATTGAAGTCGGCTACATGAATCCTATTTTTCTATTGACCTTTTTTCTAGGGCTATCTGTTCACTTAGATTATAAAAAAAGAGCATGAAAAGTAGTACTTCAATTGAATTAGGGTGTCTTTTCCATAAATTATTCTTCATGATATCTTACAGAATGTTTAGTGCATTTTTAATAGCTTTTTGTCAAAATTTTCCTGACGAAGAATCATTGTTCCAATACAAGAAACCGAAAAAGTAAAACAATATCAACCGAAATTGGCAAAATAGGGAATTTTATTCACAAAAATGCAGTCATTTTATTCTCAATTTCCCAACGATACCCAGAAGAAGAAATAATAATGAGTTCCGTATTTCATTTTAATTAGTTTGTTATCTTCTTCTCCCATTATCTTCTCCTTTCGTAATATTCACCACAAATGAAATATCCAAAAATCGATTCCCTCATCAAGCGTCAAGAATGGGAGTCCACTATCGATTGTGAAACTTCCTAAAATTTCCTCACCACATAGTTTTCCAAGAAAATTAATTTTGTGAATCATTGTTGTCAATCACTTCTAGTACTATTAATTTGTTTGCTACATAAATGGACCCAATTGCGTCTTTAAGGGGCTAAGACTTTAGGCCCGCCAGATGCGTGTCGTATGTTGTATAGAATTGATAATGAAGAGGAGATTGAAATTGACGACGGTGTAATTAGTTCGTCTTGATTGAGAATGTATGGACTAGAGCTACTCCGGGCGGACTGAACTATCAAATCCAATCCCCCGGGCTTAACTGATATGTGGAAAATTTGTGATGGCATGTCTGGTCCCGACCTAGACGGTGTAATTAGTTCGTCTTGATTGAGAATGTATGGACTAGAGCTACTCCGGGCGGACTGAACTATCAAATCCAATTCCCCGTGCTTAACTGATATGTGGAAAATTTGTGATGGCATGTCTGGTCCCGACCCAGACCTTGACCGTTGCTTGAGATATTTCACCGGGAATCTCAGTGCAAAATTTCCAAGTGAAATGTATGAACCCTTCATTTTTTTCAACAAAAAAAAAAAAAAAAGTTCTAACTTCTGACAGCCTAGATTGAAAGTTTCTCTGGCTCCCATTGGTGAGAGAAATGGGGTTTCACTTGAAATTTGCATTTCAATAAATATGTCTTGTGTTACACAAATAAATTGCTCAACAAATTCTATACAATGAATGGTTCAAAGCATATTAATGAAATCTCACAAGGCCACCCCAACATGCACCATTATAGTGCATTTGTTGCACTGGCCTCTAGCGAGACCCAAGTCCTCCGAAAAAGAAGAAAAATTTAAATAAAGACAACCATGAAAAGGCCCAAAAAGCTTAGGAAAACAGCGCCAATCTTATGTTCTATAACCAAAGCTTCGTCAATTAATGGAGGACAAAACCATCTCTGCATACTCAACTATTAAAGCAATTGTCATTGAACCATAAATCAAAAAATATTTTAAAACTTGTCAGATTCCAATATAATAAAATCCACCACACAGAAACATCTCAGTACAGTTTGCCAATTCCATATTTTGCCGAAACAGATGAGAAGCATGCAACCAAATAACTTAAATCCATTGACTCCTCTAGTAAGCTACAAAAACTGAACAAAAAGAAAAGAAAGCGAGTCTTTCTGGTGTGCATATCATGGTACAAGTTCTTATGAAATCAAGTGTCCTAAAATGTCTCAACTCTGCAATTCACTTGTTCACAAATGAGGAAATTACGAAAACTAGAGTGTATCCTCAAACCCACTAATGCAAGATCCGCGATCAGTACGGCCTGTACCGCATTGGCCGCCTGAACCTTGGAACCCTTCTGTACAGGAGAGAGAAAATAATATCAGCTAATTAACTCTCAGGAGAGAGAAAATAATATCAGCTAATTAACTCTCAGGAGAGAGAAAATAATATCAGCTAATTAACTCTCGAAGCGCAAATTGCAAAGTAATAAGGCGCAAATAGTAACAAGGTAATGCAGAAACAAGACTTTCCCACCATAGGAGGAGCGAGTGAAACAATGCCCAAGCAAGTATTTGCCTAATTATGAAATGAAAATAGTTCTAGTAAATAGGCAACCACATAAAAAAAGTACAACTAAACACCCACGTTACAATGTAAACCCATCCTTCTCTTTCAAAGATCAGCCTCCAAGTATCCAGCTAACTGCAACAGCAGGGAAATATATTCGCTGGCTTCCTTGACGGATAAGTACAGTAAAAGTTAACACAGATGCAATTCTCCGAGTTCTCTCCCACATTCTAAACACTACATAGTTTCCCATTTTCCCTATAAACTCACAAAAGCTATTTGTGTCTCCCGACCATATCAGGGCCGGCCTAGGCACAAGGCCCAAGAGGTCTGGGCCTTGGGCATCCCAAAAATCCCAAATTTTAGGGGCACTACAATATTTTTACTACTTGGGTTTAGGGCTGTAAATGAACTAAGCAACTTAAAAGCTTGGCTCGTTGAGGCTCGGCTCATTTAGTAAACGAGCCAAGCTCGAGCTCGAGTTTTCGACTAAACGAGCCCGACAAAAGCTCAGCTCGTTAAGGGAGGTTTGACTCGATTAAAGAGGCTCATTTAGTAAATGACTAAGCTCGGCTCGTTAAGGCTTGAGCCGAGCTCGAACTGGAGTTTTTGGCTCGTTTAGTAAATGAGCTGAGCTCAAGCTCGCAGAAACTCGATTCGGCTCGGCTCAGCTCGTTTACACCCCTACTTGGGTGGGGTTTGAGTAGGACTCTTTTTAAGCTCAATATAATGGAAAAAAAATGCCCAATTGAAGGTAATAAGTTAGCCCAACCCACCATCCCATAAGCAAGTGCCCAACCCACCATCCCATAACCGAGCCCAAGTGCCCACCTTTATATTTGTTCGTATGTAATGATTAGTAGAACTTTATATTAGTTTGGTTTTCTCGTATTGTGATTGTTGCTGTAAAAATTGTTAAGTACTAACTCTTTAATAACACACTTTTATTTATTAGGCCTTAGGCACTAAAAACCTTTGGCCAGCCCTAGACCACATAGTATGCATAAAATCCCAACTTTCCGCAATCTCATATCAAAGTCTTGCTGTGTCACAATCCATAGAAAATAAGGACATCAACATCTTCACAATCACACCATCCATTCAAACTCAATATTCCATAAGTCAGGACAAAGATATATTTTTAAGGGTTGTGAGAGGACAAAAACAGTTTGGTCGGTTCTGGTGGAGAACTCAGTTGAACAGTGCTTCTCTCTTCATCTGGTAGATTGGATGGTAATCACAGTCAATAACTGGAATTGCTATCAAGCCCAGCAAGAAACCCTCAAAATGAGAAAGAAGATGGTCCTAGAATAGCTAGGTATCTATAACGGTGTTTACCCATCCTAAAAAAGGGAGTAATGTAATTCGAAAACAAACAAAAGACTGATCAAGATGCAGCTGTGACGCAAATTCCCACATTGCCTGGGTTTGGACACCAAAGTACTCCAATTAAAAGCATAAAAATTACATAAGCATGAGGGCACCTTCACTTCAATAGCTAACTTTTGAGGTTGAGTTCTATCCAATACTGTGTAACATGGAATCAGAGTTAAGTACTAGAGATGGGTAGGGTGTGTTTCTCTGGCGCACGCAACAGGTGTTGCCGAGTGAGCATGCTGCGCGTGAGGAAGGGTGTGAAGTGAAGTCCGATATCGTCAAGGTACCAAAATAATTTGAAGTATGTAAGCATGGGGGCACCCTCACTTAAATAGCTAGCTTTTGGAGTTGAGTTCTACCCAAGACCGTGTAAATTGTGAAAATAAATAAGAGACTGAAAGAAAAGATAAAGAATCAGGCACCTTTCAGATGAAAGGGCCATATATAGAACTATTCTGTGATCCTATGAATACTAAAATTTAGACTTTTCCATGAGACAACTACGTGTCTCCTATCTTTGAATACAGTATAGGATAAGAAAAAAAGAAGAAGACACGTATTCAAGGAAACGCAGCAGTGTTCTCTATGAAAAATCTAATTATCCAATTAATGCAATTAAATAATTACTACTGACTTGAACTTAAAAAAAATTTCGCCCAAATCACTGATCTTGATAATAGAGTGCCTTGAAGAAACAAATAAATAACAAAGGAGAAGGTTAAAAATCGATAGATTCAGCATATAACCAAATACAACCATCAGTCACAAGTCTCACATGTCTTCATGCACTTTAAGCCTTGTCTACTATAGTGAAATATGTCCCAATTGAGGATAAAGGATCAAGGCATAATTCCACATTTTGCAATAAAAAAACAGTGAATGCTATTTTAATATTATCGCAGAGAAGGTATCATGAAAAATAGAACTCGTTTTTAAATGTCGGTACACATACTGTGCATGTCTAGCAACCTCAAACTGTAACAATATGCAGTGTTATTAAGTACCTAGTACGAAATAGTTTTCATATCTTATTTTCGCTAGTGAAATGATGTCTAAGCTCCACAACTGGTTTAAAGTCATTGTCCTAAGTGCAGTTCAATATGGCTAGAGGCAACCTCATATCGGAAAGTTCCGCACAAAATTTCTCTCCGAAATAATGCTCGCATCAGTAACATTGGAGCCTTAATTTTTTGAAGTTACGAAATGATTGGCAAAATCCCCTCTGGTTCTCATGGAACTGTATGTGAGAACATCCAGTTTGATACCTCCTTATTGTGGTGCCAAGAAATTGGAGGAAAGAAAACAAAACTGGAGTTGCAATTGACATTCAAATCCAAGCCATATTATGTTTCTCCAGGAGACTCGCTATATTCAATCAAAGTTCATTGGGGAAATGGTTAAGGAGATTTGCTTGTGAAAGGGATAAAGGGTGGAAGAAAGTGCCATGTGCCAGGCATGGGCAAGGTTGTGGGGTGCATGGTCCTCATGGGCTTTGTTTCTCTCTCTTTTCCTATTAGAAATTAAGTATGGGGCTAGAGTGGATACAAGAATACGAACCTCTGGAAGTTGATTCTGCTATGTGGCTCATTTGAAGAGAGAGGAATCAAAGACAGTTTGACAAGGATGAGATGTTGCTAAAAATTAAGAGTTTTTTCCTTCCTAGTTTGTTTAGTTTGGGAGTTAAGGGAGTGCAAACCAACCCTTGATCAATTGCTTGATATGTTAGATATTTTTGGCGTTCAGAGAGGTGTATAAGCTTTATTTACTGTTTGGCCTCTTTTGGTCTCTTCGGTACATGGGTCGCATCTCTTGATACGTTTTTAATACTTTAATTAGTTATCAAAACAAAAATGTTTCTCCTTATCCCATCTTTTAATTTTCCCAGCAAGCAAAATCGTATTTCTTACTTACCCATATCCAAATGAAGGATAGAAAGGTGGACCAGGCATGAAGGGCCTTCGGGATGGAAAGCCAAAATATGGATTCGGACGCCTTCCTCGATACTGTTTCATTCCAGGTACATTAGTTCGTTTTGCAGACACCTGCATAAAAAACAGAATCCATTTATCATGGAATAACTTAATTAAAACCTTTGTTAAAGTTGTTCAATCAAACTTAATTTGAAGACCTTCAACTGGCGCCCATGCAACTCTGATTCGTTCAAAAGAAGGGCATTCTGAATAGCTTCAACCTCCACAAACTCCACATAAGCAAATCCTTTCGGCTGACCGAATTTATCTGTCAAAATAGTGACCCGATTGACAGTCCCACAAGATTGGAAGTGCTGTTGGACCTCCTCAGGTGTACATGCATAGTCTACCTGAAGTTCAAAACATAGGAAAAGTAAAATTATTACCCTCTCATAAAAAGTGTTCACTTACACACTGAAGAAATGCATTAGGACGTACAAGCCAATAAAAGGAGGTCAGGAGTTCAAACATACTACCGAAAGTTCAAATATGAGGAGATAGCCATCCACCCACTTGAAAAAAATAACTTGAAGTTGAAAAACTATATCAGTTTTCTCCCCTCGGCTATAAGTTCTTTAAGTTACATAGAAGCGTAAAAGTTTGCAAATGATTCCACAAACTCGATAGGTCCAACAAGGTGATATTAAAAAAAAAAAAAAGCTTCCCATTTCCCTATGATCAATGTCAAGCACGCCAACAATGGGACGATGAACTTCTGAGGCATAATCCGAAGCAAACTGCGTAAACATTTCCTATAGCTCTAAGATAGTTTGAATCACACTCCATGGTGCATGAGATACATGATTAGGTGTTTTAGATGGGGGTATTCTACACGAAAACATGTATAATGGAGTTGAACTAGCAAATCGCATGCTGATAAAAAAAAAACTAGCAAATTGCAACTCTTGAGTTAAGAAAAAATCCCTGTATGAGTATAAATAAAGTATCATTCCTTTTGTAATCATCAATTGAAAATGAAACTGACAGGAAATTCAAAGATGATTATCAAGTGCATTTTCTATTTTAACTGATTTGTCAAACAAGCTGCCAAGGCAAGCCTAGAGTCAAACAGCTCCATCACGTTAACTGGGCAGGTGCACTGGAATTGAACGGTGGAAGGAAACGGTACAAAAATCTATGCCCAAGGTATAGCAGGAGATCAGATAATGCCACTACACCGACAGTCCCAAGGAGGGGGGGTGGGGGTGGGTGTGGTGATGTTGTGGTTGGGGAATAAAGGGACAATATAAAGCTGACGCGAAATTCTGAATGTTATTGCAATCAGATCATGTAACATTGTCAATTAAAAGGTACTAGTGTCTAGTACAATACATTTCTCATGCAATAATCCAAGCTTCAACAATTTCTAGAAATTTCCAAACAAAGAAATCACAAGTCCAAGGTTCCTAACAAAGATATTGGGAAAAGTTGACAAAAGATTCAGTAATAAAAAGCAGGCATTTCTGCTTGGAATAATTGGAAGAAAAAACACCTTTTCTGGTTAACATTGGGAATACGCATAACTTTCTTTATCATTGTTGGCATGCACCACGGCACTGTGTTACAGGGCTTTGACATAAGGAGTGCAGGATATGCTTTATTATCTTTCCTGAATGTCCTAAATTTTATAGTTTCCAGACATTCCATCATTATATAAACCCCTAAGCTACGAAGCAATGGATATTCATATGGTTTGAGAAAACACATTTAAGCATTTTATTTTAGCTTTTGAGTAGATTATACTTGGATATTTCTCTATTCTTCTCTATTTATTGGGTGCACTTTTGGTCCATCCATATCCTATTTATATGAGTGCTACTATCCTGTCAGGGACTTGGTGGTCCTCTTACCTAATTGTAAGCCATGCTTAGAATTACCCATATGATTTGATTACATCTACAATTTGTGGTGCTGAAACTATGTTGACAGAGAATTGCGACTATTTTGGTAAGTATTATGCCACTGGTTTTGTATGTTAGGGGTTTGTGTAACTTAAAACACCTGCAAATGTGTTTGGTGTTTCTTTCGTTTACTTCTACTTGCTATTTCATAAATGCTACAAACAACAACTTGATTTGATTGTTTTTCCCCCACTCCAGAACGTATGGCAAAGGATTCATTTCTAGCAGGGGTGAACAACAACAGCGGGACAAGGGAGCAAGAAAGGGTTTCCTCGACGCGTGGTTTTTGTTAGAGCTTCTACTGCTTTAATTTCTAAGCGTTACTATTTCTGTTAAGACAATAGTTGAAGCATATGGTAAGGTAACAACTAAAGCTATACTGACAGATCGGGTGTTGGTACACCCTGTGCTTTAACACTTCTATCAAGAGCTCATATATATCAACTTCATTTCCATCTTGGACTAATAATCTCTCCAGTATTTTTGTGGCTTCTATGATTTTGCAATTTTGAAGGCCGCATGAGCTTTAATGGAGCTATGGTATGGTTACTCTCATGTAGTGTTCCTCACGTTTATGATATTGTACTTCATTTGATCACGTTCCCATAGAAATAACAATTGATTTTGCCTCCTGTAACGATTTTTAATTAATCGTACAGTGATTTTGCTGATTATAAAAGGATCAACGTCGCTTATACGTCCAAACTACATCACTGTCTTTCCATATTACTGGCCAAAATTAGTGCTGCAGTAAATTATACTTTCAAGTGTATATCTTTATTTTGTTTGGACGATATAAATTGAAATACTTCTTCAAATAACTTTACTTGCAAGGTTCGAGTTTATGCAAACCTTATTTTCATGAAGTACCTTTAGGCACGGGCAATTTCTAGTACACTTACAATCAATAACACGTGTTTTCATACAAATAGTATTACAGGATATTTTCATTAGATGAATACCAATAGCTTGGAATGAGGATAGCTCAATTTGTACAAAAAGGCACAAAGGAAAGTGTAAAACCTCACATTACCAACATATATGGACCGCGAATCCACCTCCTCCTTTTCAGCTTGTGTAGCAGAGGCACCAGAAGAGTCTTATACATGCCCATAATACCAAAAAAGCAAAAATTGAGAATCAAGAAGTTAATATGGAAATGCTGACACCACATAATTCAGAACCTTGCATACACAAGATAGAGTTGTACAAGGACAAAATGGTAACTGATTTCTTATAAATACAAATGAGTCAAACAAAAATTTCCGTCATTACATTTAGCGCAAGTTTGTGTTCAAATCTGAGGATACACCAATTAAAGTGGCAAGGATCATGCACCGATATGCATTATGCACAGCATAAATCAACAAAGACATAAAGAGGAAAAATCTCCCATTGTCTGCAATAGCAATACAAAACCATTTCTTAAGCAAAGGTATATGCATTGCCAACATTCAAAAGCAAAAACTGATGACATTTTAGGGTAACCAAGGGTTCGAAAGTTCACATGTGTCAGGTAAATATGGTAGAACAACCATTAGCATGCTCAGGCAGTGTTCTAAATGGCGGCTGCCTAGGCGCTTGGAGGTACCCCGCTGCCACGACTATACCCCTAGGTATTTTATTTGGCGGCATTATTCGGCCTTGGCAGGCCTTGGAGGGACTAAAATGTGGTTTTTTAAATAAGAGGGCTTAATATGTAACTTTACAAAATGATATATATACACACACACACACACACACACTACAATAATTACACATTAGTCCACATCAGTTCCAATCGACCTCCACGATCGAAGCCCTAACTCCAACTCCAGACCTGATTCCGCCAGACTCCTCTCTCCGTCACGTCGCCTGACTTCGCCGGTATGTCTCTCTCCCTCTCGTCTCTCTTCTCTCTCTCTTGCATCTCTATTTTTTCTTTGTTATGGCATCTCTATGGTCTTTGCTCTGCGCGCTCTTTCTCTCATCTACCTCTCCTCTCTCTCACTTGGAAGTTGAAAGTTGGAACACTAATTATGGTTTGTAAAAATTAAAAAAAAAACTGCCGAATTGCTTGGCGCCGCCTAGGCAGCTTGGCGCTTGGAGGTGGGTCTCCGCCCGACTACAGCCAAACGCCATTTAGAACATTGTGCTCAAGTCTAGCTTTAACCAGAGACATTGGTGTCCACAACCTACCCTTCCATTAGCATAAAGTGGACAGATTAGAGGATCTGTGAAGCTGCAGGAATCACATCTGCTAGTCTCCCACTCAAATTACTGCGGCCTTAAAAAAAGGACATGATGGAATTGTAAGTCGTTTATTTCCGAATTCCTAGTTTATACTTTTATCATAGCAAGATAAGATACTTTGGCAACTAAGAAGCCTGGACACATCTACCGGCCTCACGTATCCATGTCCGACAAGTCTTGGGTCCGATAAGTCTCGGCCACGAACACGACACGACACTCTCCGGACACGTATTGAGCATGCCTAAATACTTGTCCAATGTTATTATTATATTTGTTTTACTAGACACATTGAGGATACTCTAGGACATGTTGGCAACACTCTTGGAGCATGCTAAGGGCTCATTAAAATGTCTCTGATGTTTAGATGAAATAATAACATACCTCTATAATACGAATACACTCAACATTGGACGTGTCCGTTTCCTAATTTTCAGAGAAATGGTGTGTCCGTGTCCGTATCCCATATCCGTGTCCGTGCTTCTTAGGTGAGGAGAGATGCTGCTACGAAATCAGGCATTAAACATTTGGGCATAGAGAAGTTTGATGAAATTCAAAAGGAGATTTCCAGTGGCCCTAAATTGGGGAGATCACAGGAGAGGAAGTCCTCATACGACCAACATAAATGGAAAGCTGTTCCAGGAGATAGATGCTACTATGAAAGACTTAGTTAAGTGATGAAGGAATTACTGCACTTCTTTTACCCGAAAGGCAAAATCCCTGCATCTGAATGTCTCCACTCTATGACCTCGGCGTGCTAACATATATAAATGGAAGTTATTCAGGTACTAATAAATTTGGGAGATCACGAGAGAGGAAGTTATAATGGTGAGGAAGTTACCACATTACTTTAGTGACAAGGAATCCCTATACTTGAATGTCTCCACTCTATGACCTCGGGGTGCTTACATATACGAATCGGAAGTTATTAAGTAACAATAAATCTGGGAGATCACAAGAGAGGACATCATAATGGTGAGGGTGCTTACCAAAATGGGTGAGATAGACATGGAACTTGGGAGTGCTCGTATCTGCCCTTCACTTGCATATCCTTTCTATTTTCATTGATGAGAAATCCCTCCAAGGCATATTCACTTTGGAACTACCCCAAAAAGACAAAAACCAATTTTCCACAACCATACACAATAAATAGGATATGAAAACAGGGGCACTGGTTTAGTAGTTAAAACTCAACCTATGTTCGGAGTCTTCGGACCTAAGAGCAGCCATTTTATGCTATTGCCTATAATGACAAATGTTCGGCCTCTACACAATCTAGAGAACTCTCATGAGGCAAGGCGTAAACCTCAAGGTGTAGAGCCAAAAAATGAATAAATAAGAAAATAATAGGATGAATTCACAAAAAAGTATGTTGTGTCATAACGAGATAGTGCATTAATAGATCCAACTTTTAAAAGTACTCTAAATTGTCTCGCAAATACGCAAAAACCTGGCATCTTTGCCCCAACCTTAAATGAACCGACTCTTTACTTAAAAAAAGAAAAAGAACCAACTTGGCTGAGACGTTGCCTTGGTCATTTGGGCGGAAAAGGCGTGAAAAGCGTACGCCTCCGTATATCTCTAATGGATGGGCAAATGCTTTTGTGGTTCTCTACCCAAAAATCAATGCCCAGAGGCGTTTTTGCTTTGCCTTGCCACGAGACGAGCCCAAAACTGCCTTCGAAAACATTTAGACCAAATGGATATCAAATTAATTGTACAAAAGCAACGAGGGTTGTCACCTGGACAAAGCGACATAAAGTTCTTCGGAAAGCCACAATATCCTAAAAGAACGGAGCACGTGCCACTCTTTTAGCGCACATGTTTATATCTAATATCTTCCTTTTTTCTGGATTCACTATTTCATGTTTTTTGACATAGATTTCGAGTCACAACATAGTTTTCAATTTTCCATATCTCATTGTTCTTTCCATTTTTATATTAAATTGTAACCTCAATTCTTAATGCAGGTGAAACATTATCCACCAGGATGCATGCTATTGAGGCCTCACCAATCTCAAGTGCACCTCAAAAGAGCTCAACACCCAGGTAAGGCAGGATACCAAAATAATTGGTACTTAATTGTGGGCATTTTTGGAGGAACAATTCTACATAGAATTTATTTCCCCTTCCAATCGTAGCCCATATTAGACACGAACACAAAAAGTAAATATTTGCACAAATTATCCAACTTTATTTACCTCTCAAACCCATGAATAGTCTATGACTCCAGAAGAACAAGAACAACACGATGACCTAATGCCTAGTTTTACACTCCCCACCCTAAAGCTGAATTATCCTCAAGTACAAGCTTTCATTCGCACCGGTACAAAAGAGCACAACCAAAGATCAACACGGAAGCAGAACGCGTGGCAAACAATAAAAAACAAAAACATACAAATCAAACCTACCCAATCAATTCCGGCTGCGTGCACTTATACATGTCTGTGTGTGTGTTATACAATGAGAGAGTACCTTGAACGGCACCCATCTCCTTCTCGACTTTCGCCTGCATTTCGCGCAGGGCTCCTGCTTCTTCCTCGATCTCCTTGAGCCTCTTCTTCATGTCCTCCAAATCCTGTCCAACAAATTAGGGCAAACTACATAGCGTTAGATACATACGCATACATAATAGAGACGGAGAGAGAGGAAGGACCTTGGAGTTATCCTCCTCTTCAGCCCTAGACATGTCGACATCGGCATCCATATCTCCATCTGGTATTTCTCCCCCGTAAACCTCATGTTCCTGCTCTTGGTCTAGATGCTCCATCTCTCTCTACTACTTCTCTTAATCTAGCCTCTCTCTCTCTCTAACTATCTATCTATATCTGCATATATGAATATTGCGTGTATGAGAGAGACACTGGTTCGAGTTGTGCGTAGAGGTTGTGTTTAGGTTTTTTCTACTACTCCCCCAGCCCAGACACGAGCAATTCTAGGGCACGGATTTGAGGTGTGGTCGACGAAGCTGATAATATCTGATTTTTGTCGGGCTACCGACTACGGGGGTTAGACCTCAAATTGAGACACCGTGTGGGCCGAATCGTTTAGTTATCTTCGGAATTTTGACGGATTTGACTACAAGCCCGTTACTTATACGGCCCACTATACATCCTGTAAAATCCCTCCTTAATTTCTCTAGAAATTAGAAGCCGGTCCTAGTTTTGAGACTTGGTTTCATCCCAACCCTAAGGTGGCGTTCCGCTAAACACTATTTGCACTTTTTTTGTTTTGTTCTCATTTAAATTTTTTCGCATTTGTTAGATTTGAGCCTCACTTTTTTAATTTTTCCGATTCACAGGCGAATTGGAAAAGTAAAAATTATGACTTTTATCCAAATATTTTTTGAAATATCCAAAATAAACCCCAAAAACTAGCGGTATCTTAAATATTTTTAAAAAATATTTGGGTAAAATTTATAAAAACAATACAACCATGTTAATTTTGGGGGTTGTAGAACGGTAGAAACAATTATATTTTTGTATTTTGTGACACTACAAGAAAAAAACACAATTGCCGACTAAAGGTTTAGTCGCTTAATGTGGCCTTTTTAGTCGCGAAATAATTTTTCTGACTAAATAATTTGGTCGGCAATTTGTCAGGGAATGAGAGTTGGCAAATGTAATTGCCAACTAAATAAGGTTTAGTCGGCTAATAAATGTGTGGTTTTTAGCAAAAAAACTATTTTTGTTTGTACCAAAACTAAAGTGCTTAAAGTCTTATATCTTGTGCACTCCAATTTAACACAAACAAAAATAATTTTAGCATTAGCAACAACCTTTCATTTCTACTTTATGTTTCTTTTTTTTTCTGCTTACTCATTTGTAGAGCAAATGCCATGTAAAATGCCTTATTTCTTGGTTGTAGAGCAAATGCCATGTAAATGCCCTATTTCTTGGATAGTGTTATGGTGTCTAATCTTACCGTGTCTTCGTTATGCTTCTTGTAATTTTCTTTTATACCTCTTGTGGTTTATGTTATGCCTATTGTGGTTTAATATTATGCCATGTGGTTCTATGTTATGAAAAATGGTGCACCCTTATACCAAGTGCATTTTCGGCCATTGGATCACAAATATAAAAATTTTAAAACTTAGAAAAAACACTCATACAATCTAACGGCTCAAATGCACTCGATACAGGGTCACATCATTTTTCGACACAGAAGATCTCCGGCCAAAACCATGACAACGAAACTCCCTTTTTTTTTTTTTTTATTACTGTAAACTGCAACAATCAAATTCAATTCCCAATTAATGCGTCATTAACCCTCAAAAACACAAACCACGCCTATTTCATCATCTCTCTCCCTCTCTACGACGCTATCTAAACTTCCCCATGACAACAATGCAAAAACTCACCGCACCCTCCCTCCTCCTCCTCCTCCTCGTCATCTACACTGCCGCGGAATCCGAAACCGCACCGAGCCCAGCAGCAGACGCCGACATCTCACCGGCGCCATCGCCCGCTGACAGCGACGAGCACTTCCTGAAAACCTGCGTCGCGAAGTTCACCGACGAGTGCGGGAACCAGGTGTTCCGCGGCGTGTTTCTGCACGCGGCGGTCACGGGGCCGTGCTGCAAGAACCTCGTGGGCGTGGGAAGGCGGTGCCACGACGGGCTGGTTCGGAGGATCTACGAGGCCGATGAGCGGAGGGTGCGCGATGGTAACCGTGGATCAGGCGGGGCCGTTAATGAGAAGCACGTTGCCAGGATTTTGCCAAGGAGCGAGAAGGTCTGGAGCGATTGTGTGAGGCTCGGGGTGGCCCCTGGTCGTGTTCTCCCAGCACGCGTGCGCTGGTTGCCCTGAGATGGTTTGCTTCATTTTTTTTTTTTTTGCTGAAGTGATGGCTTGGATTTGTGTGGTTGGAAAATGAATAAAAACAGAGTACTTATCGAAGAAAAAAAATTATGTTAGATCGGACATACCGCACTCGATTTTTACTTGTTGTAGAGATGACCATGATATTTTGAGGTTTAAGGCCAACGTCGAAGATTGGTCCTAATTCGGGTAGTGATTTTTACATCCCTCTTTCTAACCACATTTTTTTTCCCTTCTTGTGATTTTGAATTTACAATATTATTCTTTCAAGTGTGAAAGAGTATACAAATAAAATATTAATTTTGTAAATTCATATCATAATTGGACAAAATAGAAAATGCAGTTATATAAACAAAATAGAGCATGAAAATCAATTACCTCTAATTTTATTTTTAAACGTATTTACTGGGAGGTATAAAAACAATTTCTTACTCTTTTCGAGTGTAAATTTTTTAATCTCTTTTAACAAATCTTGGTCATCCTTGCACTTTTTCTTTTTTTTTTTTGTCAAGCGGAAAGTTATGCATTAACTTAGAAGATCAAAGTCAACAAACTAGATAAACGGTATACATAAAGGTTCAAAAAGATTACAAGAGTCGTAGACTAGATCCTAAGATGACCAACACGCAAATTATCCATAAGAATGAGCCCACCAGTCTCTCTCTAAACAAATAACTGAAAATCCTAAGATCATATATACAACTTCAAGGAACATTTGAATAGTTCTCAATTGTCCCAGGAATGTACACAAGCCAAGTGCTCTGACCATCGAAACGTCGACGTCTCATTGGCAAACAAGCCCTTAGCCTTCCTCCAATCATGAATTACAATCGTTAGATCAGCCACCTTGGCTCTTATAGTACGACAACAATTAGCATGAACCGTCACCACAACGCCCACATTTCTACTATTTTCGCAAAAGCCACTGAAATAAAGTGTGTCCAAAAACCTAACGTTGAGTGCTAAGTCTCTAAACAAACCATTTCTCATCAGCGCCTTCAAGACGTCCTGCTCTTTCGTCCAGAAGGAGTCTTCTTTTTTTGCGTACCAATGATCAAACAATGCAATTGTCTTGTTGTTCAATCTGATCATGTAGAAACCAGTGTTGATGAAGTTGGGTTCAGACCCGTTGAATATATCAACACTGATTTGAAAGTCTATTGTTTCATTTGGGCTCAAAATCGAAAATGGATTCCTAAACCATAATACATCGGTGTCCTGCATTCAACAACATAATTGATCAAGTTTAAGATTTATATTGCATATCTTTTGATATTCATATTAAAAGGTATGAACAATCAAAAATAGACTAACAAATGCGAATGGAGGTAATAAAAAAATCAACTGAATTTTTTGAAGTACATAAATGACAAACATAATCTAAAAAGTCACATGTTCTGGATTATTTTTTTGTCGTTAGTAATTTTGGTTCAAATTAATTTTGTACTTGTTCAGTTTCTCTCATTAAAGCGAATTGAAAAAACATAACCCGGAAGGAACAAACTTTTGAAAAAACTTGCTTTGTTTAGTTTGTTGTTTGAAAAATTTTTTGAAAATTTTTAGGGGTAATAAGTGTAGAGAGATAGAAAGAGAAATGTTAGAAGTAGAGAGAATCTAGGGGGAATTTTTTGAAAAATTCTTTTTGAGAAAGGAAAGGAACAAGGCAAATGAAACAAAAAATTAGTCGAAATCAATCCGTGCATACATGCATACAATTTGTTTGTTTTGAAGTCCGGCCTACTTCTGTGTGAGTATCGAATCGAGTATAAAATAGGGAATGACTGGCGGTGTAAATATTTGTACTCTCTAAATCAATTACATTGCGTCACGTTGCCAAACAATAATCCTAATTAATACAACATGACGGCATGACACAATATAATTTATTTGAAAGAAACAAATATTTACACCGGCGTAAATAAATTATTCTTGTATCTAATAAAGGGAACAGTAAGAATCGAGCTTGTGATTTTCGATCCCCCAATCTTCGGCCCCAACTTAGGCTTAGCTGGTTGATCTTAGAAAAGGAAACTAAAGTCAGATCTGACTAAAAGGGGGTGGGGTAACAAATATCACCCCACCCCTGACCAGTGGCCATTATCTTTTCGGATCAGGAAAGATCGAAACAGGAAGGTCTGAGGCGGGAGGCGGGAATGGGACGGAGGAAATTACTATCCCTAGTCAGTGCCGATCCAAAACAAATTTTTAGCACGGGTCTTTCATATTCAATTAAATTTTTAAAAATGATTTGAAAGATCATGCCCGTAAAAGTTCAAACCAGCAAGTATGACTTGCAGAATCATATTTTTACAGACAATTAACAAAAATATTGACATTAACATTAAGCAAATTCAGTTATAATCATAACAAGATTCGATTCATTCGAACACATGCAAAACTCTTGAGAATGAAGCTTTAAGTATTTATTCGTAACAATAACACTAGCGCGCATTTTAGGGTTATTTTGGGGCCAAGAATTGGGGGCCGAAGTGGGTTGCTTCATGGGACCTCTTTAGGACCAGCCCTATTCCTAGGCTCTCCTAACTAACTGTGTTCGTTTTACGTTTCTAGAATCAACTATTTTTCTCTGCTCCCGGTTTCCAATAAGTTATTTTTTCAATTATTACTTTTATTTCTCTATTTATCTCTATCAATTTATTACTCCAAAAATCTCTCTCAAAACATAAACCAAACAAAGATGGTAAACATTAGCTAGCTCTCTTTTCCCTTCTATTTCCTTTCCTCTTTCTACTTAAATAGTACAGGTAAGTGTTTAATTATTCTCATGAATGTGTCTGGAAAAAAAAAAGAGTCAAATTTCCATGTAACCAAACAAACATACCGTGAAAATGAAGTTGTAGCCACGCTTTAATACATCCCCAAGAAATAGAGTCCTCCTCCACATCATCTTGATAAAATCTTCAGACATGCAGTGCCGGCCCCGACATTTGGGTTGTCCAAGCCCGACCTCAAATTTGGTTGCCCCACTTAATTTTAAGTCATAAAAAAAAAAAAACAATCAAGTAAAAAAAACACAAACAAAAAGGTAAGATCTTTTCTTTCTATTCACTTCGCAAGGGAAAAGAGATCTCTCGAATCTTGCTTATCTATCTTGAGCCCTCTGTCAAGAACTAAGAGCGGAAAGAGCATAAGCAGCAATTCATAAGATAATCCAACATTGCGGCTTTGTTTTGTGCTAACGTGCGTTATATTGTGCTTTTAGCTTGAATTACATTAAAAATTCAAATTAGAAATTTTTGTTTTCTTGCATTACATATATAGGTTAGAAATCGAACCTACTAGTGATTTTGCCATTGCATATTTCCGTTGCTTGACTTTCTATTAAAAGATCCGGAATTTTATTTTTGAAACCTCATTCGGTTCTTGTCATTTCAGTGTTTTATTATTAGTACGATCCGATTTTTTTTTTTTAAAAGAAACATCTTCTTATCGCACTACAAGAAAATTGACTTGCATTGACATGCAAAAATTGTCACTATACTATATTAGTGACAAAAAATTATAGGAATTGATTTTGGCATTTCACTTTTTGATAACCACACTCCAATTTTGTATTTTAGTGTTCATGTAATGTGTATTTTGAACACTAAGAAATAAATATTGGAGTGTGGTTATCAAAAAGTGGAGTACCAAAATCAATTACCAAAATTACTGTCACAAAAATATCATTTACAAAAGTGTAGCTAAAGAAATTTAGTGACAAACATAAATTTGTTAATATGGTCTTAGGCTTAGTGTGGACTCGTAGAAAGAAGTAAAAAAAAAAAGAAGAAGATTTTTAAATTTTCCTTCCCTTATTTGGTTCTTAAAAAAAGGAAGAGAAAATTTTCAATATTTATTCAAATTTCTTCTAAGTTTTCTCTAATTTCCTTCTTAATTACTTATATTATTTCTTTGGGTTCCATATAGAGCCTTAGTTTCAGTGAGAAGGTAAAAAAAAAAAAAATCCAATGTTGCGCACAAGAGTTGCAAGTTGAATAGGTTCCTCAAGCATGTGATGTACCAAGTACCAACAGACCAAAAACATCCTTTTGCAAAACAGCTTCCCGCAAAACTCGAACCCGCGTGACCAAGGTTTCAAAACAAGCAGTTGACCAGCTGCCCCAAAGTGTCCTTTACTACATTTCTTCATCAAAGTTTTTATATATATTATATATCTTCGAAATTTTTTTTCGGTTGCCCCGGCCCCGGGGGGTTGCCCAAGCCCGAAGGCTTGCGGGGCTTACCCCGGGGCCGGCCCTGCAGACATGTATACCTTCTCCCCAGCAAAGTCTTCACCGTCCGTTTCAAGCTTGTAGCAATGAAGCCGGAGAAACTTACACCGCCCGTAGGATACTTGATCAGCGGCCACGATTAAAAGGTGATCTATTAACCCCCAAGTACCGTCGCCAAGCCAAAAACTGTCCATGAATAGATCAAGCATTGACTTGTCCCCTTCTACGTAGGCTTTGTTTACCATGGTGATGATTACAGTCTTGTTCTCAGTCGATGTTTCGGCTAAAACCGTGTCGAGTTCATCCCGCTGAACAATCATTTCAAACTGTAGAATATGCAAATAGTCGGTATCAATAATACGTTCACATATCGGGTAATGATGCATATATGATCGCTACTATGATTCAAAAAAACTGATAAATAGTTGAAATCGAATACGTGTAAAACATCATAATAATAGTTGCTAGTAACAACTCAAAGGCAAATATGGGTAGCAAGAAAGGAAATACTAGGAAAGAAAGAAAGATGGTCACCGTGGTTGAGGAATTGCGAGGGGGATTAGGGCTGGAAAAGATAGGGCGGAGGCGGGAGGGAATGGAAATGAAGCAGAGTGAGCCGAGGAACAAGAGTAACAATATTGAGAAATCGAAAGCTCGATTCTTCACCATATTGGTCTTGTGATTCGATTCTGGGCAAGGGGGCAACCCCTCGGTAGAGGAACTCTTCTTCACGTTTGGACTTTGTGTTCTGGCTTGTGGGGAATTGCGTCTATCTACCTATCAATATCCTATGCACATCGGTGAGCTTCCAAAGCCTCCGTTCTCGAATTTCTAGATTTTCTGTTCTCTTTATCTATCTATCTATAAATATTATATGCAAATGTAGTTGAAACCAAAAGTCTTTCAACCATCAATTTTAAATTCCTAGAATTTTGGATTTTTTTTAAAAAAATTGAGAGAGAGAGAGAGAGAGAGACATGGGAGATGGAGGGAGAGAAATATGGGGGGATTGAATATGGAGGAAAAATAATTCTTTGTTCCTGAGACACTCTCACGTGATACTCTAATTTTATTTTTCACATGCGTATGTCTTTCAGTGCATAGAATGAGACCAATACTAGCGTACATCGAACACGGGACCAAAAAATAATTAAACTATTTTTTTAAGCAACTAGTGTACGTTATACCCATTCTATACACATAACCAAATTGATTTTTTTTTATCCCGTGCATCGAACACAAACATTAGTTCCTAAAAATATAAGTGTCTTCCTAAAAATATGCATGGCCTCTCTAATTTGATCATAATAACTACTCATTCTTATCTTTTTAAAACCACCTGTTCTTATCTCAAATTTTAAAAAAAAAATTCAAAACATCCATACGCCCCCCACGTTTTGCTAACAAAAATAATACAATGCTAGGGACAGAGAAAATTTATCCTGAAAATGTCTCAAAAGAGCAATTAGTGGTTGCGATTCACTTTGATATGTGTGACCCAATTATTAAAGTGATTTTCAACCACTCATTGCTTATTTTGGGGTACTTTTTGGTTAATTTTTCTTTGTACTTAACATTCCTCATAAAAATATATTCCAAAATCACCCTGAACAGATATTTCTTACGGCTAATAAAAGTCTATTAACAATAATACCTCTAAAATTCTATTCTTTTTTTTTTTTTTGTACCCGGCACTGTCGATATTATTGTGACCTTGTTCTTCTCACGAATCCAAAAGGATTAACCTTTTTCTAACTTGGTATGGACCAGAGGTGGACTCCGTACACATTCTAAGAGCATCTCCAACGGGAGATGTCAAATCTGACGTGGAGCTTACAACAGTAATATTTGACACTAATTGACAATCCAACCCTGATGCCTTTTGTTAGGCCAAATCCTATGTGGCTTGTGACATGGATGAAGGGGAGAGGAAGCATGTCAACTTTGACAACCTCCCTCCTCCATGCCAAATTTCAAAAAATAACCATTTGTTTATTGACATAAGGGTTGGAGAAGAATAATTTGATGTCAAATAACTAGAATTTGACATCAAGGGTTGGAAATGAATACTTTGATGTCAAATCGGAGATGCCAAATTGCCACGTCAGCCTTCAAAAAAAATTTGACATCCCCAATTTGATATCAAGGGTTGGAGATGCTCTAAGGATCTTGCACTCCATAACTAGGAAAAATTACCAAAACCATCCTCAAGGTTTCTGTAATTTACAGATGGCCCCTTCACATTTGGAAGATTAAAAAATATCCCATTTTCTCATAACAAATTACTATCTTATTGTGATATAACCGCCATCAAGTTCGACAGAATCTATCTGACATTATCAAGTTCCAATTACAGTAGATCACATTGTCCTTGGGTAACTTGTGAAATATGAAATTCTAAAGAGGTGACAGACTACAAAAAGACAGTTCGGTCAACTAGACTTAAGATTTGATAATGTCAGACAAATTCCGTCGAACTTGTTGGCGGCTACATGACAACAAGAGAGTAATTTGTAATGAGACACAGGTTTTCACTTGTGAGAAATGATCTGTAATTTTAAGAAAGCTCCGATCGTTTTGGTAATTTACCCTATGAATAAGTGGAAGTTCATGGACTTCTAAAACTTTTATTTTATGTCCTCCATTCTAGGCTTACGGTTCATACTAGCTAGTAGTACTAGTTTCCGTGCACATCTCCTAAAAAGATGTTTTTCTCAATCCCAGTCTCCCAGATCTAGAATGGTAGTATCCAATAAAAATACGACCCGGGCAGGTCTGGCCCTGAGATTTTTGAGGCCTTAGGCAACGTTAAAAAATAGGGCCCCTCATCTTTTCTATATATATTAGTTGTTCAATAAGAGAAACTTAAATATACGTGTGGTTCAGTGGCAGATGCACGAAGCATATGGGGAAAAAACTTAAATATACAAGTCTTAAAGCATTTTTTTGGTAAAACTTGAACAATTGTCCGTGAAAAAGAGGAAAAAAGTGGGGATTGAACTCACAACCTTATGGTGAGAGAGCAAAGAATTAACTTACCACTAGAGCTACATTTGCCAATTTATAGAAATATTTATATACATAATATTTAATATATATATATATATATATATCGAGATTTTGGGGCCCTACAGTTGTCAGTTAGGTTGAAAACGGGAGGCCCAACACGACCGCCCCGTGGACCTATGCCCAGGGCCGGCCGTGGCCTGGGGATCCTATTATCCTAATGAACGACATGTGTGTTGTCCCTCTAAAACGACATCGTTTTGGTTCAAGCACATTCATTCAACAGCACTTGCCTCCCTTTTCCCCTTGTCCACCCTCCAAAACGACGTTGTTTTGGTGGCAAAATCCTCTACTAGTCCCCCTAATCCTGTCTGAAAAGGTATCAAATCAACTCTTTGATATTTTATTAGTTTTATTGATTAATCATTTTATTGATTTTTTCGAGTATTTTTTTACTGATTTGTAAAAAAATATTAGTTCAATCTGACATCGATAAGAGTTTTTTCAGAATTTGGGCAAAATAATATTTTGTTGACTTTTAAATTAGGCCCACAAAGATGATTCAAGCCGCTTATTATTGTTAAAATGTTATTTATGAACTCCTGTAAAAAAAAAAAAAATTTAGCTCAATTCGTTGTCTGGTTTTATGCTACTAGTTCAGTTTCTGTAGTACTACTCATCTTTTAGCTGCAAGAAATACAAATTAAATAGTATCAATATTGAAATATATTGAAACAAAGAATAATATTTTATACAACAAAAGAAAAATGCATCTTTTATTTTGCGGCAATATTGGAGGAGTACAATTTCATTGCCAACAATGATTTCATGGACATAGAAATCGCCCACAGGAACAAGATACATGGATGGCATGAAATAAGACTGAATCAATTTTCCATGATCACCAGTCTCTCCTTAAACAAAAATAAATGAAAATCCTAAGATCATACAACTTTAGGGAACAATTGAACAATTCTCAATTGTCCCAGTGAATGAAAACATGCTAAGTACTCTGACCATCGAAATGTTGACGTTTCATTAGTAGATAAACTCTTGGCCCTCTTCCAATCATGAATAACAGTCGTTAGATGAGTCCCCTTGACACTTATGGTATGACAACGGTAAGTACGAACGGTCACCACAACCCGTTCATTCCAATATGGTCTTCCTCGTGCCCATTCATTCCAATATGGTCTTTCTTGTCGCGTACTAATAGTCAAACAATGGAAATACCATTGTTGAGGTGGTTGAGATCGGACCCGTTGAAATGATCTGTGGAGATTTGGAAGTCTATCGTTTCGTTTGAGCTCGGAATGGAAAATGGGTTCCTAAGCCATAATACATCAGTGTCCTGCATTCAATGAAAAATTGATCAAGTTTACATATTAAGTAACGATTAAAAGATAAATACCCCTAATTCCTAGATGAATGACCTAATTTTGACTGTACCGGGGAGGCCAGGAATTAGTCGAGCTGCATGTCAAAACTGGCCCAGATATTCTAACTACTGAACAAGATGTAGACCAAACCGAACAATATTTTATTTTTATTGAAAACTCAAGAAGTAAAAGTCAGGAAGAAATCTATTTTTTCCAAAAACTCAAGGGACCGATCGAACCTTGCCAAGTGCGAGAACTGTATCGATCCGCACCTCTTCTTTTGCTTCCCTTGCCTCGTTCCCCTTAAATACATGCTAGTGTATATTCTCATGAATGTGTCTTAAGAAAATCAAGTTTCCGTACACCTAACAAACGTTACAAACGTACCGTGAAGATGAAGTTATAGCCTTGCTTGAGAACATCCCCGAGAAACTGGGTCCGCCTCCACATCATGATCTTGACATAATCTTCAGACATGAACTTCTTCTCCTCAACAAAATCGAAACCGTCTGTTTCAAGCATGCAGCAACGAAGTCAGAGAATTTTGCATCGTTGGTACGATACTTGATCAGTGGCTACAACTAGAAGGTGATTTATTAATAACCCCCGAGTACCATCGCCGAGCCAGAAACCGTCCAAGAATAGATCAAGCATCGACTCGTCCCTTCCACATAAGCTTTGTTTACCATAGAGATAATTACAATCTTATTTTCCATTGATGCTTCGGCTAAAACCACGTCGAGTTCATCACGGAAAGTAGCCATTTTAAACTGTAGCATATGTAAACATATAGTCTGATACAATAACAGAGTCACATGAAAAAAGGAATTCATGACCCCTTGGTCAAACAAAATAACGAAGATATATAGGAGTGATCGAGGGAGAAAAACAACACAACAAAGTTTTGCCTTTTTCTCCTCATTCTCTCATTCCGCGATTGGCTCAAGCGCAATATTAGAGACGGTAATCTTAGACATCGTCCACCACAATTAATTGGTCTTTCACTAGTCATCGTCGAAACTGGAAAACGTGTTGATGGCATTATAAGTCATTTGATTCAATTAATTCCACAGTAGTCTGAAGCTCTTCATCTCCCTTTCTTTTCTGGTCCGGGAATGGTGATTTCATAAATAACTGAAGGAAGGGAAACAACCACAGGAAGTTCATCACTATAAAACTCAAGTAGCTCGGCTAAGATGAACACTCTTGAACCTTTTACGGCAATAAATATCGAACCTTCCCCGATCAAAAAAAGAAAAGAAAAGGAATTTTGAACGTTCATGTTAGTTCAATTTCTATAGGAGTACCCTTCTTCTTCTTCTTTTTATCGGTAAAAAATAATATCTGTTATGATTGTTAGATTAGCACATTTTTTGGAAGAGAAGTTGAACTTCTAGCCTCCTTTCTCCTGACACGTAAGTGCACCCATGATACCGTCAGGCCAAATTAAGGTCTTTTGGTGCGCGTATTACATCTTTTAGCTGTAAGATACACAAAATAGTATCAATGGAAAGTACCAAAATATACCAAGAAATAAAAATGTATATTATATGCTGTGGCAATTAATGGAGTCTACAATGGAGGAGTACATGAAAATCATGAACAACAATTTCATGGACATAGAAATCCCTCACGGAAACAAGATATATACCTGGGTTAACAAATCATGTTCATTCTTGCAATTCATATGAATGATCCCATTTCTCCTCCCAAGTCTCTCTCTAAACAATAATAAATGAAATCCAAGGATCGTTTAATTTCTGGAAACTTTTGAATAATTCTCAATTTTTCTTCTTACAAGCTTTGTGCTCTGACCATTTAAACCTCGACGTCTCATTGGCAAATAACTTCTTAGCTCTCTCCCAATCATGAATCACAGTCGTTAGATCAGCTAACTTGGCACTTATACCAAGACAACAATTAGCATGAACAGTCACCACAAACCCAATATCTCTACTATTTTCACAAAAGCCACTAAAATAGAGTGTGTCCAAGAGCCTATAATTGAGTCCTAATTCTTTGAAGAAACCATTTTCAATGAGCAACCGCACAACATCCTGCTCAGTCTGTCGAACGTCGTCGTTTCTTTTTGCGTACCAAGTATCATACAGTGTAATTGTCTTGTTGTTTGATCTAACAATGGTAAAACCGTTGTTGACATAGCAGAGATTGTTCCCTTCGTAACCATCGCAAGCGATTTGAAAGTCAAATGTTTCGTTTGGGCTCAGAATGGAAAATGGGTTCCTAAGCCATAATATATCAGTGTCCTGCATTCAATCATGAAATAATTAGTCAAACGTGAATATACATGAATAAAAAACAAATAAATACTCCTATCATGTCAAAAAGATTGTTATTTGAAACAATTTCAAGGATCAATAAAAAAAAAATTGCAGTTAAAAAAAATGCCAAAAAGATTGTTCACTATATGTGTAGAACGGTAATTACAAAAAAAAATTTGCTTTTGTCAAAAGAATTCAAACATTTTTTTCCATGTTTTAATTTAGTGCAGTAGACTTTTTTTTTTTTGAACAGAAGGAGTATAAGATGACCAATGAAAAAGTAAGTCACCTTCAAACAAGAGAATTACGTACCGAGCTTTTTTTTTTATTAGCAAATATTTTTATTTATTAAAACTCGACAAAGGGTACATCGAACTTCCAATAAAAGATTAGATGAAATACTAAAAGGGCAACCGCCCATACACCCAAGGGACAAAATCCGTAAAACACCAAATGGGCCAAGGCCAAGACTATTGGTACGTAAGTGGATGCTTTTGTAACTAATCTCATTCACGCTTTTTTCCCGTTTTCATTTAATCTTTGTAACTTTGATTCGTTGATTAATAAAATTTTCTTTGCTGATATAAAATAATAATAAAAAAACAAATCTCAGTCGCAAATCAAATAATGTCATAAGAACATGATGTAGACCAAGTTCCAACAAATTTTTCCTGAAAAGCTCAAGAAGTAACACTACAATTTTAGGGGCTCTTTTGGGCTAAAATTTGGGAGCCGAAGCGATTGCTTCACCTTAATTGAATACATGCCAGTGTATATTCTCATGAATGTATCTGAAAAAATAGCCAAGTTTCCATGCAACTAAACAAAAGTACCGTGAATATGAAGTTGTAGCCACGCTTGAGAACATCCCCAAGAAACTGAGTCCGCCTCCACATCATCTTGTAATAATCTTCATTCCCGTATATCTTCTCGTCTACAAAATTTATACCTTCTACTTGAAGCTTGTAGCAATGAAGTCGAAGAAACTTGCACCGGTTGTAGGATACCGGATCGGTGGCCACAATTAGAATGTGATTTACTAACCCCTGAGTATCATCGCCGTGCCAGAAACCGTCCAAGAATAGATCAAGCATCGACTTGTCTCCTTCCACGTAGGCTTTGTTTACCACAGCGATAATTACAGTCTTGCTTTCTGTTGATGTTTCGGCTAAAACCTCGTCGAGTTCATCCTGATAAATAGCCATTTTATGCTGTAGATGATGAAATCAAATAGACTGTATCAATATTACGGCCACGTTTGGGGTAATAACGTACAACTAACTATGATTGATATATCTTCTAACCAGTGGTTCATGATTTTTGAAATCTCGTCAGTATCTATAAATTCTCGAATTATATTGGTTTACGACTGACAATATTTGTTACCACATTGTGAAATAACAATTGAGAGTTGAAAAATCGTGATAGCATTAGCTTGATACAACTACTGTTGAACAATATGAAAAGATAAGAAAAACTATTGGAGCGACCCAGTGACACCCATTACAACTCAAAGGCCAATGGGTACCAAGAAAGAAACAAAAAAAAAGAAAAGAAAAGAAATGAAGATGGTTACCATGGTTGAGGAATTGCATTGGGAGCTAGGGCTGGAAAGGAGAGGCATCAGAGTACTGGAGGGAGTGGCGATGAAGATGAAAAGGAAACCGAGGAACAAGAGCGACAATATTGCGAAATCAAAAGCTCGATTCCTTAATGTATGTGTCGTCTGATTCGACTGTGGGCTAGGCGGGAGCTCCACACTACTAGAGGACCTCTTCATCTCTGAGGTTTGGTTTTCCAACTTTGAGATCGACGGATTAGGTGCTTGGACACCCTAGACTTTATAAAACTCACATTCGACACTTGCATATGTACATATTTATATCACAAAGATGTTACATCGCCAAATCATTGACGATCATGATTGCCAATCACAGGGTAGTATACAGCACTAAACTGTTGTGAAGTTGCATCAGATACCTATATAAGAAAAATTAATTAGTAGCACGCTAAAGGGGTTGTATAACAAAAATTAATTAGTAGCACTAAACTATTGTGAAGTTACGGGTTCAAATCTTTGGGAGCGGAGTTTTATACCCATTATGGTTTATTGAGTTGGGATTAGGGTAAAATTGGATTCTTGGATCGTATGGGGAAAAAAATTACTTTTAGTACATGCCAGAAACCTAATATAACCGGAGGTAGATGGTAGGGAATGGATCCCGGCTATAATGAGAATCGAACACTGATCTTCTTCAGGGTAAAGAGAAACCTTTACCACTTGGTTAACCCATTGTTCCCAATAGCACAATATATTGTATAATTGAGCAACATGTATATATATGTATATGTATATATACATATATAGCATATATTGTTCTTATTCTACGTGCTATTGTTCTTATTCTACGTATGCACGAGGATATGTTTTAAGTAAATTTGGTGTTTCAAGAAACACTGCTTATCGTTCCTATGACCGTGTAATTTAATTATCAAAAATTTGTTTCAACAAGAGTGAATTGGAAACGTAAAATTATCAATTGAATTTTAAAAAATACAAAAAAGGGAAAAATTAGCTTAAAAATCTGCATATATAGTTAGAACTATTTTTTGTATTCAGGTTACCAGACACAAATAAGTTCCCTCAGAATGACGGAAGTCCACACCAATGGCAGCAAAGTGCCCCGGGATGGCGGAAGTCCATGCCAGATATTTTCATTCATTTAGTTAGTTGAGAGATAATCTGTACTAGTAAAACCAAGTTTCTGGTGGAGATGCTCGTTATCGGGTTGGAAGTCAACTTCTATTCATCCTAGGTAGGTTGTTAGAATGTGTCTTTCAATGGTACGTTGTCCTCCTATATATAAAGACTTTAAAAAAACTAATCACATAATAAGATGACCGACAGTTTTTTGTTTACAAAATTGCTAGAACCACTATTTCAAACACAACCCCTCACAAATTTATGGGACCTACACGCATTAGTATGTGTGAATCCCACGTGTATGTGAGAAATTTTGTTTGTTGTTATGGTTGGATTATTGTGCATGTAGCACTTTTGGTTTGTTTATTCAAGTGCGATGACGATTCACAGTAGCTCAAAATGTATACAACAACAAACCACAACTCCCATCACAATTCTTTCATATACACGTGGGCCGACGCACAATTATGGGTGTGGGTCTCACATATATATATATATATATGTGTGTGTGTGTGTGTGTGTGAGGGAGTTGTGGTTGGTTGTTGTGTACCTAAATTTATTGCAAAACGATTTGGAGAACAATAAGGCCCCATTCCAGAACACCTTCTTAAAAAATAAGTATTTATTTTATATTTTCAAACTCAAAAATAATGTAAATGAAAAATAATTTTTCAATTTTTTTGCGCCGTATTAAAAATCTCAATGAAATCTATCAAATAAAATCGATATTTGATAGAAAAATTATTTGCGTAAGCACATAATTTTTGAGTTTGAAATCGCCTTCTTAAAAAATAAGTACTTATTTTCCTTTCCGGAACGGAGCCTAAAAATACAAACACACAAATCCTTTCACACTCCTTACAATAGGGGTGGGTTCTACACACTGGACCTCAAATACAAACAATTACACAAACAGACTCACAATAGGAATGGGTTCCCCTCCACACTTAACCTATAACACTACTACAAAAACCTTAAAAGATGACACTCAAAAAATTGAAACAATGACAGTTTTTGTAAAACTGTCATCGAAAATATGATGGTAGACTTTTGATGACAGTCCATCTTACAAACTGTCATCTTTGCGATATAAGATGACGGTTTAGAATAAAAGTGACATTATTATCTTTTTCTTTAATGTCAATTTTTGCTTAAAACTGACATTAAAACATGCGCTTCCAGAAGCCCATATGGGAAACCTTTTAATGACAGTTTTCCTTAAAAGCGACATTGAAACTAAGCCCTTTTAATGACAGTTTTAGTTAAAACTGACATTGCAGTTGATCATAAAAGATGATAGTCAGAAAGTGTCATAAAAACATATAAGATGATAGTTTAAAACTGTCATCTCATACTTTCAATGTCTACGATGACAGTTTCATCCAAAACTGACATTAAAAGTGCTCATCTTAAAATTTTTGAAAATATACTATACATGTTTTTGTTTGTCTTTTGTTAACAATAAGCGTGCCAGCTCAGATGGTAACACGCGCACGAGGAACTGAAGTTCTTGAGTTCAAGTCCTGGGGCAAACAAATATTTGCTGGCCACACAAGTGCTAAGTAGGCGACACACAAGTGCCACTGGGCGGCCATGCGAGAGGCACATGGATGCCACGTGGGCGGCCAGGCATTCGAAAGAGAATTGGTTTTTTTTTTCTTGAATGGAGAACAGATAAGATGACAGTTTAAATCCGTCATCTTTGCGATTAAAGATGACAGATTAAAACTATCATCTTTTATCACAAAGATGACAGGTTTAAACTGTCATCTTATATATTTAATGACAGTTTTTTATTGTCATAACAAATCTAGACTTTTAATGACAACTCCATAGATGACAGTTTCAAAACTGTCATCTTTCACGTTTAATGACACTTTTAAACTGTCATCTTTAACAATTATTGTAGTAGTGTAAGGGTGGGTTTTCACACCCTGAAGGTCCATAGTGTGTGGGACTCAATACCTCTATTGCGTGTGAGTGTTTGTGTGTTGTGGTAGCATTGTTATTTGGAGAAACACAAGCTTCATTTGAAAACATGTAAGAGTATCCACAATGCTATAATCAAAAATGAATAATCAAAAGTTGCCACATCAGTTTTTGATTATCCAGTTAAGAGATTATTAAGATTAGTAATGTAGAGGTCCACAATAGCATAATCAAAATTGAATAACCAAAAGTTGCCACATCATATTTTTAAATTATAAAAAAACTAATAACTGTGAACATAGAAATAGTTTTTTCTAAAAATGAATTTTGAGACTAATAAAAACTATTTATTAGAAATAGAAAATAATTTTTAAACTTTTTTTGAATTTTTTTTATAAAAATAGTTTTTGAGTAACTACGGTTTTTGAAAAAAAATAATTTTTATATAAGAAAAGGTTTTGAGAAAAATATTTCTTCAACAAAACAATTTTTCGAAAAAAGAACAATTTTATTTTATTTTTAAAAACAATTAAAAAATATTTTCTGGGGGGCAAACAGTTTTAAAAAAAAAAAACAATTTTAAGTATTTTTTTTTGAAAACATTGTTGAAAAAGAAAAAGAAAGAGAGGGGAAAAGTGAAGAGATATAATGTTTTTTTTGTAATCATGTGTGTATTTGATTGAGAATGTGTGGATAATTAAATTTGGTTATTAACAAAATGTTGTTAGTTTTGGTTATCCAAAGTCCAAAATTTGATTATTTCTAAGAAGGTTGCTAAGTTTGATGATAGCATTGTGAGCCATATTTTGCACAAATATTGCTAATTTTAAAAATTTAGCACTTTTGGTTATGCCATTGTAGACACTCTAACTAATCCACTTCAATAACTTAACCCTGTTCCGCATTAACTTCTTAAAAAATAAGTACTTATTTAAAAATTTTAACCTAAACAATAATGATGCAACGGAATTCACGAGAGACTAGTTAGCATACTAATAACGAGCTAAACAACTCGAGTCCACGCGCAAACTTTGCTCACAAGGAAGAAAGAGAAAACTCTACAATATTATTAATTAAAAGCTGAATAATTGAATAGGTTACAACCTTTATTTATATTAGTAGAGAAATCCTATCTTAGGTAGGAATCTAGTAAGATAATTTCTTGCTAGTCAAGAAAATATAAAGAAGAAAATAAAATAAAACAAAAGACTTATAAAATCCTAAAAGGAAAGAAAATAAAATTCTTAGAAGAAATTCTAAATCATGCCAAAACAAGAAGATTATAAACGTGCAAAACATGTAGCACAAATAAGATTTCCTAATAATATAACATCAAAAATAAAATTCTAATTCTAAATAAGATTTTAGATTCTTATTTTTATAATTCTGGAATCATAAAAATAAAAATAAAATCTTTCAGAATCTTGTCCTACATCAAATAATGTGTTTATGAAAATAATTTTTTGATTTTTTTTTTGCACCGTTTAAAATATCTCAATGAGATCTACTCCCTCCATCCACATTTGTTGGTTCATTTTGGAAATTCGTGTCATTTCTAAACCATTTTATCTTTCAATTTATAATATTTTTCATAATTTTGAAACATAGAATAATAAAACGAGGGAGTATCAAACAAGATCTGTAATGCATATTTTTTGAAGTACCTATTGAAAGATATAAATATTTGAAAATGACACAGACTCCCAAAAGGGACTAACAAACATGGACGGAGGGAGTATCAAACAAGATTCATATTGCTATAGAAATTATTTCTGTAAATACATTATTTTTAAGTTTGAAATTGCCTTCTTAGTAAATAGGAGTAAGTACTTATATGAGAATCTAGAACAGGCGAGAGTATCCTTAAAGAGAAAAACTTTTTTACGGCGGAGCCGTGAATATGTTTTATGGCACTCAATTGCATGCGTCCAAAAGTGCTTTGGACAATCCAAATTTTAAAAAATTTGTTCGCTGGAAGAGTGTTTTTTAAATTCGGATTATTAATTGCTAAACGGACAGTTGAAATTGCACAGAACCATAAATAACTTATTCTCTCATTCTTACACTATTTACAAAAGAAACAACAGCAGACATATTCCAAGATAGCAACAGCTCCATTTCTATTCTCCATCCTCTGTGGAAACATAATAATTTTTCATAGGTCGCCGGACACTCGTGTGAGGTACAAATACTAGAGCTAGCAGGGCTCTTTTTACCATGGATGTCCACCAGTAAAATCAATTCACGGAGATTAAATACTAGATCGATTACATCTGACCAATTCCCATAAGGATCTCATACGGTCTAGTACTAGAGATAAGGTAACATAAGTATTCAAATTTTAAATTATTTATAACAAAAATGGATTTTGGAATTCAGCACATATGGATGTCTGCGCTTGGTCGGAGAATGTTTGAAAATTTGAAGGAGTTGAAGCGGGTGATCGAAAATTTGCATCTTGTTGGTGCCAAGGTTTAATACTTACCAAAAAAAAATTAAAATTAAAATATAGCGGCAATGGTACAATTGTAGTAGTAATGGGAGTATTGAATGATACGTACTGAGAATCGGGTGTAACGGTCATGAATTTGTTAAAATTACTCTTACAGCCAAAACCCCTAAAGCGGCTGCAACGGCCGTGTAGCAGGCAAAAAATCGGATTAAAAGTCACACATAGCGAGAACCGGTCGATATGGGTGTGAATTTGGAGAGTAATGATATTAGTGGGGTGTAGTAGCAGTATCGGAGGTCCAAAAACCCACCGATATGCTACGCAACGGCCACTTTTTAAATCCATGTGGTGCCTTGCCAACTTTTTCCTTTTGGTTGTCACTTGTTAGCCTTGCACATGAGTGGTTTTGAATGTGTCCGGACAAATAAGCCAAAGTGGCTTATTTTTTGTCTTTATTCAAATTTTTTTCGTATCACTTGGCTTATTGTCAATTTTTTAGGATTATTGCATCCTCACGACGAGAGGAATCTAAAATGTAAAAAAAAATTGACCAAAATCAAATTTGTTTTGAATTCGAAAAAATTTCAATAAGTCAATTTTTTTCGTCTTTATTCAAAAAAAATTGAATTTCGGTCAAAATTTTTTACTTTTTAGATTCCTCTAGTAATGAGGATGCAATAATCCTCAAAAAATTGACAATAAACCAAATGATACGAAAAAAATTTGAATAAGAACAAAAAATAAGCCACTTTGACTTATTTGTCCGAACACCCCAATTGGATAAGTTCATGCTTTTTGGACTTCCAACATTTTCTCGTTATGCTAAGTGTTTATCGAGTTAATAGTTCCCTCTTTTGCCGATACCAACAAAAAAAATAGAGAAGCTTACCTTCTTTTAGGTTTTGGACTTATGGGAGCAAAAAGAGAGGGTTGAGCCGGCAGGGAGAGGAGATGAAGATGTAAAGTAGACCGACGAACAAGAGAGACAAGATTTTGAAATTCATTTTGAAAGCAAAAGCTCAATTCTTGATAGTAGATGTCAATGATTGGAGTTTGGGTACGTAATTTCCCCAAAAGCTGATGAAAATTGTGCAATGTTTTTTCTTGTAGGGCGCACTACCGGCTACCGGTTTGGACCTTATATTGGTTCACTGTGGGCTGAAATTAAGATGAACATAACTTTCGTGTAGGGGAAAGTCCGGTAATCTGCAGATCATGTTGACGTAATGGACTACTCTGGGCATAATAATTCAATGAATGGTTGGAACGAGGGTGCTAGGTTGTCAATTAGTAGAATAAAGAGGAATTAACCTCCCTTACCAAATAAAAAGGACTTTTTTTTTGTTTGAACGGAAATAAAATGGACTTAGATCCTGTAAAATCCCTCCTTAATTTCTCCTATTACTTTTTTTTTTTTTGATCGACAATAAAATTATTGATTAAACTCGACAAAGGGTATATTGAGGAGAAACTTAACCCGGCCATGACTGGGCTAAGCAGAGTACAGTACAGAACAGGAAAAAATTCAGCGAAATGCTGAAGGACAAACAATAAAACAAGGTTCTCAACAGCCAAAGGGTAGAAAAGGTACACAGTTCACAGCTTGTCAAAACTTAAAAAGTATTTAATTTCTCCTATTAGTACTATTTAGAAGGGGACTAGAGCATCTCCAACCTTTGCTTAAAATTTGAAGATGTCAGTTTAATTTTTTAAATGCTGATGTGATAATTTGACACCCTTAAACATTTTTCCTCCAACCACGTTGTCAAATTTTTGATCTCATGATGTAAAAGTAAAATCCAAAATGTTGTTTTGGGTAATCCAAAAGGCCAGTTTTACATAATGACACACTTGATGGCAATTTTGCAGCAAATTGGTTGCCTTCAAATCCATATAGGATTTGACTATTACTTGAACGTGAAGCTCAATACTGATGGATCGATGGTGCAGGTATGACTATGACGCGGAGCCCAAAGCAGGAATTGGGGGAGTGTTCAGAGATAGCGTGGGAGCATGGATTCTATGGAAAGTGTAGCAGTCAATCCATTCTTGAAGCTGAACTCTGGGCCATTTACAAAGGACTTATGCTCATCCTGAAAAAAAGGCATCACTCATGTGAAACGCGCTCTCTTAGCAGTGAGACTTCTACATGGTGCTGCTATAGCCATTGCTCATAACAATGCTGGCCTTATTGAGGATTCAAAATCACTCATGAGCAGAATGGCTGAACGGGAACAACAATCTCTCACATTCCCAGATTTGCAAATGAAAGCGCGCTAGGCGCTAGCTGATAGCTTATCCAGAATTGGATCGAGCAGAACGAGAGGAGAGTTTAGTTATAACTTGTGATATTCCTGCAGCTACAACACCCCTTATCCGAGAGGATATTTTGGGAGCTGGGTTTGTGCAGGATTAAGTTTTTTGCCTTGTTTTCTATGTTTAGCTACTTGATGCTTATGCGGGGTAAGAACTCTGCTGGTTAAGTTTATTGAATTTCCAAATTACCTAAAAAGAATAACGTAAGGATAGAGAGGGCTATGATGCTAATTTTTTATTTGAACCGTTGTTCCTTTGTAGATCTTTTTTCTTTGTAAAAATAAAAAATAAAAATTATGTCAAACTGAAATTCTGTAAAAAAAATATTATGTTAACTAGTAACCATTTGAAAGTATAAGTTATATTTGGATGCTCGATGGATCCTATTTGTCTCTCAGGCAAGGGCTGCTATACTATATGTTCGAAAGTTCAAAAGAACTTGGTTTTGCTTTACTATTATGCATCAAGAAAAATAAATGAAAATACACATAAATCAGTGAGTTAGTAGATAATATAAATAAAATCCAAAGACCATACTGGAAACTTTTGAATAATATATTCTCAATTGTTTCTGGAATTTGTACAAGCTTTGTGCTCTGACCATTTAAATGTCGACATCTCATTGGCAGATAACTTCTTAGCCCTCTTCCAGTCATGGGTCACGGTCGTTAGGTCAGCTAACTTGGCACTTATAGTAGTACAACAATTAGCATGAACAGTCACCACAAGCCCAACATCTCTACTATTTTCACAAAAGCCACTAAAATAAATTGTGTCCAAAAACCTAACATTGAGTCCTAAGTCTTGAAACAAACCATTCTGCATGAGCAGCACGAGAACATGCTGCTCATTCCTTCCGACGTATTCTTTTCTTTTCGAGTACCAAATATCATACAATGAAATTGTCTTGTTGTTTGATCTGACAATGGAAAAACCGTTGTTGATTGAATAGGATTCCTTCCCTTGGTAAGAATCGCAAGCCATTTGAAAGTCAAACGTTTCGTTTGCGCTCATAATGGAAAATGGGTTCCTAAGCCATAATATATCGGTGTCCTGCATTTCGTGAAATAATTGATCAAGTTTACATATACATATTAGGTGTTTAACAAACAAATAAATACTTCTTCCGTATCAAAAATTGTCCACTATTCATAACGATAAGTGCCAAAAATGCATACATATAAAAGAGTTAAGTAGCACAATGTGTTGTTCAGTAAGTTAGACAACATGCGTATATATGTCACATTGTATTATTGGTAAGTGAATGCTTAATTTATAGCTAATCTCAGTCACGAATCAAATGTTGTAAAAAAACATGAGGTAGACCAAATCGCAACAATTTCCATTGAAAAATTGAAGCAGCTACACTAGAATTCCTGGGGCTCTTGCATTGGGATCGATCTAGCTAGGGCCGGAAAGGAGAGGCTTCAAACTAGAAGGAGCGGCGACAAAGATGTAAATTCCACCACGGAGCAAGAGTGACAATATTTTGAATCCATAAAGCTGGATTCTTTCGTCATAGAAGAAGTCACTTAATTCAATTGTTGTTGTTGGCAAGGGGGGAACTCCACAGTAGTAGAGAAGCTCTTGGGATGGCATCTCTGTCTTTTGTCCATGTTTTCCCAGAAAGATTAGGTACTCTTCTTGTCATCTCCCATGGGAGACTTTTTAGAAGAGTTTTAGTACTCCCGCCGTTCTTATTGTTGGTCATCTTTACATCATTTTCATTATTGCTCATATATTCTATCTACTTTTCAACACTTAGATTCACTTATGAGGAATACTTTTGGAAAATCAATCAAATTTCTACTTCAAATCAAATAAAAAAAAAATCAAATTTCTACTTCCACTTTCAGAAAAGAACTACTAACAGTTCTGCAATATTCCAAAATGAAATACTAGACCAACAATTAAGAACGGAAAATAGTATTTTCCGCTATGTTTTTTTCCTCCTTCAAGTTTATCCAATTTTATGTGAAGACTTCTTTTAATAGAAAAGAATAGGCTATTCATTACAGATTGTTTTGAAATGCGAAAAAGATTTAGGAAATTGATATTCGCGCTCCCTTTTTTTATGCAAGCATTCCACTTTGTTGATGAAATTACTTGATTAAATCACTAGTAATTTCACGTTGAAAGTGGAGCGCCTGCATCAAAAAAAAGAGTGCGAATATCGATTCCCAAGATTTATTAATCTTTGAAAATAGAGAAGCTCTTCATCTCTGGTTTGCGGTTTGTAGTAATCCAAAGAATCGGGATGGACACCGTAGACTTTATTAACAAGTAGTTGTATTAGTTGTAATCTAGCTTTGGCTTGTAAAAAAGGTAAACATGAGCATCTGCAATCGTAATAATCAAAATCAATAATTAAAATGTGTCACGTCAGTATTTAATTATCTATTTAGTCCATAATTAAACTTAACAACCTCTACTTCCACATAGGTTTTTTTTTGCATCCCTAACTAAAAAAACTTTTACAATATACAATGCACATTTGTCCAATCGCAGACAAGTTCCAATCACTCACCCGACCACACCAAATTATTCATCTCGATAAGGCGATTCTAATATGGCGTGTTTTTAAGTTATTGAATTTTGAATTTGTTTATCAAGTTTTGTTTATTGGTAAAAGTTGTTAAGTTTAGTTATAGAATGGGTGAAATTTAGTTATTTGCTAAAATGCTTATAATTTTGCTTATTACAACGTGAGGTGTTTTTTGAGTATTGTTGTTAAATTTATTTATCCACACTCATTTGCTTATTACAATTGGGATGCTCAGTATCGGGACGGACGCCCCATATGTTATACTAGCCTATAGGCTTCTACGTACCTCAAAATTTCATATACACATCTCGAACCGACCTTTTGTGAGATTGAGATAAATTTGTTTGGTTATTTCATTTTTTTATTTTTTGTGCACGTATAATTTATACCTCAAGTCTAATACGGAGTAGTTGATTATGCGAATCCTGTTTCTTTTGTTAATGTCTTCGAATGATAGAGCAGCTGCTCCAACTGCCGATCAGAACACAACACAATTTTGCTTCTTTCCGCCCTCCCTCTTCGTGGAACAGGATTAGTTCTGATAGCACAATATGTTGTAGAATGAGTTTAGCAAACATGTGTGTGTGTTTGTTTGTCACATTGTAAGCATATTGCTGTTTGAGGAATCTTGTGAAAATGCTCTTGATTTGGGTTGATCTTGGAAAAGGAAACTAAAAGTCAACTTTCTATTTTTCGGATGTTTAACGTTGTTTGGCAGTTCCTAGACTGTGCCAGTCCAAGCATTTTTTTAGTAGAATAGTTTAGATTAGTACTGCAATGAACGCACAATAGATCCACAAATGACAATATGGTGAAAACCTCGTGGGTATTCTACCTAACCATTTCTACCACCCATTGTGGCTCCCATGGTGTTCGTAGAAGCACGAAGGGAAATTTACGTGTAAAAGTTAGGTTTTTGCTTTGTTATAAATAAAAAAAAAAAAAAAGGGAATTAACTTGGTTCAAACTATATTTAACTATTTAAATGAAAGTCATGAGGATTTTATTTTTATGATTCTAACCGTTTATTATGAACAACAATTTTATGGACATAGAAATTGCGCACGGAAACAAGACAGATGCATGGCATGAAATAAGAGTTGGTGATCTCGATCTTAACGAATAATAAATGAAATCGTAAGAACATACAATTTCGGGAAATATTAGAATAATAGTCCATTTAAACGTTGACAAGCTTTGTGCTCTGACCATTTAAACGTTGACATTTCATTCACAGATAACTTTTTAGTCCTCTTCCAATTATGAATCACATGTATAGTCGTTAAAACAGCCAACTTGTTACTTATAGTATAACAACAATTAGCATGAACAGTCACCACAAACCCAACATCTCTACTATTTTCACAAAAGCCACTAAAATAAATTGTGTCCCAAAACCTAACACTGAGTCCTAAGTCTTTAAGTAAACCATTTCGCATGAGCAGCAAAAAACGTCCTGCTCATTCCTTCTGATGTATTCTTTTCCTTTCGCATACCAAATATCGGACAATGAAATAGTCTTGTGATTCGATCTGACAATGGTAAAACCGTTGTTGATTTTGAAAGATTCTTTCCCTTGGTAAGTTTCGCAAGCCATTTGAAGGTCAAATGTTTCGTTTGGGCTCATAACAAAAAATGGGTTCCTAAGCCGTAATATATCAGTGTCCTGCATTCAGTGAAAATGTGGAATGAATGATCGAGTTTAGATATTAGGCGAGGAAATGACAAATAAATATTCCTTCCGTGCACACAAAAAATATTGGCCCACTATGCTGATCGAACGATAATTACAAAAAAATATGCTTTGTCAGAAAAACACATTCTTTTTCGTAACTTGGTTAAAGAATTTTGGTTTTTCTTTCGACAAAAATAGTTTTTGTTTTTCAAGTTTTCATACTACGCAGTGGATATTTTTTTATAGAACGGAGGGAGTATAGGATGGCTAATTATGAAAAAGAGAGTCACCTTTAAACATCCCAAACAAAAGAATTACAAAGCTTGCTAGTATGAGATCATTGCTATAAGAAAAGAAAGAAAAATAATCTCTTTATGCCCTATGATAACATTAATGGTCATTAACAACCTCACAGAGATCGATGACATACGGTAGGTTTACGTTGGTCTTTGGTGCTTCGCGGTAGCGGCGGTTACGGAGTCTGATTCCAGATTTTACTTTAGGGTTTGGGTGTGTCTTGGGCTTTAATTGCTGAGTTTATCTCTTGTATTTCGGTTTTTAGGCCTTTTTAGGTGTTTGGGCTGCGTCTCATGTGCGTTTTATTATTTTATCTAGGCATTAAGGCCTTTTAGGTGTAGGCCAATCCGCAACAATTTTTGACACACTCATGAGGTAACACTAAAATTTTTGGGCCGCCTTTGGGAAAAAAATTTGGGAACCGAAAGCGTTTGCTTCATGGTCCTACAGGCCGTTTTCATAGGTTCTCCCACTTGGGAGGTCAAGGGATTCATGGTCCTTTCTAAGACAGGCCGTTTTCATAGGTTCTCCCACTTGGGAGGTCAAGGGATCGAACGGAATCGAACCTCGACAAGTGAGAGAACGGTAATCGCACCTCTTCGTTTGCTTTCCTAGCCTTTCCTCTCTCCCTGGCCTTATATACATGCTATTGTATATTCTCATGAATGTGTCTAAACAAAGTCGAGTTTCCATGCAACCAAACAAACGTACCGTAAAGATAAAGTTGTAGCCACGCTTGAGAACATCCCCAAGGAACAAAGTCCGCCTCCACATCATCTTGACATAATCTTCAGACATGAACACCTGCTCCCCGGCAAAATCTACACCCTTTGTTTCGAGCTTGTAGCAATGAAGCCGAAGAAACTTGCACCGGTTGTAGGATACTGGATCAGTGGCCACAATTAAAATGTGATTTACTAACCCCTGAGTATCGTCGCCGATCCAGAATCCGTCCAAGAATAGATCAAGCATTGACTTGTCCCCTTCCACATAGGCTTTGTTTACCACAGCGATAATTACAGTCTTGTTTTCCGTTGATGTTTCGGCTAAAACCTCATCGAGTTCATCTTGGTAAACAACCATTTCATACTGTAGAAAAAGTAAGTAGTTTGTATCAATAACACAGTCGCATTTGGGGTAATAACGTACAACTATCTATGATTGATGTATCATCTAAGCAGTGGTACATGATTTTTGAATCTCGTTAGTATTTATTAATTCTCAAATTTATATCGGTTAATAGTTGATAATATTAATAAAATATTATTTTTGCCGATCAAAAAAATTGCAGTTTATAGTTGACAATAATGGGTTACTGCATTAAGAAAAACAACAACTAAGAGCTGTAAAATATTGATGAAACCATACACATACACGTAAAAGCATCACATCTGAAATAACTGATAAATAGTTGAAAACGAACGCGTATAAAAATCGTTATGATAATAGGTACTAGTATGTGGTTGTATATGGTTAAAAAAAAAAAATGCTTATTGATTCCAAGTACTTGGTCGAATGAAAGCACAGTTTTAAGCGATCTATTCCTCGAGCTTACAAATTTGACTCTCCCCAGCAGAAAAAAACTACTATTAATTGGAGCCACCCAGTGACACCCGTTGGAACTAAAAGGCAAAGGGGGAACAAGAAAGGAAAGGAAAGAAAGATGCTAACCATGGTTGAGCAATTGCATTGGGGTCTAGGGTTTGAAAGGAGAGGCTTCAGACTGGAGGGAGTAGCGATGAAGATGAAAAGTACACCGAGGAGCAAGAGTGACAGTATTGTGAAATCAAAAGCTCGATTCTTCGTCGCGGAAGAAGTCATTTGATTATGTTCCACAGTAGTAGAGGAGCTCCTCATCTCTCAGAGTTCTGGTTTGTGGGTATATATGCAGTGCAGGAGTTTTCTAACTTGAGATTATTGACCAGGTACAGGCTATGTTACATTGACTCGGATGTGAGAATCGGGTATGGGTATAATTCTAGGCGTTGGACCTTCCTAAACTTAAATCTTAGGATACGTGGATATGTGCCTCCAACTTGGGTACCGGTACGGAGACACGTCCTAAACTCTTTTTTGTATTATATATTACATAATTTTCTCAAATTATGTACCGTAAGCTATGCTTACAAATATAGTTAAACAAGAAAGGGTTAAGACAATTATGTTTTTGTTATTTCTCTATTTTCTGACTATGTGAAATACTCAAAATATCGTTTTTCTAGCTGATTTGATAGTCCTTTTCTGCAAATATTTTAACAATTAGAGGATTTGAGTGTCCAAAAGGATACGAGTGTCGAACACATTAATACGGATACTTGAGCCAAAATGAAGGATCCATGTAACATAGGGTAAAGGACTCAGACTTTATAAAATAATTAGAAGTTGTACGACTTCTGAACATTTTTCATTTATAAAACTCCTATATATAGGCTTCTAGCTCAAAATTTTATATTGACATCTATAACCCACTAGTCTGTCTCAGATCTAGAATGGTATACTTTATTTTCTTTCGAGATAATCTGAATTATATATTCATAGACAAGTTAGAAGAATCTGCTGGAATTCATACTTCTTGCTTGATATTTCAAATTTCAAGCATTTTTTTTAGGATACTTGTCAAAATGCTAGCTCTTGATCTGGTTATGTTAGAGCATCTGCAATGGGAATAATCAAAATCAATAATCAAAATGTGTCACGTCAGTATTTGATTATCCATTTAGTTCATAATCAAATTGAATAACCTCTACCTTCACATTGGTTATTTTTGCATGCCTAATCAAAAAAACGCCCACAATACTCAATGCACCTATGTCCAATAGCAAACAAGTTCCAATCATGCACCCGACCACACCAAATTATTCGTCTCGATAAGACGATTCCAATGTGGGGTGTTTTTGAGTTATTGAGTTTTAAGTTTGGTTATTGGGTTTGGTTATTGAGTTTTGGTTATTGGTAAAAGTTGTTAAGTTTTGTTATGGAATGGGTAGAATTTAGTTATTTGCTAAAAGACTTGTAATTTTGCTTATTACAATATGAGGTATTTTTTGAACATTGTTATTAAGTTTGGTTATCTACACCCATTTGCTTATTACAATGGAGATGCTCTTAGAATAGGGAACTAGAAGTCAACTTTCTATTAGGTATAGTAGTAGTAGGGTTCAATTCCTGTCCAGTTTTATTACCGTCCAGTCCGGTCCAGTTTTGGGCCGTTGTGGGCCCATTCCGGGCCCACAACAATGATCGGAATCGTTCATTTTGTAGAGCTCGTCGAATATGTCATCCATGCCGAAAATTAACTTGATCAAACATCAATAAGTACATGGATGAAACAAATTTGTACAAGAAAAAAACGATGACAAAAATTAAGTTGAAATTAATAATTGCCCTTTTTTTCATGTACAAATCTGTTTCATCCATGTACCTATTGATGTTTGATCAAGCTAATTTTTGGCATGGATGACATATTCGACGAGCTCTACAAAATGAACGATTCCGATCATTGTTGTGGGCCCGGAATGGGCCCATAACGGCCCAAAACTGGACCGGACTGGACGGTAACAAAACTGGACAGGAATTAAACCCGTAGTAGTATATACCCAAGTGCCAGTCCAGAACAATTTTTTAGTATGGGTCTTTCACACGTCAAATAAAAAATTGAGGCGCTCCAAATATAAACATTTTGTTGGTAATGATGTCATTCCATTTTTAAAACACAATTTTAAGAGTCCTTTCAAGCGATTTTCGTTCCTGAATTTGCTGAACAAACTTCTTTAGAAATTCATTCGCTTCTCAAATAGACGAACCTGTCGCAACCCTTTACACAGGCCGCATAAAGGATTGACCTCCGTTAGAAATTTAGGGGAAATGGGAGAAAGGGAAAAAAAAAAAAAAAAAAGAAAATGGGAGGGAAATGAGAAAAATATGGAAGAAAAAATTTACTATTCACAAAACTAAAACTAAAAATTAAAATTTATTTTCTTCTCTCTTTCTATTCCAACCAAACATAAGAAGGGAACAGTTTTTAATTTTCGTTTCTAGCCCTCAACAATCATAGAAAGAGAACTAGGTTAGTGGAAAAGTAGATAATTCCAATGGAGAGAGAGAGCGCGCGAGAGAGATGTGTATACACAGAGCGAGCTATCTGGCGGCACGGGGGCTGCAAAACCTCCCAGTCTTGTCAATTTTGGGGAGAAATTCTGTGGAAGGCCTGAGAAGGCGACGATGGTTTAGACGAATGAGCATTTCCCGAATGGGCGAAAACTCTAAGGGAGGAAACCAACAAATGGGCATTTCCCGAATGGAGACGAAGAGGGTTTAGATGAATTCAAAACCAACTGGGGTTTCGAAGAGCTCAGCAGCACAGAGCTTGCTGCCTCCATGTTCGTTGTGGACAGCATGCAGATCCGATTTCTAACTTCGGAAATTCCTTATGGAAAAAATCACGCGTTTCTGGAACTTGAAAGGGACTTTTGACCCAGTCGATCTGGGATTGGGTTTCTACCAAAACAGATTCAAAACGAAAGCAGATTCAGGTGTTATGGGTTTTAATTATAAGATATGGGCTTTTGGAATGGGCTTTTTGAATGGGCTTTGTCCCTATGCTTTGTTCCATTTGGATGTACTTTTCAACCCTTGTTGGAATCTCCTCCCCTCCTTAATAAAATATTAATTTTGCCGATAAAAATAAACCCAAAGCAGTAGCAGTCAAAAGTCACAAGTTTCTTCGGGGACGAAAATCTATCAAGTGCATAACTATTTTTGAATGAGTTTATTTTTCAAAGGAATTCAGAGAAAAAAAAAAAAAAAAAAATCTAACCAACAAAATGGGCTACGACCATTCCAAGAAAATCCAAAACAAACCCTTAATTATCTTTGAAGTGCTTCCAACTTGCCGCCCACCACCGCCACCACATATCTGACAGCTAACAGCCACCAAAACGCCGAGCAAACCATCCGTCCATCACCCGGCCGCCACTAGCCATCCCAACGGAGTAGCTTCCCGGCACACAAAACAAATAGACAATGTTGTGGTTGCTCACCCTACCCGTTAGGTAAAGGGAAAAATTCAAAATACCCCCCAACCTATACACCCAAATTCAATTAGACTCTCAACCTTTTAAAAACTTCAATTCTACTCTCAACGTTATATTCCGTTAATCAAAATGCCCCCTTCCGTCCAAATTACTAACGGATTCCGTTAAAGGCTCCGTTAAATAGTATTCGGATCGAATTTCGATGATCCGAGCCGCTCAATGTGTTTAAAATGTGATTTTAAGGGTACTCGTGAAAAATCAGCAAAAAAAATGACCGGGAAGGCTTCATCTGAACAGTTTTTTATTGAATAGTTCAATAAAAAACTGTTCAGATGAAGCCCTTTCTGATCATTTTTTTTGTTGATTTCTCGCGGGTACCCTTAAAATCACTTTTTGAACACATTGAGCGGCTCGGATCATCGAAATTCGATCGGAAAAGGGGGGTACATACCGAAGCAAAATCCGGACGTCCGTACTTGAATAAAATCCGGATCGATCCACACCTCCCCTTTTCCGATCGAATTTCGATGATCCAAGCCGCTCAATGTGTTCAAAACATGATTTTAAAGGTACACGCGAGAAATCAGCAAAAAAATGACCGGAAAGGGCTTCATCTGAACAGTTTTTTATTGAACTATTCAATAAAAAACTGTTCAGATGAAGCCCTTCCTGGTCATTTTTTTTGTTGATTTTTCGCGGGTACCCTTAAAATCACATTTTAAACACATTGAGCGGCTCGGATCATCGAAATTCGATCCGAATACTATTTAACGGAGCCTTTAACGGAATCCGTTAGTAATTTGGACGGAAGGGGGCATTTTGATTAACGGAATATAACGTTGGGAGTAAAATTGAAGTTTTTAAAAGGTTGGGAGTCTAATTGAACTTGAGTGTATAGGTTGGGGGGTATTTTGAATTTTTCCCTTAGGTAAAACCCCAAGAAACCCAACAAAGCCCGCGATGGGAGCCAGGCCACCCATGCCACCCGAACCACCTTGCCGTTAGGCAAAAAATGGGAACCCCAGGAGGTAAACTGACCGGAGTTTGAGTAAGAAAACGCACAGAGTCGAGAAAAGAGGCCGCACGGAGAGGAAAAAATTAAACGAAAAAGGATCAGGGGTCGGAAATAACAGGAGAGGAGAGGGAGAGAGACAAAGGATCAAGAAACCTTACCGCAGCTAACCCCGTGGCCACCCGAAATCCCCTGAAACGGTCATCGGGAAAATCGCGAACTTGGCGCCCAAAAGTGACCAGGAGAAGCTTCAGCCGTCAAGATCCATAACTTGGCACGACCACCCGCACCGCCGGCTTGGGCCACCTTGTTACAGTTGCTGATCAAGTTTTGAGATAACAGAGAAAAAGAGCAGATCAGAAAACGGGAGGATGAGAGGGGGGAAAGAGAGACGAGGTGAAGAGGAGAGAAGAAACAAAACTGTTGGATAAAATCGTAAAAACATCACTTTAAATGAAGGTAAACTAAAAAAGAAAACCGACTTTAGAACGTTCATAAAATGTACGTGCTACTGTTGAATGCATTAATTTCATGGGCTCGAATAATCAAGTGCTTAGATAATGAAGCTTATTTGTTGCTCTTGACTAGTTAAATCAATTACTCCATTATAAGAGTTTGGTAGAGTGTGCGCTAAATCACAATCCTAGAGAATTGCTTCAGCTGCTCTTGTGCTGATATCAATACACCAACAGCATAATACAGGCCATAAATAGGACTATTGACATAATTTTTAAATTTTCCAAAAACGTCATTATCGGTCCAATAACTTACATATCGTACTTCCACGTGATGATACAACCATACTAACCATTAGTGTGACCTTTCCAAAACCATTCATTCCTGCGATTGCCTGAACCTTCTGAAATGAAAAAAGAAGGAAGACAAATTAAAATCCGACTTAGATATATGTGTTTGGGAAGCAATTTTTTGCATTCCCATTTCTGGATTTTGGATGTTTGGTTCTCCCATTTTCAAACCACATTTCCCAAAATCCCTTCACCAATTTTGGTAAAAGAAGCAGAATCAGAGAATGAGCTCAAGAGGAGCTTTTCATGGTTTTCCATTTTTCTTTTCTATGTTAAATGACCAAAATACCCTTAACTATTCCTTTACATTTCCACTTGTACATTTTACCAGTTTCCACTTCCATTTTCCATTTCCCGAATTTGGGCCAATGTTGAATTCAAAGAAAAAGTCGAACATGTTGTTTGTTGCTGTGCAGTAGTAAGAAATTTCAGGAAAAAAAAAAAAGGTAAAGAAAAAACATATTTACACCTGTTGTTACAAGACAAAGGGCAATATGGTAAAAATCTAACTCATAATTCATTTTCAACATTCATCTACCAAACACTACTACGGGTTTCAAAATACATTATGAATACATCTCTCAAACACTTCAAACACTTCTACCATACTTAAAATACATTCTGGTCATAATTCAAAAAGTCAAAAAGCTAAAAAGCTTAAAATAAAAAGCCAAAAAGTAGATTTCCAAAACACCCCGTATAATTGGTCGAAATTACTACTTCTCAACGCCTACACAAATAAATGAAATAGCAGTCTATATTGTCCAAGAAACAAACAAAGTAAAAAAGAATAAAAGATAGTAATTCCTAAGAGAATATACTCTATCCCATATGTATTAATGGTGGTTATTATTATCAGCAAATTACTGGAAGAAGGTTTTGAAGGATGGAATCTGATTTACCTTGTTCATCCTCGGGAGGTTTAAGCCTGAAGGATTCCATCTTCACGTCACCTACCGTCCACCACACCACAGCTTGATAGATCTTAATCGTACGTCCCTCCATCGGCAAAATCCTTGGCCTCGAAGGTTAAATATAACACGATGAGATTGCATGGATGAGACAGTGCCATCAACACCTTCACAAACTCCAGCTCACTATTTGCGCCCTGAACAGCACAAGATGTCATCGTGAGGTCACTATTACTATTCATTAAATTGACAACATGGTTTGAGCCCAACCGATGACGAAGCTAGAAGCTCCCCCGGTCGTGTTTTTTTCCCCCTTTTATACATAGATATATATTTCACAAAATGGCATGGGACACAATTGGAGTAACACTGCCGAAACACGCTTAGAATCTTAGTTGCACGAAGCCGGTACGGGAGCGGGGGAGCGAGGGATCAGAATATAGAGGCTCAGAAGCGTGTACATATATTATGAAAATAATGTAACATAGAGTGATCACTTTAAAAAGTACAATAATTTAGGAAGTAAAAATATAGGCCAAGTCCTCGATCCATAAGTGTAACAAATGGGCTAATGGTACAATATATGATTTTCTTTTCAAAATATCATAACTTAGGCTAGATATATGAGTTCATCAAAGACCAATTGATAAAGCCAAGTCAAAAATCCTTGTTTTTCTATACAAATATCATACAAAAGCTCTCATCTTCATAAGAATCAAGCTCCCATCTCAATGGGATCCCGGAGCGAGCTCCCGTTAAACTCCTTAATTGGTAGCGCAAAAGCGGACTAGCTCCCAAGGTGGAGGGACACTACTTTAGGAACTCCCTGTAAGAATGCTTAAAGAAAGCACTAGCATTGCTATCTTCGCATAAACCATTGAAAGTGCTCTGAAAAGATATCTACAACTATTTTTAAGTAATGATAAATGGATAATTATATTAATCAAGTAATAAAAGATTAAAAAGAGGAACCACGTACCCTTGAGACCATCTGAGTTGTGAGAAGTTTATTATAGCTTTAGCTTCATGCACATAGATTGAAACCAAGATTTATCTTTGAAATCCATAACCCATCGCATAATTATACTGCATTTGTTCTATCATAATTTGGACGATCATTTGATACTTCCGAGCTATGCAGAACGGACACGGATACGGGATATGGACTCAACACAAACACGCGTACAAGTTATTTCTTTGAAAATTAGAACTCGAACACGTCAGGGACACATCAAATGTAAAGTGTATTTTTATTATAGAGGTATATTACGATTTAACAAAAACATCGGAGACATTTTTAGGTGTCCTTATGTTCCAAAATTCAAAAGTGTTGCCAAAATGTCCTAGAGTATCCACAATGTGTCTACCTAAAATAAATACATCAAAATCAATAGACAAGTATTTAGGCATGTCCAATGCGTGTCCAAAGAGTGTCATATCATGTCTATGACCGACGCGTGTCGGACACAAATACGTGAGACCAGTAGCCGTGTCTGTGCTTCTTAACTTCCCCGCATATATTGTTATAGATGTTTTAAAATTCAAAGAAATCAAGAAATTGAAAATTTTATCTCATATTCTATTTTTTGTAACTTGAATGTGGTCCGACCATGCACGTGCTTTTCCGATAACCGATCATGGCCAAAGTGGGCCCAGAATGTGCCCCGATTTGATAAAAATGGACCACAATCCATTCTACAAGAAATAAAAGTGCAATGTGCCTCTCTCAGGGTGTTTTTGGATTGAGAGAGTTGGAAACAAAAGAAAAGAAACTCTTTACGCCTAATCACTTGTTTGGAATTTGGATAAGAATAGGAAAGAAAAAGGGAGGGAAATGGAGGGAGGGAGGTGCCGTTCCGCTATCTTTTTAAATTTTCTTTTTAAAAAAAATAATTTTAAGTTCAAATATAATGAAAATAAAAAATAAATGTTTAAATTTTTTTACACCTTTTAAAATATCTCAATGAGATCTATCAAATAAAATTCATATTGGTAGAAAAATTATATGCGTAAACACATGATTTTTAAGCTTGAAATTATCTTTATTTTCTAAAAGTTCCCATTTTTAGAAACTGGAACGGGCCAGAGTTTTCGCCTAAACCCTCATTTTTCTAGTTAAGTTACTCATTTTGCAAAATACCCAAATTGCCCATCTAAAAATTTTAGGAATAAAAAAAACTAAAAATACTCACACTTTTAAGGTTAGTTTCGTAAAATAGCCTTGGACACTTTTTCTTTTCTCTCCTACTCATCCAAACAAGAACGAGAGAAAACACAATAATTAATCCCTTCTTTAGTTTTCTTTCCTAAGTTACCAAACAGACCCTCAGAGCTCCAGAGGCATAAGTTCCTCAGCAATACTAAATATCTGCATACCAAATTTACAAAACAGTATGGGAAACAGAAACAAAGTTATGGATATTTTATATTTTGGGGATATTAACATAGTATTCTATAAGAAATGTTTTTTTATGAGAAACAGAAACAAAGTTCTGGGTAATGTACTTTGTGGTGGGTATACTAGTATGTTATAAGCATTTTTCCTTCTTAGCATGTCCTGCGCCACCCATTTACTAACGGGGCCGCGTCTTTATAACGGTGCTGTATCGTGCCGTGCTTTTTCAGAAGGGAAAATAACGGTTCATGACGTGTTTTGATAATTAATATCTTTTAAGGACATGCTAAGAACATTTGTTAATGAACAAATATTCTTAGCGGGTATTAATTATCAAAACACGTCATTGACCGTCATTTTTCCTTTTCAAAATATCCTTAGCCCAGTCACAGCTCACGGCCCACCACGTGTAGTGTGGTGTCATGCTAATTTTGTGCCTATCCACAATCGAGCCTTGTGAAGCTAAAAATATTAGAACTATCAGCTAGCACTAATGGTAGGTTCTTGTCCCCCCTTTGTGGAGGTCAATGTTCGAGCTCCACGAAAAGCAAGGTTTGGGGTTCAAGGCTATAGATAGGCTCTAAGCCCCCGTTAATTAACATTCCACTAATCCACACTAACTATACAATATTGGCAAAAAAAAAAACTAAAAAGTAATTTTAAAAAATTGCCATTATTTTTTTGAAATTGATAATTACAACAAAAATTAACACGTTTAATCTAAAAATACAAAATATTTTATGGATAATTAAACCCTAATCCCCGTCAAACTCATCTTGTCACTTGAAACCGTTCAGGTCTCCGTCGTCCGAAACTAAGGAACCTTGTAGTTGTTATTGTAATACCTAGTCCTGCATCAAAAGTCTATATAGATGATCTTGGACATATAATAAATCTTTTGTGCTACTACTAGTACCTTGGACTTAAACATTTTGGCCATGTAGTGTGGCTTGTGGATCAAAATTGCAATACTGGGCCAATAGTCTACATAGGGCGTCACAGATACCATCAAGGAACCTTCTTCCAAAATTTTTCACAATCGATGATGTTCTCATCACTACCTTCCATCCACATCTGCATCTTTCATCTTCATTGTGCTGTGAGTAGTTGTTGGTATAACTAGAGCTGCTGCTCAAAGTGTATGTGGGGAATTCGAATTTTTGGGCTCAGATTGGAGATGTGGGTTCTGTGTGGTGTAGAGGAGAGGAGATGAGATGAGAGAAAGAAGAACTAGGTATGTGGGGGCCGAGGAGAGGAGACGATAGAAATGGAAGAGAAGGGAATTAGGGATGGAATGGCGGATCTTGTGGTGGAGTTGAGGGGAAGGGTAGGATTGGGTAAAGAGGGAGAGGAGATCGAATTGGTCTAGGTAAGGGGCATAATTAAATGCTACCCCAAGGACTAATAAAGTAATGATTGAAAATAGAGATAATAATTGGAGAGTGATAAAGAGAAAAATGAGAGTAATAATTGGAGAAAAATAGGATAATGATTAGAATCCAAATCCAAAACCCTTAGGTTTAGAATTTCATTTCCTGCCCAAATTATTAATTTTCGTCCAAAACGTTAATACTATTTGCTAACAGAATTGGGGGTGATGTTACTTGGTTTTGATAATTGGGGGTAATGTTGAAAAAACGTGATAGTTAATTAAGATGGTGTTCTTGAAATTAAGCCGGAACTAAAAATAAACTTTCTATTTGGAGAAGCTCTTAAGCTGGAGTCAACTCCCAGTCTCCTATATACAAGGAAATTAATAAAAGTCCACTTATTCATCGTATCGTAGGTTGTACTCCAGTTGGCACTTTTTAAATGTGTCTTTCACACGTTGTCCTCCTATAAATAAAGACCATAATATAAATATATAAAACTAATCTCGAAATTAAGATCAGGACTCGTTTTTTTTCATTTCATCTCCAAGGCCCAAGCTACTCTTCTAATGGATGTCTAATTTATGATCGTTGTTGTTGTTAATAGACGGATTAAGACCTATTTCAGTGAAATATTGTTGGCAACTTGTTGGGCCCAGAGTACATTTATGGATTTAATTGCACAATATAATTCCGACCTCTCTAAATACAGATTTGCTTGTGTGATGTTGAATGTCATGAAAAAGACTTCAATTGAAATCCTCTATAACACTAATTGGTTTTCGGAGAGATGGTTAACGGTCTGACAAGTGGTATCAGAGCCAGAAAGTTATTATTGGGTCCGGAGTGCTCCCATAGATTTGATTACACACTGTCATTCCCTGCGGCTCTTTCAAAAATAGATTTACGAGTGCGATGTCGAATGATATAAAAAAATACTTAATTGAAACTTTCCCCAACACCAATAAGTCTTAGGACAAATGATGTATTGAACTCAAACATCAAATTGCATAAACCATCGGAAGTGGGGATGTCGTGAGGCGACACACTATGACTTAAGCTAGCCATACTATGTCTTGGGTCGTGACACTACGTACTTAGACCTATGGACTGTATGCAACGATATATGTGTTACGTTTATTGCGGTATAATGTTACACCTCTTTGTGGTGACATGTTTGCTATCTTAATGATGAAGAGTTATGCCTCTTTTCGGTTCAAAATGTTACAGTTTCTCCTCTTTGTGATAATATGGAATGTCTCTTTGCGGTGAATGTCACGCCTCTTTTTGATAAATGTTCTGGGGTGCTGGGTGCATATAGTAAGTAACCTTGACCCAAATATACCAAGGAAGAAAAACGTATATCACATCTCCAGGCAATGGAGTCTACAGTGGAAGAGTACAATTTTGATTAATTACCAACATAAAAATCATGAACAACAATTTCATGAATATAGAAATCGCTTATGGAAACAATTAAGAAGAGTCGGTGAAACTCAATTTTAACAAATCTTGGTCGTTCTTCCAATTCATAAATGAAATCCTAAGATCATACAATTTCTTGAAACTTTTGAATATATACTTACCAATTTTTTGTGGAATTTATACAAGCTGTGTGCTCTGACCATTCAAATGTTGACGTATCATTGGCGGATAACTTCTTAGCCCTCTTCCAATCATGAATCACAGTCGTTAGGTCAGCCAACTTGGCACTTATAGTAACACAACAATTAGCATGAACAGTCACCACAGACCTAATATCTCTACTATTTTGACAAAAGCCACTAAAATAAAGTGTGTCCAAAAACCTGACATTGAGTCCTAAGTCTCTGAACAAACCATCTCGTATGAGATACTCCACAACGGCCTGCTCGTTCTTTCCGACGTAGACTTTTCTTTTTTCATACCAAGTATCATACAATGAAATTGTCTTGTTGTTCGATCTAACAATGGAAAAACCGTTGTTGACAGCGCAGGGCTTGTTCCCTTGGTAACCATCGCAAGCGATTTGAAAGTCAAATGTTTCGTTTGGGGTCAGAATGGAAAATGGGTTCCTAAACCATAATATATCAGTGTCCTGCAATCATTTTATTCAAAAATTGATCAAATTTAAATACTAAGTAAATAAAAACAAATAAATACTCCTTTCGTGTCAGAAAGATTATTCACTATGTAGAACGATTAAGTACAAAAATATGAGTTTGTTAAAAGAATTGCAAACTTTGTTATATCAACGAGTACTATTTTGTTAGTCATGATCACTAAACAACCTCAACGGGAAAAGAATATTTTGAGCGGATTGACTGTTCCGACACCAGAGTTTACTTCATTCGGCTTTTCTTATTTTGTTTTGTTATATTTTTTGTTTCTTTATTTGTATTTTGTTTTTTGTGTTTTCAGGCCTATGAGCTGCACAATTTATATTTGATTTTATCAATACAAGTTGAGCTTCTGTTTCCCTTGGAAAATAAAATCATACCGTGAAGATAAAGTTGTAGCCGCGCTTGAGAACATCCCCAAGAAACTGAGTCCGCCTCCACATCATCTTGAAATAATTTCCAGACCCGTATGTCTCCTCATGAACAAAATCTAAACCTTCTGTTTCAAGCTTGTAGCAATGAAGCCGAAGAAACTTACACCGGTTGTAGGATACTGGATCGGTGGCCACGATTAGAATGTGATTTATTAACCCCTGAGTACCATCGCCGAGCCAAAAACCATCCAAGAATAGATCAAGCATCGACTTGTCCCCTTTCACATAGGCTTTATTGACCAAAGCGATAATTACAGTCTTGTTTTCTGTGGATGTTTCGGCTAAAACCTCGTCGAGTTCATCTTGGTAATTAACCATTTTATACTGTAGATCATGTAATCAAATAGAGTGTATCAATAATAGGAACACATTTGGGTTTGTAACGTACAACTATCTATAATTTATATATCTTCTAAATAGTGGTACCTGATTTTTGAAATCTCCCTTTTTCTATTATTTCTTAAATTTATTGTATCAGTTGATAACTGACAATATTGGTTACTACATTAACAAATAACAATTCAGAGTTGTAAAATTGTGATAGCGTTAGATCGATACAACTAAAATTGAACCATACATGTAAAATCGTCACTAAAATTGAACCATACACGTAAAATCGTCACATCCATAATAACTAATATATGAATAATTGAAACCGAATATGTAAAGAAATCATGATGACGATACTAGTATAACGTACATGCAATATGTGCTTGTGTATCGTAAGAAAAACAGTTATCGATTCCAAGCAATTGATCGAGTGAAAGTAGGACCACATGTAAGTGATATTCCTTGAGCTCACACGTACGTACGACTCTCTCCACCCAAAAAAAAAAAAACGATTAATGGAGCCACCCGGTGACTCCCACAACTCAACTGATCAATGGCAAATGGGTACCAAGAAAGACAAAGAAAAGAAGCTTACCGGGGTTGAGCAATTGCATTGCGACATGGGACTGGAAAGGAGAGGCTTGAAACTAGAAGGAGTGGCGACGAAGATGTAAAGTACACCGACGAGCAAGAGTGACAATATTGTGAATTCAAAAGCTCGATTCTTCTTCGTTGCAGAAGAAAAATCGAGTTTCGATTGTTGGCAAGGGGGAAACTCCAGAGTAGTAGAGGAGCTCTTCATCGATCTCTGAGTTGTGGTTTGTACTGGGTAGGGGTATAGCCGTATAGATACAGGATTTGTAATTCGTACGAATCCAAAGTATCCTTTTTATACCTAGAAGAAGATGGAGTTGGCGCTTGGTAGACACCCTGGACTTTATACACAGGTTATGGAAACCGTACAAGTTATTGAGAAATCGGCCTATAACCAGCACAGAATGTGCAACAAACAATTAAAAAATATATATAAGAATAGCAGTGTGTTGCACAAGAATATAAACAAATCTCGCTATATTTAAAATAAAGGTAATCATTTTGGTTAAAAAAAATTCAGGCTGAGTTTATTTTATTTTGTCCGTTGAGATATATATATGATCTACTTACTCACATGTTCAATTGAATTTAAAGACGTGGCTTCGTTGGACTAATTCAGGCTAGACAATATGAAAGAAATATCAAATTACACACACACAAAATAAACTTGCAGTACAAAATTTTAGTCTATTTTTTGAACCAAAGGGTTCGCTTAAGACCCCTTAAAACCTTTGTGGTGCTAACCCCGCTTTGGTGGCCATATTTGGTAATCATGTCTAGAATACCATGTTTATACTAGTAATTTTTACTTTTTAAACTTCTCTCCTCAAAACAAATTGAAAAAATATGCGAAACTAACAAACTCTTGGAAAAAATATTTAAAAAAAAAGACTCGAAATGTAAACACAAATTGAGTCGAAACCAATCACTGCCTACATACAATTTGTTTAATTAGAAGCACAATTGCGATAAAAGAAAAACAAGTGAAAGAAAGAAAGACGAGATAAGATTTTTTTTATCGTTCATTAGGCAGTTTTAGGTTCATGTTAGAGCTGCCTGTCTGGTTCCTTGTAGTTGGGTCCACCCTTTGTTTTGTAAATGGATTTTAGTTTCCAAAAAAGATAAATAAATAAATAATTTTTTCAAAAAGACGTTACATATTCATAGGCAAGTTGGGTACATAAAAATATATATTTTGGCGCTCGATGGTAAGGGGCAATTATTAAATTTGAAGTGAGAGAATGTAAAATTAGAAGGTTGACATAAAATTATTGATGGTTTATACGGAATCTACGTATGGGAGCACAAATTTCTCACTTTATCCCTTAAGTTTTCTGAATATGCTGTTTGAGGAAATCTGTTGAAGATTCTCTTTTGCAGGTTGATATTAAGAAAGGAAACTGGTTGCGTTCTTTTTAATTTATATTAAGTCTGGAACTTATTTTAATATTTTTTATTTTTAATAATTTTTTGTTTAGCTTTTTTGTCGTAGTTTTTGAAATTAATCGTTCGTCTCTGGAAAAATATAAGAGTGTAGACCGATGTTAAAAGAATTCAGATAATAAGTCACTTTAAACAAATAAGACAACTGTTTTATACTTTTTTCGTTTTTAGTGAATAATTTTGCTTTCACTAATAACTTTGTATTTTTTAGACTTCTATCGTTGAGACGGATGATTAATCCAAAAAATATCACGCGAATCTAACTAAAATTCAAAAAAAATAAACAAAATACGCAAAACAAATAAAAAAATTAAGTTAAAATGAATGCACATAGACTTTCTATTATTAATGGAGATGCTCTTTAGCTGTAGTCAACTTCAATAATACACAGAAATACTGCCAGTCCAAAACAGTATTTTAGAATGTGTCTTTCACACGTTGTCCTATAATAAAGGCTATAAAAATATAAAACTAATCTCGAAATTAAGATCACGACTTCTTTTTTAATTTTCCTTTCCTTTTTGATCATCACCGAGCTAATTAATGGATGTTTAATGATCATCGTTGTTAGTGGACGGATTAAGGCTCTGTTCCGGAAATTTTCTTAAAAAATAAGTACTTATTTTGTCACTTCTTATTCAAAAATAAAAAAGGTCATTCCATAAAATCCAAATAAAAAGTTTCTTTCACATTTTCAAACTCAAAAATAATGTAAATGAAAAAAAAAATTTAATTTTTTTTGCACTATATTAAAGATCTCAATGAGATCTATCAAACAAGATCCATAGTGCTAAGAAAATTATTTGCGTAAACACATGATTTTTGAGATTGAAGTTGCCTTATACAAAAAATAAGACTGTTGCTATGATAATGGGCGCCGGCGGAGGGAAATCGTATCGACGGCCGCGCCGTCTCCGGCCACCGGACGGCCAATCCGAGCAGTCCAAAAATTCTATAAAAAAAACCGAGGGGATCATCATATATACACTGAAAAGGGGTGCTCGGATCAAGCACCTTACACACCTCGGATGCCGTTGATTCCCGCGAAAGGCCCCTTGGTTTTTTTTTTTTAGAATTTTTGGACGGCTCGGATCGGCAGTCCAGTGGCCGAAGACGGCCCGGCGCGGCAACCGGTACGATTTTCCTCTCCGGCGCCCATTGGTACCTACATAAATTCTAAAAAATAAGCACCGCCTTCTTATTTTTTGGGGAACAAGCCTTCTTATTCAACAAAAAATAAGTTCTTATTTGATTTCTGGAACGCAGCCTAAGACCTATTTTAGTGCAACTTGATGAAACAAACTTGAAAAACGTTAGCGAACACTACTTGTTGCCCGGAATTAATGTCTTCATGGATTTGGTTATACAATACTCCTATCACTTATGCGACCATTCTAAAAACATATACATTTGCGTGTGCAATGTATGTCAAACTCCAATAAAAAGACTTAATTGAAACCCTCCATAATACCAATTGATTTTAGGAAAGATTGTGAAAAAGTGGTCAGATAAGTGGTATCAAAATCAAGAAGTCATGGGAGCGTTATCGTGAGAGATGGATTGTCCCCATAGATTTGTTTATTCAGTGTCTAAGACCCCTCTAATAGACGTGTGTTACTTTTCGCGCTTACAGGGCTTATTGAGTATTATAGAATTACCATAGCACTATTTCATGCATTGGGGTAAATGGTGGTATTCTTTTTGGATCCGGCTTCTCTGCAATCCAACTGCAGAAAACCTATGCAGTTGTATTACAGTCGTTCATCTTTGCATTCAACGGTCCAAAAAAAATATTTTTTTAATCTCGACTGAAAAATACCATCTGACTGTTACGAACACTCTAATCGCACCTCTGCAGTCCAAACATGGATTACAGACAAAAGCCTTGTGCTTCTTCTTTTTTTGCTCTAACATTTCACACCAGGTGTAAATTAATGGAGTTGAGATCAACTAAGGGGTCGATGGAACCTCGGGTTTATCCGTAGAATGGAGCCGTCTTTCTGCAAAAAAAAATTATGTTAACTCTGTTCTTTACTGTTTTTATTTCAAGAAATATATTTAATTAACCTTCGGGTTATAATAATGTAATCTTAATTTCCGAGCCACACTTTATCTTTAATGAAATAGCTGAAATTATTTCGCTTTTTTCGTTAAATTCCTTTTATAACAAATCAAATTTTCACGGCGTTACAGCAAGAATGTGACAGTTTAATTTGCATCACCAACCCCTCAAGAAACAAAAATAGATGAAATTTTAGTCTCATACAACTTTAAGCGGATTTCTCAATCATTCCAATTGTTTCAGTTATTTCTACAGGCTACGTGCTTCGACCATAGATCTAAATTTTGAACTCTCGTAAACGGATAAGACCTTTGCCCTTAATTCCAATCATGAAATAAAACTACGATCGAGATCAGCCCCTGGCTCTTATGCTACAACTCTCAATTAGCATGAACAATCACCACAACTCTCAACATCTCTTCAATTTTTCAAAAAAGCCACTAAATTGAAGTGTGTCCAAAAAAACTAACCTTGAATCTTAAGTCTCTAAGCAAACCATTATTCATGACTGTCTGTAAAACGTTTTGCTCTTTCATCCACCGGAGTTATCTTTCTTCACATACCAAGAATCAAACATCGAAATTGTCTTATTGTGTAGAAGCCACTGTTGACGTGGTTATATTCAAACCAATCGTCGCCTTTGAATTTGTCTGTAGTGATTTGAAGGTTAATGGTTTCATTTGGGCGGCACGCGCCTGTGTGGAAAGTAGGTCGAAGTTCACTTTTTCCATACCCTCTCCCCTATTAAACATGACCATGCTCGTTTCAGGATTTTAGTTTTGGATTTTGGATAAAGAGTGGAAGAAATAGAGAGAGAAATGAGAGTAATAATTGAGAAAAAAATTTATTGAAAACCGTGTGCAGAGAGAAAAGTCCAAACCCAAAATTCTAAGGGATTGGGCCTTTATGTTCAACTTGGGTTAAATATATCCATCAAAATTTACAACTTTAAGCAGTATAGGATGGGGTTGACTTTTCACCTTTAACCACGCCCATTTTGACAAATAATTTCTCATTAAGCCTTTAATGTAATTTATTTATTAGGGTAGACTCCATCAAAATTTAATTCACACACGCATCACGTACATGTGCCCGCAATCTAGTAAACAACAAAGTTTTATTCTTCCCTCCAACAGCATAAGCATTTGGGAATTTGATCGGGGAGTGAAAAAGTCTGGAATGATTGAGTGAGGCTCGGGGTGGCCCCTGGTCGTGTGGTGCCAGCACTTCTGCACTTGTACGCTGGTTGCCCTGAGATGGTTTTCTTCTTCCTTTTTTCCAACTTTTGACTGAAGAGATGGTTTGGGTTACTACAGTTGAAAAGTGAATAAAGTAGTACTAATCAAGGAAAATAATCAACGTCATAACGGAACATACTGCACTTGATTTACTTGCTGTAGAGCCGAATATAACATTTTGAGAGTTCAAAGCGAACGTAGAAGAAATCTCGGTACACAAGTACAACAACATATGTGTGTTCTTACGTCCCCTCTCTCTCTCTCTCTCTCTCTCTCTCGGCATTACAATGGAGGACTACAATTTCTTTGTGAACCTAAAAATGAACAATGATTTCATGGGCATAGAAATGGCCCACAGAAACAAGATGCATATACATGTTAGAAATTCCACCACTACAAGCCCTAATATCTTGCTACATTCCATAGCATATGAAATAAACTTGAGATTCAAGCACATACCTGCGAGAGAGGCCATGTTCTTAAATACAACAGTCAAGCCCTTATTTCTGCTGCAAGCTGATTGATCAAATTAGAACAGAAGAAGAACAATATTCTTCGCCTTTTGCGGAGAGAGAAGAAGGCCTTTTACTACGTACTCTCTCTCCTGGTGCTTAAAAGTATGTGTTTTAGTGGATCAAACACACACACACACACACACATATATATATATATATATATATATATATGAGATGAGAGCAGGATACTCTTCTTGTGCCTAATAAATGGCCCAGCCTATTATGGGTCGAAATATACACAAAAGCACAAGTTCACACTTAACCCAAATGTACTACAAAAATTAGGTGCACCAAAATGACCCATTATCTAAATGGTGATCACTAACCAAAATGGGTCCCAAACAATTACTCCATAATATTTGATAGTCGAAATAATCCGAAACTTTTTAACATAAATAAATTAATATGCTAGTCCACAAATTGGAATAAATCCAACAGCATATAGATGGCAAGAAATAAGAGTTGGCAAAACTCGATATTAACCAATTCTTCGTCATCTTTGCACTTTTTCAATCCGTAAATTATCTGTAAGAATGATTTATATCCATTTTCCATCACCAAGGATTTGTGTAATTCTTCCAGGAATCTATACAAGCTACGTGCTCTGGCCATCGAAATGTTGACGTCTCGTTGACTGATAACTTCTTAGCCCTCTTCCAATGGTGAATTACAGTTGTTAAATCAGCGACCTTGGCACTTATAGTACGGCAACAATTAGCATGAACAGTTACCACAACCCCAACATCTCTACTCTTTTCACAAAAGCCACTGAAATAAAGTGTGTCCAAGAACCTAAAAGTGAGTCCTAAGTCTTTAAACAAACCATTTTTCATGAGCGTCACCAACACGAACTGCTCAGTACATCCACCGTAGTCTTTTCGTTGTGCATACCAGTAATCAAACAATGAGATTGTCTTGTTGTTCGATCTGACAATTGAAAAACCATTGTTGAGGTGGTCGGAATTGGACCCGTTGAAAAAATCGGTGGCGATTTGAAAGTCTATCGTTTCGTTTGAGCTCAAAATGGAAATTGGGTTCCTTAGCCATAATATGTCGGTGTCCTACAATCAATGAAATAATTGATCAAGTTAAATATTAAGTAAAGAAAGAAAGGAAAAAGGAGGGAAAAAAAAAAAACCTCCTTTCATGTCAAACAGATTGTCCACTATGTAGACCAATAAGTGCAAAAAAAAAAAACAAATTGGTCTAAAGTCCAAAGGAATAGGTCTCAAAGCTGATTTATCCCAACTTAAGTTTCAGTGATATGTAAAATCCATTAATGAAAATATTTTAAAGTTTAAGGTCCGTGAAAAGACCAAATTGCCTGTAATGAGACAAGGGCCTTATTTGGCTAACACAAAAAAATGTCTTTTCATTTAAATTCACTTTAATGAGACAAGGGCATTGTTTGGCTATCACAAAAATGTCTTTTTTTAAATTTTTTTTTATTTTGACCGTTGACTGGTGTATCTGTTCACTTTTGGTATATCTGTGGTTTTTTTTATTTTTGGACCATTGACCGGCGTTGACTGACGTTGACCAGTGTATCTGTTCATTTTTTGTGTATCTATTCATTTTTTTTATTTTTTGACCGTTGACCGACGTTGACATTGACATTGACTGGTATATCTGTTCATTTATGGTGTATCTGTTGTTGATATATTTGTATTTTTAAGTGGAGGTTGTGGTGGTGGTGGTGGTGGTGGTGGTGGAAATGGAGGTTGTGGATCTGTTTTAATATATCTGATATTGATATATCTGTATCTGTTTTGTGTTAGTGTATCTATTTTGGTGTATTGGTATATCTGTATCTGTTTTGTGTTATGTTAGAGTATGTATTTTGGTATATTTATATCTATTTTGGTACATATGCTATTGATACAACTGTATCTGTTTTGTGTTATTGTATCTGTTTTTTTTTATTCGCGTGTTGGTGTATCTGTTGCGATATATCTATTATATCTGTTTTGGTGTATCTGTATTAGGTGTATCTGTTTCTGTTTTGTTTTAAGAAAAAAAAAAGAGACTCTGTTGTGGCAGTGGCGGTGGTTGTGGACTGGTGGTGGTAGACATGGTCGTGATGGTAGTAGACATAAACACCTGACCCTAACGAAATATCATATAAACACTTGACGTATTAAAAACATTCATCAATTAAACTTCTACGTACCGTCAACCTCCGTCCCAAATAAACGAAAAATATATTTCTCTCTCCAATTTTGCAAGAGAGAAACTAGAACAAACCCAAGCAGATATTGTTGGCATATTTGTATTTTTTTTGGTACATTTGTTGTTGATATATATATATATACACACACACACACACACACACACACATATATATATATATGTATTTATTTTGTGTTGGTGTATCTGTTTTGGTATATCTGTATCTGGTATACCTGTATCTGTTTTGTGTTGTGGTGGTGGTGGTGGTGGCGGCGGCGGTAACGGTGGAGCGGTGGTGGTGGTGGTGGGGTGGTGGTATACATGATTGGGGAACTGAGTGGTGGTGGTGGTGGTGGTGGAATGGTTATGAAGGTGTTGAGGGGGAGGGGTGTGTGGTTGAAGTGGTGATGGTGGTGGTGAAGGGGTGGTGGTAGATGTGGTGGTGGAAGTGGAGGTTGTGGTGGCATGGTGGTGGTGGTGGCGGCATCGTGGTGGTTGAGTGGTGAAGGTGGTGGTGGCGTGGTGGTGATAGAGTGGTGGTGGTGGTGGTGGTGGTGGAAGTGGAGGTTATGGTGGTGGTGGTGGCGGCGGCGTCGTAGTGGTGGTGGTGGAAGTGGTGGTTGAGTGGTGGTGGTGATGGAGGTGGAGGTGGTGACGTGGTGGTGGCATGGTGGTGGTGGGAGTGGTGGGAGTGGTAGTTGAGTGGTGGTTGTGATAGGGTGTCGGTAGAGGTGGTGATAGAAGTGGAAGTGTAGGTTGTGGTTGCATGATGGTGGTGGCGGCGGCGGCGGCGTAGTGGTGGAAGTGGTGGTTGAGTGGTGAAGGTGGTGGCGTGGTGGTGATGGAATGGTGGCATGGTGGTGGTGGAAGTGAAGGTTGTGGTGGCATGGTGGTAGTGGCGTCATAGTGGTGGTAGTGGATGTGGTGGCATGGTGGTGATGGAGTGGTGGTAGAGATGGTGGTGAAAATGGAAGTTGTGGTGGCATGGTGGTGGTGGTGGTGGTGAAAGTGGTGGTTGAGTGGTGGTGGTGGAGGTGGATGTGGTGGCGTGGTGGTGATGGAGTCGTGATAGAAGTGGTGGTGGAAGTGGAGATTGTGGTGGCATGGTGGCGGTGGTGGTGGCGTCGTGGCGGTGGTGGTGGTGGAAGTGGTGGTTGAGTGGTGGAGGTGGTGGCGGCATGGTGGTAAAGGTAGTGGTGGAAATGGAGGGTTTAGTGGCGTGGTGGTGGTGGTGGAAGTGGTGGTGGAAGTGGTGTTGGTGGAGGTGGTGGCATGGTGGTGGAAGCGGAGGTTGTGGCGGCATGGTGGCGGTGATGGTGGCGTCGTGGTGGTGGTGGTAGAAGTGGAAGTTGGGTGGTAGAGGTAAAAATAAAAAATCAACAGATACAACAACAATGAACAGATACACCAGTTGACCCCCGGTCAACGCTAGTCAACGGTCACAATAAAAAAAATTAAAATTTCAACAGATACACAAAAAATGAACAGATACGAGGGTATTTTTGAGAGACTGGGTGCCAATTGTCTTGGAGACAACAAAGAAAAAAGTAAATTGACTAATTGTGGCATAAACCCCTATATTATGTCCTCCTACTCAATTTACCCAAAAAAAAAAAAAATTTGCTTAGTGCGAGAAATGTAACCACATGCTAGTGTATATTCTCATTTGGAGAATATAAATAATAAAGTTCTTCTTCACTCTAATAACTTAAGTTTTTAGATAGTTACCAAAACAAAACTTAAGCTTATAGATGAGTTGGTGATTAACAATTTAATATGGTATCAGAGTAGGCAATAGATCTTGTATTTGAACCTCACCGTCTACCTAATGATTAAGACTTACACGTGTTTAGCCTAGTTAGAGGCTAGAGCATCCACAATGGGTGTGCTAACTAGTATTTTAATTGTGTGTGTTAAGACTTAGAAAACAAAATTATATTTTTTGTTTCACAATACTTGTGTTAGTTTATATGGGAGAGTGTCTTCAATTTTACAGTATGCTAACATGTGTGCCAAATTTGGCAACTATGCTAGCAAACAATAAGTGGTCCCACTTTTATAATTCAAACCCCAACCATAAAATATAAATATCCAATACTCCTAATACACACTTGTGAGGCCCATTTTTTATCCTAACAAACATTTTAACACACAAATTTACTAAACTTATTGTGGATGTTTTAACACGCTTCTATGTTATCAATGTTTAACACACACTTGTGGGACCTATTTTTATTCGAATACACCTTTTAACAAATATTTTAACACACAAATATACCAAACCTCATTACGGATGCTCTTACGAAGAAGAACTCTGATACACATGAGGAACATGTTGACAATATAAATAATAAAGTTTTGCATCTCTCTAATAGTTTAAGCGTTTAGATAAGTTGGTGGTAAACAATCTAATACTCACTCATAAATGTGTTTTAAAAAAAGTCTAAAGTTCCCATGAAACCAAAGAAACGTACCGTGAAGATGAAGTTGTAGCCACGCTTAAGAACATCACCAAGAAACTGAGTCCGCCTCCACATCATTTCGAGATAATCTTTAGTCATGTATAACTGCTCCTCAGCAAAATCTATATCATCTGTTTCAAGTCTGTAGCAATGACGCTGGAGAAACTTACATCGTTGGTAGGATACTTCATCCGTGGCCACAATTAGAAGGTGATTTATTAACCCCTGAGTACCATCGCCAAGCCAGAAACTATCCAAGAATAGATCAAGAATCGACTTGTCCCCTTCCACATAGGCTTTGTTTACCATAGCGATAATTACAGTCTTGTTTTCCATCGATGTTTCGGCTAACACCTCATCGAGTTCATCTCGGTGAATAATCATTTTCATCTGTAGAATGCGTAAATAGTCTGTATCAATAAAACGGTCACATTTCGGGTAATATGAGCAATTATGACGGATGTATCTTTCAAAATAGAGGTGCAGCCGTGCAGGAATTCTGAACTCTCGATTTTTATTTTTGTTTTACAAGAGTTCCGAACTCTCTTTAGTACTATCGATCTATTGATTATGATTGAAGCTAGCTCTCAATACATTCCTCTTCCTACTGTACGCATTTCTACTTTTATCTTCATGATGTATGAAACAATTGTTGTACAACCAGAAAGTTTTAACGGGGTGTTTCCGATAGGAAATAAGTTAAGGCGAAGATGTCGTTGACAAGTTGTTGGAAAAAATAACTGTTCATGGTCGTAAAATTGTTATAGCATTATAGCTTCTTCTTTTTTTAACTGATTGTAGCATTGGCAAATCATGATCACATCCATAATAATGGATAAATTCGCGAAACCGAATATGTGTAAATCAGTGATATAGGTACAACTATAAGCAGGTGCCATATGGGAGGTTGTGTTATATGGCAAGAAAAATGCTTATTGATTCCAAGTGGTTGATCTGAATTAATTAACCACTTTCAAGTGACTAATTCCCACAACAACTCGTTATTAATATGGGCCAATGGGGGGATCAACCAAGAAAGATAAGGAAAAAAAGAAAGAAGCTAATTACCATGGTTGTTGAGGACTTGCATTCGGGATTAGAGCTGGAGAAGAGGGTCTTGAGACTGGAGGGATTGGAGAAGATGAAGATGAAAAGGAAACCCAGTAACAAAAGTGACAGTACTGTAAAATCGAGAGCTCGATTCTTCATCTTGTCGGTCAGAATATGATTCGATTGCGTGTAATGGGGGAAACCTGCGGTAGAGGATCTCTTCATCTCTCTGTTCTGGTAGCTAGATTGTTATTTACGGCAACTCTTGCGAATCCAAAAGGATCTTATTTTTAAGGATCCCTCCCGCGGGGGCCTGCACACTCACTTTAAGATATAAGTAGTGAGTTTGCAGTGACAAATTGCAGTCGTTCAAAGATATTTTCAACGGTCTGAATTTAAAAGAAATTCTTTTTAAGAAAAGTTATCTTTTTAGAAAGAATTTTTCTTAAAATCGGACCGTTAATTGTTAAGATAGATGGTCACAATTATTTACTATACCCTGCCTTGAGTCCCCGCTTCCTATTTCTGCTTTGAGATTTACACCGGCCATGGACTTTCTAGTACTACGGACCTTTGCATTTGTATAAAAAAAAAATGTAGAAGTTTATTTTAGGTCCACAAATCTAGGCTTACAGCTCATAAAATTAAGAAGTGGGATAGAACGAGTAATTTTTATGCACATCCCAGAAAGATGCTTTTCTCGAACCCACTCTTTCTTAGGAGAAGTTTTTGGATGCCGGACGGGTATCACACACGTGGTATCCCGTCGGGGTTCTCAGGCTTCCCAGCGTGTATTTGGACGGTCCAGATTTTAGAGAGAGGAAAGGAGTGAGAATGGCGGGGTGAGAAGAGAAAGAGGAAATAAATCTAGACGGTCCGTGTTTTGAACGGTTGGGATCTCCGACATATACTATCCGTGTTTTGAACGGTTGGGTCATAATAATATGATTCGATTGCGTGTAATGGGGGAAACCCGCGGTAGAGGATCTCTTCGTCTCTCTGTTCTGGACCTCTGGTTGCTAGATTGTGATTTACGGTAACTCTTGCGAATCCTAAAGGATCTTATTTCTAAGGATCCCTCCGGCGGGGGCCTGCAAACTCGCTTTAGCGTGTACATAGAGAGTTTGCATTGAAAAATCACAGTCGTCTAAAGATATTTTTAACAATTTAAATTTATAAAAAATTCTTTTCAAAAAGAGTTCTCTTTTCGAAAAGAATTTCTTTTAAATTCATATCGTTAAGTGCTAAAATAGACACTTGCAATTATTTCCTATACCGTGCCGTGGTGAGTCCCTGATTCTTATTTCTACCTTGAGATTTACACTGGCCGTGGACTTTCTAGTACAACGGACCTTCGCAGTTTTATAAAAAAAGAGTAGAAGCTTAGGTCCACAAATCTAACCTTACAGCTCGTAAAATTAAGAAGTGGAATAGAAGGAGTAATTTTTTATGCCCATCTCCCAAAGGTGCTTTTCTCGATCCCACTCTTTCCCGCCAGAAGTTTGTGGGCCCGGGCGGATACTACACATGTGGTATTTCGTCGGCAATTCTAATTGTTCCAAACATATTTAAGACAGTCCAAATTTTAGGGGCGTGTTTGATTAGAGATTTCGTTTTGGGGTGATTCGTAATGAGGTGGGATTAGGATTGAGATTGAGAATGAGGTGGGAGTATTAATGAGAGGATGAATCATTTATTCATGTTTGTTTTGCACAAGATTAGGATTGGGATTAGAATTGAGAATGAAGTGGGATTGTAAATAACATGTTTGTTTTGGCTAAGATTGGGATTGATGTGGGTTTTTAAACTGGTTTTGCTCAATCTCAGGGGGACGGGATTCGTGATAACACCCCCCCATGGGTTGACTAATCCCATCAGATGGGAGGATTGGTATTCCCATGGGATAAAAATCCATCCAAACACACTTTTTAAATTGCACTTCACTTTTAGAGTCCTATCCTAAGTCCCAATCCGGCTATCAAACACGCCCTAGAGGTAGGAAAGGAGGAGAGAGAGTTGCAGGGTGAAGGGAGAGAGAGGAAATAAATTTGGATCGTCTAAAACACGTTTGGACAATTAGAATAACCGACAGATACCGCCACGTAGTAGCCTCTCGGCACTCATAAATTTCTCCTTTCTCAGACCTAGCTAGGATGGTATACGGTCAACATTTTTGTTTTACTCCTGAGATAAATTTATTTTTCTGGTTAAGCTGTTCTAATTGAAGGGATTATATAGATGTTTCGATAAATGGGGATTCTCAAAATTCAAAAAGTTAAAGCTATTGGGATACGGCCGAACTAACACACATAATGCTTGCAAAAAGATTGATTGAAAGACACAAATTGTTATGCCACTGAGTCGATTTCCCTAGCATCATGCTAGTTTTATAATGGATTTGCGATCGAATCTGGAAAAATATGTGATTCTGTTCAGTTTGGATTTCGATAGAAATTTTTAAGAATAATGAGTGAAGAGAGATAGATAGATAGATAGATAAAATTTGTTAACGACCGTGCGCAGAGATTTTGAGACCTTCAGACAAACAAACCCGGATTTTTGATATTCTTTGATCTATACAGTTGATAATGGATTCAAGAGGATTCTGCCTTCCTTTTCTCTTCTTGTATTATTCAACTTTTGTTCTTGCTTTTTGCTAGCTGCTAGCCTGCTACTGCTTTCCCCTTGACGTATCTGTATTGATTCGTATTAGTATATTTTTTATTTTGCTGATTAAAAAAAAAAGGTGAGAAAAATACAACAAATGATAAAACTAGTTTACTATACTGACATGACTTTTCAAATATAATTTCATTTTGCATTTGTTATAGTAGCATCTTTGGAGATGCTCTTACTATGGAATGCCAAACGGGGTGCTGTTGAATGAGTGTGGTTGTACCAAAACGATGTCGTTTTAGAGACCCTTAGGGACAACAGGATCCCGGGTTTGTGGAACTTGATTTTATTCTTGCACTTTTCGAGTAACATTACAATGTAACAATTTGCATCACCAACCCCTCTTTAAACAATACTAGATGAATTTATAGGATCATACAACTAAGCTGATGATAAAAACAAATAACAAAGAAAAAGTCCAAGTTAAGTTGAAGTCTTATTAACTTTCTTGCGAGAATTTCTATAGGCTACGTGATTTGACCATCGAAATGTCGAGGTCTCATTGGCAGATAAATCCTTAGCCCTCTTCCAATCATGAATTACAACACCTTCGCAGTAATAGTAAAACAACAATTGGCATGAACAGTCAGTACAACTCCAACATATCTACTATTTTGACAAAAATACTTAAAACAAAGTGTGTCCAAAAACCTAACATTGAGTCCTAAGTCTCCAAACAAACCATTGTTCATGAGTGTATCCAAAACGTCCTGCTCTTTCATTTCGACGGAGTCGTCTTTTTTCGCGTACCAATAATTGAACAATGAAATTGTATTGTTGTTCGATCTAATCATGTGGAAACCGGTGTTGATGCGATTGGATTTGGGCCCTCTGAATCTATCGGTACTAATTTGAAAGTCTATCTTTCATTTGAGAACGGAAAATGGGTTCCTAAGCCATAATATATCGAAGTCCTGCACTAAGTGAAATAGATAATCAGATTCAACTATTAAGTAATGAAAACACAAATAAATACTCCAGTTGTATAAAAAATATAAAAAAATAAAAAGAAGTTTTATAGAGAGGAGAACAATTTTCCTTCCTCTTTCCCATTTTGAGAGGCAACCGTGGTGTCGGTTCCGGGTAGATGGTGTTTGGGGGTTTTATAGGTGTTCGCTGGGGGCATTTTGTGCTGCATCTGAGAGTGTGGTTGACGCGTTTGTGGCGGCGGTGGGATTACTGGAGGTTTCTTGGTGGAGGTGTTTTTGGTGCCGGTTGGCAGTGGAGAAGTTTGTGGAGGCAGTGCGGCTGTCTCTAACTCACTATAAATGAGGCTATCATGCATTGATTTCGACATATGAAAAAATCGTTGAGGTCAAGTTTTGAATTGCATAGTATGTTCACATATCTACATTTTCTTTAGCAGTGTAGTGTATTATTTTTAAATGTCAAGTAAGAAAAATAAATCATACATGATATAGATAATTGACCCTACTGCCATCCTAGCTCCGCCTCTGTTAGAAGGGAGCAAAGCCCTAGACCCTTTGGATTGAGGGATTTTCACAAGAAAATAAAATAAATGGTTATGATTATGGTTTCTAGCCAAACCACTCATTTTGATTGAGTATATATCTTGGTGAGAATGGAGAGAGAAAAGTGAAAAAATTAAAAAATTTGATTAGCCCTTCTCCCTTCTGACAAAAAAATGGTGAGTTTGGGTGAGATAGGGCTCCCCTTTCTTATCTAATCTCTTCTAAAAATCCAAAGAGGCTGATACAACGAAATCCTAGACGATCAAAAAAAAAAAAAAAAACTAAATCCTAGAGAACGAATGCAGAACTTACCTATTCGAAGAAATCTATCTCCCTCTTCCTCTAGATTTCTGCCTGTTATTCGGAGCTGTTCAATCGCCAAAAGAACAAACAATTCCGCGAAAGCCAGAAAAAGGGAAGGATCATCTTCATCATGGGCTCATCTCGGCCCATTCTTAAACGGATCTACGGCCCATTAAAGGCCACGTATAGTTTTTTTTGATCCTGCCACGTATAGTTTAGCCCACGCTAATCAAAGATGGCATATGGCCACAAATAGGGCTACAAACGAGCCGAGCCGAGTTTTACTATGTTCAAACTTGTTTATTAAGTTTTTAACGAACACAAGCTCGAGTTCAGCGAAAACTTAACGAGTCGAGCTTGAGCCGAGTGGACCTTGGCTTGACTCGAGCTCGAGCTTGTTCACGAGCCTCAACGGACCAACAATATATAGAAGTCCCTTTCTTATAAGGACTACTTTATTTTAATAAAATGCGGACCTCCCTTTCCCGATCGAATTTCGATGATCCGAGCCGCTCAATGTGTTCAGAACGTGATTTTAAGGGTACTCACGAGAAATCAGCAAAAAAAAAAAAAAAACCGGGAAGGGCTTCATCCGAGCAGTTTTTGTTTGTTTTTTATCTAACAGTTCAAATAAAAACTGTTCAAATCAAGCCTTTCCCGGACATTTTTTTTGCCTATTTCGCGGGTACCCTTAAAATCACGTTCTAAACACATTGAGCGACTCGGATCATCAAAATCCGATCAGAAAAGGCTAGAAATAGGAGGTCTGCATATAAAGTCCTCATTTTAAGATCCTTACTTGAAGATTTCTGTATATATATATATATTATTTATTTATTTATTTATTTATTTATTTATTCTCGCATAGGCCTAATACAACCAAAAATATTTTGATTGTGAAGGTATACATCTTTCATTCATTTTCCTATGGAGGGGGGGTGTACTGGTGTGTATGTGCTCTCGCCTTCTTTGGTTGACTGGAAACTCAAAATGAAAAGAACAAATTATGAAATAACAATAAAAATCCTAAACTTAAGTGTACATACCCTTGCTCGCGAGCTGACTCTAGCCGAGCTTATCCTAGCTCGAGCTCGGCTAATTTACAAAACGAGCTGAAAAAATCGACTCGAGTTTGTTCGTTTAACTTCTAAGCCGAGCTTGAACGAGCCGCTCGATTCATTTGCAGCCCTAACCACAAATGACCAAAGTGGAAAGGGGTTCTTCCCATCCGGTCTTATCTGAGTGGATTGTGTCCCACTAGGTCCTTGCACACAAATGCACACAATTAATTTTCCACGATGTCCTGTCCCTCACTTCCGTGCCTCCCTGCCATCTTTTTTTGGCACATTTCTGTCTCTCTCCTTTCTCTTACCTCACTTTATGCGCGCGCGCACACTCCCATCATTTTACCGTATCAATTCATACAGTATGATTGTATGACAGAACCGCACTTATTAACTTTTTTGGTTCCTAAAGTATTCAAAAATTCTAATTTAGTCCCCAATGTAATCATTGCAGTGATTTCGTCCCTAACATTTCGATTTTGTTCCAATGTAGTCCCCCAGTCAAACGCCGTTACCCCAAACCATCAAAACCAGGGGCAGCCAAGACATTTCACACCACCCTTTATTATGAATATGAATTTCTTTTATTTCTCAACCAAAAACCAACCTTTTTTCAGTCTAAGGGAGACCTTTTCTTCTCCGGGCCAGCCCCCGCCTCAAACCCTCCAACAGGTCCACGCCCACCTCCTCGTTCATCACCGGCTCCCACCGCACCCTCTCTCTCATCACCAAGCTCACCCTCTTATCCTGCGCCGCCGCCTCCTCCGTCGCCTACCCGCCGCCTCTTCCTCTCCATTCCAAACCCCGATATCCCCTCTTCAGCTCCCTCATCACTTCCTTCTCCAAAAACCGCTTCCCAAACGACGCCGTCCTCCTCTTCCGCCGCATGCTCGTTACCGTCCCCTCTCTATGCCCGTCAAGCTACGTTTTCATGGCCCTGATCAAATCCTGCGGCTAGTTGTCGGCTCTGAGAGTCGACAGAGTTGTTCATTGTCACACTTTAGTTCGTGGGTACTGGTTGGATTCGTACGTTGAGGCTGCTCTCGTTGCTTTCTATGCAAAATGTGGTGATTTGGTTTGCGCGCGGAAGGTGTTCGATGAAATGCCGGAGAGAATCGTTGTCGTGTGGAACTCGATGGTTCTAGGTACGAGCAGAATGGGTTTTCTGAGAAGGCAATTGGTTGTTTCACCGGATGCGGGATTCAGGTGTTAGGTTCGATTCGGCTACTTTGGTGACTGTCTTGTCTTGTCCTCAGGTGGGAGCTCATGAACTGGGTTGTTGTTCTAATGGTTATGATATGAATGTGGTTATTGGTAACTTCTTTGATTAACATGTATGCTAGGTGTGGAAATGTAAGTAGAGCGTGGGAAGTTTTCAAATTAATTAGTGATCGAAACGTCGTCTCATGAACATTTCACTATCGGATTCTTCAAATTTCAGTCCAAACATGCGATTTTCAGATATAGGGAGTTGAGAAATTGGTAAGGCAGATCCCTTGGTGTACCAATTGGCTTCGGTGTTTGGATGGTGTGAAATGTCTTGGTTGCCCCTGGTTTTGACGGTTCGGGGTAACACGTTTGACTGGGGGACAACATTGGAATAAAATTGAAACGCTAGGGACAAAATCACTCCAATTATAACATTGGGGACTAAATTGAGATTTTTTGAATACTTTGGGGACCAAAACGCTTAATAAGCCCTTCTTGTTACCCCCCTCTCTCTTTCTCTCTCCACATGAAGAATGCTGCATCCAAATCCATAAACCCCTGCGACAGCCGTGCCGTGGCCAACTTTTACGCAACCCAGCTCCAGCTATACGCAACCCAGCTCCAGCTATGCTGCCCGCACAGCCCCACCTCGTACCCCCACGCCCGTCGCATCCACGCCCACATGACCACTTCTGGCTTCAAACCCCGTGGTCACATCCTCAAACGCCTCATTGACGTCTACTGCAAATCCTCCCACCTCATCTCCGCCCACCAACTGTTCGACAAAACTCCCCTACCAGACATCGTCGCAAGAACCACAATGCTCGCCGCATACTCTGCTTCTAGAAAACCAAAAGTGGCCCTGGAGATATTTAACACGACCCTGTTGAGGATGAGGGACACCGTCTTCTACAATGCCATGATCACGGCCCACTGCCATGACGAGGATGGTCACGCCGCTATCGAACTCTTTCGCGACATGAGGCGGGAGGGTTTCACGCCCGATAACTTCACTTTTACTAGCGTCCTGTCCGCTTTGGCCCTCGTAGCGGATCGAGAAACCCATTGCCAGCAGTTGCATTGTGCAGTTGTGAAGTCAGGAACTGGGTTGGTGACTTCGGTCGTGAATGCACTTATATCAGTTTACATGAAATGTGCATCTTCTCCGTTAGTGTCTTCGTCTTCGTTGATGGGTGCTGTGAGGAAGCTTTTTGATGAGATGCCCATGAGAGATGAATTAACATGGACTACAATCATTACGGGTTACGTCAGGAATTGTGACCTGGATACAGCTCGTCGAGTTTTTGAAGGGATGGAAGAGAAGTTAGTGTTTGCTTGGAATGCCATGATTTCGGGTTACGTGCATAATGGCTTTGTAGTGAGGCATTGGAAATGTTTAGAAGGATGAATCTATCGGGAATAAAGCTCGATGAATTTACATATACTAGCGTTCTTAGCGCTTGTGCTAGTGCTGGATTGTTCCTCTTTGGGAAGCAAGTGCACGCGTACATTCTACGAATGGAAGACAAACTTTCGCGGGACTTTTCATTGTCTGTTGATAATGCACTTATTACCTTGTACTGGAAATGTGGCAAAGTTGATGAAGCACGTATGATTTTTAATAACATGCCCGTAAGAGACCTTGTTTCGTGGAATGCAATTTTATTAACGTATGTGAGTGCTGGGCGAATCAATGAAGCTAGGTCCTTTTTCATTGAGATGCCAGAGAGGAACCTTTTGACATGGACAGTTATCATATCAGGAATGGCCCAGAATGGATTGGGGGAAGAAGGTCTGAAGTTGTTTAACCAAATGAAGTTAGAGGGATTAAAGCCATGCGACTATGCATTTGCAGGAGCTATTTCTTCTTGTGCTGTGCTTGCAGCATTGGAGCATGGACGCCAGCTCCATGCACAGCTTGTCCGATTAGGTTTTGATTCAAGCCTCTCAGCTGGCAATGCGCTAATAACCATGTACGCTAGATGCGGTGTTGTTGAGGCTGTGCACTGTTTGTTTCTGACAATGCCTTTTGTGGATTCAGTTTCTTGGAATGCCATGATTGCTGCTTTAGGGCAGCACGGGCATGGTGCTCAAGCTCTAGAGCTTTTTGAACAGATGTTGGAGGAAGAAATATTACCTGATCGGATAACCTTCCTCACTATTCTCTCTGCCTGTAGCCATGCAGGTTTAGTTAACCAAGGACGTAGTTATTTCGATGCCATGTATGGATTATATGGTATACGCCCAGATGAAGATCATTATGCCCGCCTGATTGATTTGTTGTGTCGAGCTGGAAAATTCTCTGAAGCAGAGGACGCAATACAAAGAATGCCTTTTGAGCCAGGTGTACCAATTTGGGAGGCTCTCCTTGGTGGTTGCTCAATTCATGGGAACGTGGATTGTGGGGTCCAGGCAGCAGAACGATTGTTGGAGCTGAGGCCTCAACATGATGGAACGTACATCCTTTTGTCGAACATGTATGCTGATGTGGGTCGATTGGATGACATGGCAAAAGTAAGAAAGTTGATGAGGGACCGAGGGGTTAAGAAGGAGCCTGGTTGTAGTTGGGTTGAGGTTGAAAACAAGGTACATGTATTCTTGGTGGATGACACAGCACACCCTGAGGTGCAAGCAGTGTACAACTATCTTGAAGAGTTGGGAATGAAGATGAGGGAATTAGGGTATGTTCCTGACACCAAGTATGCTTTGCATGATGTGGGGTCCGATCAAAAACAACACGGTTTATCAACTCACAGTGAGAAGCTTGCAGTTGTATTTGGTCTCCTAAAACTTCCTCGTGGAGCCACAGTTAGGGTGTTCAAGAACCTTAGGATATGTGGGGATTGCCATAATGCGTTCAAGTTCATGTCAAAGGTGGTAGAAAGAGACATTGTTGTGAGAGATGGGAAGAGATTTCATCATTTTAGGAATGGTGAATGCTCTTGTGGCAATTACTGGTGAGCTGGGTTTTGTGAGAATTTATCCACCTGTGGGCAGTTAAGGAGAAATGCATCAGGGTTTTATTGAAGACAAGGCGTGACATGACATCATTTTTCTCATCCTGAAACAAATGCATTTGTTATGAAAGAACTATGGGGAAGCAGTTGAGCTTTTTGTAGAAGAGAAAGAAGCTTGAGAAGAATCACCCACAGGTTTAAGATCAGGGAAGGAGTGACTGGTTGCACAATCAGAATGATTCCATTTTGTTCTTGGTTCTCAGCGCCAAGAACTTTCTGGCTTTGTGGGATATTCAATTTAGCTTCTCATACACAGAGTCTCCATTATGCATATAGATTGCAAGCTGATGAAAGCACAGATTCTTGGTAGCTTGCTATCAGCACACTGACCACAGGGGGAATTGTGTCTTCCAGAAAAGCATTATTTCCCCATCAACGTACGTTCCTTTTTTTGACATGCAAAATTTCGTTTGGAGAAATATCGTTACTGATTCAACACTTCCATCGGGTGGACCAATCTTTGGTGCAGCTACCATGATACTTCAACGTGAGATGTCCTGTGGTTATGCCAGATGTACAAGGTAATGGAACTGGTATCTAGGACTTTTATTATCCACATAAGCATGCTAATTAGCCAGTAAGAAATGATTGACACTTTGATATATGGTCTGCCCTTTTCTTTGAGCATCTTATCCCAGTAATCATACTCCAAATTTGTATTCTTTGATCCTTTGCTTTGGCCAATGTTTCGGGAACAGGCGGACCTTGGGTGTAATGCTACACAAAGCAGGTGGACGGGGAACGAGCCAAAGAAAGAAATTACTGTCTCAGTTGTCTATGGCATTAATTGTGAGTTTCCTTTCCATTCCATAAAAGTTAAAACTGCTTTGCCACACCAAGAGAAATAAAACAGAACATTGAAACATAAAAGTAGAAAGTAACACGGTATCCCATATTTAGTGATGCAAAGGTTTACCCTCTCTACTTGCATATGATCAATTAGTGATTGCATATGATCTATTGTTGAAGTCCTATAAGATGCCAATTTTTTGAAGGCAGGTGCAGAAGGCAATTGCGTTTGCTAGGAAAGCTCACCATGGCCAGTTACGGAAAATGGGAGACCCTTATTTGACTCATTGTATACACAGGAAGAATCATAGCAGTGTTGGTTCCATCAACTGGATAACAAGTAGGTGTCATCTTTTGCTATTGTGGTGCACTATCTAGTATGAGTCTGACAGTCCAATAATTAAACACTTACTGAGTTTTTGCTATGTGCACAGGCTATTGATACAGTTGTGTCTGGGATTCTCCATGGCATGGTTGATGATTCATGTGACAGTTTGGACAGCATAGAAAGAGAGTTTGGTGACGACGTAGCAAAGTTGGTAGCTGGAGTTTCCAGGTTAAGATATGTCAATCAGGTAGAGTACTTTTGCAGCATTGATTCTTTTTTGGCATTTAGCAAGAAATAACCGTCTCCAATAATTGCAAATCATTACGCGATTCGTGTAATTTAACTGCTAGGGGTATGGGATAGATTTGTAATAGCCAGTCAGGCAATGCATATTAGTGTAAACCCGTTAGTGACGAGGGATTTGGATATAGTAGGCCCCATATGGGTCTGATCCGAAATGCTTTCCACTTATCATAAGTGGTGGTATGTGATATATGATACTTGTACCTGATGGTATATGTATTTTAAACTTTAAGCTAAAATGCTTAAGGGTTGAAAATTTACTTACTTCTCTTTCGGTTATCATGGATTCTCGAGGCCATTTGATGAGCCCTTTTTGGCATTATTCCAATTATTTATCTCATCTTGATGTTTCATTCAAATACTTGGGTAAATCGTAATTCATGTTCGTATACATCGTTGACTCATTTTGCATGCTTTGATATTGCGCTGCTGCCCTTTCTCATGCTGTTTGTGTTATTCATCTTGTGTCAACTGATAACTTTGTTCTGCAGTTGTTGTGGAGACACCGGAGGGTTAACATGAGTCTCGGCACCCTTGGTCATGAAGAGGTAAGTTTTCTGTGTATAGGGAGTTAACTATCAGCCAAGCTGTGGAAACAAGCTGGAAAGAAACTAGAAAGACTGTATATACTTTGTTCAAGCATGATAAAAAAACAAGTTTATTTAGTGGTACCCACTGTCGTTTGAAGCTATAAAACAGAAGCTGTAAATCCCAATATGCTGCTTTCATTGGTTTTCCCCTTGGTCAAATGTTTGCATGGGAAACCAAATTTTTGGATGGGATAATCGTATGACATACCTTAGTGATATTAACAAAATAGTCCAAAGAATGTAGTAGCGCTGATGTAATGCTTGTTGGCGATTCTGTATGGTGCTTTTCAGTTGCATAATCCAAAGTGGAGTGAAGACCTTGTCCCCATTGCAGTATTCTATGGATAGAAAAGTGATTATCATCCTAATCTGCAATTTTGGTGGTTCAGGTTTCTTAAAATGATAACTCTTGTTAACATGAACTACTGTTGGTCCTATTTGCCTGCCTCTTTCATAGTTTAATGCTACCTTGACTTTTCACGTTGCTTGTGTTTGTAAAACTGATCATCGCAAAATGTTGTGTACTTCCCATTGTGCAAATTTGTTTTCCGTGGAGTATGTAAATAGATTTCTGAGTTACTTAATGGAGGGATGAAAGAAGAGTCCATTTCGTTCCCAAATTTGTGCTTGATTTGTAAAGGCAATCTGTAAAATATCGTGGCTTTACATTTAGTGAACTACATATTGGTTGATGAAGTATGGCTATTACCATTCTTGTACAAACGGAGAATGCATTGCCTATGCCTGCTCTAATATTCTATTTCTAATGGTTGGCACTGTGTCTTCCAGGCAAATAATTTACGAGTCATGCTCCAGGGCATGGTTGATGATCCACGTGTGGTGCTGATCAAGCTTGCTGATCATCTGCATAACATGAGGACCATGTAACGGCTCTATGCTCCTTTCATGATTTTTGCTGTTTCATGTTGGCAATAGATGGAGTTCTTGTATTTCTTGATACGGTTCTTCTGACTTTAAAATGGTTCTCTCAATGTCACTTCTCTTTTGTAATTTTTCAATAGGGTTGTATTGAACTTATGGATGTCTTGTTTTTTTTAAATGGTATTGGAACGATGGAATTTTCTTTTTGTCCACATTTTGCCATTTATATTTGGAAAAAAGTTGAAAAAAAATATAAATAAATAAATAAATATACACGTGGCGTGTCCCCCGCCATGTCCGTGTCCCCATTTTTTTAGAATTCCCGTGTCCGTGTCAGTGTCCGTGTCAGTGTCCGTATCCGTGTCCGTGGATCATAGTTGCAGCCTCAAATTTTCCATCGAATGCAAGCTGACCTGGCTTTAATGTGGAGCCCTACCAACAGGGCTGGCAATCTACAAAGAATACCTGCAAAAGCCAGCTCCCTTGTGCCATGAACTGGAAAAGACTCCACTCTTGCCTACGAAGGTCCATGTCAATAGATGAGGACAACGCAAGCATTAGGGTAAGAGTGCTAGTTGCAATTCTTGTGCCTTATGGTTGTTAAAATGGGTTAAAACCTGGTCGCTCATGTCATTTTAAGATGCAACTTGGAATATCTTTCTTCTGTAAATGTCTAGTCTGTTTCCCCTTTCAGAATTAGGTGGATAAATAGGTAGGATTCTAACATGGAATAAGATATTGCAATTATTTTTTCCATAAGAGATCCTGTGGCCTTCGCCTTGCTAGATACGATTTCATAACTCAAACGGCTGTCAACAAGGCATAGTTTATTCTTTCATGGATCGTAAGTTTGTGATTGAAGTGGTGGTAGCAGAGGTGCTGACACTTAAGGAGAATGTAATATGAAGTTTCTTCTTTCGCAATTGGATATGTTGCTTTTGATTGTGTATTTGCAGGGTAATTTTTCTCTCGCCATTAACTTAAAAAAATTATTTTGCATTCTATTTTCAGGAACTTTTGCAGGGTGTGGTTCCATTTGATGTCTTGCTTGATCGAAGAAAACAAATGAACTTCCTTCATAATCTTAAAACAAGTTCAGAGTCTCAAGCAAAACCAAAAGTTGTAAGGGATGCTGGAATTGCTTTAGCATCACTTGTTGTTTGTGAGGAAGCACTTGAGTGGGAGTTACTTATATCAACTTCGTATGTTCTGTCTATCCATTGTCAAGATTCTTGTTGTTGATTTTTAGAATAATTGGTACTCTGAGAAATCATGTTTTGTACATCTGGATGCAATTGCTGCTGTGGTAACACATCATTGACTTTGCTTTCTGTTCTATGTTGCAGTTATGTGCCAGGGATGGAGGTCATTTTGTCTAGCAGCTTAAAAAGCTTGTACAGTATCTACAGTAAGGTATCGGTGGATTTTTTCACATACAATAAAAACTGACAGACCATGCACCCACCCTGAAGTTCAAGACAACTGCAAAAGCGAAATGCAAAATTTTCACCTGGATTTCGTTACGAGGAATACTTCACAATTTTTTGGGCAAAAATGACCTCTTTTCCAAATGAAACCGGACGTCGATGCCACTTTCATCAAAGAGATACAGCCATCTCGTGATGTTGCACATTCCCTTCAGATCATTCTCTTTGTGCTTAAGTAAACATTCTTGCCCTTCAATTTAGCCTTGAGATCGTTCTATCCGTGCTTTAAGTCAACAATCTTGCCTTGATGTAGGTGAACATTTTTAGTTTGTTTGTTTGGTGGTTCTTAGCTTGTCTGTCTATCTAACAAGGCAAGTGGTCACAAAAGATGATCTTTATAATGTTACCTGGATTCTTCTAACATTTTTGTCACAGTCATGAAAAGTGATCCTGTTATATTAATTTCACATTTATCCAAAAAAAAATTCACGTATTGTTTATTATATTCCTCTTGTAGTTGTAATTCTGTCCCACTATCTTACCGTTAGCTGTCTAAAATCTTAATGTCATTTGTTGGAAGTAACCTTGTTACCGGATGGAGGGACTGGCACTTTTGTGGGGTATGGATTTGTGCTTCCATCTCATTTTCTTTTCTTTTAACCTTTGTGATAGCATTCCACACCCCCCACCCCCGCCCTCTCTCTCTCTCTCTCTCTCTCTCTCTCTCTCTCTCTCTCTCTCTCTCTCTCGTGCGCGTGCCTGCTCTCACATCTGTCTTTTGAAGTGGCTTTTGTTTAAGTTCATCTTATTGCCCGAAGTTTGGTTGTGTAAGCCTCATAGAGAACTCACCTGAATTTCCTTACGTGATTTTCTGTTTTTATTTGCACTTGTCATAGATGAAACGAAAAGAGGTTGGGATTGATAAAGTATATGATGCCCGTGCTTTGAGGGTAATTGTTGGGGATAAGAATGGGACTTTACATGGAGAGGCAGTTCATTGTTGTTACAATCTTCTCAACATTGTGCATAGGTGAATTAAACCTAAAAATTACTGATCCTCTGTCTTTGCGAAGCAGGATTTTTTATTTTAATTTTGTACTTTTAATGGTTGTCTGACCTGTATTTCAGTTTTGTTTTTCTTGTTAATGCTGAGAGAAAGGGTTTCATAAGATCAATCGATAACAATTCAAGGCATTCAGGAATGCTTAGGTTGCATGTCAGTGACTGAGAAGTCACTAGCATTTCCTTCCCCTCTGTGCAGGTTTTGGACCCCAATTGATGGTGAATTTGATGATTACATTGTTAATCCAAAGCCAAGTGGATATCAGGTTAGAATTCCCTTTTCAGTGGTTGTAGTCTCGTACCGAAGATGAACTGCCTTACTAATATCACGAGTTTATTCAGTTTAGGCAACCCTGCCATAGTATTTTGAAAACTTTCAAATCAATGCATGCTATAATTTTTGACCTAATTGTTGAAAATATTTTCCTATCTAAGCAAACTGTCAATATACATTGGAAATGAGGTATAGTTTCAAATGATTTGCTTACAGGTCATATCAGTTTCCACTTTGTTGGTATGAGTTTGAATATCTACAAAAATATATTCATAACTGTTCTCAAAAGTGACTTTCCTTTTCCGATCGCAGTCTCTGCACACTGCTGTACAAGGTCCTGACAACTCTTCTTCGGAAGTTCAAATAAGAACACAGGTGCCAGTCTTTTCGCATTCTTGTAATCAGATCAATTTTTATTCAGCGGATAGAAATACTTGCTGTTAATGTTTTAGAGGATGCACGAGTATGCTGAGCATGGACTTGCTGCGCACTGGCTTTATAAAGAAACAGGGAACAAGCCTCCTCCCAGCGGAAGCATTGGTGATTCTGAAATACCAGCATCGTCATCTCTCGCAAAAGATATAGATGATCAAAGTTCTTTTGAAGATAATACATTTTGGAAATATAATTCTTTGAAAGTTGGACATCCAGTCCTTAGAGTAGAGGGAAGTCAGTTGCTGCTGTTATTGTCAGGTTGGACACGTTAATATTATATGCAGGAAATACATGGTTTTCCTTTTCTAATTATCTTGTTACGAGGGTTGCATTTCCAGGGTGGATAAGGATGGAAGGGGACTGCTTGTTGCTTTCAGCTTTGGACTCACAACGTCTGAAGCAGTAGCTGATAGAAGATCTTCTGACCAACTACAGTGATGGGAAGCTTATGCAAGGCTATATAAAAAGGTGAAAATACACTGAAAAAGGGGTCAGAACTCTTTAAGAACTCGGATTATTTCTTCATGGATTCCTATTCAACTTTTTGGTCTCCTTAAATCACTGAAGAATACTTATTTCCAAAAGTTGCATGATCCAGAAATGAAAAACTGAAGTTATTGTATCATTGAGAACTTTAAGTAGGTGACATAAGGCAAAGTTTAAATGGAAGACATAACTTCAGATGGGATAAATGGGATCAAATATCCCAATCCAGTAACCTGTCAAAAATACTATTGATCTTAGCACAACAACTAATTGCTCAAGCTAGTCAAGAAGAAGATGATACATCATCTGAAGAGTCAACTACAGCAACATCCCACAGGGACCCATATGGGTCAAATTTTCAAGATGCTCAGGACCCCTTTGCTTGAAAAAATTAACCAGCAATGGCTTCCGAGGCAATAGTCAAAAGTAGTCATCACATCAACAGTCAAAAGAAGAAATCATTTTACCTTTGGTCCCATCTGCACCGAAAGTAGAAGCAGTCAACATTTATTTCTGCTTTTCAGCACCGAAAGCAGAACAGTCACCTACTTTACTCAACATTTCTCCACCGAAAGAGAAAAGTCACCTACTTTAGTCACATGTCACTTACTTTAGTCACATGGCTGAGTCATTCAGCACTTGTAAACCTCCGATCCTTATTCTATAAAAGGATCAGAGAAGTCAGTTGTAGGCAGGTTCAGAAGGAAAAAAAAGAAAAGTTCAAGTTTAGTCTAGGGAGATAGTAACTAGTAAACAAGTTTGGGTTTTCAACAATTGTGCCCATACTTAGTCAAGATTGAAGTTCTACTTTTGTATTCACTGTAAGTCTGAGTTTGTTCAGCTTACCTATTCATTTCCAGTAAATTGTACTATTCATCTGTACTATTCAAACACTAGTAAACTGCATTCTATTTACTACTATTTATAGTACTGTTCACTCTACTATGTACACTACTATTCATAGTACTGTTCACTCTACTATTTACACTACTGTTCATTCACTATTCATAATTAAAATCAGTTTGCTTTTACTATTTAAAACTGTTTTCTATTATTGTTGTTACTGTGCTCCTACTCCTTTAAGTAAACGAGTTGCCACTGCTTACTCTTACACCGACTCCCCCATTTACTCTGATAAACCCATGTTCTTCCACTGTATCCCTCCTTCCGCCCCCCTCATGGTATCAGAGCCAGAGTAGGAAATTGTTGAAGAATTAACATCTAGTAATCTGTAAGTTGTTTTACTCTTACTTAGACTTCATTTAGTATTTTATTCCTGTAGAAACTTTAATTCTTATTTTAATTGTGGTTGTCTTCGTTAGACCACCTTGTCGCTGGCCACCTTAGAGAGTCCGTAAAAGGTCCCCGAGTGTAAGTCCCAAGGTAGGGCAGAGAAAGGGGTTGGGAGTTTTCTAGGGTATGTGTGCAGTAGGGTATGTGTCTACCAGTTCAATCTAATTAAAATATTAATTAAAAAATCTTAGGGATAAAATATTTTAAGAAGTATTTGTAGGTTTAAAAAACAATGAATAGATTATTTAGGTACACTTCTTCGGCTAGTTCTTCAATGGCTTCTTTATCTGAGTTACCGGATATAGTCAATCAAGAAGAACATGAGTTCTTTATCTCAGTAAAAGATATTACCAAGTCAATATCTAGTCACACTGTTAATAAATCTTTAACTGTTTTACACAAAGAATTTACAATTGATTTTAATAAGTTATACAAAGAATTTAAATCCAAAGATAATAAACAAAAAAGAAAAGATTATGCTAATAAATATTCACAGTCCCGACAAGAGAAAATAATTACTCAATGGGAACAATTCATGGAAGATACTAGAACTGAAATTTATTTTTTCAAATACTTAGAAAATTTTTATAAAAAAGTCAACACCATTACAAAAGTAAAATGGAAAAAATCAGACAACACTACAACTATTTCTAGTCACCCTCCTTTAGATTCAATAATCATTGATTACAAAGGATCTGCTATAACAGCATCTCCATTCAAACTACCTAATGACAGAACTAAATGTAAACAAATTGCTGAACAAATTAATTACACTAATCAATGTCTCAAAACAATAAGTAACCAATTGGATAAAATAGAAACCAAAATTGATGAAGGATCATCTCCAAGTATCCCTTCATCTAGTAAAAACATTGAAAAACCTCTTATCCACCTTCCTGGAAGGAGAGAGAAAATGCCCATAAACCAAAATCAAAATATTCAAAAAATTGAAGAAATACTAACAAACTTAACTAGTAAATTAGAACCAGAGTCACCCCAAGTCACTGTAATCACAAAAAATTGTGACACTAGCATTTCTAGTCAAATGGGACACACTTCTTCTGATGAAGAAATTATACAACTACAAAAACTGTTTTCTAGTCAAGTTATTAACCGTCTAGTTAATCCCCCAGCAAATCCTACCACTATTACAAAAAATTGGTATTCTAGACCTACACCCCCCCCCCCCCCCCCCCCCCCCCCCCCCGACCTACAATATGAAAAAAAAAATTTAGCCAACCAATTTTCTATTTCTGCTAATAAGCTATATGAATGGAATATTGATGGTTTAAGTGAACACCAAATATTAGAAAAATTAAATCACATGTCAATGGCTGCTAATAGTTATTTAAGTAATACAGACCTTAATCAATTACAAATTGTTGATTTATTAACTTCTGGTTTCGCTGGAATGCTAAAAGCATGGTGGGATAAATATCTCACTCGTGAGTCCCGAGAAGACATTAAAAATGCTGTTCAAATAGATGAGAATGGTCTCCCAATTTTTGATAATGAAATTGGAATGGGAGTACCTGATGGAGTCAATACTTTGATTTATACCATAATTAAACATTTTATTGGACAGCCCAGTAACATTACTTCCAGAATACATGATCAACTTAGTAATTTGCATTGTCCAATATTAAGTGATTTTAGATGGTACAAAGATGTTTTTACATCTAGAGTCATGCTCCGAGATGACTATACAAAATCATTTTGGAAAGAGAAATTTATAAATGGACTTCCTAATTTATTTGCCCATAAAATTAGAGATGTTCTTAGTCAACCAACAGGAGTTATTGAATATGATAAATTAATATACGGTGACATTATTAGTACCATTCAAAAAGAAGGTCTAAGATGTGCATTGATATGAAAATTAGTAAACAAGCTCAAAAAGACAAGAATAAAGCCAAATATGAATTAGGTAACTTCTGTGAACAATATGGTCTACCCCCTATAGCACCATCACGAAGGAAATCCAAATATCATACTAAACAGACTAAACCAACTACCAATAGTAAAAGTCACAGATATTCAAAGCATAATAAATCTACACCATCCAAAGAAAAATATTATGAAAAACCAAAAAGTCAAAAGAATAAAAATAAAAATAATGATAAAAGTAACATTACATGTTACAACTGTGGTAAAAAAGGACATTACAAAACTGATTGTAAAGTCCAAGCAAAAATCAGTCAACTTAATATATCTGATAATGATAAACAGCAGATTTTAGAAATCTTTAGGATTGCAAATTTAAGTAGTTTTGAAGACGAAGATGTTGCTACTTCATCCTCAGATTACCATTCCCCTACTAATAGTCCAAGTGAAGATCAAATTAAAATTGGATGTACTGATAATTGTTGTAAAAAAATAAATGTACTTACAAAAGAACTACCAGAAGAAGAACTATTAATTGATCTAATCAGTAAAATTGATGATTCAGAATTAAAACAACAATATATTAAAAAACTCAAACAACTCTTGGTACAACAAGGGAAACAACCCCAGTACAGCAAACCAATAGTAAGCCTTAATGCTACTATAGAACGTTTTAATAAAATTAATGAGGAAGTTACCTTACATGATCTACAGAATGAAATAAATTTTATTAAACAGGATATTATAAATATCAAAAATCAACTTCCAAAATTAGCTAATAAATTTTACAGAAAGAAAAAAGACAGTTCATCTTCTGAAGAATCCTTAGAAGATGAAAGTCAGAACCAAAACCTTGATCAAGAAAAAGAAATTGATCAGATCAATAATAACCAAGATAGTCACAGATTAAGTATAATCAATCGAATAAATATACAGAAATGGCATGCTCATATTGAATTAAAAATAGGAGACCATAAATTAACAGTCACTGCTCTCATTGACACAGGAGCAGATTTAAATTGTATTCAAGAAAGTTTAGTGCCTACTAAATATTATCAAGAAACAACTGAACGATTGAGTTCTGCAAATGGTAGTAAAATGGTTATTAAGTATAAATTACCTGAAGTAAATATTTGCCAAAATAAGATTAATTTTAAAACCTCGTTTGTTTTAGTAAAAAATTTAACTGATAAAGTAATTTTAGGAATGCCCTTTATTTACTTACTTTATCCATTTACAGTCACTAGTAACCACATCATCACTACTACTTTTGATCAAAAAATTAATTTTGAATTTTTATCAACACCAGATAAAAATGAATTAAGCTAGCTACAAAATTGCTCTATTTACCCTACTAATGATTTGTTTGATTCTCTTACAGATGTCTCAAAGCCAACAGAAAGTCATTCCCTTTGGGAAAATCCTTTTGCCAGTATTTCCTGAAGGAGCAAGTACAAAATTTAGGAAGCTAAATTACTTAGCCAGCATGGATGAAACCCAGCAATGTCTCCTAGATAATCTATGGAACACGCGTGGGGATAATCGTAAATTCTTAGACAGCTTAAATAGTTTGAACATTTATTTTAATCAACAAACTAGTGGAGTTCCTTTCCTTAGTTCTTCAGGTGGAATTTCAATAAACCCATCTTTAGTCAATGATTATACTAACCCTTCACATTGTGAGCAATGTGAAGCAGTAAATGCAAAACTATTGACTCTGAATTACAGGTACATCCAATCATTGAATAAAATTATTCAACTCCAGTCGGAAGTAATCTCACTACAGCAAGAGAAGACCTCTTTTACCCCATTGGTAAAAGTAGAGAAAAAACAGTCATCCCCACTGGATGATGGTAAAGGTGTAATAGTGCAGTCATCCCTACTGGATGATGGTGAAAGCGTGAGTACAATGGAATCCTTCCAAAAAAGGGCATCCAAAGCTTTAGCTTTACCACAATAGTTATCCCTTATACCCACATTCCTACCTACTGAAATAGTAAACCATATTCAACATTTAGCTAGGCAAGATGGCCACCATTTTCAAGAATTCCTATTTGAAACCCTTGCTAAATTAGCCAGTCAACCACCCCCAGGGTTATCTATTACTTGGGAAACCCACTATTGCAATGACCAAGACCGAGTCACCTGCCCAAAAACTAACCCATTATGTATTGAAATACCATTAGAAAGATATGATTGCCAATGCCAATTAATCTTTAGTGTCCCCAAAGCCTGTATCCATATGCAGCTCTTTCAAGACCTTGTTCTTTCATACAAGGGCAAAACTATCCAAGTCAGCCCAATGACCCTACTAGACCATGGATTTCTTAGACAATTAATCTTTACTTCCCCAGAACAAACTAACCGAGTCACTAGAAAACTAGCCACATGTATTAACAATGTTTTTACTAAACATAGGATGATGAAATGCCAAATTTTAATCACAAGTAAGATGCCCGAATGGACCAACACAGAAAATGTGATACTTGCACAACATGTCATGTATCTCTCTACAAATTGGTCATTCAGTCGATTACATGCACCTATTGATCTTATTGAAGATGAATGTCCCTGGCCGTGTTCCAAGCCTACTCGAGCACAGATCAGACACCACAGAGCTAAGTCAATTGGAAGTAATCTTGGAAATGATGATTATTTCCAGGAAGGAAGGTATTATTTAATTTGTGAAGATTCTATTCAGAAAATCAAGTCTACTGACCCTATTCAAGAAATTCCATTTATCTTCTACACAAAGTTTCAAAGTCTAGCCAAAGAATACAAGGACTATTGGGATAATAATTTTAGTCACCAAACTGAAGACCAAGAATCCAGCCCAGAAATCACCAGCAGCGACAATGGGCAAGATTATTGGAACAATCTTACTCATGAAGAATTCTAGAATTTGGACAACATGATGGAATTCTAGTCGCGAGCACTCCTGCTTTTTGCCAAACCAACAAGTCAACTACAGCAACATCCCACAGGGACCCATATGGGTCAAATTTTCAAGATGCTCAAGACCCCTTTGCTTGAAAAAATTAACCAGCAATGGCTTCCGAGGCAATAGTCAAAAGTAGTCATCACATCAACAGTCAAAAGAAGAAATCATTTTACCTTTGGTCCCATCTGCACCGAAAGTAGAAGCAGTCAACATTTATTTCTGCTTTTCAGCACCGAAAGCAGAACGGTCACCTACTTTACTCAACATTTCTCCACCGAAAGAGAAAAGTCACCTACTTTAGTCACATGTCACTTACTTTAGTCACATGGCTGAGTCATTCAGCACTTGTAAACCTCCGATCCTTATTCTATAAAAGGATCAGAGAAGTCAGTTGTAGGCAGGTTCAGAAGGAAAAAAAAAAAGAAAGAAGTTCAAGTTTAGTCTAGGGAGATAGTAACTAGTAAACAAGTTTGGGTTTTCAACAATTGTGCCCATACTTAGTCAAGATTGAAGTTCTACTTCTGTATTCACTGTAAGTCTAAGTTTGTTCAGCTTACCTATTCATTTCCAGTAAACTGTACTATTCATCTGTACTATTCAAACACTAGTAAACTGCATTCTATTTACTACTATTCATAATACTGTTCACTCTACTATTTACACTACTGTTTTCATAGTACTGTTCACTCTACTATTTACACTACTGTTCATTCAGTATTCATAATTAAAATCAGTTTGCTTTTACTATTTAAAACTGTTTTCTATTATTGCTGTTACTGTGCTCCTACTCCTTTAAGTAAACGAGTTGCCACTGCTTACTCTACACCGACTCCCCCATTTACTCCCATGTTCTTCCACTGTATCCCTCCTTCCGCCCCCTCATGGTATCAGAGCCAAGTAGGAAATTGTTGAAGAATTAACATCTAGTAATCTGTAAGTTGTTTTACTCTTACTTAGACTTCATTTAGTATTTCATTTCTGTAGTGACTTTAGTTACTATTTTAATTTTGGTTGTCCTCGGTCGACCACCTTGACACTGGCCACCTTAGAGAGTCCGTAAAAGGTCCCCGAGTGTAAGTCCCCCGGTAGGGCAGAGAAAGGGGTTGGGAGTTTTCTGGGGTATGTGTGCAGTTGGGTATGTGTCGAATCATCACAATCTAATTAAAATATTAATTAAAAATCTTAGGGATAAAATATTTTAAGAAGTATCTGTAGGTTTTGAAACAATGAATGGATTATTTAGGTGCACTTCTTCGGCTAGTTCTTCAATGGCTTCTTTATCTGAGTTGCCGGATATAGTCAATCAAGAAGAACATGAGTACCAAGATTTAGACACAGGATTAAACAATTGGAATATCCCCAAAATCCCAGTAAAAGAAATTTACAAATCAAGTTTCTTAGATGATGCTTTTAGAACTGACCAAGTAGCTAAAACTGCTGAACATGTATATGCTATTACTAAACAAGAAGAAAAATGTTCTCTTCTTAGTCAACAATCAGTCAAACGTCACCTCGAAAGAGGATACAATTACATTCATGTAGGATTAATACAAGTTGCTATTAAACCATTAACGAGAAAAGGATTAAATTCCTCCGTCTTACTGTCTTTGAGAGACAGTAGATTCACAGTTTATAGTGATAGTTTACTAGAATTAATGGAGTCAAGCCTACATAATGGTCCAGTTTATTTTAATTGCTACCCAGATTTGCCCCTTAGTTTAAGAGATAAAAATATATTAAAGGCATTAACTTTAAATATTCAAACTGCTGGAGCAATCACTCAAATGCTTGAAGGCAGTCAGTCAATTGCATTAATTTACCGTCTTTATTACAAATGTATGAAAACTAATTTGAACATTCATGCATTAGTCAAGAGTCCTAAAGACAAAACTGTCCTTATTCAAAGTAGCACAAATGCTAATATCCAAGTACCCAAAACCATTTCCTGGAATGATATCCAACTACCAGCCAGTTGGCTTAGTGAAAATGACAGTTTTCCACAAAAACTCCAAAATGACACTATTGATCTAGAATGTATCCAACAATACTTAGATGGTACAGTTAGAATAAGTTTTGATCAACAGAGGGCAAACCCTCCTCTGAAAATCAAAGAATTAAGTAGGTCAAATAGCTCAGTCGCTATTGATAGATCACCCACTATGTCTAGGAAAGACAAAAATTTGATTGATCCTAGAATTAACATTAAAGGAATTGAAACAAATTCACAAGTTAGTAAACCCTGTTATTCTACACAGTCAAAATTTGATGATGAAGATACCTCCCAAGGATCTCCAACTCAAACAGATTTTGAAGAAGTAAATTCAAACCCAACTCACCCAACTTTACTCGTCTTACATAAAGAATTCAATATTAATTTTAATAAATTATACAAAGAATTTAAGTCAAAAGCTAATAAACAAAAAAGAAAAGATTATGCTAATAAATATTCAGAATCCAAACAAACAAAAATAATTACTCAATGGGAACAATTTATGAAAGACACCAGAACTGAAATTAATTTTTTCATTTACCTAGAAAAATATTATAAAAAAATTAAAACAGTTACAACAGTTTCCAAGCCAAATAGTAAACAAGTTAGTAAGAAAATTGCTCATTCCAACAACACTTCCCTACTACTCCAAAGCAAGAACAAATTAAAGAAACTACAACACAAGATCTTAAGCATGAAATTAATCTTATTAAGAAAAATATTACTGAATTAAAAAAATCTGATGATCACTTATCTACTCAGCATAATATATATACCAATGATCACCAAGATTACTACCACAAATGGTATACTAAAATTAATTTGATTGTACGAGATTTCAAATTAGAAGTTGATGCTCTTATAGACACAAGAGCATATTTAAATTGCATTCAAGAAGGATTAGTTCCTACTATGTATTTCCACAAAACAACTGCACAATTATGTTCTGCTAATGGCAGTAAAATGCAAATTAATTATAAACTACCCAAAGTTCATATTTGCCAAAATGAAGTCTGTTTTCGAACTTCTTTTGTATTAGTCCAAAATTTAACTGACAGAGTAATTCTAGGAACACCATTTATTTGCTTACTTTACCCCTTTACAACTACTGAAGAAGGAATTACCACTAAACCATTTGGTCAACAAGTAACATTTAAATTCCTGTACCAACCAGAATATAGAGAACTAAAACTATTAAAAAATTATCCTATATCTCAATTCAAAATTAATCAAAAAATGAACCATTTAAAATTTTTACAAGAAGAAATTAAATACAAACGAATTGAAGAACAACTAACTAATGAATCATTTATTGAACAGATTAAACAATTCGAAGATAAACTTAAAAAAGAAATTTGTTCTAGTCTTCCCAGTGCGTTTTGGCACAGGAAAAAGCACATAGTAACCTTACTATACATAAAAGATTTTAATGAAACCCAAATCCCTACAAAATCAAGACCCATTCAAATGAACTCTGAAGTAATGGAAACCTGCAAAAAAGAAATTAATGAATTACTCAATAATAATATTATTCGAAAAAGTAAATCACCATGGTCATGTCCAGCTTTTTATGTCAATAAAAATGCAGAGAAAGAACGTGGTGTGCCACGATTAGTCATAAATTACAAACCATTAAACACATTACTAGAATGGATTAGACACCCAATTCCTAATAAAAAAGATTTAATTAATCGATTAACAAATGCAGTCATTTTCTCCAAATTTGATTTAAAAAGTGGATTTTGGCAGATCCAATTACACCCTAATGATAGATATAAAACAGCTTTTGTAGAGACCCGTATTTTCGAAATTCGTTTAAAGGTTTATTAGTAATAGAAATTGAGGAATTTATTAGATTTAGTTGGCTTGGGGTCATAGAGATAAGATTGTTAGTGGAGGGAGTGCAAGTGTGATTTGTGTGTGTCCTAGTATATATGTGTGTGTGTGTGTGTAGGGGATCAAAATCCCAAGTTCTCTCTCTCTCTACTCTCCCGTCCTCTCTCCCTCTCCCTCGGCCTCCTCTCTCTCTCTCTTGCTCTCCCACTAAAAATCACCACCAAAACTCGAAACCCAAGTAACCCAACCCTCTCTCCATCTTCCTCAAGTGCTATTGTGTTCGTAGCTTGTTCGGTTTGGCTCGGAGAGGAGTGTTTTGGGCGTAGTTCAAAGTTTGAGTCCAAATGTTCGCGTGGCCCGATCTCTTTGTGTGTTTGCTCTCCAACTTTGAGGTAGGGATTTCTTACTTATTCTATGTGTTTATGAGTGATTTCGTGCTTTGATCGTGCTTGGATCATTGTATTTCGTCGTTGGGTTTGTCTCGAAAATCTGCTGAAAGTTCTACCCGAAGCCCCGTGGTATCGATACGGATTAAGGGCCGTATCGATACAGTGAGCTTATCTTTTTGGTCAGAGAGTAGCGTATCGATACGGATTAAGCGCGTATCGATACAGTGAGCTTATCTCCAGTTTTGCACCTTTTGCTCATCCGTTGATTGTTTTAAACCCCTAATCACTTCTAAACCTTTTTGGACACCTCCAAACCTATTTCAAGCATGTTAAATTGAATGCCTTTGGTTAGTCTAAGTTACCCTCGTCTCGTTGGCCTTCCATCGTTAATGAAAGAGTAGTAGCTTACTTGATTAAAACTTAATCAAAATGCAACGTATGAGATTGATAGTACTTGGGAATGATTATGGCATGATACGGTAAACGACATAGACACGTTTGGTATTGTAGCATGTTAGGATGGTTGGGGAAGCCGTATTGGGCACTATGGTACGATATAGTGATTGATGGATTGAAAAATGTACAGTAGAGAGGTTGTCGATTATCATAGGTTAAAAAGGTATAACGAGGGACGTTTAGTTGGACGAGAGGTACTTGTCTAGAGGTCCGGATGAGAGTGGGGCAACTTATACCCTCGTGAATTGTTTTGTGGAGCCTTCTAAATTCCTGTGGTGTTCGTTCTTTAAGAATTTCGTTTAGAACTTAGTGGGTGGCGTGTTGTGGAATCGTTGTGGGTTCAATATGCGACGTAGGGCGTCATGATAGACTATGAGGAATAATGTGAACTTAAAGTACTTATTAATGTGCAATGAGACATGGGCATGAGTTTGTAATACGTTGAATGGTGGTGAATGAAAAATTGCGAACTTGGGAAGTGTTGTTATCCTGTGTTTGGGTTGATTATGCATATGTGTTGTGTGAGTTATGAATGTTGAATTGAGGGTCCTGCAACGCAAGGTGTGGTAATACGGAGACTCTAGAGGGCCCGCAACGCAAGGTGTGGTAATGCGGAAACCCAGGTGGAGAGAATTCACTGTAACGCAAGTGGTGGTAATACAGTTGAATGTCTCACATGGTGAAGGGAGTTATGATCGACTATAGAAGTTCATGTTGTCGTTGGGCTGTTTCTTGTTCGAGATTGTAAGTGTTGGAAAAAGGGAATAAATGATTGAATTTATCAATGTTTTGGAAAAGGAATGAACTTGGTTTTGGAAAAAAGATTTTTATGAAAATCCTCCGGCTATTCCCGAATGAATCAACGGTTCCGGTATTTGGGCACAAATTAACGGATTCCGGTATTCAAGCGAATCAGCGGAGTTGACCCGTAAAGGTTAAGAGTTTTCTCAAAACTACATTGGCAATAAAAAAAAAATGAATGTTTTCTTTTACGAAAAGAGGTCCATTGGCAATTGATAAGAAATGAGGAGTCTTATAATGGTTTGGGAAACTGTCGTGAGTTATCTTGGTGGACGTGTGTTTAATGTTGCTCTTAGTATGATGTATTGAATCTCGTAGTCATGGTATGTCGGTTCCTTATGGTGCCCTTCTGTATCTCTTGTTCATTGAGTTGAAACCATTCATTATCATTGCATGATTGATTACATTTACATATAGCTTGAGTATAGAATTTTCTACTGGGCTTGTGTAGCTCAGCAAAATCCTTCTTTTCAGGTTCGAATGTTGGGCAATAGACTACATGCAATGGTGTGCTTGGACATGAAGATTTTGGAAGCCGATTTCTTTAGTCACTTAATCTTGTTTTGTAATTGATTTACTTTTATTAAAGATGAGTTTGTGACCAATTGTTCTTAAATTCCTTTGACTAAAGAAATTGTAATACTCTAAACAAATTCGTACTTGTGATTAAGTTGATTTGGGTCGTGGTGCCAAAGTTGTATATTTTAACTTTTGGGGACTTGCTTGTGAAGTTAAATAGTTGGGAACCTTTTGGGTATTATTAAGTTATGCGAGAATCTTTTATCAAATTGGATTATTTATTTATGTTGAAAATCGAGGGCGTGACAAATTGGTATCAGAGCATTAGGTTTGAATACCTAGAGACCGTGGGGAGACTTAGTCTCAGGGGTTCAAAAATCATTGCATATTTTTAACAAGACATGTGTGTGCTTGCATGATCGACGTTTGTTTACCGATGTGGCTTTGTATTCACATTTACTCAGATAGGTGGAATGTTGGTGACCCGTGTTTAGGAAAAATGGAAGTTTGGCTTATGCGTAGTGTATGTAACAGCGTCTGTTGTTATTGTTGTTGTTTCCTTTAGCAGTCTTGTTCTTGGATTCTTGGTGGTAAAAATGCCTTTTAGGTGAACTGGAAAGCCGTGAAGGATTGTAGTGGTTATGGTTATTGTTGATAGTCTTGGTCTTGAACCATTCGTAGTAAGGTACCTTTTTAGATTAGATATTCGACGGGAAAGAATCTGAAAGGTTGAGATAGTTGTAATGTTTGTGCGTGGTGGCGAGGCCAACATATGAGATATCTGTTAACATGTAATGAAAGTATCAGACTATTAAAAAGACTTGCGAGTTTAGTGTTTGATATGTTTTATTCAAATTGCGCTAATTATGTATTAAATATTAAATGCTTAAAGTAGATTTTACGCGACGTGAAATGCGTTAAGTGTAAACGAGCATAAGGTAGTATGTTTGTTGCGATAGAAGAGGAAAGGAGGAAAGAGAGTGTATGTTGAGGTGTGACAGGAGCCATAGTTTGTTCAGAAAGTGAGTGAGATGTATCATAACTAGAGGGTCTTGAATGTATGAAGGGATAATGTCTTATTGTGGTAATGAATGTGTTCTGTTATTATTATGGTATTGAGATAGTGAATTTGAATATAGGTAAGGCAAGTTGACTCCGCGTAGAAAGTCATAAGTATATGAGGTTGACCTAAGAAGATGAGAGATATAGGTAGGGTGTCTAGATAAGGTATGTGTCTTCTGGACACCCAGGCGACTACCGATGAGATCCAATTGGAAGAGGCGCTTGATCACCGCTCCTTCTAGATGGAAGTCTCGGAAAGTCAATTGGACCCTAGGATTGTGTATTGGGGGTTAGATCCCTAGGCTTGAAAATTGAAATAGATGACTTTATATAAGAATCTTGTAAGAGGGACAACAAGACGTGAGGTGGCCTATATTGATGTGACTTGAGCCTAGTTATTGATGTAAGTGTGTGGCGAGAGATTTTTTTTGAAGTGAGGGCGATACAAATGTGAACTGTTGAGGTAGACAATAAGGCGAAATGTAGATGGTGTCTTGATTAGTAGAAATCTTGAAATGATAAGCATGTGGAGGAATAGTATGTTGCAAATTGAAGGATCAGAATGTGGAGATTGTGGGAGGGGTGTAACCGGGTATATAAGCTAGACTAATGATAGTATAGGACATGTTGATGTACGCCATTGAGATGATAAATTTGTTTAAGGGAGATTAATAGATAACAGTGATAATGATAGTGATAACAGAGATGGTAGTGGTAATGGAAGTTGTTGTTCTTGAGGTTGAGTGTATATGTGGCGAATGCCTTTGAGTGATATTGAGGTTGACATGATTACATGGTTGAGAGAAAATTGTGACCTACGAAAAACTTGTGGTGAGCGAAACTGTTAGAGGTTAATGGTGCGAGTGAAATTGATTCGTAAGTAGTGAAGTAGTTGGAGTCGTCGAACATAACAAGAAGTAGAGACATGTTGTTAAGTCGTAATGTTGTTGGAATAGAAGAATGATTAGAATTGATAATACATGCATTTGTGGTGTGATGTTTAAGATTACGAATAAGAGAACTATATGATTTACTTTGACTAAATGAATGGGAATGCTTGAGATTGGTAAAGTGAATAGACGTTGTGTGAGGCATTGTGAAATCAAAAAGAACGATATAACTGTTGGGCTTTGAAAGCCATGAATTGTGAAGTGTTGGACACTCAGTGAGTCTGTTGGATATGGAGCGAGTCTATTAATGCATGAATATGTTTGGTGTCGTGTAAGTTGTTAAATGGTATGATTGGTTTGTGGGGATATTTCGTGTATGAAATTCGTTGCTATTTAGTTGAAACCTATGTGTTTGACTTGCTATGTAGTCCCAATGCGCGGAGTTTATTTTAGTATACGATGTAGGATAAGTAATGAAGCGTATGTGGGTATTTGTTATGAGGAATTATTTTCGTGTAGTTGGAATATGGTGTATGTCTTTTCTTGAGTAGAAACAATATTACGTGAGGAATTAAGTTTAAAGAAAATGGTAGATTTGAGAGTTTACGTGAATGGTTCCAATATTGTATCGTGTTGAGTTACATAGAAAGAACACATTACTGTAGGAGAAAATTTGGGTCTCTAGGACAGGAGTTGGCAGTGATGCCGAGTGGGATGAGAGATGCGGAAAAGCATTAGATCTTGGTTGCGTTTGAATGTTAGATAGATGAAAAGACGTTTGAGATTTGTGCAGAGTTCATAGGGAATAGTTATGCGGGTAGATGGGGGTGTGAGTTGGAAATAAGGACTAGCGGTTTGCCTAATGTGTGCTTGGTGTCAATGTCTATCCATAATATTTATCAATAGAGTTGAATCGATTGTGAAATGTGTTGCTTTTGGAGTTGAAGAGAATGTCAATAGTTTTAAGATGTAAGTAGTGTAATTATGGTGAGTTAGTGTTCATAACTGAGCAGGGGATGATGAATATTAGGAAGTCTTGTCATTGGGTGTTGGGTTCCTTAGTTTTAGTATTGTAAGAATTATTCGGGGTGTCCTAGATTAGTAGTTGACATTGATTGCGAAAAAGAGAATGTGGAATTTAAAGTGTAGAGAATGATTAGATGTGGGTGTAGTTCTTGAGGAGAAACCGGTGAGAATCATAGGAATATGAGATTGACTGTTGAGTGGTAGGACCATACCGTTAGATTATGGAAAAGTGGCATGGGGTTATGTATTGTAATTGAAAACTCAGTTGGACTTGATTAGGTAAATTTCGAGGACGAAATTTTTTTTAAGGAGGGTGAGATGTAGAGACCCGTATTTTCGAAATTCGTTTAAAGGTTTATTAGTAATAGAAATTGAGGAATTTATTAGATTTAGTTGGCTTGGGGTCATAGAGATAAGATTGTTAGTGGAGGGAGTGCAAGTGTGATTTGTGTGTGTCCTAGTATATATGTGTGTGTGTGTGTGTGTAGGGGATCAAAATCCCAAGTTCTCTCTCTCTCTACTCTCCCGTCCTCTCTCCCTCTCCCTCGGCCTCCTCTCTCTCTCTCTTGCTCTCCCACTAAAAATCACCACCAAAACTCGAAACCCAAGTAACCCAACCCTCTCTCCATCTTCCTCAAGTGCTATTGTGTTCGTAGCTTGTTCGGTTTGGCTCGGAGAGGAGTGTTTTGGGCGTAGTTCAAAGTTTGAGTCCAAATGTTCGCGTGGCCCGATCTCTTTGTATGTTTGCTCTCCAACTTTGAGGTAGGGATTTCTTACTTATTCTATGTGTTTATGAGTGATTTCGTGCTTTGATCGTGCTTGGATCATTGTATTTCGTCGTTGGGTTTGTCTCGAAAATCTGCTGAAAGTTCTACCCGAAGCCCCGTGGTATCGATACGGATTAAGGGCCGTATCGATACAGTGAGCTTATCTTTTTGGTCAGAGAGTAGCGTATCGATACGGATTAAGCGCGTATCGATACAGTGAGCTTATCTCCAGTTTTGCACCTTTTGCTCCTCCGTTGATTGTTTTAAACCCCTAATCACTGCTAAACCTTTTTGGACACCTCCAAACCTATTTCAAGCATGTTAAATTGAATGCCTTTGGTTAGTCTAAGTTACCCTCGTCTCGTTGGCCTTCCATCGTTAATGAAAGAGTAGTAGCTTACTTGATTAAAACTTAATCAAAATGCAACGTATGAGATTGATAGTACTTGGGAATGATTATGGCATGATACGGTAAACGATATAGACACGTTTGGTATTGTAGCATGTTAGGATGGTTGGGGAAGCCGTATTGGGCACTATGGTACGATATAGTGATTGATGGATTGAAAAATGTACAGTAGAGAGGTTGTCGATTATCATAGGTTAAAAAGGTATAACGAGGGACGTTTAGTTGGACGAGAGGTACTTGTCTAGAGGTCCGGATGAGAGTGGGGCAACTTATACCCTCGTGAATTGTTTTGTGGAGCCTTCTAAATTCCTGTGGTGTTCGTTCTTTAAGAATTTCGCTTAGAACTTAGTGGGTGGCGTGTTGTGGAATCGTTGTGGGTTCAATATGCGACGTAGGGCGTCATGATAGACTATGAGGAATAATGTGAACTTAAAGTACTTATTAATGTGCAATGAGACATGGGCATGAGTTTGTAATACGTTGAATGGTGGTGAATGAAAGATTGCGAACTTGGGAAGTGTTGTTATCCTGTGTTTGGGTTGATTATGCATATGTGTTGTGTGAGTTATGAATGTTGAATTGAGGGTCCTGCAACGCAAGGTGTGGTAATGCGAAGACTCTAGAGGGCCCGCAGCGCAAGGTGTGGTAATGCGGAAACCCAGGTGGAGAGAATTCACTGTAACGCAAGTGGTGGTAATACAGTTGAATGTCTCACATGGTGAAGGGAGTTATGATCGACTATAGAATTTCATGTTGTCGTTGGGCTGTTTCTTGTTCGAGATTGTAAGTGTTGGAAAAAGGGAATAAATGATTGAATTTATCAATGTTTTGGAAAAGGAATGAACTTGGTTTTGGAAAAAAGATTTTTATGAAAATCCTCCGGCTATTCCCGAATGAATCAACGGTTCCGGTATTTGGGCACAAATCAACGGATTCCGGTATTCAAGCGAATCAACGGAGTTGACCCGTAAAGGTCAAGAGTTTTCTCAAAACTACATTGGCAATAAAAAAAAAATGAATGTTTTCTTTTACGAAAAGAGGTCCATTGGCAATTGATAAGAAATGAGGAGTCTTATAATGGTTTGGGAAACTGTCGTGAGTTATCTTGGTGGACGTGTGTTTAATGTTGCTCTTAGTATGATGTATTGAATCTCGTAGTCATGGTCTGTCGGTTCCTTATGGTGCCCTTCTGTATCTCTTGTTCATTGAGTTGAAACCATTCATTATCATTGCATGATTGATTACATTTACATATAGCTTGAGTATAGAATTTTCTACTGGGCTTGTGTAGCTCAGCAAAATCCTTCTTTTCAGGTTCGAATGTTGGGCAATAGACTACATGCAATGGTGTGCTTGGACATGAAGATTTTGGAAGCCGATTTCTTTAGTCACTTAATCTTGTTTTGTAATTGATTTACTTTTATTAAAGATGAGTTTGTGACCAATTGTTCTTAAATTCCTTTGACTAAAGAAATTGTAATACTCTAAACAAATTCGTACTTGTGATTAAGTTGATTTGGGCCGTGGTGCCAAAGTTGTATATTTTAACTTTTGGGGACTTGCTTGTGAAGTTAAATAGTTGGGAACCTTTTGGGTATTATTAAGTTATGCGAGAATCTTTTATCAAATTGGATTATTTATTTATGTTGAAAATCGAGGGCGTGACAGCTTTCACTACCCCTTTTGGACATTACGACTGGAATGTAATGCCTTTTGGATTAAAAAATGCTCCTAGTGAATTTCAAAATATAATGAATGAAATATTTAACCCGTTTAGCCATTTTATTATCGTCTACATAGACGATGTACTCATCTTTTCCAATTCAATTGAGGAACATTGGAAACATTTAAATTCTTTTATTCAAACCATAAAATATAATGGATTAGTCATCTCAGCTCCCAAAATTAAATTATTTCAAACTAAAATAAGATTTTTAGGATATGATATTCACCAATCAACCATAACACCAATTAGTAGAGCAATTCAATTTGCTGATAAATTTCCTGATGAAATTACTGACAAAAATCAATTACAAAGATTTTTGGGATCATTAAATTATATAGCTGAATTTTATAAAGATCTTAGAAAAACTTGTCAACCTCTATTTGAGCGATTAAGGGACAATCCCCCTCCTTGGTCACCAGTACACACCTCCATAGTCAAACAAGTCAAAACATATGTAAAAACATTACCATGTCTAGGTATTCCTACAGTCAATTCCTTCAAAATTATTCAAACTGATGTCTCTGATACAGGATATGGTGGTATCCTCCTACAAAAAGTCAATCCTACTTCCCCTGACCAAATTGTTAGGTTTCACTCTGGTCTTTGGAATAAAGCACAAAGTAATTACAGCACTATTAAAAAAGAAATTTTATCATTAGTTTTATGTATTTCAAAATTTCAAGATGATATATTAAACCAAAAGTTTATAGTCAGAATTGATTGTAAAAGTGCAAAATATGTTCTAGAAAAAGATGTTAAAAATATAGCTAGTAAACAGATCTTTGCTCGATGGCAGTCAATTTTAAGTGTTTTTGATTTTGATATTGAATACATTAAAGGAGATCAGAATTCTATTCCTGATTTTCTTACCAGAGAATTTCTATTTAGTAAATCGTGAAAATTCCTTATTCATCAAAACTACTTTCCAGCTATTAAAATACTATTTCCAGCAGCATCCTTTTCCACTATTTAAACATCGTCTTCACCTATTTAAACCAAGCAGCAGACAGAGAACTCCAACCCAACCATGGCAGACAAAAATGCAGACAAAAGCAAAAAGCCAACCCCAGCTCCAAAAAATCAGCTTGCTCTTCCTCCGGCCAGCGGAAACAGGTATCAAGTTCTTGGGCAAGTCCCAAAAACTAGTTACAGTTCCGCACTAGTAAATGCTCCCTCATCTAGTGAACCAATTGATCCTTTTTGTTTAACTCAAACTATTCAACCTAGTCAAAACAAATTCCCCTATCCAACCAGAAAAACAGAATATATTCTAAAACCAGTCACCACCAATCTCTTTTCCATTGAACCAGTCCACAAAAATATCCATAACCCAATTGAGCTAGTCAAGTCTTTTTTCCCTTCAGGATGGTATTTCATCCCTGCTCACCCAGATAAAAACCTTTCTTTTTACAAAGACATCCTCCTCTACCATAAATCAGTTGTGATAAAACCCATTACTGACCGAGTCAACCCCAGCAAAGTCATGGTGCAGCTTGAATCGGTGTAGTTGCAACTGTTACTGGTGTTGGAACTTTGACTGGAAATTCTTCTTTGACTTGATCAATAACACGCTGGTACTTGTATTGATCCCACCATTTTACTAAATATTGACGAATGACTATTTTGTTATGGATAGCATATCTCCATTTGAAGATCCATGGAACTTTGTATTTTGCCATGAACAACAACAGGACTGGAAATTGACTAGTGTGACTATTTACTGGGTACAAAGTGGAGAAGTAGTTGACTTGGTCCATGAGTTCAGTAGGGAAGATGTCAGGAATGGCTCCATTTTGGTGCCACCATCGGGAAAACCAAGATGGAATAACGGATTTAAATTTATGGTCGAAAGAAAAGAACCAAGAGTGAGAAAAAGACTCATTCTCATGGAGGATAACTTTGAACCATGCATCAATATAATCATAATAATTATATTGAATTTGATGCTTAGGGAGATTCCTGAATAGTGATGGGTGACCCCATTCATCAAGGCCAGCTCGTGTACATAAAAATATAAGGAGGACACCAATTGCACTCATTCCACTTGCGTTTGAGTATTGATTACTACATTGAAAAACGACTGTCTTAATTCGCATTACCTTGATAAACTAAACAATTACTCACATAGACCATGTGATTTCGATCCAGGGCCAAGGCCCAAGAGGATTGAGCCTTGAGCATCTAAAAAAATTAAAATTTTAGGGGCACTTTCAATTTGTAAATTAGTATATATATTATTTGTTCATTTTATAACACAAATGTCTCTGTTAGCTCAGTGGTAAGTTGATTTCACTTCCTGTGGAGTGTTTGAGTTCGAGTCTTCTAGGTGGTTTTTGTTGAAATATTTTTTTTCCCAAAAATAATGTTATTGTAACTGCTCTGCCAAGTTTTGAAAAATAAAGTAGAATTCAAGCCAACTTTGGCTACTAGTAACAAAGCAATTAACATGCATTATGAAGTCTAAAGTAGTAATATAAATAAATATTTCTATCATTGTTGTTTAACTTTAAAAATACGTAGGGCATCACCTCACAATTTAGCCTTGAGCATCCAAATTCCTTGGGCCGGCCCTGTTTCGATCCCATATCTTCGGCCACAAATAAGCTGATTAATCTTAGAAAAGGAAAGCTAAAGTCAACTTTCTATTTGTTGTAGGTTGTAGCACAGTGCATTTTCAAGTCCAAGTTTTGGATCAAAGGGGACAGTTCAAATCTGAACCTTAACGTTGGTATAATTAATGGTTGGATTTGCACTAATACGCTTACCGATAATAGTACCAGTTTTTTTAATAAGAGTATCTGAGCAAATCCGAATCATTAATTGCAGCAATAAGCTATCCTATCCTTTCCTAGACAGTGCAGGTCCAAAACAAATTTTTAGCACGTGTCTATCCCACTTTGTAAATAAGAATTTTGAAAAGATTAAACTAATCTCAAAAGATCACGAAAGTTCAAAATTGCATAGTATGATTTGCAGATTCTAAACACAAAAGAAAGTACCTTAGCCGTGAAAAAAAAAAAAAAGTACCTTAGCCAAATTCAGTTGTAAAAATAATTAAGTTTATATTGGGTTGCTGGAATTTTTTGAGTTTCGATATTTATGTGATAACAGAATTAAATCAACTGCAGTTGCGTTCGGGCCATAATTTGGGAGCCGATCTTAGTGGTTCCTTTCTTTCCCAATTATGCTAAGAGGAGTAGTCGAGAGGCGTGTCCCCAGTGTATATTTTCATTTCCCCATGCCTCACTACAACTGGCCCGGTTCCTAAGTTGCCCCACCTGGTTCCTAACCACTCCTCTCTTTTTCCTTCTCTTACATTTTCTCTTTCTCCTTAATATAGACTAGTGTGAATTCTCATGAATGTTTGGAGGAAAAAAAAAATCAAGTTTCTATGCAATCAAACATATATCTTCCTCGACATCATCTTAATAAAATCGTTGGACATGTATATATATCTTCTCCCCATCGAAATCGACACAGTCCGTTTCAAGCCTGTAGCAATGATGCCGGAGAAACTTGCACCTTTGGTACAATACTTGACCTGTGGCCTACGATTAAAAGATGATCTACCAACCCCCATGTACCGTCGCTGAGCCAGAAACCATCCATGAACAGATCAAGCATCGACCTGCCCCCTTCCACATTAGGCTTTGTTTACCATGGCGATGATTAGAGACTTGTTTTCCATTGACGTCTCGGCTAAAACCGTGTCAAGTTCGTCTCTGTGAATGATCATCTTAAAATGTAAAATAGTGTGTATCAGTAATGCGGATTTTCAAAATTCAGTAATAGTACTTATTAATACATGTAAAAATCATTACACATGCACCTGTATGTATAATTCACATAGTTGAAGCAAAACATAGATTTAAGAAGCTTACCACGGCTGAGGAATTGTATTGGTGCTTATGGCAGGAAAATAGAGTCTTGATGAGACTGGAGGGAGCTGTGGAGATGAAGATGAAAAGTAAACCCAGGAACAAGATCAGTGACGGTCACATTGTCAAATCAAAAGTTCGATTCTTCATCATATGGGTCATGTGATTTCCAGTAGTTCTTACGAATCCTAAAGGATCGATCCTTTTGTCTAACTTGATATCGATAGACTAGGTGGACACCGTATACTTTCTACGGACCTTTGAATGTTTTCAAACAGGGCACGGATACAATGCACACCTTTAAAATGGGGCGTACGATACGCACTTTTGTATTTTCTTTTTAACATGGTAGAAACTTTCATTGATAAAAAAGAGCATAGCAGTACATCAAAGAAGATGATTATCATCCAACAGAAGATCCAATGACCATTCAAGAGGTCTACCTACCCAAGTACGAATACCAGAATCTCGCAAAATCAGAAGTTGCAAAAGTGTGTGCAACTATATTTACCAATCTATGGGAGAGAAAAAAAAAATTGTACATTATCACAAAAACTCGTGTTTGAACACAAAAAAACTTGTATATTGGATTGCAAAAATTCATAAATTAATCACCACAATAGTAATACTAACCAACACTCTAAAAGCTCATAAGTTTTGTGTCGTCATTTTTTGAACTCGCCGAATTTTTTAGCTATGAAATTGATAGATTGACCGATTGGGTCAGAAAAACTCATATATTTGACCACAAAAATTTGTAAATGTAACAAGAAAAGTTCATATGAATTTGATAAGAAAAAATCTCATTATACACGCCCCAAAAATTCATAAAATGAGTAAAAATACTCCCCTCCATCCCCATTTTTAGTCCCAATTACCACTTTTTGGTGGCCAAAAATTTTGTCCCACTTTAAAACTAGATGGGTAATAGTCAAGAAATTTTCCATTATACCCTTCCTTACAAATTTTGAGAGAAACTTTGAATTTAAAAATGACCTGCTTTTTCTCTTTTGTTGGTCTGATCTTGATTTTCTGAGTAAGAGTTTCATTCTGTTTTTGCCTATTTTGGCACCTAAATGGCTGGAAAATCAACACCAATTGACTGATATCACAAAAGCATAATTTTGCACCAATTTACTCCCAAAAAGACTGAAGGGTAAAATTGAAAAATCAATTGATCAAACATGCAATAATTATGTCCCCTTATTAAGTTGGAATCTCGAAAAGGGAGTATAAAACGGATGCACAGGCTTTGGGACTCTTGGGAGTAGTACTCCTCAAGATCTGGGGTTCAATTTCGCATAGGGAGAGTACTCTGGAATAAATAGGAGGCCGTAATTAATGTGGCCGCGTTAGCTCCTCTGAAGATTTCAATTGCACAATCGGATTCATTTAGAGGCCTAGTTGTAAATGGGAACGGAAAGAGTAGTTTGCAAAATAAACTATCACAAGTTTCATATCTCAGGCCACAAAATTCATAAATATAATCAAAAAATTCATATGGGCGTGCGGTACACCCAAAAAACGAGTAGAAGTTCTAACTTCTAGGCCTGCTAAAACTTTCCTCGAACCACTTTTTCTCAAGTTTAGACTTCTAGGATGGTGTACGGTCAATATTTTACATTCTTACTAGTAAATTTAATTTGATTCGGTTATTTCTACTTAATTTTGTTTTGCACATACATCAAAGTTTAGTAATTTACTTACCGAAAAAAATAATTTAGTAATTAAAGAGATTATATATTTTTTGATAAATAGAGATTCTAGACAGAGTTAAAGCCATTGTGATACAGCCCAACCCAACTAACTAACATACACCATGCCTAAAGGCTAAAAGACATAAATTCTTGCGCGGTTCCCCAATTATGCAATTGACTCCATTCAATGCTAATATCAAATTCATGGTATATCAAATTTTTTAATAAAAAAAGAGAGCACATATTAGGCTGCAAATATCAGAACTAATTGTCGAAGTCAAAATACTTACCTATTAAACCAACCACATGGTGATAAAATTTATTGATTTTGCTATTAAGATAAATGTGTCTCACTCATTTACTTACTAAATCTAAAAAGTTTCGTACATAATCAGTCGGCATAGTCGATTAAATAAATGAATCGTATGTTCTCAGTAGGCTCTGTTCAGCAGTTTCTTAACAAAGTTAATTACAGTGGTGAGTGAGAGGATCGTGAGTAAGGGGAAGACACAGTGGCGGTCCGTAGATGGCTTTTATTATTGTCCGTAATTAATATTGCTATTTTGGGATATTGAGTAAAACGTAGAGAAAATAATTGGTTTTCTTTCTTTCCCTTCTCATGCATGATTTTGGTTCTACTTTCTACAATGAAAAAAGGAAAGAATCAAATCAAATGAATAAAGAAGAAAATCAAGTAAAAGTTGGTTTTGTTCAAAGGCATCTTATGTTTACTTTCTGACCTTTGTTAGGTTGTTACTTTTATATTTTGTTGATTTCAACTTATTCTGTTATATCATATGGGAAAATTTTTGCCTGCTCATTTCCCTTTTTGAAAAAAAATTTCCAACTCAAAAATTACTTATTATCCCTACTTTCAATTATTACTCTCCACTCATTACCCCTACTTCTAATCATTACTATTATAAAAAATGTCTCAAAAACTCATCCGAACACAGCATTTATCTCCCTAATCTTTTCCTTTTTAACTTTCGCTGCCATTTTAAAATTTTCAAACGGGCCCCTACAAAATACATACGGCAGCCCACTTCAGTAGACTAGCACGGGCCAAACGCATGGGGCCATACAGACGACCCAACCGCTCACCTGGACCCATGACATTCGAGTCTAGCCCATGGAAACCGTAGCGCCAGGCCAGGCCGGAGCGTGCCCAACCGGAGAGATGACCCAGCAGCTATCAGATCGGTTGTAGCGACCCAATCACATTTTGGGCAAAGTATGTTCAGCCACGTCTATACATAGCGTCTTACAGGACATCTCCCACGTAAAAAATAGTTTCAAGTGACGTCACAGGGCTCATGCCTAGCATGGACTTACTTGGCATTAGAGTGTCATCCGGTTGAATTAAGCCGAGCGGTACTAGCAGTCGCTGGTTTTGCAGACAAGCTTGAGGGAGACGAAGGCCACTATTGAACCTTCCATTATTCAATGCGGTTCTCAATAAGGACCACGCTTATTGGGCTTGGCCCAAAGTCCGCTTGAGAGGATGCCTGATCGTGGCCCGACCACAGAAGGTGGCCGGATAAGGTTCGTAGCTTTGGGTCGTTATTAAGGCTTAGAAGCCTTAGATCGTACGTAGAGTGGAGAAGACGAGGCATTCTAATTAGTCATTGGGTTGATTGGACTCTAGACTTGGAGAAGCCCAACCCTAGACAGCTCTATGCCACGTAGATGTCAGGGTGGAAGTACTGCTCGGACATGTGGCATTTGACTAATATGGAATTCCGCGAGAAAATTTTGTGTGCCGAGCTGGTATCACATGGCAATAATCATTGGCGATCCGGACCTTCCAAACTTGTTTTGGAGGGCTCAAATTTATTCTTTCTCTCCCTCCTCTTTTTCTATTTCTAAAATCCAAACCGTCCAAAACACGTTTGGACGGTCCGGATCACTGATGGGTACCACGTGTATGGCACCCTACGGGCACCCAAAAACTGCTCAAAATTCGGCTCATGTCAAGGATAATGTCAAGATGGGTTCTCTTATCCATTGAGTACCCATTGAGGGTCACGTGTCGGGCATGAGCTATTTTACAAGTGAATCATTTGTCAAAAGTATATGAGCATCTCCAACAGGAGATGTCAAATTGGTGATGTCAATTTTTTTTTTTTTGAAGACTTATGTTGCATTTTGTCATTTTCAATTTGACATCAATCTCTCCCTCTCTAACCCTTAAGTCAAAAAAATCAAACTCAAACTTAAAGGGGGAAAAAACTAACGGCAGAATTCCTTTTTGAACTTCAACGGTAAGTAAAGGTAAGTTTCCGAAAATTAACAGGTCAAGAGGTAGCTAGTCAAAATTGTATGGGAGTGGGAGGTTTCAAAGTCACCTCAACTTTGGTATAAGTAAAGGCATATCTGTTGGATTGTTCATTTATGCCAAAAATGACTATTGAAGATGTCACCTTAGCTTTGGCATCTCCTGTTGGAGATGCTCCTAAAAAAATACTCCAATTTTTTTCCCTTTTTTTTTCGATAACTTAATCTCCAAGCCAGCTTGTGGCATCCTGACTAATTTGAGGCTATAAAATTAACAATCTGACGAACCCTTTAATTGACTCATATTGGATTCAAATACTTATTTACTTTCTCACGTCGACTTAAACAAAGTCCCTGGAGGTTTTAAGAAGGAATCCCACTTATTAATGGGAGTACTTTTTAATGGCGTGAAGGAAGAAGACTAGCTTGAATTTAGGAGTACCCCTCCAGCCTGAACACCTTCGAGGTGACGACCCCAGCTAGCGTTGCTGCTCCTTTCCTTGTGCTGCTGCAATTGGTCACCGGAGGAAATAGACTACTGGATCAGGAGGGCCGGCTAAAGCTGGCATACGAGAAGCAAAACTTATCTTTCCTAATTCCTACAACTAACAATCATACTTACCATGAGAATTGAGATCTTCTTCCTGTTGAGAACCGCGCGAGTCGAGGCAGACAATCTGCTGTCTTGTTTGCTTGAATTAGGAAAATGTGGGTGATGGTCCCAGCTGCGCAGCTATTCATCTTTCTAGCTAGCCTCCTCCAATTAATATGGTGGAACTGGTCCCAATAACTATTCTACTAGATTATGTGTATGTTTAGTTATAATATATACTGGTAGTATAGTATATATAAATCGCATCCTCATTTGCTTACACCATCGAAACCCCTGTACATATTACTCACATTTTACCCGAGATGAGCTTTCCCGAGTAAAGATTTGTACTTTTTTTCCCCATCTCTTTCCCCCGCTTTCTTTGATCTCTGAGTCTCTATCTCTCCCTCTCCTCCTACCAAATTACCAATTCCAATTCCCATTCTTTCTAAAGTTGACTATCTTCATCGTCACCTCTCTCTCTCTCTCTCTCTCTCTCTCTCTCTCTCTCTCTCTCTAAAAGTTTTTGATCTCTCTCTCTATCTCTACAGAATTAATGTTGATGCTAGTAGACTGTACAAACTGCCGGACACCCTTACAGCTCCCGCCAGGAGCCAACTCCATACGCTGCGCCGTATGCCAAGCCGTCACTCGCATCGCCGACCCTCCGGCTCGCAGCGCTCCGTCGCCTCCTTACGAGGCCGCCGCCGCCTCCAGCCACGGTCAATACTACCCCCCGCCGGCTTCTCCGTCTCCGTACAACCACGCGCCTCCCGGTCAACCCCCGTCGGCCCACGGCCACAAGAGGGCCGTCATCTGCGGGATCACGTACCGGTACTCGCGGCAGGAGCTGAAAGGTTGTATCAACGATGCCAAGTGCATGAAGTACTTGCTGATTAACCGGTTCAAGTTTCCCGAGTCCTCCATTCTTATGCTCACCGGTACGTAACTCGCAATTGGCTCTCCCTTTATGTTCATCGATCGCTCGTCTGAATTTGTGTATTTGGATTGATTTGGTAATTCTAGGTGCTGGCTTTAGACAAATTTTTGTCAACGCCAGTATCCTTTTGAGTGCATACCATGTGTACTCTCATTTGTCACTTTATTTTATAGTATATTTTATACTAACATCGAAAAAAAACAAATCATCCCTTCAAAATATCCGATAAAATTGGAACGATTCAGAGAATATTGACACAAAATCACATAAGTTTGAATGGGTCCAATATATGTAGTAGTATTTAGGTGTGGATTTATTGTTTGGTTACGGGATTTTTTTTTTTTTTTGTGTGTGGTATGATGTGATGAATTTATATATGGGGCAAAAGTTACAAATTTAAAATGGATGTTATGATTTTGTCAGGGTTCACCCAAGTGGTTGGCATCCAAAATGGATGGTAGCACAGCGCTAACTCTAAAGCTTGGAATCTAGACTATTAAATGCTGGGATGTACTGCGATGGAATCTGGATTATTAAATGTTGAGATGGACAATTAGGATTGCACGCTACACACGCGTAATGCACCTCGGCACGACAAGGACCCCAAGTCCTAAATACGGAAATGATGCGACTTTTGATACTTTTTTTAGAGTTATCGCTAGCTCTATATCGTGGCGTACTGAATGCATGATACATGTTAAGCCATAGCTTCTTCTTTTTTTATTTAAAAAAAAATTCGCATTTGTTATTTTTGGGTCAAATTTTTGTGAACTATTGATTTATCTCAATAAGAGAAATCAAAAAAGTAAAAAGTTATAGTCCAAACTTATAATTTTTTAAATAAAGACAAATAAGCGAAAAAAATCTATCCTTTTGGCTTATTTTTTCTCTATTACAAAATTTTTGAGTTTGTGTAATAATTTTTTATTTTTTCAATTGCCCTCATCGATCTGAATCAATAATTCAAAAAAAAAAAAGGGTAAACTATAGTTAACCCCCTCTAACTAAGCCTCGCGTACACTTTGCCCCCTTTAACTTTTTTTTTGGCACTCAACCCCCTCTAACTAACTGAAATTCAAACGGTCATAACTTCTTCGTTCAAAATCGAAAACATGCAAATTATATATCGATTTTGAGGTCTTGAAGTCAGCTTTCTAATGACTCCAAAATCACATCACGATTCGAAGCACACAGAAAGTTATGATCAAAAGAGTAAGGGCAGGTACACAGAAAGACCGTTTTGATCATAACTTTCTGTGTGCTTTTGAATCATGACGTGATTTTGGTGTCATTAGAAAGCTGACTTCAAGACCTCGAAATCGATATATAATTTGCATGTTTTCGATTTTGGACAAAAAAGTTATGACCGTTTGAAGTTATGACCGTTTGAATTTCAGTTAGTTAGAGGGGGTTGAGTGTCAAAAAAAAAAAGTTAGAGGGGACAAAGTGCATGTGAGGCTTAGTTAGAGGGGGTTAACTATAGTTTACCCCCAAAAAAATTACGCAAAACTAACATATATGAAAATTTTTGAATAAAAACCAAAAAAAAAAAAAAAAAAACCAAGTAGCTTATTTTGGCCAAAATATATGTAGTACAAAGAGAACCATGCAAGTCTGGTGTTTTTCCTATCCTCACGCTTTACACTACTCCCTCCGTCTCAATTTGTTGGTCCTCTTTGAAAGTGCGTGTAATTTTTCAATTGATTATATATCTTACAATCTATAATCTTTTAGATAATTTTAAAAACTTTGTATAAAACAGATCATTGAGATCTATCAAATAAGATCCATATTTGATATAAAAAATACTACTCCCTCCGTCCCTTTTTTAGAGTCCGATATTCCATTTTGGGCTGTCTCTTAATAAGTGTCCATTTTGTAAAGTTAGTGGGTAAAAGTTGATGCATTGTCTATTTTGTTCATAACAGTAGATTCCATTTTAAAAAGTTAATGAGTAAAAGTTTAATGATGATGGGTAAATGAGGAAAGTGGAGGAAAAATTGATGTGAAAGGTATAATGATGATGCCTTTTTAATAAGTTGAAATTACGAAGCAGGACTCTTAAAAAGGGACAGAAGGAGTATAAATTAAGAGATATAGCCAATTTTTTAAGATTTCCAAAGAAGAAAAGAGGACCAAGAATTTAGAACGTACATCATGATTTAGGATCTTGCAGGTCCCGTACTACTATAATTTGCCTAACAATTCAGATGATTGGTTTTAGTTGGCTGAGTTCTTCTATACTTTGACTTATTTTTTTGTTTTGTATGTTTTGTTTATCTTTTCTAAATTTTTGTTAAATTAGCATGAATGTTTTTTGGATTAATCATCCGTTTCGACAAGAGAAGTCTAAAAAGTACAAAATTATAATCAAAACTTAAAAAAAAATTCACTAAAGACGAAAAAAATATCAAACAACTGTCTTTTGGAGCTTAAGTGTCATCTCATTTGAATTTTTTCAACATCAATCCATATTTGTATACTTTTTTTATTCGTCTTGTCGAGACAAAGGATTAACCTCTAAAATTACGTCGAAAAGCTATACAAAAAGTTACGAAAAATAAAAAATACCAAAATAAATTCCAAACTTATAAGTCGATACGTCACCATGTTCTAATATCATGCTTTATTGCTATATCCTTTCCATTCAAAATATTCACACTCAAAGGCCGGCGTGTCTTCCTGACATGGGAAACGGCAAAAAATGCGTATGAGACATGCCATGAGGCATGTCTATTAAGTTAATTAACTTTTTTAGGAAGACATGGGGGACAAGAAGGGGAAACGTATAGGAATATGGCAAGGGTTAAATATAAAATTTTTTAAAGCTTTCTCGGGGTATATGTGTATTATTTGAAATATTTTGGATAAAATACTCCATGTAATATGATGTCTATATGATGCTTATTTATACGTATTGATGCTTCATGCTTGTTCGTATAATTATGTTTACATTTGTATCATTTTACCCGTTTGATGAACTTGTACGTATAACTATGTTGTCCTATCTAAACTTTTTTAGTTTTCGGTTCATATTTTTATATCTTTCATGTTCCGCTCATCGAGATCCATAATTAGAAAAAGTAAATAAAATCGGAAAAAAAATATTAGAGCAAAATTTTAAGAGAAAAGTTACATTGCTTCAAAAAATGCAAGAGAAGTTATTTTCTTTGAATTGATGAATCGTGTTAATCATAAAGCACTATAACCGGGGTTACGTTTTAATTTTGATTTGTTGGTGTAATTCAAACTAAAAAAACTATATGTAACCTTGATTATTTCTTTTCTTTTTCTTTTTTACTTGTATGTCTTTTTAATTTTGTACAGCTTAAGAGTAACTAGCCAACTAAGGTTGGGGACGGGCTTGGGCAACCTGAACATCATGGTCGGCCCTGAAGAGTATTTATAGTTGAGATATGTAAAGTGAACAACCTTCAACAAATTCCTCAGGTTCTGCTTGATTACTAGATACCACACCTGTACACTCTTTCGGCTATGCAATTTCTGCAGTAGGGCTCGTTTAATTTAGTAAGTAGCAATAGGTTGCACTTATTCATCACCAAGAACTTTTAGTGAAACCCTTCTGATGTTTTATCCATATTGTATTTCTTGAACCGTCTCCGTTTGCCGCTTCTAACATGATTTATTTTATGAGCGCTGTATTTCAGAAGAAGAAATTGATCCTTACAGGCGCCCGACAAAGCACAACATTAGAATGGCAATGCATTGGCTTGTACAAGGTTGTCAGCCTGGGGATTCACTTGTGTTTCATTATTCTGGTCATGGTTCGCAGCAGAGGAACTATACCGGGGATGAGATAACTGGATATGATGAAACACTCTGTCCATTGGATTTCGAAACACAGGGAATGCTTATTGACAGTGAAATCAATGCAGCAATCGTCAGGCCTCTTCCGCATGGGGTTAAGCTTCACGCGATTATAGATGCTTGTCATAGTGGCACTGTGTTAGATTTAGCATTCCTTTGTAGGATGGACAGGTTAGTAAAAAGTTTGAATACGGTTCGATGCATCTCTCGTTTCCAACTTTCTAAAAAGGCCATACCGTTGTTATTGTTTTACTTTTCTCTTTCTCGCGGATGTTTAAGTAGTCCAATTAATACCCTTATGTTTTCTGCATGCTTTAATGTTTGGGGGTGAAGGAGTGGGAGGTATGTATGGGAGGACCATCGTCCTCGATCTGGCGTATGGAAAGGAACAAGTGGTGGGGAAGTCATTTCCTTCAGTGGCTGCGATGACGATCAAACCTCTGCTGATACATCTGTAATTTCTTATAGTTTCTCTCTCTTTTTCTTGCCTTTAAGAATGTCTGAATATGTTAGTCACATGGAATCCGAATAACAGTAAATCTTCATGTTTCAGGCTCTATCCCATGTCACCTCTACAGGTGCAATGACCTTTTCTTTCATCCAGGCAATTGAACAGGGACAAGCAACTACATACGGGAATATGCTAACTCATATCCGATCCACCATCCGTGATGCAGATGCTGATACAGGTGTTGGAGGTGGTGTTGTCACATCGCTTCTCACTATGCTTCTAACAGGAGGGAGCTTAGGTATGGGGATGAGACAGGTATCATTCTCTTTCCTACAACATAGTTTGCATATTAATGTTAAGAGGCTTGCCCATTTATGCAATCTTCATAAATGATTTCCAAAAGGAATGGTTTTACCATGCACTTTTGCACATCACCTTTGCACGCTTGCCTCAGTCACATAGCACGATCCGAGAGGGGAACTTGTGGAGATATGTTCTGGCCCACATGCCACCTCACAAGGCCGCAATGTTGTGCTGTAATACTTGTAGATGCCAATATAAGACTCCCATGCCTAGAAGGGCACTTTACTAGATAATCCTCGTGTGCGGTAGCGATTGAGCTTGACCATTTTTTCTATTGGCGATTTAGCTTGATCATCAGCAAACTCCTTGAAGGGGTTTTCTTACTCCCTGATCTCATGCTCAACAGTGATACCAAAGATACAAAATTGGTGCTTTCATTCTCACAATTTCTTTGTGTAACCTTATTACCTAGGCAAAAGCCATCCTAATTCTGCTTTCGTCGATAGTATATCAATCGTGTCCAAGACATGTTGTCTCCATGTTCTAAGAGGTTAGGTAGGTGGTTGAGTCGAATCAGGCCATTGGGTTTTCCTACTTCCAGCTGAACTAGGGTGACACAGCCATAGTTGGAGTAGTTGATAGTCCGTGCCGGTTTTCCTACTTCCAACTGAATTAGGGCGACACGGGGTACTTTGTGGAATTAAAAGACGACAAATTCACTAATATTCATTTTCCGAACTTCATGTACTTCGCAACAACCAACCTTTCCTAATGTGACCTGATCTAAGCTTTGTTTGATAGCCTGAACCATGGTGGATCGAGTTGGGTCGGACAGGGTCAGTTAAATGGGCTCCTAATTGGGTAGTATAAGAGTGGCTGCTCTCCAACCTTAATCTTCCCTACTTGCAGCCTTCTTTAGCATCATATTCATGGTTATATCTAAATTTCATCTGGTAGTTATCCCCAATGCCATAGTAAATATGCAGAACGGGCAATCATGGGTTTAGTTGTCATCGACTTTCTACTCAATCTGTCTGTATGGATTCTGGCTGAAATTGCAAGCAACAAATGACTCTTGCAACTTATGACATTGGTAGCTAGCAAGCAGTATTTTAGTTTCTTCTTGTTCTCAAAATCAAAAATTAGCTTTTGTGGTTTTGAAATGTCTAAATTTTTTCCCACGATTATAGTTTAGTGATTCAATGAAGAGATTACTAGTATTGAAGCTGCTGTATATGATTGCGGTATTATGTTGTCATCTCTGGTGCTTGTAAGTTCCCATATTGAAGATCATTATTTCCTGGTCATGCCTCCCTCCGTGTTGTTTAGGAAGAAAAAGTGTGTAGGTTATTAACCAACCCTCACACATATAATCTTTATTTATATTAAACGATAACTCTTTACAAGACTTAGATAATCAATGTGGGACAATATCAAATACTAACGATATTCTAACACTCCCCCTCAAGCTGGAGAGTAGACATTAAAAAGTCCCAGCTTGCTACATAATAACTCTAACCGTGGTTTGAACAACGACTTAGTAAACATGTCGGCCAACTGAGCGCCGGTGGATACAAAGGGAGTAGCTATCACACCACTGGTTAACTTTTCCCGCACAAGATGACAGTCTACTTCAATATGTTTAGTTCTTTCATGAAAGACTGGATTTGATGCAATGTGAATTGCTGCCTGATTGTCACAGTATAGATTCATAGGAAGTTTGACCCCAAATCCGATTTCCTCAAGAAATGAGCGCACCCATACAATTTCACATGTCGTATGGGCCATTGCTCGATATTCTGCTTCTGCACTTGACCGCGCAACCACTGTCTGCTTCTTACTCTTCCAATTGACAAGATTTCCACCCAAGAAGACACAATACCCTGTAGTAGATCTTCTATCGGATGGTCCACCTGCCCAATCAGAGTCAGTAAATGCCTCAATACGCAAGTGTCCATTAGTCCGATATAACAAACCGAGCCCTGGATGTGCCTTAAGATACTTCACAATTCTAACAACAGCTTCCCAATGTGGAAGACGAGGAGCAGACATAAACTGACTTACAATACTAACAGCAAACGAGATATCGGGGCGAGTAATGGTAAGGTAGTTTAACTTACCAACCAAACGACGATACTGATCAGGGTTAGGAAGTAACTCCCCCTGATCCACACAAAGCTTGACATTGGGATCCATAGGAGTCTCAACAGGCTTAGTCCCCAACAAACCAGTCTCCTCTAGAATATCCAACACATATTTCCGCTGAGATAAGCTAATACCATCTTTAGATCGCACCACCTCAATTCCCAAGAAGTATCGTAATTTTCCCAAGTCTTTGGTATGAAACTCGCATTGTAAGAAATCTTTCAACTCATCAATGCCTTTCTGATCATCACCAGTAATGATAATATCATCCACATAGACGATTAGCAATACCTTGCCGCGATCTGATGTAAGAGAAAAGACCGAATGATCGCACTGACATCGATGCATGCCAAATCGCAAGACAGCATCACTGAACTTGCCAAACCAGGCTCTAGGAGACTGCTTGAGGCCATACAATGCTTTGCGAAGCCGACACACCTGATTAGTCTCCCCCTGAGCAACAAACCCCGGTGGTTGCTCCATATAAACTTCCTCCTGTAGATCCCCGTGAAGAAAAGCATTTTTAACATCCAACTGAAACAGAGGCCAACCAAGATTGGCTGCAAGAGAGATAAGAAGTCGAACAGAACCAAGTTTGGCAACCGGGGAAAAAGTCTCAGCATAATCAACACCATATGTTTGAGTATATCCTTTAGCTACCAGACGGGCCTTGTAGCGCTCAACAGACCCATCAGGATAATACTTGATGGTGAACACCCAGCGACACCCAACTGTGGTCTTGCCGGGGGGGAGAGGTACCAACTCCCAAGTACCATTATGATGAAGAGCTGTCATTTCATCCTCCATCGCTGTCCGCCACTCAGAAATAGTCAAGGCTTCCTGGACAGTGTTAGGAACAAATAGAGACGAAACAGAAGTGGCAAATGCACGAAGAGATGGAGATAAATGAGCATAAGAGACATAACGAGCAATGGGATGAGAAGTACAAGTACGACTACCTTTGCGAAGAGCAATAGGAAGTGAAGCAGGAGAGACGACCGGATCTCGCAACGTAGGGGAAGATGTGGTAGACGGCTGAGGTGGCGGAACTTTAGACCGACGAACATATACCTGCAACGGGGGCGGAACAGAAACCTGCAACGGTGGCGGAGATGGAATGGCCGTGAGGATGTAGTGAGATGGATCCATCAAAGAAGAAACCGGGAAAAAGGGCAATGACTCATTGAAGGTGACATCCGCACACACAAACTCACGACGAAGAGAAGGAGAGTAACACTTATACCCCTTTTGAGTCCGAGAATACCCAAGAAACACACATTTGATAGATCGAGGATCCAATTTATCCCTGCCTGGATCCAGAGCATGAACGTAACTGGTGCAACCAAATACGCGAGGGGGTAAAGAATATAGTGGACGATCAGGAAACAGAACAGAATGCGGAATCTGACCGCCTAAGACGGTAGACGGCATACGATTAATAAGGTAGGCTGCAGTAAGAACCACATCACTCCAATAGGATTTGGGCACTTGGTGTTGAAACAAAAGTGCGCGGGCGACGTCGAGAATATGTCGCAACTTGCGCTCGGCAACGCCATTCTGTTGTGGAGTCCGAGAACAAGAGGTTTGGTGGATAACACCATGATCATTAAGGAAAACGGACAATGCATTACGATAATATTCACGAGCATTATCAGAACGTAAAATACGAATAGAAACATCAAATTGAGTTTTTATTTCTTGATAAAATGACTTGAAAATTGCGTACAACTCAGAACGCGCTTTCATAAGATAAACATAAGTAATCCGGGAATAATCATCAACAAAAATAACAAAATACTGAAAACCAAACCGAGACGAAACATGAATAGGACCCCAAATATCAGAATGAACTAATTGAAAAGGTCTCGACACCCGACTCTCTATCCTAGGGGGAAAGGAAACTCGATGGTGTTTACTAAACTCACAGACTTCACAAGGCAAGTCAGTGACACGACTACAAGAGGGGACCATCTGCTTGAGGTTCTGAAGAGACGGATGGCCAAGGCGACAATGATGTTGATATGGTGACGTAGAGGACTGAAGTGCAACGGAGGAGGACAGCTCATCAGCACTAAAGTAATAGAGACCACCACGTTCAGCACCTCCACCAATCTTCTTCCCCGTCGTGAGATCCTGAAAAAGACAAGAGCCAGGAAAGAATGTCACAGAACAATTTAAGGATTTGGTAAGCTGACTAACAGAGAGAAGACTGTATGGAAAACGAGGAACATGTAAAACAGAATTTAAAGAAAGTGATGAACTCAAGGTAACAGAACCCAAACCAGCAACATCAACAGTAGAACCATCAGCCAATGTGACACGAGGGGATTTGCCAAGAGAACGAGACCCAGATAAAAGGGTGGAACTGCCAGTCATATGATCAGTAGCACCAGAATCAATAACCCAAGGAGTACTAGAAGCAACACCAGCAAAAGAGGAGCCTTTCTGAGCAAACGTAGCAGTGGAGGAAGATGATGCAGAAGTAAGACGATGATACTCAGCCTCTGGAATAGTAACCACACGATGGGTGGAGCTAGAGTCCTCAGTCAAGAGACGGCCATCATCCTCAAAAATAGCAGCCTGATGCGCAGATGGACGACCATGTAAAACCCAACAATAATCAATAGTGTGATTAGTCCCATGACAGTGAGTGCAATACCGAGATTCCCGACTACCACCAAAGGATTGTCCACGGCCACGTCCACCAGTGGATGGCCCACGGCCACTGCGGCCAAAATCACGACCAAAGCCACGGCCGCCGCGACCAAAGCCACGGCCACCGCCACCGCCCCCTGACTCACGACCTCCATGATTAGGGGCACGAGAATAGTGAACACCAGAAGCAGCTGAGGCCAAAGCAGAATGATCAGGAGGCAGGGGAGGAGCAGAGCTAGTATCGGACTGACGAAGACGGCTAAACACTTCAGTCAGGGAAGGCAGCTCCCGCTCCCCTAGTAGTTGACGGCAAACAGGATCAAAATTCTTAGGTAAACCAGACAAGAAGCGAGCCACATGCAAGTTTTCACGTTGACGACGCATAACGGTAATATCAGTAGAAAGAGGCTGACAGATGTTAAGCTCCGCACAAACACCACTGAATTTAGCATAATAGTCGTCCAAAGTAGAGTCACCAAGGCTAAGTGCAAAATAAGTCTAATAAAGATCAAAGGTCCGACGAAGATTATTAACCCCTGAATATAACTCCTTAGCCCGTTGCCAAACCTGTTTAGCAGTATCACAAAAGACAAACGTGCTTGCAATGGCGGGTTCCATACTATTCCACAAGCGGAGACGGATCCGGGCATCCTCAACCACCCAATTTGCATGAGTGGACTCAGTGGGCTTCGGAGGATCAGCAGTTATGTAAGTATACTGTTGTGAGCCCATAAAATATGTTTCAACAGACTTAGCCCAAGTAACATAATTCTTGCCATTCAAACGAATAGCGGTGATAGACAACATCTCAGGGGACCAATGGGGAGAAAAACCAGCAGCAACATTAGAACTAGAATTAGATGCAGAAGTAGACCCCATCAAAGAGTAAATAAATCTCAACAGCGAAGATGAACTGGCAGGCAAGAAATCACACCAAGCATAGAGAGGTAGCCATTACGATAGAATGGGAGCAAAAACAACTGGACCAACAAAGGCACATAGCAGTAGCCCAAAATCTGAAACAAGGGGAAAGGACTCCGCGGTTACCTATGCCTGTGAGGAGGCGCAATGGAGTGGCATGGAATGAGCAGGTGGAGTCGGGATGGCATATGACCAGGGGAATACCGAGTGGGAAACAAGATCTGTGGAGTAAAACCCAGGGTGCTGGTGGCTGGAACACGGCAGATCGGAGCCAGAACACAGCAGAAAGTGGGAAATAAGAGCTGTGGAGGACAACCCAAGTTGCTGGTGGCCTGAGGCCGTACGACGGTGGCCGGCGAGGGGTGGAGGAAGGTCGCCGGTGGTCGGCGAGGGTCGCCGGCGGGCGGCGAAGCCTGGGCGAGGGTTTTCGGAACTGGGCTAGGGCTTTCGGAACTGGGCTAGGGCTGTTCGGAACTGGGTGTGGGGTTTCGGTGACTATAGGCGGCTGGAGAAGGGTAGGCGACGGTGGGTAGGTGGAGGCGACGATGGGAGGGGGCTGCAAAGGGTTGGGCGACAGTGGACAGGTGGTGGCGAGGGCTGGTAGGTGGCGGCGAGGGGTTTTTTTTTTTTTTTTTTTTGTTTTTGTTTTTGTTTTTCTGCAGGTGGTGGCGTGAGAGAGGGTTGGATTAGAGAGGTGGTTTAAGATTAGGGTTAAGACCCCGCTCTGATACCATGTTGTTTAGGAAGAAAAAGTGTGTAGGTTATTAACCAACCCTCACACATATAATCTTTATTTATATTAAACGATAACTCTTTACAAGACTTAGATAATCAATGTGGGACAATATCAAATACTAACAATATTCTAACAGTTTCCTACTAGATTTCCAGTACTTATTGGCCCTGGATAACCTGAACAAGCATCCATGAATTATTGAAAGAAGTGAGTGGGTTCCATGGAGACTTATGGGATCAGGAGCTTAGGAGCTTCAACGACTGAACAATCATCACTGTGAGAAGAAAGAACTAGTACATCACAAAGGACAAGCTAGGTTGGAATTCCATCTCCAATCAAAAAAGAAGGCCTAATCGCCAACTGCAGAAAAAAGTGCCAACAGAAAAGTTCTTCTTTAGACCATCCCTTTCGAGGGACCCTGCTTGCTTAAAGGTTGTAAGACAGATATTAGGAAAGACCTACTAGTAGCTGCTCTTCCACCTCTAAATCTCCATTAACCCAGTAAAGACATTAAGATCTCTTTTCAGCTGCTTAAACAATGATGCCATTAGGCCTTGCCTTTTTTTTAATCCTGGGAAAGAGACCAGCAAGAAGGGGAGAAGATCGTTCTGTTTTTAAAAGAAAACCGGTAAATGAATGTGATCTTGCTCTCTGACATGAAATATTTTTCTGTTCTTTTTTTTTTTTTTTTTTGCAGGAACCGCAGCTGACGGCTAATGAACCTTTCGATGTGTATTCAAAGCCTTTCTCCCTATAACGAGTAAAGCACTCTCGCCTCATGGCTTATGATTTATTAAAAGAGCTGATTGAGCATGTACAGTTACTCGAGGAAAACTCGTTTCCATTGTTTGAAAATTTTCATTGTTCTGGTCTTTTACGATATGGTGCTACACTGTCAGTGCTGCATTATTTTCCACGATTCTAAACTCATCTATTTCCCCAATTTTGTACTTCGATCTGCACTGATTTTATGCTCAAAAAAGATCGATGTAACTGCAGCTGTCGGGGTAGTTGGTACGTTATGCACTTGATTCTTGCATATGTTGCATTGTCTTTTGTACCACAGTGGTGGATATCTCTTCTTCATCTCTTTGCCATGTTTCAGAGCTATTGGATTGTGGTAAGATTGTGATCTTAGGTTGGAGGATTTTCTAGGTTTTGTTTTAATTCCAAGCAAGTAGTACACCTTTTACTCCCCCCGCCACCCCCCCAAAAAAAAAAAAAAGTAATACAACTTTTAGTGACTTCTGCGGCTCTGCCATTATAAACCCACACGTATCTCTCACTCCTTCTGTGAATGGCAAGAAATTTTTCAATGCCGGGTGGGTACCACGGCTAACGTGGTGTCCGAGCGGGCACATCTGAGCCATTTAAAAGTGCATTGGACATTTGGACGATCCAGATTAAAACACTCTCTCTCCTTTTTTTCTCTTCAAATCCGAGCTTCACCAGAACCAAAATGGAAGGCCCGGATGCACCGAACGGACATCACGTGGTACCCGCTCGGCAGTGAAAAATTTCTCATGAATGACACATGGTCGGAACTTAATTGAACTTTTTCTTCCAAAATAGATATAGATATGCTATGCTAATTCAAATTGCACTTATGTCAAGACTGAAAATAAAATTTCACAACGAGGGACGGGTGAAAAAGAGTATGTTTAGCCCCATTAATGCTTTGCTTGAATTGTTTTTTGAAAAAAAACTCTCAACTCTAAAAAAAAATATTATCCCTATTTCCAATCATTATTCATTCATATCTTCAATCATTATTCCCATCTGTTTCTCTATCTCTTTCCAATAATTACCTCTATTTTCAATCATTATTTTCATTTCTCTCTTCGCTCATAACCTTACAAAATTTCTCAAAAACTCATTTAAACACAGTAAAACTGATTATGAAGAGTTGAGCCAAAGCATGAAGCAAGGAAGTTTAAATACTTATATACACATTGAACCAACCATTTGGTGGTAAAACCTACAGATTTTGTTATCAAGATTTATGTGATTCGATCATTGTCTTATTAAGGTCTCGTACTATTAAATGTAATAAATACTTATTTTTTAAATTAAAAGTGATAATATTATAAATGAATGACATATCTCATAAAAAAAAGGTACTTATAAAAATCTTAACAGAACACGCCTAAATCTAAATAAGTTTATAACTGATGTTAGATATACACATTGAACCAAGCATTTGGTGGTAAAACCTACGGATTTTGTTATCAAGATTGATGTGATTCAATCATTGACTTATTAAGGTCCCATACCATTAAATATAATAAGTACTTATTTTTAAATTAAAAGTGATGTATTATAAGTGAATGACACATCTCATAAAAAAAACTTAACAGAATACACCTAAGTCTAAATAAGTGATGTCAGCATTTTCAAATGTTTAATTTACTGGAGTATATAGAAAGGGAATTAATTTTGTCATTTCTTTTTTTGTTAATGTCACTCTCATTCTCTCACAAAACAAATCATCTAATAAAGATACAAAGAGAAATTATATTAACAAAAAGGGTGTGGGTGATGGGGTTTCGTGAGGGATCGCTTACGTGTGAATGTCTGTGAGCTGAAAAGGTACGATTGGTCGATGGTTAGCAAAGGAGAGAGGGGGAGAAATTTTGTGGGATGAGGGAAAGAGCAAAAGGTGAAGAGGCAAAGGCAGCGTGTCCCTTGTTTTCCTTCCACAGGGGATTACATTTGACTTTTCATGGATTGAATGGGTGAAGTCGCCTTTTCTCTGAGAAAGAATGTTCTCCTTTCTCAAATTCAGTGCTCACACCCTCTCTTTCCAAGAAAGTCAGCATTGTCCAATCATTGGAAATGTCAGGGGTATTTATAGGGCACTTGGGCCGAGGTCAGGCCCAAGATAGCACTCCATTGGGACCCCAACACGTGTCCCTTCTGTACCTCTAGGTCGTAGGGAAGCTTGCTCTCCCGCAGAACCTCTTTCGTGGGAGAACCCGAATCTCCACGATGCATCCTCCATCCCAAGCCACAAAGACATTCCCCGTTTCCCGCTGGAATAGGGTCGCGACCCGCTGCGATCGTATGTTCTCCGCAGAATCCCTTCCAGGCCCTGCCTCTAGGTCCGAACAGAATCCCAGGGCTCTTGACCCAGTTCCTCCTTGATCTTTGGCAAGTTTTGCTGATTCGTGGGGCTTGCTCGAGGCCCCCCGCTGCTTCTCGTCCTTTCTTCTTTTTGTGAAACGAGCAGACTTTCGCAGAAATTACCCCTTCTGCGGAAACTTTCCGCGAGGACCGTCTCGTTTCGCGACTACTTCTTTCTGCCTTCATTCACGTGCTCACTCCCCATTGGGTGGTCAACTTTTCTCCCCAAGGTCAAGATTCGGCCGCAACCTTCGTTCCACATGACAATTGCTTCACGTGTCTGCTGTTGACTGGAAGGTCAAATAATCTTTCCTGGTCAAAAGTTAATGATTTTGACCGCACCTACAATGGGAAACGGCAAAATCACCCTATAAAAATCGTATACATACGTCATTAAAAACTTGTACTCACATTTTACCCAAAAGATGAGCTTGCCCCAGTCAAGTAACTTTTTTTTTTTTTGTGAAATTACAGAGACCCCTCATCTATGTATGATTTTCACAGAGACTCTCTAATATTTAAAACCGTCCAAACAGACACCTCATCTATTTGTTAATCAATCAACATCTCTTTGTCAAAAGACCGTTAAATAGTATCAACGAAAAATGTTATACAAATTGGGCAAAATACCTTTGTTGTTCAATACATACATACATTACTCCTCTAGGCTCTATCCCCTTTCAGATTGGAATTTGTTTTGGCGGTTTTAAACGCAAGGGGTTCCACGTGAGAAAAAACACACAGATACGGAAATCTCCGTGAAATTACACTTTTCTTTTTGGCCTTTTCCTTTCCCTTTCCCTCGCTTTCCGAGTCTTTACTCTGTCTCCTTCCACCAAATCCAACTCCTCACTCTCGTTCAAGAAAAATTGACTCTTTCATCATCAAGCTTTTGATCTCTCTCTCTCTCTCTCTCTCTCTCTCTAGAATGTTGATGCTAGTGGACTGTTCAAAGTGCCGGACACCCTTACAGCTCCCGCCGGGAGCCAGGTCAATCCGCTGCGCCGTGTGCGAAGCCGTCACTCGCGTCGCCGAGCCTCCCTACTCCGCCGCCTCCAGCAACCAATACTACCCTCCGTCGCCGTACAACCACGCGCCCCCCGGTCAACCCCCGTCGGTGCACGGCCGAAAGAGAGCGGTGATCTGCGGGATCTCGTACCGGTACTCACGCCACGAGCTGAAAGGGTGTATCAACGATGCCAAGTGCATGAAGTACTTGCTGACTAACCGGTTCAAGTTCCCCGAATCATCAATTCTTATGCTCACTGGTAACTCGCTTGGCTCTCCTTTTATGTTGATCGCTTGTCTTGTGGAGCGTCAATTCTGTCCGGCGGCGGCAGAAACCACGCGGTTTTCCGCCACGACCATTGTGGGTTCCACCGTGCATTAATCTAGTAATCTGAAAGAGTAGGTCATCCATTCAAAAAATCTGATTGGACATATATCTATGTCATAAATTGAAGTTTACTTTATAAAATAAACTTCAATTTTTGATATATCAATCTACGTCCAATCAAATTAGTTTTTTGAATGGATGATCCAAAGGCTTACACGTTGAATGATTACGGTAACAAGCACACGGTGGGACCCATTCTGTCGCCACCACCGGAAAGAATTTAATCTCTTTAACATTTGTATGGAATTCTCAACTTTTGTAAGATAAATCTGTAATGTTAACACAAAATCGCATGACTAAAATGTGAAATTTTAGATGCTGGTTTTATTTTTTTGTAACGGGATTTTGTGGTGAAGTTGTGATTTTGCGTGACAAAAGTTATGAATCCAAAATGGATGTTACGAGATTATAAGGGTGCACCCAAAATGGATTTTGTGCTGTAGCACTTTCCTAACTATCATACAATTTCAATGATGCTACTTTTGGTATTTTTCACGGACTTAACTGTAGCCATTGATGCCAGCGTAGTGTAGTAGTGAATGATACATAAAGTGAAATGTTCGCTTCTTTAAGTTGAATCATATTCCCATCAAATGAATGTTAGGGTTGAAAAAATTGCCTCATTCTCTGAAGCTTTGTCGGGGGGGAGTCGATAAATTATACATCTTCGTGCGGGATTGTGACTTTTCATGAATTTCTAATTGGTCACTCACCGGTAGACTACAGTATCAGAATTGGTTAATTAATTTACTTTTTTTGTACCTTCACCTAATGTACCAATGTTACTCACCGTAATGTATCCAATTGCAAGGCGTAACATTATTCCAACAGTTAGACTGCCTAGATCCTCAGTTAGGATTTTGCAAACTCTTGGTTAGCCTTAGTACCGTCTGAATGATTGTTTTAGGCCATGTTTCGCTAAGGTTCTTATTTTTTAAGTACTTATTTTCTGCTTTACGATACAAGTCATTCTCTTACGATACCATCACCTTTAATTCAAAACATAAGTACTAATTTGAAATATAAGTACTTATTTTCCTAACCGGAACGGACCGTTCATTGTCACCTTATTCTTAATTCGAAACTAAACTTTCCGTATTACATATTGCTTTATCGCTACATCTTTCTCATTCACAAAGTTTGGACCTAGGATCAAGAACATGCCACTGAATGAGAATCCCAGTCCTATGTGTTTTTCATGAATTCATGCTTACCCATTAGGTTTTCTGCATTGTCCAGTTTTATTTACTATCATACTCCATAGTCCTATGAAGTACCGACACTTCTAAAGGCTGGTGTGTCCCCGTGTTGGAGACGGGAACACAGCAAAACACACATGGGACACACCACGTGGCGTGTCAGTTAAATTTAATTGACTTTTTTAGGAGGACGCGTGAGGGACACATACAGGAACACGGTAGGGATTAAAATATGCAATTTTTAAAATATTTTTTTGGTAAATGTGTATTACTTCAAATATTTTGGGTTAAAAGTGTAATATGATTTTTATATGATACTTGTTTCTATATATTGACGCGATAACTATATTTCCATTGGTATAAAATAAATATTACTTATTTTATATTTGTCGTGTCCCCATTTTTAGAAATCCCGTGTCCATGTCAATGTCCATATCCATGTCTATGCTACATAGCCGTAGTCCATACGGCTGTTAATTGCATTTTTCCCATTAGAAGTTGAAGATGGTGACATGTATACTTGGAATCTTGGATACGATTCTGGATGCTCTGCGTTTTGTTTCGCTTGGTTTACTAAATTGGAGTTCAGTGTCTGGTGAATTATAAGTACCGTACCTCAGTTGATGAGTCTAACGACTATACATGGTTCAGATATATAAACTAATAAAAGGGGCAAATAATATGCAATTTCTCAAGTTTAACTTACGACAATTCAACCTAAGGAGATAAAATGGAAAATTCTTAACCATAATTCTTAAAGCTTTTACAATGTAGTGCAAATTGACTTGCATTTTGGATGGGTGTTGTTGGAAGATATCAACAATTGTGAATCTGGACTCCAATATTGAGTCTTTTGAAATGGTAAAATACCAGGTTTGAATCATTTCCTTTCAAGCTTAGAGGAAGTACCCTGCTTTTGCCAGAACAGTTTAGTATACTGGTCTTGGTCATCTCATCCAGTTTTGTGAAATCAAGCCAAATAGGTTCAACAGAACCAGAAGTCTTGTTATAGTCATACACAAGTTTGTCTAGAACTATAGCTTTGCTTGCTAGTTGGAAGCTCCTGCAGTAGGGCTTGTCCCTTTCTATAGGAAGCAATATGTTGCACTGAACTAAAGCACCAAGAACTTTTACTTAGACTCTTTTGATGTTTTGTCTGCATTCTATTTCTTGAACTGCCTCGGTTAGATGTTTCTAACATAATTTATTTATGAGAGCTGTATTTCAGAAGAAGAAATTGATCCTTACAAACGCCCAACAAAGCACAACATTAGAATGGCAATGTATTGGCTCGTACAAGGTTGTCAGCCTGGGGATTCACTGGTGTTTCATTATTCTGGTCATGGTTCACAGCAGAGGAACTATACTGGGGATGAGATAGATGGATATGATGAAACACTCTGTCCATTGGATTTCGAAACACAGGGAATGATTGTTGACGATGAAATCAATGATGCAATTGTCAAGCCTCTTCCACGTGGGGTTAAGCTTCATGCGATTATCGATGCTTGTCATAGCGGCACTGTGTTAGATTTACCATTCCTTTGTAGGATGGACAGGTTAGTAAAAAAATTTAAGACCATAGGATTTTTGATGTATTCTCATTTCCAACTTTCTCAAAAGACCGTACCATTATTGTTTTCCTCTCCTCTTCTCTCCAGAGGATGTTATTAGTCCATTTAATAATAACGTTATATTTTATGCATCCATTGTTTCGGATGCAGGAGTGGGAGGTATGTATGGGAGGACCAGCGTCCTCGGTCTGGCGTATGGAAAGGAACAAGTGGTGGGGAAGTCATTTCCTTCAGTGGCTGTGATGACGATCAAACCTCTGCTGATACAGCTGTAATGCTTCAGTAATTTCTTAGTTTCTTTCTCTTTTTCTTAGTTTCTTCTCTTTTTCTTGCCCCTGAGACTGTGGTAAAAAACACGTGATCCTAATAACCTAGTAAATCTTTATGTTGACAGGCTCTATCCAAAGTCACTTCCACTGGTGCAATGACCTTTTCTTTCATCCAGGCAATTGAACGGGGACAAGCAACTACGTACGGGAATATTCTTACTTATATCCGGTCTAACCTCCGTAATACAGATACTGATATTGGAGGTGGTGTTGTCACATCACTTCTCACTATGCTTCTAACAGGAGGGAGCTTAGGTTTCGGGATGAGACAGGTATCATTCTCTTTCCTACAGCATACTTTGCACATTAATGTTCCGAGAGTTTATAATCTTTTATGCAGTCCTTATAAAGATTGTCAAACGGAATGGTTATATCATGCCCTTATGCACATTACTCATCAAGTAGGATGCAAATTAGTAAAGCAGTGCTAGATGTCATCCATTTATACTTTTTCAGTGGCTTTCGTTAGTTATGGCAGTGTTTCCAAATGTGCATTGCTCTGTTGTTAATGAATACCCATAAATGCGGGTGATCTTGCTCTCTGACATGAAATATTGTTCTTGATAATAATGAGGCTCATGCTTAACTTTCTCTCTTTAATTGCAGGAACCGCAGTTGTCGGCTAATGAACCTTTCGATGTGTATTCAAAGCCTTTCTCCCTATAAATAGTAAAGCACTCACCTCATGGCTTCTGATCTATTTATCGAACTGATTGGGCATGTACAGTTACTTGAGGAAAACCCGTTTCCATTGGTTGAAATTTCATTGTTCTGCTTTTTAGCTGCTCTTTTATGATATTGTGTCAATGCTACTGCTTCATTATTTTCCTCGATTCTAAAACTCTTCTCTTTCCCCAAATTAGTACTCCTGCACTAATATTATGCACAAAAAGAACGGTGTAACCACTCTTAGAATCACTGCTTCATTTCCGGACATTTATTTGCCACATCTAACCTTTCTCGATGTATCCCTGCTGTCGTGGTATGTTAGGGGTTGAGTCTGTTTACGTACTACATCACCCAGTCACCCAGACTCCCGCGGGAGTTGTGCATCGGTGCAATTGCATGACCCTGTTTTTAATCATGTCCATTTTGATATCTCATTGTTTGCATCTCAGAAGGTAAAAGCTACTTGCTTTTCTTAACTCACCAAATATTCACATGCATTTTTTTTCGTTTTTGGGAACCTTGGGTTCGTAAACCATCGTCTCTCTGCATGTACTCTATAATACAGGGGCGCTTGTGTGTGTGTGCAGAGAATTAGAAAATTTGCATGCTTTGACGAACTAACATATATTAAATGAAATTGGAGTTCTAGATCCATGTATCTCTCTAATAAGGTGCTTGGCAGTAAATTGATGGTCTTGCCTGGTTGTTGAATAACTCCCGAGAGTTAGTATTCCTGAAAACTCATATCTGACTGCTGTGTTTAGGCAGGCCAAACCATTGTTTTGTTTTTGTTCTTGTGATTTTGATTAGCAATTGATATAAGATGTCAATTTGTAGATGCATTCCCAAATTCTCAAGCTTGTTCTTGATGATTCAACCAGTGGCTATAAGTGCAGGCTTCTGTAAAGGTTTAAACACATCTCAAATATGTCACATATATATAGCACTAAATATACATGAAATAAATTACTGTAATTGCATGTACCCTGCTGCTGCATTGCCTGAAGATCAGATCTGCTTATACAACAAAAGCGCCAAATAATTTCATCGGTACACAGAAACAGATACAATTTGAAACTCGACATTGTGATCATCCACATCTTTGCAAAAACCATCAAAACTACTACCGTCTTTCATTCCTCTAATTCACCTTATTATGCACTTGATTCTTCCATAGGTTGCATTGTAGTTTGTACCTTGCATTATCTTTCAGAGCCATGTCTTCATATACCTACATCATTGTAAAGGTACGCATGAGGAATATATAGAAGTAATGTTGGCCATATTGGGTAGAAATAACAGCATACTTGTATCCATGGCGCTCGAGCAAGTTGTTTTACTTTTTTATTTTCTGTATGTATTGTTAGGAAGTTTTTCAAAGAATTGCCCTAAAAATAAATTTAATGAAATAGTAGTTCATTGCAACCACTAAACTGTAGCAAAAATATTATGCATGCATAAACTTCTTGTTTTTCTTCTATTTTTCCCTTTGATGAGTTAAACTGTTGCCCCGTTTGGAAAATAACTTGTATTGAATCTATTGATCTTGAAATAGAAAAAAAATATTCTTGAATGTTTTTAAATGAAGTCTTGTTTCTGGACAAAATTTTTACTCCGCTCCCCGGGTGAGAGAGAAGAACGTTAACGTAGATATACCTTCTTCTCATCATGTGGAAGGCTACACCACATCTTACTCAACCTCTTGCTTGTCTCCCCAAATGAAAAGGATTCAGAATTTGCCACACCCCAAGTAGTCGTCACAAAGAAAGTGTAGGAACTGCACGGTCTAACCGGAAAGCGACGTCTTCTGAGCACCCTCTCGAACACATCCCCCGTCTCCTTCGCTATCCCTTTCCCTTTCCCTCTCCTCACCCTCTGTTTCTTCCACGAACACAGACTCCGATGCCCAGAACCAGTAGTAGTTCCTGCAGGAGGGAAATACTTTACCCGAGACAGAACTCCACTTCTCAACCTCGTTAAAACGAACGAATTCTCTTCTCCGCTGCTTCCTTCACGACTTGGTTCCCGATGGGTTTCGTTTTCTTCTTCATTTCTGTGTGTCGTAACGGGAGTCAGGTATGACGATGAGGCAATATTGAGAGACGTTCGGTCTTCTTCGGTTGCGTTTGGAAACTGGACGTGAGTCTCCGAGTTGTGATGGTGGTGTTTGTGGTGGATGTTGAATTGAACGGCGAATTGAAAGGCCTCGGTGTCTCCTTGGACTTGAACGGTGTCGCCGCTCAAGAAACCGGACAACTGCAGGGGTAAAGAAGGTGAAGGGTTTGATGGCGATTGCGTGAATGGGATTTGTACCATGTTGTTTTCATCCATTGGAGAAGAAGTTGAACAAGTTCCAGACACACAAAAAACAGAGAGGACAAAGTGCAGAAACCAGTATGAAACTCGCGGTTTATAGGGAGGGTAGTGAAGGGTTCTTGACGGTTGCATCTTTACTCTCGCGCCTTTTTTAACGTGGCGGTTGAATTGCTGCCAAAAGTCTACCCTACCGCTCAACATTCACCGCTCTCAATCTCACCGTCCGAAAGTGTTTTGGACGGTCCGAATTTTTAAAAGGGAAGAGTTTTTTTTTTAAATTTGAAACATTGATTGCCGAGACGGCGATGAGATGTTGAGCGTGGAATGTTGAGCGGTGGTGGAGTAGTCTTGCTGGAATTGCTGTTGTGTGTGAAGTGCAGAAATTTTCAATGCTGGGTGGATATATCCCACATGGTACCCGCTCGGCACATTCGGACCGTCTAATACACTTTTGTTTGGAAAGTTCGAATTAAAACCCTCTCTCTCCTCTAACCCAACACTTTCTCTCTCATTTTTCTCTTTCCAAATTCGAGCCGTCCAAAAACGCAATGGACAGCTTGGATGTGCTGAGAGGGCACCACGTAGTATCCGGCCGACACTGAAAAATGTTCGGAGTGGAGTGTGACTGTGTGATGGTGCGTTTTGGGTTCTCTCAAAGATTGATTGGGCAACAAATAATTGCAATATTTGGCAGAACGTATTTTTCTTTTTTCTTTTTTCTTTTTTTTTGAAAAGGATATACTCCTACGAGAAGAGATGTTTCTTTAATCTTTATAGTGCAAAAATGATTCACAGGAAGGATTTGGTTTGTTTAGTAATATGAATTCAAAAAATACAAAATGCTAAATGAGAGCATAAAGAGAGTGCTTCAAAATGAGAGTGATTCACAGCAAGTAAATGATCGAGGCAATAAATACATGAAAAGATATCCGATTTTAGTTAATATAATTAAGGGCAATTTTGAAATTCAATAAGAGAAAATGTGTGATAATATATTAGAAAAGTGAAGAATTACCAGATCAATTTTTCACCCTGCGGCCAAGCGACTTCGGCCGTGCCTCTCTCTAAAACTTTTGATAAACAATTCTTTGTTGAATTTCCGTTTGATCGGGAAAAAAAATAATAATAATTCTTTGGTTTTTTTTATTTTCTTCCGTCCAAAATCTCGTTAAATAAGTTTGCCAAAGGAAAATAAATTTAAAAAAAGACAAATTAGCTCCTCTTCATAATAATGTAAGAATAAAAATATCAACAAATAATACCCCCCACAAAATAGCAAACTATTATTTGAGGTGCGAAATTTGACAAGTTGAACACACCCTGAGCCAAAACGATTCTACTACTTCCGAACCAACACCCAGACGAGTAATTATTCAAAGCTCTTGGAGTACCATGTAACGATCCGGATTTTCGGCCCAATTTTTTTTAATACGAATTTATATTATTAAATTTCTAATTCAATAATTAATTAGATTGAATAATTAAAATATTTTATTATGTGTACAATTGATATTATTTACACTATTGTATAAGATATATATATTTATATTTTAGATATACGAGAAATCAGGGATTCATATTCATCTCTTATCTTTCCTATCTAAATCCTAACTAGAACTCTATTCAAACTAACTCTCCACTTCCCTCTCAAACTCTACCACCTCCATCTTTATCCTTCAAACTACACCCCACATTTAAGGGATTTTATTTCCCTATTTTTCTCTCTCTCATCCTATACATAAACGCGTTCACATACATTCACACCCTATACATAAACGCGTCTACATACATTCCCACCCTATACATACACGCGTCCACATACATTAGAATTAAAGAAAACCCCACCAACTATGACACTTGACTCTTATCCTTCTTATAATTATCAGTATCATTCTCCTTCATTCTCCTTTCCCATTCCACCACTTCCACATTTATCCTCTCACCTTCTCACTACCTTATTCTCTCTCATTATACATACCCACATAAATCCAAAAATTGAACACCAGTATATTATTTCACACTCTCAATTCTATTGTTGAGTCTAGAGAGAGAGAGAGACGGATTTCTACATAAAATCTCTCCGTACATCATATTCAGGTTCCCAATCAATTACTACATCACCAACCATCCACAAACCACCTTTCAATCATTTCGAGTCAGCCCCGAGTCTCCCGCTGTCGCCACCATCTTTTTCATTTTACTAAAATCGTCTACAAACTAGCACCCGCTTTTTCGGCCGGATTTAAGGTAGAATAATCTCTTCTCTACTTTCTCCTAAGTATATAAATGTGCTATTGTATTAGTTGTAATGATATGAATTAAAAAGAAACAAACCCGTGCAATGTAAGTTGAGAAAATCGAAAATTTTTCGATTTCGGTGCAGATCTGCGTTTCGTGAAACTGTTCGTATGAAAAATCTGATCCGTTCATCTTGTTCGTCTTGTCGAGACGATTCCGGAAAGCTATAATAAGCCCATTTTCGATGTCGGGATTGATCACATGACCCGGTCAAAGTTCTGGGTTAAACCATAAATATATATATGTTATATATATGTATACCTACGTACAGTACTCCAGGTTGAAGATGACTGACGTCATCATGAACCCCATCCATCAGAATTTACAGTTTAACCCATGTGTTTTGGTTTGTACTAAAATTAGATCCTAAACTATGTGAAATTATTTGTTTTACCTTCTGTGCTAAAATTGTTAGCTTTTAAGATACATCTATGACTATTCCTTTGGAATTTGTGAGTTATGTTAACCTCTAAAGGATTTAATAACTAAAAGTATTAGGCTTGGAAAAGAATAAAATTATTTTTGGTATTATTATTTTATTGTTAACAAAGGTCCAAATATTTTTAATAAAACTTTTTGTATAGTTCATTGACTTCAGTAAATACATTGTGGATGTAGAATTGTAGATCATGTTTAATTTACTGGAAAGTAAATGTTTGACAATAAGAAAAATAGTAACATGATGTATAAGTTTGAAAAATTATTAACTTACATATTTACTAAAATTCCTTTTTACAAACATAAAAATTTAAGGGCATCGGCCCGTTCATAAAATACTACGCGTTTTACTTTCTCTTACCATATTAAATGTTATATTGATGTCTCATTGAAATGTATCGTGTTTGAGTTGTTATTGATTATATCATCTATATTACAAATCGCGACGGTGTGGTGACCCACACATTTTTCCTGCATAAATCTTAACTGTTGGCTTAACATACATTTCTTTACATGAATCTCCACCATTTATTCATTTCCATTCTTAGACCCTAGCAATTAATTGAAATGGCAAAGCAAACGGGATTTTGGAAAGCAATATATATATGGGAACGGCAAACCAATATATATTCCTTATATGGGTATTGAAACGGCAAGACAAAGCAATATAATTATACTCTTTCTAGCTACATGTGTGCATTACGTGTTTGAACATACACATAATTTACGCTGACTGTTATTCCCTATTCACTAGAAATTTTTAACATTTTTGGTAAGGATTGGCGTTGAATGCTAAATGAATATTTGTTTTCATTGTTTGTTTCCTATTCTCTCTCTCTCTCTCTCAAAACGTTTTTTTTTTTTTTGAAGTTCTCATTCCCGTCTCCTTGAATAGCCTTCTCTCCAGTTCTCTTTCTACAGGTATGGCTATTTTGTTCTCTCTTTTTTTTGAAATGGCTGTGAATCGGAAAATTATATATTGGTTCTCTATCCACGTGAATTCTCTCTTCTTCTTTTTTTCAGTTCTCTTTGTTCGCCCTATGGAGTTTATAAAATAGCATTAAGTGAGATATCATCGTATGCATATGTGTGTGCTTTCGGGTTGAGTATTTATTTTTTGATGAGGAGGGGATTTCCTTATAGAGAAAATTGCATGTCATGTGCAACCAATATTCACTCCTAATGGAGTGACGGTTGTCATGTGTAATTAATATTTAATCGAAAAAAAGTTGAAATATGGCTCTTCTAGATTCTAAGATATAGAATGGTTTCCTAAAATTAAAGCAACCATTATTCTCATTGAAAAAGGTTGGAGAATGGCTCTTTTGGGTTATAAGATAATGGTTTCCTAAAAGCAACCAATATTCTCATTTTTTTTTTGGAGTCAAGTAGTCAATTGGGTCCAGGCAAAAAAATATTGACCTGGCTTCCCAAATCCAAAAAAAAAAAATTCACTTATGTAGTTAGGTGGATACAGTTCACTTATACGGAAAGCTAGATGACTTCGAGTCTATCATTGTTTTACTACTACTGCCATGTTGTGGGAAAATAAAAACTGTTGGTTTATTAACTGTTATATTTTTGTCTATAAGTTTAATTTGACATATTTTCTAGAAAACGCGTTCATTACTTTTTTGTTTACTAATCTTTGAAAATCTGATAGGCAGCAGATAAAAAATTTTCTACTATCTTTTATTTTTTGGCAACGGTTTTCCATTTCATGTTTCTTAGATTTCAATATGTTTCTTAGCATGCATGTCTCCCCTAAATATTGGCAAAAATGTGGTTTTCATATTTTAGTGGTATTCTACATCAAGTTTATTGGTACTCTACGAGTATCTCATTTTTAATTAGTCTGATTTTTCTTTTTATCTCATTCAGTAGAAAGGATTAGCATTCCATCAAACATTACCTAAATGTGCTAAATTGACCTATTAATCCGATTTTTCTTTTTATCTCATTCAATACAAAGGATTAGCGCTCCAACAAACATTACCTAAATGTGGACCTAAAATTAATCGATTATGACTAACGATGCAACACTCCTTATCTTTTCCAGGGGCAAAATATTGATTGGTTGACTGGAATATAACATTTTTTACCCATCAATTGATGACTGGATTGGAGTATTTTCACCAGCAAATTTCAAATAGAAATGGTTTTTCTCTTTCATTGATTTCTTCATTCATTAACTGGTAAGGTCGTTCTAATATTTTCTTCCCAACACCTCCATCTGCCTCCCTGAAACTCCCAGAACTTATCCTCTCCTTTTTGTGTTCTGCACCAATTAAGGTTCAAGCTATGCTGCCTTTGATTTGTTCTACGATTTATTGGTCGGTTTTCAAGTGGGAGGAGGGGAGTCTCAATCATGTACTAATTTTTACTCTTTATCTTGCACTATCAATATGCAAATTACATGAATCCTAATTATGCAAATACAGGCAGTGGATCATTAAGGCTTCAATTGTTCAAGCAGATATCCAACTTCTCTATGACATTGGTTCGATTCGATGACTAAAATGAGACAAGTAATAACAATTCTATAGTGGTTCTTAGTGTTTAAAATTGGCACATTGTTTGACCTCTGGTCAATTTAGCTTGAGCTCATTTTTACTTTGATTGAGTAAAGTGGCGCAAATCTGAGCTACTCACCAAATGAGCTCAAGTTGAATCCGACCATTTTTTTTTTTTGCTGAATTCGTGTGTTAACTTTTTTGACTGACTTGGACTTGAAGAGGAAGGACACCAAATCTTGCATGGATTAATTGCTACATATGATTGCATTTTTTTAGTTCCAAATTTCCAATTTATCCTGCTGTTAATTGATCTGTATGTTGGTGCGAATCACTGGACAGGTAGACATTATATGCTTCCGATTCCTAATGATATTTGGGTTTTGCTCTATTTTCTACTTCAACAGTGTCATATTTTGTCTAAAGTTTTTCTGTTTTCCACTTCAGCAATTAATAATTTTTTGAAATCCATTTTGAAGAATCATTTTCTTTTTATTTTGACGTCGATCAATTTTTTGTCCTCTACTTAGGTTATGGTGCTAGCCCTTTGATGTGTAGTTTGGTTGCAAGACTTTTCTAATGCGATCTTGATGCTCGAAGTCACCGAAACCCAGTTACATTGGGAATCGCTTGCCTCAAACCTCACCCGTCTAATTCACCAATTAATCCAAGGTACCAGATAAATAAAACCAAAATTTCAAGAAAAGCTCCTGACTTAGTTAATTAGATCGGCATGTTCTCTTCTTTTTTTGAACTAAACTTATGATAGGAGTTATGACACCATGCATCACAAAGAATTAATGGAGGTTTGATTTGGAAGTTGAGAATAAGATAATACAGTAGCTTATATTTATTGGCTTTTATTCCAGTGTTACTTCAATTTTTATTGGGTCTATCATGATCCAATGAACAACTTTTGCAATAGCGAAACTTTAAAAGGAAAGAAAGAGGAAATGGAATAGGTCGCATTTACATTTTTGAATGTTGATAGCTATAAGTCTATGACAATTAGCTTGGTTCTACTCTAGGCTATAGCATTGTTGCATCTATTTGGTTGAGTAAATTAAAGTTGTATTTTTTTTTATTGTTAAGTCAAGTTAGGTTAACAGGGGTTGTCACAGAAGGATAGTCATTGAGGTTGGGTTCAGAATACGTTGCACCGTGCCTATATTTCGTATGAATACTAAAGAACATTGTTATTTTTGTACATTTTTCCTATTTTAAAGTTATTCTATGCTGGGTTTATGTGACTTATGACCTGGCTGTTATTTTTTGCAGCCTGATGGGCAAAATGTTGAGTGATAAAACATTTGGAGGCGGAGACTATTCTTTCAACACATTCTTTTCAGCGAAACCTGGACAGGAAATTAACCACATTCCACGTGCCATTTTCAGGTGTGAGCAACTTGGAGTACAAATTAGAGATGTTGGTTATGTTAGCTTAAGGAAACTCTTATGTTAAGTACGAATTCTTGGTTTATGTTAGCTTAGGAAAACTCTCATGTTAGGCTCCATTCCATTACGAGGTTCTTATTTGCTATGTCTGAATGCAACTAATGAAATTACACAGGTCTGATAACATATGTTGTGTTAGACTATTCTATGAACTTAGTTATGTGAACCATGTTTGAATCCTATTCTTAAAATAGAAAATTTTGAGTACATTTTGTTGGGAGCCTAGAAAATTTTTCATTCAATAGATATTTGTAACGACCTCTCATATAGGGCAGGATATACACAAACACGAACTCGCCCCATGTGGGATGGAGTTAAAAATTAACAACCATTGTATCCAAATTTGGGATACGGTAAAGTACTCAGAGTGTGTGGAGGACAGTAAAGGACTCCGGGTACAGTATTTGGGATACGGTAAAGGATCCTAAATACGGTACAGTACCCAGTGTGTATGTGGAGGACGGTAAAGGACTCTGGGTGCAGTATTTGGGATACGGTAAAGGATCCTAAATACAATACAGTACCCAGTGTGTGTGTGGAGGACTGTAAAGGACTCCGAGTACAGTATTTGGGATACGGTAAAGGATTCTAAATACGGTACAGTACCCAATGTGTGTGTGGAGGATGGTAAAGGACTCCGGGTATAGTATTTGGAATACGGTAAAGAATCCTAAATACGGTACAGTACCCAGTGTGTATGAAATACGGTAAAGGACTTCGGGTACAGTATTTTGGGAAACGGTAAAGAATTTCTGAATACGGTATAGTACCAGTGTGTAGAGTTGGGAGACGGTAAAGGATCCTGGCAATAAGATAGTGCGACCTCTAATGCTGAGTTGTCATGATAAGCTATTCCTTTATTATGGTTGTAAGCGAATCCAGACTGGATACATAATTTAGTAGTATTCGCTTAGAACCCTGGTGCAGGACAAATAAAGGAAGAGTTATTCCATGGGACGGTCAAAGTTGGTGGATGTGGGAGGAAATGACCTTGTGGAGAGGATTCTTAGATTTCATGTAAGATAATGGATAGTAAAGGAATGGGCGATGTGCTATTATTCTATACCTCCTGTGAATTGTTATATTGTTGATCTGCTAATTGTAGAGTAATAGGTTAGTAGGATTGAGATTATTCTATTGGGTAAATTATCACTCATGGATACGTTTGTATCATGGTAAATCGTTTGCTTCGGCGATCAATTTGCCAGAGGGTGCAGGGTTCAATGGTGGAGCTGTTTGACATAGGAGGAATATCAAAGGCGAAGACCGAGAATGCTTGAGATCTGTATCAACACTAGAGTCGCTCTGAAGATATTTAAATAAAATGTTAGATTTTATTTTTATTTTATTTTTGTATTTTTTTAATGTAGATTTTGTATAACGACAAATAGGGGTCTAGTATTTTATAAAATTCAGTGTATTTTAGGTTTAATATTTCTGAAATTCCTTAAAAAATCGGGGGGTTACATACCACGTTGTGTTGTAAGTGATACTCTCAAGTACTTACGTAGTGACAAAATATCCAATAGGGGACAAAGAGCAAGGTGCGGTGACTATCTTTAAATTGTGAGAAATAACATAAGGTAATCTGAGAGGAAATTATGCCTTGTTTGGTTTGTATTTTGAAAAAGAATTTAAAAAATTATAGGAATAATAAATGGAGAAAGATAAAAAGACAAATGTTAGAAAAATAGAAAATTTTTAATTTTTTTTTTTAAATTGTAAAAAACACAAGACATAAATTATTTACACTTGCGGGGTAAACATTTACCCCAATAATTGTACCACCAAACCGTGGCTCCAAAATAGTGACCTGTCTGTTTCCTTACACGAACGGTCGACCATAGAATTCCCACCACTTAACAGACTCAGATAAGAACCACCACCAGTTCTCCCCTCTCTCCTCTATGCTCTCTCTCATGGCCGTCTCCTCCCACCTCTTATGTTTCTCTCACCTCCCCTCTCTCTCCTCAACTCACTCCACTCTCTCTCCACCCTCCTACCTCCCACTCCCCTCCTCTCTTCGAACTCCTCGTAGCCAGAAAACCGTCAAAATTCGCGCGGCGGGAGGGGACCTTTTGGGCGATTTTGGGGCGAGAGACCCGTTTCCGGCCGAAATAGAAAGTGCGTTTGGTGATAAAGTGTTGGGTTTCAGCAGTACTGAGCATAAGATTCTTATCCCCAATTTATCGGCTCTCTCTCTTTCGCAGCAGGAGTGTGGGCCAGTCTCTCCCCTGCAGCCGCCTATTTCACGGGAGGATGCCCAGAAGCTGTTAAAGAAGGTGACTTTTTTAGTACTTAAATTGTTTACCTAATAGTTTTAGTAGTTTCAGTTGATGAATAATTCAAATTTTTGGTACATAACATCCAACCCAATTGTCCAAAAAAAATTATAACTCAGACGTTTGTGCAACCTTTCACACACCTCAACTAATCCTATGTACCAATCCCATCGCCCACCTGCGGGGTCCCAATTAAAGCCAAAGCAAAGCTCTGTAATCTGTATGGAAGAAGTTGATAGAACCTAAAAGGTTTGAACCTGAGACCTCAGGAGCGGACAGAGGCAGAAGTCTCAAGCCTTGAATAGGCCAATCTCCCAATTCTCCATTTTGGAGACTCAAAGTATCAATTTCAGTTGAAAAAGTGCTTTTGATGAATTGGACTAGTCATTTACATAAACCCCACAAATATCTTTTTTATGTTTATTTTAAAAAAAAATCATATTTTTTTGTGTTTATTTTCAAGAAATTCATTCTCTACTTTCCCTTTGAGATTGTTTTATAATTTAGGCTTGTTATAAACATATGGGACATGTGTCTCATTTGAGAAGACATCAACGATATATGTCTGGAATGTTACACGTATTTAGTGCAAAAGAGTAGTGGAAAGTTCATATGGAGACATTGTTCTCCAACTCATAAGATGAACTAGAGCATGGTTGGAGCAATTTCATCGTTTGGGTAGCTGTCATAAGATGTGCTGAAGGTGAAATTTGAGAACCAAATTTTGGTTTTGATTGCAACAGTATAGTTGTTGGTTCTCTGCTTTAGGATTACCCTTCAGCTATGCAAATTGAGAACTCGAGGACCCTTAACTTTTCCAGCCACTTCCTTAACCTTGAACTTTTTGGCTGTGTTGAAATGGAAAGGAATGGCAAATTGAACTAACTCATTTGAATATTTATTTGATAAGGAAGAAGTTTGAGCATCCATTTTCAAAATCTTTTGTTTTTATTTTTTTACGAGGTCAGACATTCGCTGTCTGTTCCAGGAATCACATCTTTGTGCACCCGATTGCCATTTTTTGATGAATTCAGAAAAATTGGGCTCCATGCTTTAAGGCTTTGCATCAAGACTATGTTGACGAAAAAGTCACTGGGTTCATGCCTTACTGGCGGGAAATTGCATTTTTATTGATAGAATTAAATCAAAGACTGGTGTTTGGTCCCTCCAATGGCCTTCAATGGAAAATTTTCTATGTTTGTATATTGAGCACTCAAGCTATTATTAGGAATAAAGATCATAAGTGGTGCTTCCGATTTTCCTCTCATAACAGCATGCATGCTAGCTATTTTTGTACTGCAATCTGAGAAGTTCTTTGACTGGGAAAATTGATGCCTCACACTGCGCATAACCATGTTTGTTGCTATGTTGGAATCGAGAAAATAAAATAAACGTCAAAGGTGAGATATGAAACTAGAATTTTGGGTCACGCAAGTAGTGATTTCAAATTCTGTCTCCAAGACTAAAGCATTATAAACCCCCTTAGGCTTACTACTAGAGTAACCTAAGTGATTTCAATTTGGAGTTATCATGTAGGTTTAAGCCAATATTTTGTTATATGATTCTCTCTTTTTTTCTGAAGGACATGAAAAACTGAAATTATGAGCCTATAGGTTGTTGGCTGGAGACTGTTGGATGAACAAGAGGGACTTAGATTACAATGTTTGTGGAAGCTGAGAGATTTTAAATGCGGGGTTGACCTCATCAACAGAATACACGAGGTCGTAGAAGTCACAGGTCACTTCCCAAATCTGCACTTGGAACAGCCCAATCAAGTGAGAGCTGAACTATGGACTGCTTCCATCGGTGAGTGGGCTTTACTGAAAACTAAATCGATTGTTTGTTGATTGTTTTAGTTTGTTAATGTACCAACCTCTATATCTGAGTCACTTGGGAGAAGAAATTGTGATTTAAGGATTTCATCTTCTGTGTTGGTCGAAATACAGAGTACGGACCTCATCTTAGGAGAAAGAAAAAGCAAAAAGGAAACCTGGAAATATATAAATGCAGATTGCTTGTAGATTAGGTGTGTCCATTTTATGTCTTCTCGAGGCTCCTACCAATTTTCAATCTGACTATGGGAGTTAAATGATTTATTTTTCCCGACGCTATCTTGTTTATTGTTTATAAATTGAAAAATTTTGTGCAGCTTATATCTATTAAGCTTATATTTATAGCCTCTGATACAGCCATGCTGAAAGGTAGAGGATTTTAATGTTGAGGGTCAGTGGGTAAATCACGTAAGCTTGTAAGTAGTCTTGTTTAGCTATAATAAATAATTTTCATCGGTTTCATGTTTAATGGATATGTTCATCATTTTCTAACAGCTCTATATGCATAGATGTTTGCTAGTCCTAATACTGTTTGCTTGAGATTTCAGATTTCGCTGTTGATTTGAACTCAATTCTTCCTGGCTTCCATTACTTGCTTTCTTCATGAACTTATGTATTTCGATGTCCCCTTCAGCAACCTATTGCTTTACTGGTGGTGTCTAATGAGTAGTTTGAAGGCATTTTTAGTTGCTCCATTGGACGACACCCGAGTCCAAATTCCAAGTTAAAGTAAATAACCTGTACTTTCTTTATCTAATTTGCAGGAGGGTTGAGTATGAATGATTTCATTGTAGCTGCCAAAATAGATCAAATAAAGACATCAGATCTCGTCCCCAAGAAGATGAGAGTTTGGGCATAATTGGGTATTTCTTGATTTCTTGAGGAGTTCTGAAGATACACGCAAGAAAATAGTTTCTTCTCTCGTGAATACAAAAAAACAAGTGAAAATATAGCTCATGTTCGAGGCATTCGTTACTCCTCTTCAATCTGTGATTGTCACTAAATTGAATTTTCCTTCATTATTTGAACATTGCTGGTTTCTGTAGTTTTTGGTGCCTGATTTCTGAAATTAAGTCAGCTTTACTCTTTGGGTAATTTGGGTTTGCTTGATATATGAGATCATGTCTGCATTACATGGACTTATTGAACTTCCCATAATTATAAATAGCAAAACAGATTGAATAGTAATTCAGAATTTGGGAATCGCTTCTCTCCGGTTGACTGAAAATCCTGCCGAAAGCTAGATTCATCGTGGGTCGCACCGTGGGACTACCAACTCTTTTCACATGTTTTGCACTGAACTCCCAAGTTAGCTGAAGAAAATCATCCAATTATAAGTAAGTTACCAGTCATCCTAAGTTAACTGAAGAAAAATCCATGCAATTATTATTAAGTTATCTGTTATCCTAAAAGCTTAAGCAGTTAGAAAACGGTTCATGTGTATTAAGCTATATAACAAATATAATTAAAGTGAATCAACGCATTTACATATCAGAGCATCATGGATTTGTTGCCACTCTACATCTCTCCTTGCTTGGAAAGAGACATTTTTTTGTTTGTTGATTTTTTTTTATTTGAGGTGATTTCTTCCATAGTTAGTAGGATAGCTAAATGCCTCCTAAATTCATGCGCTAAAGGCGGGGAAAATTACTCCAAGAGAGTTACTTTTCACCCCTGTTCATCGGGAGCAAAATTTCATAGAACATGTTAAGATCCAATTAGTAGAAGATAAATCAGGGAAGACATCAAAGTCAGAGTGACCAATAACAATATTTTGTGCACAGCTGCAATAGATCAAACCTCCTTTTGGTTTTAATTACTATTACATTGTGGATGCTCTAAAGCCCTGATTATTACATTTTCCTTCATTTTTGGACAGTGTTCCATGGTGTGGATTCGCTGCCTTTTTGCCCGCTTTCTTGTCGGATTTCATCGGCGGTTGTTGATGCCTCTGATATGGACTTCCATCATCCTGAGGCGACTCAATGTCGGGTTACCTAACCTCACTCACATCGGCCTTGGGTCGGTCTGTCTTGGCAGTAGGTATTGGGAGCCATAATCCGTGAGTTGTTTAGGGGGCTTTTGTTGAATTGAATCTTTAAAGCAATCATAAGCATACATTTTTATTTTTTTTTGAAGATATTATACTATAAGTGAATTGCTCATACTTTCCTCGTTTAGAGGGATTTTGTTGAATTGAATCTTTAAAGCAATCATCAAGCATACATCCACTGAGGGCCACTAAAGGAGGATTGAATTTTTCCGTACGTGTAAGCGACGAACTTTGTGTGCTGCCAGGATTGCCCCCGTTTGTTTGTGAGGTTGGAAGTCCTCCCTGGGGTTGTTTTGGTTATTTTGCATGCAATAAGTGGTGAATCTCGTGGATTGGGGTGTACGGCTCGTGTTGATTTTCTTTTTACTTTAATGGGTTTTCTGACTTTCCATGTTTTCCTTCCATATCCTTTTTCTTGTTCTTTGGTTTACTGTTTGGGTTTTTGTGTGGGGGTGTTTTAGTAAAGTGATGCACGTACTTCCTCTCCATCTCCCTAATGAATCATGGTCAAATCTTGTATTCAATGATCGACTGGGTTGATTTGATGGTGATGATGAACGCAGGATGTTCTGCTCTGTATCCGTGGTTCAGTTTATTGATGTTTGTTCTGTTGTCATTATGGCTCTGACTGGCTAATATAATTCCTCCCGTTGGGATTGGTAGCGTTATCTGGTGTCGGTTGATAATCGACGGTTTTGATGATGATCGACGGTGCTATACTTATTGTGGCTGTAATGGACGGTGTTCATTTCGTCGCACTTGGATATTTGTGTTTGCAGCACTGGGTGGTTGTATGTTGATTGGATGTGCTGACATCGTGTGCTATTGCTATCGCTGGATGCTAGGCTGTGTACGTACTGGTGTGGGTTGGGAGAGGGAATGTTTGACGATGGTAGGAAGAAAAGTTGCATTTAATGCTCTTGTGTACTTGGAAATCTTGGACTGATATCCATGACATCTCCACAATTGTTGTATCATCATCGTTGAATATTGTTATATGTATTCTCTGCCTCGTTATTTATGGGAGAATCGGCCATTTAAAAATTTAATGCATCTCTTAAAAGGGAAAACTAAAATCTGTCAAACAAGATTTGTATTGTTTATAAAATAAACAATCAAATTTTGGAAAACAAAGTTCAATAATAATGACAATAATATGGATAATAGTAATAATGATATTAGTGGTTTAATCTGATAAGAATAATATATTCTGATATGAATGTTTATAGATGGTAGGAAGAAATGTTGCATTTAATGCTCTTGTGTACTTGGAAATCTTGGACTGATATCGATGACATCTCCACAATTGTTGTATCATCATCGTTGAATATTGTTATATGTATTCTCTCCCTCGTTATTTATGGGAGAATCGGCCATTTAAAAATTTAATGCATCTCTTAAAAGGGAAAACTAAAATCTGTCAAACAAGATTTGTATTGTTTATAAAATAAACAATCAAATTTTGGAAAACAAAGTTCAATAATAATGACAATAATATGGATAATAGTAATAATGATATTAGTGGTTTAATCTGATAAGAATAATATATTCTGATATGAATGTTTATAGATGGTAGGAAGAAATGTTGCATTTAATGCTCTTGTGTACTTGGAAATGTTGGACTGATATCCATGACATCGCCGCAATTATTGTATCATCGTGCTTGATTATTGTATCATCGTGCTTGATGAATGTGGGCCACTGAACTGAGGGCCACTAAGAGGAGGATTGAAGCTTTCCGTACGTGTAAGCGACGAACTTTGTGTGCTGCCAGGATTGCCCCCGCTTGTTTGTGAGGTTGGAAGTTCTCCGTAGGGTTGTTTTGGTTATTCTGCAGGCAATTAATGGTGAATCACGGGCTTGGGGTGTACGGCCGGTGTTGATTTTCTGTTTACTTTAATAAATAAATAAATGGGTTTTCTGACTTTCCATGTTCCCCTTCCATGTCCTTTTTCTTGTTGTTTGGTGTACTGTTTTGGGTTTTTGTGTGGGGATGTTCCAGTAAAGTGATTGACGTACTTCCTGTACATCTCCCCAATGAATCATGGTAAAATCTTGTATTCAATGATCGACTGGGTGGATTTGACAGTGATGATGTACGCAGGATGTTCTGCTCTGTATCCGTGGTTCAGTTTATTGATGTTTGTTCTGTTGTCATTAATGGCTCTGCCATTCATCAGACTGGCTAATAATTTCTCCCGTTGGGATTGGTAGCGTTATCTGGTGTCGGATGATGATCGACGGTGCCATGTTTATAGTGGGTGTAATCGACGGTGTTTACTTTGTCGCGCTTGGATATTTGTGTTTGCAGCACTGGTTGGTTGTCTGTTGATTGGATGTGCGCACATCGTGTGCTATTCGTAGCGCTGGATGCTAGGCTGTGTACGTACTGGTGTGGGTTAGGAGAGGAAATGTTTGACGATGGAGGGAAGAAATGTTGTATTTAATGCTCCGTTGTACTTGGAAATCTTGGACTGATATCCATGACATCACCGCAGTTGTTGTATCATCATCGTTGAATATTGTTATATGTATTCCTTCCCTCGTTATTTACGGGAATATCGGCCATTTTAAAATTCTATGCATGTGTTAAAAGGAAAAACTAATATCTATCAAACAGTATTTGTATTGTTTATAAAATAAACATTAAATTTTTATAAACAAAATCCAACAATAGTGACAATAATAAAAATAATAGTAAGAATACTATTAATAGTTTAATTTGATAATACTCATATAACGATGTAATAATAAGTATTTTAAGTATGTGTGCAATTAGGGGTGTAATAATAAGTATTATCACATATATATATCCTGCGCGCAATCAGGGGTGAATCCCGGGGATTGGGGTGTACGGCCGTTGTTGATTTTCTTTTTATTTTAATGGGTTTTCTGATTTCCCATGTTTACCTTCGATATCCTTTCCCTTGTCCTTTGGTGTACTGTTTGGGTTTTGTGTGCGGGTGTTTTGGTAACCCCAATGAATCATGGTAAAACCTTGTATTCAATGGTGGGCTGGGTGGATTTGACGGTGATGATATACATGGGATGTTCTGCTCTGTGTCCGTGGTTCAGTTTGTTGATGTTTGTTCTGTTGTCATTAATAGCTCTGCCATGCATCAAGCTGGCTAATAATTCCTCCCGTTGGGATTGGTAGCGTTATCTGTTGTTGTAAAGTGATCGACGGTGATGGGTGATGATCGACGGTGCCATAGTTATTGTGGTTGTAATCGACAGTGTTTAGTTTGCCGCACGTGGAAATTTGTATTTGCAGCGCTGGCTGGTTGTCTGTTGATTGGATGTGCTCGCATCGTATGCTATTCCTGGCGCTGGATAGTAGGCTGTGTACGTACTGGTGTGAGTTAACAGAGGAAATGTTTGACGAGGGTGGAAAGAAATGTTGCATTTAATGCTCTGATGTACTTGGAAATCTTGGACTGATATCCATGACACCATCCTAATTATTGTATTATCATTCTTGAATATTATATTCTTCACCTCGTTATTTTTATTTAGAATAATGTTGGTAATTTAAAAATTGTACCCACGTCTCAATAAGATAATCTAAAATCTATCGAACAACATTTGTATTTCCCATATAAAAAAATAAAGGATTGAGTTATATAATTGATCTTTTCATGGACCTAAATTATTACGGATTAAAATACATGGTTAATTTTTACATAGGCCTAAATGGGTAAAAAAAATATTGTAAAATTGTGAAACGTTACGGCAAGTAGGGAGCATTGTGTACAGTGATGTAGGTGTACTTGTATTGGTTTGTGTGCCGCGGCCAGTATACTCGATATCTTGCGCTTACTTACGTCTTCGGCGAAATTTGGAATGAGTATATAGCGCGCAAAACTTATATATGTGGTATTGGTTTCTTGGTTTCCTGCCTGGGATGAATTTGTGAAAAGGATAGCGATAATGCAGGGACAGAGCGTTTCCGATGGTAGCAGGTTGCCATGGTATGTTACACAAATACCAGCGTTACCCGAGGAAGAAACGTTAGCTCGTGCCGAAGCGGGTGAAGATTCGATTTGGGCTCTTTACCGGCAGCTTAAACTAGAATTATGCGCTGTGTTACGACGATTACAAGAAACAAGTGATGGATGTCGAGTGTTGAATCAAATTCTGGCAGCCGCCCCAGAATTGCCTTTGATAAAGTATCTCGATGAGGAAGTACAACAATGCATGGCTGCTGAGAGTGCTGTTGATGCAGATGACAGGGTAAGTGTCAGCATCGTGGAAAATGAACCTGTGGCGGAGAGAACTGAAAATTCAATGGATTCGGTGCGGAATCGTTAGTTGGGTAGTAATCGTGGTGTTAATTCTAATAAATAATAGTTTCGTGTTCAGTTATGTTACAGTTTTAACTTATTGATCGCTGAACTCAACATGCAAATTGTAGGATGTGGCTTTGAGAGAAATATTAAGCGTTTACATTGGTTCGGGTTAGGGATCCTTGGTTCAATTGTAGGCAGCGCCTGTTCTCTTATTATTTTATATATATAATCAAATCTTGGAGTTTTAAATTGCTGAATGTGATTAGAAAGCTATGTTAAGTATCCATGAGTTTGCTGGGCGAATATTGAACTCTTTCGAATACGTGAGCAATGACATTAACGTATCGTCAATCTAGCCATGTTGTTGTCGATTGTTGCCAGCGTATAGGTGGTTCGTCCAAGAGCGTTATCGTCATCTCAGATGTTTCGTTGTGGAACAGAGGCGCTCTTTGTTCATTAATACATTGCTAATATGGGTTTTCTGAGCTCATTTGTATACCATGCGTGATGTAAAAAACGCGGTTTTATTTGGTTGTTTAACATCTAACATATCATGCGTTTCTATTTTTTCTTCGTCTCCTCTCGGTGATTAGGCTCGTTGAAATTTGATTGAGAAACGAGAGCAGCAATAATGTCAATTGTGAGAGGAGTGCACCTCGTTGGGATTGCTTAAATGTTTGTGACGTCGTTATTAGTTTGTTGGTTGTTGCTAATGGGTAGAATGTGAGATTTATCAACAACGCTCGAAGGTTGCTTGATTCTTTGTAACACAAGTGTGTCTAATAAATGGGTCGCAGCGATTGTAGGTTATGTTATGATTCATGAGACAATGGGCAAATTAAACCTTGTGTGTTGTGAAAAGGGTAGGAAAACACTGCTATGTCGGATTAAATGCTTTTGCAAAAACCTTTATGGTTGATTCAAACCAACTTTAGCTAACTGTGTTGAGGTGGTGAGGGAATTTGTGACTGAAAAGATGATTGAGTAGTGGAGAAATTTTGGAGCTTGAATATAATGGCATGTAGCTTCCACTAATGAAAAGATTTGCAAAATAGTGGTAAATAGTTTAATATATGTTGTTACGATATTAAATAGTTGGTCCACCAACTAAAGTTATGGAATGTAGTTAGTACAATTGGGTTGGTTTAGGAATCTTGAATGCATGAAGATGAGATGGAGCAAATTTGTAATAATGAAGTGTTTAGAACAGACATGAAGGTGCGGTATTGGTATGCTTGTAGCATTACCACAGTACATAGATATAATATTGAAATTGTTCAGTTTTGGAGTTAGAATAACACAAAAAAAAACTGGTGAAATTGCTGTTACGAATATGAGAATTCTGTGGGAGTTGGGATTCCGGGAATGGAATGTTGGATTACTGCATTTCTTCATCGAAGGACGTTGCAGAATCTTCAATACTGGTGTACCAGTAAAATGTTCGCTCACATCCATCTTGATCGAACACCATTGCTATCAGATTTAGATCAGCATCCAAGCTAAAAACAATTGTATTGTCTTCGCTCAAGGTATGCGCTATCACAAATGATTCCCAACCCAGGCCTTGTAGGCAACCATCAATGTACGAAATACACCAAGCCTCCCCTTTGGTTTTGACAATAAATTGATTTAGACCTTCAGCGTGTGCTAGCTCTTGCAGTGTTGGGCACAGTTCCTAGGTGCGGAATAGTTTGTTAACGTTAGTAAATTGAATCTAAGTAAGAAGACCATAAAAAACAGTACAAGTTTTTGTGATTTGGTTAGGCATAATCTTAATTGCGGAAGGAATACCATTGTGGCCCAATTGGCTGGAGTTATTTTCCTGCAGAATCGATATTCTACGCTGATTTGCCGAAATAGGTGGGGCGTACATGATGTTAGTAACTTGGCTGCATATGTGTGCATCAAGTAATTAAGAACTGTAAATGATGTGTTGGTTGTTGTAAATAATTCGGGTTATTCACACTTACCGCCGGTGACTTTGGTGAACATTTGATTGGAATCCCATGTTGATGGTGCATTGAGATGTTTCACTGGTTCGGTTGTGCTCCAATTATATTGAACTGCGTTTCCTTTGCAATCAAAAATAAACATGTCAAGCATTAGATGACCAATTAATGCAAAGAGTGCGGTGTAGCCCTTGCCAAAGGTGTAATCAATAATTATGTTCTGCCAACCAATGGTTATAACAAAGTCTTCTATCTTGGCACAGTAACTTCGCTGGCCGCTCTTTATTGTGAGAATTGCTTGCTTGGGGACAAACATGTATTGTTGGAATATTGATGGAATGTGCTGCAGACATTTGTTTACCAAATTATAGTTAGTGATCAAATGTTTGTGCGAGGGCAAGAATGTTATTGTGAAACAAATGATACAACGTACCACTTTCATCTCATTGTATTGCAGTTTAATTGGAGCTAAAAACCAGCATGAATGGTTTACTGAAGTACAGGTTGGGGGAGTAATCAGTGAGTATAAAAATGTCTACTTTGACGTAATAAATGGAGTTTAGATTAGCAAAGTACCTGCGTGTTTGTCTGGGGCACCAAGTTGGTTGATTGCTCTCAAATGAGGTTCAATATACTGTGGGGTGCAGTTAATCAAGGATTGCATCCAATGCTTGAATTGGTCACAAACATTCCATTCAAAAACTGAGCCCAGGTTAAACATGCTGGAGTAGTGAATTATGAAGTCACGATTAACAACATAGCGTAGATTCTTTGAGGTGCGTGGGAATGATGATGCAACAAGTACCAGCCTTCCATCGTCCGTCTGTAAGTAATAATCTGATCCACGATGTTCTGTTCTGTTGTTCTTTCGCACACATATATTACGAACAAATGTTGCGCAGGTTGAGGCCAACCAATTGTGGGATTTTCGGTACATAGTTTGGTTGCTGGTGTGGTATGCCCTGATCTGGGTGGGAAAAAATATACAGCTGTGATTAATTTTGTGTCATGGTACCGTGACATAGTGATAAATTAAATTTTGTGTTCACTAATCGTCTGAACTACTTTTGGGTTGTGGCAAAAGCTGAATTATGTTGTGGAGCTTATTTTGTAGTTCTGGTTATTTTATGCATGCCAGACTGATAGGTAAGCAACGGTGTTCTATATGGGTTACAGAGTAAGAAAACATAATGTGCCACAATCTGAGCAGGGCCTCACAGACTCAATATTAGCAATCAAGAAGTTTTGTGAGGATAACAGAGGGCAGCAAAGTTATAACTTAGTTAGGCAACAATTATGTGAAAGGTGCTATCGACAGAAACATATAATTGAACTGGTGATTTACGATACCCAGTTACAGTTGTTTATGCATAGGACGGTAGAACATCTTCTACTTGTGTGATGATGGGTTCCCCCTCGAAGGAACAATGATGTTTTGAATGCTGGAGAACAACTTTAGTAATGTTGTAGATGTGTATATTTTTAGCATGCCAAACTAATAGTTAGGCTAAGATGTTTTCTGCGGAGTACGGATTAAGCAAACATGCTATGTGAGAATTTAACCAGGACTTCAAAAAGGGAATATTAGCTATTAAGAAGTTCTGTGTCATGTATAATAGAGTGCAAATAAACCAAAATAAAACTTACTTGAGTAACAATTCGGTGGGAGGTGCTCTCGGCAGAAGCGTATAATTGGATTGGTAATTTACAATACTCAGTTACAGTTGTTTATGCATAGGCGTAGAAGCTCTTCTGCTCGTGTAAAGATGGTTTTGCTCCGTGAGAAAGAAAAATATTTGGCGTGCTCGAGAACTGATTGAGTAATTTCGTAGTTCTGTGGCATGTCATTATAGCTGGAAAAAAAAAAAAAAGAACCCATGTCAGGACAGAGAGTAAGGTGTAATGTACTGGTTTGTTGAGCGTGTTTTGCACTCGCTTAGTTGGGCGTCAGATTTGGATTCGGTGTATCAAATGTGCTGTTAAAGAATCGATGGCAACAGTCACCACTGTGTCCTGTATATCATACGTATCCCGCTGGTGAAATCCATGATGTGAATTTATGTATTTGTGGTTACCAGTTATGGTGTTGATGCTGCCGTAGCTGACTATATGAGCAGTTACAAATCTGGGTTGTCAGAATGAATGGATACTAGAGTACTGTGTTACGCAAAAAATAAAAATAAAAATAAAAATAAAAATAAAAATAAAAAAAATCCAGTTGTATTGTAGGATTGTTGATAAAAAATTAGGTTGCATTATTCCCGATATTCGTCAATTATTTATAGCTCCTATTAGTTATCGAATGAAAAAAAAAAGAGAGAGAGAAGGGTACTATAAAATGAATTGAAAATATATATATATAATAAGAATTCAAATTTCAATTTCCAATGGTACGAGAAAAATTAGCTTATATTCTCTTTCTTTTTTTCCCTTCGAGAATACAGATTCCCCGTTGTAATATTGTAGGTTTGAGATTCGTATGGTCGTGGCAAAGTAATAATTCAAGGTAACTTATTATTAACCAATCAACTGATTATGCAAAAAAAGCGCAAATGAATTAAAAATCAACAAGGGTTGGGTGAGTATTATTGTGTTGTTTGTATCAAAATTTAAATCAAATATAAATGTGAGTATTGGGATTTTGTATGCAATACATGTAATTAATCAGTGAATAACGTACGTGTTGTAGAATTTTACAATAAATACGGCTCAATACGTATGTCAAGCAGATAACCGTGTATTTGTACCGATAATTTATTCGAGAATTTGTTAGACATGTTCAAACTCGTAAGGGATAATTATTTATTACGCTGTTCGCTGCAGGTAAAATTAGTTGGCGAAGTTTCCGTTTCTAGGATTATTTCACCTATATTTCACCAGGACCAAAATTGGCCAAAATAGTTTGTAAATAGTGACTGAGCTTTTAGGTGATATAGATAACGTGTCGCGTAAGACATTGTAACCTGCAAACCAATCTATGAAAAGTTCGTGATGTGATTACCATAATAAAGGCGTGAAGAAAGTGATGTGTATTGAAAGTACAATAGTGTGTTGGTACAACAGTAGCAGGTGTTATTACTCCCCCTTAAATGTACGTGACAGTAATCTGACTAAATTTTAAAGTAACCAAAAAAGGTGAGGGAAAAAAAAAACAGGGAACTACAAACGTGTAGGTTAAATTCCTTGTTGTTTCTTTGACTTTGATGAATGGTGCGAAATAATTCGTGGTAATACTTTGGACTGAAGATTAACAGCCATCGATAAGGTATGTTTATCCAAAACTGTTACTTCTGCTTATCGATAGGGTCAAGAGCACCATTCAAGTATTTTATAAGTTATTGGGCAAACTAGCGTGAATTTGCCGTATTAGGGTGTTGTATTTTTCTGTTCTATTTTTTCCGTAAATATTGATCTTGTTGCTACCTGATATGAACGTTTGTTATTCATACATGTTGGCCAAATTAGTATAGCTAGCTAGAAGAATTTGCAGGGGTTGGATGGAGTAAATGATCTTTTGGGTTATTTGCAAATGTTATTGATAAATATTCAACGCTGATGTGTATATTTAGTATAATTACGATATCAAATAATTGCTCTAAAATCTGTGAATAATAAAATGCTAACGCACAATACGTGAATACTATGATTTGGTTTTCGTATTTGGTTGGTTTTTGGGTAAATATTGTTGTTGTTCCTACCGAATACAAGCTTTTGTTATTCATACAGGTTTACTATATTGGGATAGCCAGATAGGAGAATTTGAATAGTAGAATACCAATAGATAAGATGTGAAAAATATTATTCCGTTCTACAGTGCGTTTATCGGTTGACTATCATGGATCCGAAGAAGAAACGTCGAATTTGCTACGCTGAACTCTCACAAGAGACGAAAGATAAGCGAAATCATCACCGTCGAGAACTAGATAATAGTCTGCAAGAAGTGGTGAGAGCGAAACGCAATGAACGACGCAGGCTTGCTTATGCGAAAAAGGCCAATATAGATGCTGAAATTCGTGAACCTCAAAATGCTAGGGTTGATAATAGCTGCATGGATTCATGGTTAAGAAAAGGAAACAGCCATCGAAAACAGATACAATCAGTCTGCGCTCCCATTTTGTTTGAAAATCAAGCGCAGGAGACGGTCTGTTCCACAGTACCTGAGAGGCGTGCTCTTGCAGATAATTTAGGAGTTCCAATTGAGACAACACCAAATGGAACAATATCAGCGTGTGAAACCAGGGTTTCTTCGTTGTTCTCTGCAAGTGCATGCAAGGTGATGCGTAATGGACAGTCTAGCTTCGTGTCTATTGATAATACAAATGTGTATGTTAATATTCGAAATTTAAACAGAGATAATAAACGGGATAAATGTTGTGAACAGCCATGTTTACAGCGGGGTAGAGGTCCCAAAAACGCAGCACAGGCAGTTTGCAGTTCAGACGTTTATAGAAACATATGCACAGAAATGGTAAATACTACGGTGGATACAACATCTGTCTTGGAGATCAACTCAGAAGTTGAGTCTCGGCAGGTAGCAGTTCAAGCAATGGGAACGGATGAGTATTGTATGCAATCATCTATCGCTGGTGTTCTCCAAGAGGTTTCTCAATCCTCTATTCAATGTCATGCAACCAGTGTTCATGAGATAGGTGAGCCTCATATTTGAGTTGATATTTTAGATAGCAGAAATATAGAGTGAGTAAACTACGTCATAATCTAATTGTTAATTCCCGAGTAGACGACAGCTCATCTAACTATACAATATAATATCAGGTTCAAGCTCTCGTATGGCACCTGCGATTGAGAGAAGGCCAAGTATGGTTGCCAAAATCAAACTCAATAATCCTTTCGTATTATTGCATTACCGTGTAATGGACCTAATAGTTTGCCCTTGTTCTATTATGGAAACATAGGTAAACGGACCGCGAATATCAAGCGAACCATTATTCGTAAGCGTACAGTACCAACTGAGGCATTTGTGCTACCAATTGTACCTCGGTGCATGTTCTGTGATGCCAAACGCTTTGCCTTTGAACCTGATGGTTTCTGCTGTTGTAAGGGTCAGGTCTCTGTGCATCCTTTCCGCACTCCAGCCAACCTTCTAGAGTTGTATCGAGGTTCTACACAATTCTGCAAAGATTTCCGAGGTCATATTCGCCCATACAACAATATGTTTGCTTTCACTTCCTTTGGTGTAACACTCGATCCTCGATACAGCAAAAATCATCAAGGAATCTATACTTTCCGTGCCCAAGGTCAAATTTATCATTTCATGCATGGTTTGTGCCCTGCAGATGGAAAACCTTCCTATCTTCAGTTATATTACTATGACACGGCCAAAGAAGTTGACCACAGGCTAGCGTGTCTCAAGGATTTAGATAGAGACATTGTTACTGAACTTATAGATATCTTGAAACCCAATCCATATTCAAAATTTTTCAGATCCCTATCCATGATGCCGAACATAGGTTCGTACGACATACGGCTTAGGGCTGATCCAATCGTGGGTGATAAGACGTTCGATGCGCCAACGGCGTCGCAGGTGGCGCTCATCTGGAAGGATAATGAGGACGATTCAGAGCTGAAAGAACGTGATATATTAGTTGAGAAGCATGATGGTCATAGTGTTGCGATCAAGTATTATTATGGATGTTATGATCCTCTTCAGTATCCATTGTTATTTCCGTATGGAGAACCAGGATGGCATCGTGGTATCAAGAGAAATAACTCTATCACACGTGAGATTCAATCGATTGGTCAGCTGGCAAGTGGATCGAATACATATACAACGGTAGAACAACTTCTCAGCGCAGAAACCTTACGTGAGTTCACAAAATTAATCCGGTGTTTATTTCCAATATTTATGTCAACGTATACTTATTTGTGAAAGTTTTTGCGCTCAGATTACGAGGACGCTTCTAAGAGACAAAATATGGTTTCAGCTCGTGAGTTTTATGCGTATCTGTTTCAAGTGCGTCCAAAAATTGATTCTATAATCTTAGAATCGGGTAGACTCCTTCAGCAATATGCTGTTGATATGTATGTCAAAATTGAAACTTCGAGATTGGATTATTTTAGACATCACCAAGATGAAATAAGAGCGGATTTGTACCAAGGAATTATTGATAGTGTTGCGCAAGGAGAATCAAGGGGATCAAAAATTGGGGCACCAATAATTCTGCCTGGATCATTTATAGGAGGGCCCCGGGACATGCACAAAAGATACCTGGATGCAATGACATTAGTGGATAAATATGGGAAACCGGATATATTCTTAACTATGACGTGTAATCCAAAGTGGATAGAGATTACCAGTGAACTCAAGGCGCATGAAGATGTGCAAAATAGGCCTGATCTTGTTACCAGAGTTTTCAGGAGTAAATTTGAACAGCTGAAAAAGGAAGTGATCAAGAAGAAATTCTTTGGTCCTATGCAAGCATACACTTATGTAATTGAGTTCCAAAAGAGAGGTTTGCCACACGTGCATCTGCTACTAATACTGAAAAAGGGACACAAGCTTGTAACGCCAAATGATTTTGATCAATTTATATCAGCCGAAATACCTGAAAAAAGTGAAAATCCCCATCTTTATGCCGCTGTGTTGAAACACATGATGCATGGTCCTTGTGGGAAGCTTAATGCAGGTAATGTCTGCATGAAGAATGGTAAGTGTAAGAACCATTATCCCAAAAATTTCACGGAAGCGACGACTGTTGCAATAGATGGTTATCCAATTTACCGACGAAGAAACGATGGCAAGCAAGTTCGAGTGCGGCAGCAAATTTTGGATAATAGATGGGTTGTCCCTTATAGTCCATATCTATTAGCTATGTTAGACTGTCATGTAAATGTTGAGATTTGCTCAACTATTAAGGCTGTTAAATATTTGTACAAGTATATATATAAAGGGCATGATATAATCGTCTTCAAAATCGTTGCACAGCGAAACAATGAAATTGTCAATGAAATCACGCAATTTCAAACAGCTAGATGGGTCACACCTCCAGAGGCAATGTGGCGAATCTACAGATTCAACTTGTTTGATATGCATCCATCGGTTATAGCTCTTCAGTTGCACCTTGAGAACCGTCAAATTGTTGGCTTTAAAAAAACAACAAACTTGGACAGCATAGCTGATTCAGAATTCTTCTCAAGGACGATGCTGACACAATTCTTCTACATGAATAAATACAATAAGAATGCCAAGAAGGGCAAATTCCTATATAAAGATTTCCCAACAGCATTTGTTTGGTCAACGAAAACAAGATGTTGGACTGAGCGACAGCACAAGAATGTGATCGGTCGTATTATAGCTGTGAATCCATCGCAAGGGGAATTGTACTATTTGGGATTATTATTGAACCATGTGCGATGTCCGACCTCATTTTCCTTCTTGAGAACTGTTGGAGACAAAACATATGCAACCTATAGAGAAGCAGCAGTGGCTCATGGATTGCTTGTTGATGATAAAAGTAATGAAAAGTGCTTGGAAGAATCATGTAGTTATCGGATGCCTAATTCCCTGAGACAATTGTTCTGTACTATGCTTGTATTCTGAGGTGCACTTAATCCAAAGGAGCTCCTGCTGAAATTTGAAGAGCCGTTGACGGAAGACTATGTCAAGAGGCAGGGAATGTTGCCATCTGAAGCACGCCAAACTTTATTACGTTTTCTGAAGTCTACGCTAGGGTCTATGGGTAAGACTTTACACGATTTTGATCTCGATGATTTGTTGTTGGATAAAGATCCAGATGATCTATTGTGCAAAGAAATCTTGGATGAACAAAATATACAAGTGTCAGATTTGGATCTGCTAAGCGTGACAAAACTGAATTCAGATCAATCAAAAGCTTACAGTGAAATCTTACAAGCTGTTAGAAAAAATGATGGCACCTGTTTCTTCGTGGACGGTCCTGGTGGCACAGGGAAGAGCTTCTTATACCGCGCTTTACTTGCCACTGTAAGATCTGCAAAAGGTATCGCTCTAGCAACCGCTACTTCAGGAGTTGCTGCATCAATTTTGCCCAATGGTCGCACTGCGCATTCAAGATTTAAAATCCCATTGGAAAGAGATGGCAAAGTAACCTGCAACGTTGGTAAACAAACGGGTTTGGCTAGACTACTCAGGGCAACTTCGTTAATTGTATGGGATGAAGCATCAATGGCCAGGAGGCAAATTATTGAAGCACTGGACAATTTATTGAGAGATATAACAGAAGTCGATAGTTTATTTGGTGGGAAAGTTGTGGTTTTGGGTGGGGATTTTAGACAAGTGTTGCCTGTCATACCGAAAGGTACAAAGGAGGACTGTATAGATGCGAGCTTGGTGAGATCATATATATGGGCTTCACTTAAAAAATACACGTTAAACGAAAACATGCGAGCTAGAACAGATCCTGGATTTAGCAAGTATTTGTTGAGGGTGGGTGACGGAGAAGAACCGTGCAACTTAAGTGATGAAATAACAATTCCTAGGTCAATGATTATCCCACCTAGCCAAAATATTGCAGTTGTGGACCAACTTGTAAGTTTTGTGTTCCCGGATTTAAAACGCTATTCTGTTGATGCAATATCTATGACGCAATCTGCAATACTAGCCCCTAGAAATGATTCCGTGGATGAGATAAATCAGCTGTTGATTAATAGATTCCCAGGAAAAGAGTGCATTTATACAAGCATTGATGAAACAATTAACCCAGCAGATCAAGGTCTATATGTGGATTTGATACACTCAATATGCCCTCCTGGCATGCCAGCACACCAACTTGTGTTAAAAGAAAACTGCCCAGTAATGATGCTGCGGAATTTGGATCCTTCCAAGGGATTGTGCAATGGAACCCGACTAATATGTCGGAAATTGCATAAGCATGTTATAATGGCAGAAATTGCAATTGGAGAGCATCAAGGTGATATTGTATTTATACCTCGTATCTCATTACAGCCAACTGATGCTAAGCTTTACCCTGTGCAATTCACCAGGCGTCAATTCCCAATAAGGTTATGTTTTGCTATGACGATAAACAAGGCTCAAGGACAGACGTTGGATATTGTTGGTGTTAATTTGCAGGAACCAGTGTTTTCGCATGGACAATTATATGTTGCTCTTTCCCGCGCCACAGCAGCATCAAAAATAAAACTTGTACTAGATGTGTCTCGTGATGCAGAAAACAATGCAGGCTTGACAAAAAATGTTGTCTATCGAGAGATACTAAATGAAGCACACTCAAAGTGAATGAGAAAGAACTTGCAACTATTCGTTGAAAGTATGTGTTGATAAATTAGAGCAAAATATTGGTTTTTACCTTAATATACTTTTGGAATCAGCAGTTAGTCTATAATTAGTGTTGTTTGGATTAGTGCCTCCGTTCGTAATAATACACACATTAAGATAAATTATATTCATATGCCGGATTGTTGACTTGTTTACGTGTTAAATATTCCCATTGATATTCTGTGGTTTTGCAGCTGCAGGTTAATGTTATTGCGTGAGCTATGGCAGATAATTTACTTGCAATTAAGAATGTCGCAGAAGGAATGGTGAACTGGACAGTTAAAGCAATGGTGATTGAAAGAGGTTATCCTAGAACATCTTCAGGAGATCAAACTTATCAAAAAATCGTGCTCATTGATTCTGAGGTTCGTGTAATTGAGCAATGCTCCCATCCAATAATGCTACAATTTGTTTTCTGATTGTAAACAGTTTAAGAATATTCAATGTAGGGGACTAAGGTACAGTGCACTATTTGGAACACGGATATAACAGTGCTGGAAGATACCCTTGAGTTATATCACAGCTACTTAATAAGCAATGCAAAAGTTGACACAACTGCACCAGATTTTCGAATGTTTGATAATCCTCTGCAGTGGACTCTCTCCGGTCGAACACCGATAGAAGAAAATCCCAGATGTTGTGTATGATATTACGCATGTGAAGTACGAATATGTTTTGCTGCGAGATTTGGGTGAATACATTCACAACCGTCACGGTTTTGGTATGTTTGTCTAAATATTCAGTCACCGTGATATTATCAACTGCATCTCGGCAAGATACTAATATTCAAGTTTTGAGATGCAACAGACGTCCTTTTCGCTATACTTGGCGTTGCTGCTAAGCGTACCACAAGGGATAATAACATTGTTCAACACATAACTATTATTGATTCAAGGTAACTGTTGTTCTGTGCGCTATTTTATTATCGTAAATGTTTCTGCTCGTGTAATGAAGCATTTAATGTAACCTCTCCACATTGTTACAGCTAATTATGTTACGTGGTATTCGTTCAAATGTGTTAAAAATTTGCAGCAATACTCCAACAACACTTGTGCTATGGAATCGGTACGCAGAACAGGAAGGTGAGATAATGGGTAGCCTTGAAGGACCATTTCCTATTGTCCAGGCAACAAGGATGAAAGTAAGCTTGTATCAAGGTAATTAATATACACTACTTCTGCTAAAAAACGTAAATTATTGTTACAATAATTCAGAAATCTGGAATGTAGAATTACCGTTACATTGTAGGGTATCAGCTTGCGACAAAAGGTTCAACCACATTTACTTTCAATCCACCGACTGCAGCAGCTGAAAAATTACGGGCATGGTGAGCACATTTACATGCATAATATGTGGTGGTAGCCAAGTTGTAAGAACAAATTAACTGCTATTGTAGGTGTATAGCAAATGCCAAGAAAATTGATAAATTGCCGCAGCCAAATACAAATACAAGTGTAACTCCATTGCGTACTGAAACACCAAACAAAAATCAGTTCAAATGTGTTAATGATCTTCCGACTAATGTTGACAAGGTACAGCTCTGAATTCCTAGGTACGTAATTGAGTACGATATTGCAACAGCACAATAACTACGATGAGATTATGTGCAGCAAGAATTCCACTGGGTACAAGTTGCTTGCAAGGTTGTTGATTTAACGCAGCAATTTTGGTATCTGACATGCTCAAAATGCAATCAAGCAACAGATGCAATGGGTAGCGGTCCATTCTGGTGCAACCATTGTAAAAAACGCATGCCAGCAGTAGTCAAGTGAGTGTCTATGCCTCCAGAATTTATCAATCAAATATGCTGGCTATTGTTTGGTTTCGTAATTAGGAAACACTAATTGTATGATTGCCGTAAATATATTCCACAGCCTCAGGTTCACCGTTGAATTATCAGACAAAACAGGTTTTGTTGTTGCTACTGTGTTTCAGAGAGAAGCTGAAGGAATGTTTGGCATCAGTGCTGAATACATGAGAGAGCACATAAAACAGGTACATTGCACTGCAAATGTTATACGTGATGCAGGCTTATTATCATTAATAACTTGTAAACTTTACATCTCAATTTAGGGTGAGCTATCTGCATCAGTCATCGAGAAGCTATGCCAAGGAGTAAGCTATGCTGTGCGAGTCAAAGCATATAATTATGCAAAATCTAGGTTGCCAAAATGCTTGTATTCAATTCATGAGTACGATCTTCTATCCAAGACGAAACGTGGAAATAGCGAGAAAAGCGTTGCTGAGGCAACGTCAGCAGTTAAGAAACCGAGGAAAAAAGCACGGCGACAATTATTTGTGGATAAAGACTCCGATGCGTCGAAAGAGGAGGATGATCTTCCATTGGCAATTGCTTTCCAGAAGAAGAAAAAAAAGAAAAACTAAGTTTGGCAGCAGTTACTTGCTTTTAGTTAATTGATGAACTTTGGAATGTATTCCATTGAACTTACTAGAATTATGTTCCATGTTCTATTAAAACCCAATGGAACCTTATGGCTATGCTGAAATTACATACTTATGTGTCCCACATTTTGGTTTCTATGATATGACTATTAAAACAAACTATGCAATACGATGTACTGGTTAGCCTAAACATTTCGTATGAATGCAATTCTTGAGTTCGTGGCGTAAACTTGTATTTTTTATCTACTGTAAGCATAATTCCAATTGAAGAATAGTAACGAAACAGGTATGAAAACATAATACACCTGAAGCCCAGAGTATAGAATAACAACTAAAAGGATAGCTTTAATAGATAATCAAAATGCAACTTAATCTTCGAAGCAGTAAACATTCGATCGATGAAACAAATATTGATTGCTACATTCTTTGTGCAAAACTCATTTTTTGCACATGTGAACTTTGGAAATTTTCTTGCTTTCTACAAGCAAAAATTAAGTACTCTGTATTCTTGCGATTATGAGTTCGCAAATTCGGGGAGAAAAAGATGAGATATTGCTTTCTATTGGCAAATTTATAGATTATGAATGGTAAACTATTGTATTCTGAAATATTGGTAGCCGGTCATAATTTTGTGGAGTGATGTACTTTGTTTCTCGTATATGTACTGTTGGGTAACATTCTTTTCTGTAAACATAATGTCGTTAATTTATAGCGGAAATATGTATCCATTATTTGAAACGTATTTGATTAATTAGGTAATTATAAAATTGTAGAGATTTGTAAATCATGTTGCAAGTACACATAGGATAGATAAATTGAATCTTTTTTCCGTTTGCATGTCATCGAGGTAATTAATCAAACACATGGTACGCATGAGTGGAACTAAATTGCAGATGCATTTGCAGGTATAAATTGTATACTTTCTCATTTGCATCGCCTATTGTTGGAAATATATTTAAAATATATGTGCACGAGTCTATACAACAACCTTCATATACGCTCAATTTTATAATGATGAACTGTATCCGAGGTACCCAAAGATAGCATACGGTGAATTTCCGAGCAAGATCAAGCTATAAATGTGAACAAATCAACAGTCCTCCTCGTACAACAGCGGTAATAAATGCGAAGTTATGAAATTGCGCCAAAATAATATTCATACCATCAATGATCTGTTCCGCTGAATATCCTCTCAAGATTTCCCGCTAAAAAGCAAATGTACCCATCAATCAAGTCAGAGTTTGCCCTTTCTGCATACTTCATACGGAACAAAAAGCTATGTATGATGTATATCCCATGACGTCTATAAGCACGCTAAACACACAGATCGATACAAATTTCAACCATGAACAGTAGATTGCTGTTTGGAATATTTATAAAAGTACATCTTCGAACAATATTTACGAGGGATAACTTACACGCTGCACGGGAGTTGAGAAGGCGTGAGATACAGGGCCGAATCCCTTTTGTAAAAAAAATCACCATTTTTACCGATATTTGATAGATAAGCGGAGAAACCAGTGAAGACGTTACTGTGTTTGCTTTGATATTTTAAAGGTGTTTTTAAAAAATATCAGAGGTGATAAGTGAAAATAGATAACAATGCAAATGTTGCAAGTAACGATAATTCACAATAAATTGTTCGGAAAATACTTTGTAAAAAATATGAGTGAACATTTCTTATAATATCCTATCCATCTCTTGCCACGATATTTAGTACAAACAATTAACTTGTCTGGAAACCAAAAATCTTTGTTCCATTCGCTCCATAATTTTATTCCATCCAAACGGGGCGTGGACTTATTTTATTCTCTTATTTTCAGAAATCCAAAAGTTGTTCCATTTTATTGTTTTATTCACACGTGATCAAAATTTCTAACCGAATTTTCCCCGAACCAAATATATAGGAAATTATGAAAGATTAGTTTTTTACGGGAACGAAAAATTCTGTAATTATCAATGAAAATCTAGGCACATTGTCACCGGAAAACAACGCTTAATTATACGCTCTGAAAACGCAAAAGTAATTGTTACTATTCGCGTACCTTTTAGGTGTAAAATGGGGAGCAAAAGCAGTGTACGAATTCTGATCATTTTGAAGCTGTGTCAAATATATCCAAGATACTTGCAAGATTTTCTTTGACTGACTGACGATTCAAGTATGCAACACACCCACGACCGTGTTTAGCTTACCCAACATAAAAACCTACATATTATGTGCAGATATGAAATTGACAGGTACGATGAACAAACAGTATCCCGTATAAAATCACATCACATTGCACCTCGAGGTTACCCAGAACAAGCTTATCATTCTTTCCTGCACAAATCTACTTGCGTGTATGAACTCAATGCAATCGATTGTATATTGGTGTTTTCCTGTTCAGTAATGTAACAACGTCATACTAAGTTATAATCGACGGCCTGGCAGTTGAATCAAGTGCCAATCGACGGGATTTGCATTCTTGATTAGTCCTGTCAACAAAATTGGGATTAGCTTGAATAGCTGTGAACAGTCCCAAATTCCAACTAATAGGAGTGCATCGAAATATTATTTCCGGGAATTCCGTAAAAATCCCATCTCATTTCTTGTCAATTCCTAATCTAAGAAAATTATAAAAACCCCATACTATCCTCAAAAGTTCTGTTCACCGTCTTTGAAATATTGATTAATACCTTCGTCTGCTTTGAAAGATAGCATAATGAAACATGATAAAAGAAATTATTCCTGGTTTTGAAAAATGTCATGATTATTTTGTAATAGACTTTCAATATACACCAAAACAATCTATCTTTGCTCCTCGTATTTTACGTATTGTGATGTTTCTACTTCGAACATACCCGTATTTGTACCTTGGAGTGATGTCTTGTACGTACTTTATGATGTTTGACAGTAATTGTGTTATAAAGTTTGGGGCATCGAAAATTCACAACTGGAAAACCGTCATTTTACCAAAATACCCCATTAGGCACCAATATCCATGCTCTATTTAAAATGCCCACATTCAAACTCAAACAACATTTTCCGTAAGGGCATACAGATTTCAAGAACGAAGTAGATACTGTTGCTACTTTGAGGTAATATTGGCAAAATTGTAAGTGAATGAATTAGAAACGAATGAAATCTACTATACAAACGTTTGCGGTTACTTGTACATATTTAATATTTGTATTAATTTACAGATATTACATTCATGAGTGATTACTATGACTCAATATAAATCTTACATACAACTCAAATATAGCGGATATTATTTACCTAATTATAATCAGCGCTATTCAATACTACAACATGTTTTCTTCGCAATTGAATTTCATGTGCCCTTCGATCGTTTGGAATTATTATTCTTAAAGTAGTTTACAAATTCCTGCACAATTCCAGCTCTGATAACCAACGGCATGGATCAACATGATGACATGGAAGTTAACAATGCAGAAATCCAATCAGACGTAGAGTTGCTGGATGCTATTCAACATGATCAGCTGGAAATCAATAATCAATGGCTTCAACCAGCACTAGAACCAGCGGTTGCTGTTGAGATTCCGATAGCCACCAACATGCATCAACACGATGCGATGGAAGTTAACAATGCACAAGTCCAGTCGAAAGTGGAGTTGCTGGATGCCGTTCAGCATGATGAACTGCAAATCAACAATCAACAGCTTGAAGCAGGACCAGAACCAGAAACATCAGTTACTGTAGGGCTGATTGAAACTTACGAGCATCTCAAAATTGAAATTATTGATCTATTCCAGATGCTAAAAGTCACCCGATCATCTAGCGAACATCTTGCTCTTGCACTCCAGCTCAATCCATCCCTTCAGCTGCTTCGCCAGTTTGATCAACAAGTAGAAGAACAAATCAATGCTAATACACAGAAAGAACTGGAAGAGTTTCAGCGAAACATAATTTGGAACGAATTTGCCATAGATGAAATTGCTATCCCTTGGGTTGTGGATTAGAAATGCTGTTAGCATTATGAAATCATGCGTCTTACAGTTGCGATCCGCTTTTGAAAACATGTTTCGCACGGCAAAAAAGTCCCTCCCTGCGTATCGTTTGCGAGGCTCTAATTTGATTTGTCCCTCTTTTGTACGATGAACATGTGATTGTAACCAATATGCTCTTGTTCATGTTAAGGAACGTTGGCTATCTAGAATTCATTTGCTATTTTATTTCCCACAAATATGCCAGTACCAAATGAAACATCTGTATAAGTTTTGGTTCAGATTTATAATATTTCCAATAACATTATGATTTCGCATGAAAAACGCACAATTAGTCACGAAAATATAATGTTACTGAAATTCCACTTGAGATTCGATGACTGAGATCTTCAATACCAATACGGATGTGAGTTAAATGCTTATGTAAGATCCAGCATTATTTTCTTATTTTGCTTCTTGCAACGTAAATTGAAATCTGTATGTGACACTCACTTCAAAGTTTTCCCCTCATGTAGTTATGAAAAATATTTATGAAATAATTTACAATTGTGAGCCATCTTGAACGTTAATATATTATAATGGTTCCGCAAAATATTTAGAATTGTAAGCAACATATTATGATAAAACAGTGGTTCTTGCATTGGAATTTTGTCACAAGTTTTATATTAAAAATTTTGAAACCTTCTTCCCATAGCCATTTTAACTAAATATCTCAACCCAAAAATTACTCATCACTCTAGCTCTCGACTCTTATTCACAATCATTTAAAATCATTGTTTCTATTTGTGTTGTGCCTTTCTGCAATCATTATTTGTACTTTTAATTGTGACTTCCTAATACTCGGTTAAATTGTAATCTTATGAACATGTTAAGGAATATTGAAAAAACTCATGCAAATACAGGGTTGTGTCTTTTTCCTCTTGGCATCGATGGCCCCAAAATAAAATACCAACAAATAGTGCCTGAATTGCGCTGTTACATCATCTAATGCATCTTTTGTAACTCGCGTCAAAACTTTAACACTGTTGTCACTCGTTTTGTTTATCCCTCCTGTTTTCCTGTCCATAACAGCACTATTCAAAATTAGAATAGATGAATCAGGTGCAATAAATGGGAACCACATAGTGCCAACTTTACGCTGAAAAATTAATTCATATTGTTTGATTCCAATAATATCAGGTCGGCTCATTTTACTTTTTCCAAGTTTTTCCAGTAATCGAACTTGTCTTTTCCACTGTATCTTTTTCCATTCATTCGTACTCAGTACGTTTAAAAAAAAAACAAAAATGAAAACCGAGCAAGGAGACTATCGAATTGCTTTAAAATTATTGGAATTAGTGCGTAGCTTTACAAAGATCTTCATGATTAACTTGTACGTTGAAAGAAATCTACCAAAATAGTTTACACGGTACCTGTCAAAGTAGATCCAAGTACAGCAGCTGTCGTGCATCAGCTTATAATAGCCCATTTGCACAACCTATGTACTCAACTTGTAAATAACCTATCCCTTGTAAAAAACAGGAAAAACAAAAGCAAAAATCGACAGTATGCATTAATTAATTACATATCTCCGTTCCTTCATGCTTCCAAATTTGTTTGGACATTTGTGAAAATGTTAACATTAACATAAATCACTCAAAACGTAACGAATCCTATCAAATTATCTAAAAAAAATCTAAAATTGCAATATTTTACAATATTTTTTGCATGAATGGGAAGAATTGCCTGCCGAGATTTTGTTTCAATCAATGCTGGTTATATTGAGTAACTAATGAGTAACTTATTCGCTATTGAAAATACTGTGATATTTCAGATTAATCCATGCATTGTTAATAGCTTTTGATTTTTTAAGTCAGAAATTAAAAAATAATACAATCCTCGCTACTACAAACATTAATTGAACCGATTCAATATAATTAAATTAATAGCGCGCAATTGAAGAATTGTGATATATGTTTATAATTATTATCACTTAGAATCGGTTTAAAATCTATTGAGTTAGCTTACAAAGTAATAAAGGCTAAACTTTCACCTATAGATTATAAAAATGTATATCCTATAATTATATTAAACGTGCATTCAAATTTAACAAAAAAAAACCTTAAACAGCGTTTTTTTAACCCCCTTTTCCCTCTTTTTTTATATTGACATTTATCAATGAAACTAACAAATCTGAAGTAATGTCCACGTATATCTAATTACCTATAATATTTATTAAAACAAGCAAAAAATCCGTTAAACCCCAATTCGGAAAAAACCCAATTGCAACTAAAGTATTTAGTTGGCGTTTTAGGTACTATGATTTACGCATGATTAAGATAATATGTGCGACAAAAATGTGTTAATGTTTCATCTATGGTTCCATGTTCAAATTTCTGCGTCTAATATGATATAATTTGTGGATTCACATCCACAATTATTATGGTTAAGAAATACCTTTGGTTCCCAAAATTTGTAATTGCTGATGCCTCATTTGGATTGAGATTTGTTTTTAAAAAAAAAAAAAAAGGTAAGGGTAATAAGTAGACAGAGATAGAGAGAGATGTTGAAAATAGAAGAAATCTACAGGGAATCGAAAAAGTATTTTTTACGAAATGCTTTTTAAGAACCAAAAGGAACAAAGCATAAGTATTGCTCTCCTGTTAAAGCCACTTCAAGGTCAATTTAATTCGCCCCATGGTCAGCTGTAATAGATATTATTACATTACAAAAAATGCAACGTATAATTACGCTAACAGCCAACCACTGCCTGTGATGTCTTGTCCTGAAGTACATCAAGCATGGTTCTTTTGCATATCTGTTTGGTTTAGCTTCTTATAGTGGTACTTCGAGAACAGAGAAGCAAACGATAGCATGCTAGAGATGGAAAATACCAATCCACCATGGTTGAAGCAACTGTTGAAAGCCAACTTCTACGCTGACTGTCGAGTCCATGAAAACTACAAGAATAATCAATGCAATCGCTACTGCATAGAATGCAGTGGAAATCCTTTCTGTCGGTACTGTTTAGATGCCCACGAAAACCACCAAACGATACAGGTGATTCAATATTTCCCTTAACTCGTGAAATTACTTTGTATAGCATACCGGTATAAAGCAAATCATTGTTCTAATTTGCATGCGGATTTGCATGTTCTCAGATAAGGCGATCATCTCGTAGCAACGCTGTCAGGGTGGATGATATAAAAAACCATATAAATCTTGGTGCTATACAAACGTACATCACAAATGGACAACAAAGTGTTTTCTTGAATAAGCGACCACATAAAGGACTCCCCCTTGGCGTGACGAATATTTGTAATATTTGTTGTCATAGTCTGCTGGCTGGTAATTTCAAATTCTGCTGTTTGAGTTGTAAGGTAATTAACAATTTCATTGGTTACACAGTTTTCAAATCCCATCAATGATTTTGTTAAGCCGTAGTAAATCAAATCATAAGCATGCTTAAAATTATATGGTTATTATTCATTGCTGCCCTCTAGCTAATACGAAGATCATGAACATCAATGTTTTGGTTATTAGTTCGTTCAAATCAACAACGACTAGAAATACGTCCCAAATTTGAAGTTCAATAATATCAGGTATCGTTACCTGAAATATACTCAGGAAGTATTGTATAAATGTTTTGATTTATATTTTACTCAAATTTAATAGCAACATATTCTATAGCACACAAATTATCTAATTTATAATTTATCCCATGCTTGGTTTGTAGTAAACATCAGATTTATGAATAATTGATTCCAAAATGATTTATAATTGGTCGTTTAATTGCTCTTGTGCCATATCATGGGAGAATTTTCCACTTGAGCCTTTTGCATGATCTGTGCCATCGATTCCCCCTCATTCGATTACATTATGTACTTCTAATTCTCATGTATTATTTTACAACATCGTTCATTTTCCGCAACCTGAATCATTTGTTGTTTGTGAAGTTCTCATGGTTGATTTCTACTACCACTGAACAAAGTTACCTCATTATTTATAATCAAATGTGATTAGTTTTGTGTTCTTTTATAGAGATGACACTCAATTTAGTCGTTTCTCACTTCCAATATGGTGAATTGTAAAACTGCAAATATTCTGACTTTGATATTTACATATGTACGTGTATTCTTTTGCACTCCAGGATTTGCGATATAATAATTATGCAAGTTGCGTTCATTGAAACCGTACGTTAATGGAAATCTATTTATTTTGTGCTGTTGATGTAGCGCGAAGCTATATCTCGTGGTTCTGCAAAACAAACATTCAGTATCGAAACAGAGCTTCATGCACGCGAAATTGATCACAGTGTCCAGATTAACCAGTCATCAACGCCTAACACAAAATCGAAGGTAAGGAGGTTGCATAAATTGCTGGATAAAGGTTCCATTGCATCTGCTTCAGCTGCTAAACGGGTGACGAGGAGCATTTATCCAGCAACTACACCTATGTTCAACCATCTAAATTCCAGGAAAAGGAAAGGCATTCCTCGACGAGCTCCTCTAACTTAATTTGCCCAGCTGTTTAGCAACTGTAACATGAAATTTGGAAGAAAACTAGAGGCACAATATTCCTGGCACTAGACAACAGTGAGTAAAATAATTTTTCCCAAACTTTTGATCTTTTCGTAAGTCTGGGTTATTATATAAGTTTACTAATGAGCTGTCATTGTCTTACATGCTTGGATATATCACTAGGAAACATTAATATGTCAACGGTGTGAAAAAGAATATGTAAGTTTAAATGTTTTCATTTTTCCACTTCTAAGTGTGGTGCTCGATGGTGTTGTATGTATTCAGCTGCTTACAAATATAAACCTATTGAACATTAGTGAATTCTGAATACTCGTATACTTAAGGCATGCGTAACTATGAGAAAACAATGACACGTGAGATTGAGGGTGCACCTGTAAACATATTGAAGTTATGTTGCTGGTCACAACATAATCTTTTCAACGTTGTTTGAATGTTTGTTAACCAGTTCTTCCATCGAAGGTTCAAGTTCCAATAGCACATAATCGCTTCTCAACGTGCCCTCTATTATCAACTGGTTCACTTGTGTTTACAAAAATAGTAAACAAACTTAGCCATTATCATAAAATATGCAAACAATCGATAGCAGCAATGTACTCAGGCAAGAAGGAATACTGGCTGATCACAACGTACCTTGCCATGAAACGCACGGCTCCAGATCCAAGACAAACAGGGCATCCCCCTAAACCAACAGATGCTCGTATTCGCAAGCGAATAGCTCAATCACAACCAAACCCTGGCGAACTACCATATCCGGAAGAAGTTCACACTCCCTCCCCCCCCCCCCCCCCCCGCACCATTAGTCCTGAGCCCCAGCGCAAGCATGCAGATCTTTTCGACGACCTAGACACAGAATACTGTTGCTCTGAAAGTCGAAAGCTGCAACAATATTGACAATGTGAAGACCAAGTTTTGGGACACAAAATATCCACAAACATTAGTGGTTGTTTGATCGACGACATCCTATTTTTCCAGAATTGCATTAGCAACAATTTCAACATTCGAATTCTTATGGACAAAAAATGTTTGAAACCCTGGAATATGCAGTTATTGTTGAGAGAAACATACATCTATCAACCAACGCTATAGTGCAAAACAGGCTTGTACTGCTTGGTTACTTTAAATTCACCTGATATGATTAATTCTTTAAAACTCTAAGAAGGCACAACTGCGTGGAGTAAATCAATGATTAATGCTGTTGACCATTTGAACTGATATTTTACATCCAATGTGCTTATTCTGTGTGCAAGCAGATAATTCCGAATATTCAGTAACAACAGAGATACCTTCTCAGTGAATCCAGATAATTTTCTTTACAAAGCTATCCAACATCAGAGAGTGCAAAAGTGCTTCGCAGGTTATCTGTGCTTCGAATAATTAATGTTAAATGCTAACATATATAGACAACTTAATCATTGCAACATAAGTAAATACAATTAGAAATAAGCATGGAGGCACAAAGCTAGCATACAGCAAATTCAACAGAATTTCGGATACCTCAAAAGTGCAGATTTAGCATAGTTACAGGATTAGTAAACTACAACTTCCAAAATCCAAATCTGCTATCAAACCTAACATAAATACACAAAAAAGTTAATGTTCTGTACAAAGAACTACCGAATTTTGGACTTAAATTCCATGAATAATCTCTTGAAATAGCTCCATTTGTTATCAATCAAATTATACATTTCTTGATTCTCCAAGAAGTTACTCGTTGCCACAGACACCATCACTTCAATCTCTTGTTCGTTGTAATTGATGTTGGCCAACTTATGGTTGATTGATTCCTTCTCTGTCAATAGTGACTTTCTTTCCTCTTTGAGTTGACCCAGACGGGTAATAAGTTCAGCTTCTTCCATATCTATTTGATATAGTTTGACCTTCAAATGTTCAATGTTATTTCCCATTGTATCCAAATCCTTGGAAACATTCGCAAATTGATCTATGCTGTCACGTTTTTCCTTCATCTGCTTCTGGCAAATAGCTGCTGTTGTTAAATTTCCGCTTAGAGTTGCCCAAAACTTCTCAAGTCTAATGTGTTCTGACAATGGAAGCACCTTGTTTGCTATCAGCCGGCTCACAGACTCACTGAAAGCTATCCTATGATTATTAGCAATTTCCGCCAGCGGAAGTTCTAACATCCTAAAGAAGGATTCCAGTTCTTTTTTTGTGTCTTCACTGAGCTCGTAGAAAGCAGAAGGAGTCAAGGATTCTGAAAACCCAGTTACGGACCGCGAAAATGATTGAGAATATAACTTAGCCTTGTTAAGCATGAGATCCAACTCAGAACTACAAGTCGTAATCAACTCAGGATTCACCTCATTCACTAATAAACGTAAAGCAATGGGATCTTTCCCAGTTGCAAATTCTTGCCCAGCACTTGCAAAAACCTCTGTATCTTGTGCTTTCTCTTGCACTTCAGTAATCTCAGTCAACAGAAGAGGTTCACATCCAATATTACGCTGTTCATCTGTTCCCTGTTCAGTGTCCAATATCTGAGGGATCATATCAGACGAGAAAGAAATAAGACTCATGTTTTCCGCGTGAACAGCATCCATATCTTGAAGAAGTACTGACTGAACTGCTTCTTTATCTTTGGAAGACATAAACGTTGGTTGACATTCAACCTCAACATTGCATTGTATTTGTTTATTTACAGGAACAATATCTTCCTGTACAACAGTTGGTTGAGCAATTATCGTATCCGTCACTGAGACATCAGCATTTCGTTCTATCAATTTCTCAGCAACTTCAGCAGATATTGTTGGTTCCCTAGCACCGGTATCGCAAGCACTGGAAATTGTTAGCAACAATTGCACATCCAAATTTTGTACCGACACACTGCCTATTTTTGTCAACTTTAATTGCTGTAACATTTCACCTTCCTCACGTCCTGTATTCTCTTCGCTTCTTTGAACTTCATGTTCAAGAACTAACTCAATATTCGACGCAATGTTCAATGGTTCAGGTTCCATGAAACTACAAACCTTCATTACTGAACCTTTATCAATACTGATTTCTTCATCTGAAGTGGGTTGCAGCTGTAGCTTTCTTCGCGTTCTCTGATAAACAAGAAATCAGTATATTTAAACAAGAGATCAGTATATTTAAATAGGCTAATAAATTACTCCACAATGTATTCAACAGGTTATCCACAAATAATTATTTCACATAAAATCCATACCCTTTTGTACATCCCTATGGTTTCAGAATCTTCAGCTTCTTCTTTAGAAGTCATTTCTTCTTCGGCAATAGCTGTTTTGTATCCCTCTGTGGAATCAGCCACTGTTGGTTGATTGTGAATAACGTCTACAGCTTTCGAACTCCTGGTTCTTTTCTTTAAATTGCCTAAATCTTCTGCAGATGCAACCTTTTTACGCTTCTCTTTGCGCTGAACTTGAGCACCACAGGGCTCTTTGGAAATTGTAGCTGTAGAAATAACTTGGATAGAATTAGTGCATAAAACAAGGAGTGCTGCATTAGATAACTGAATACACGTAATATGATACCTGACTTGGTATTCTCAGAATCCAGCCTGAAGAGGCAATTCTCCAGGTCCCTGGTAAATAATATTCCTTCCGTACATTTCCACCAGAAATTGTAATCTGGTGTAGATGCAGAGTTGGCAACAAAGCTTTGAAACTGAAAAGTTGTTGCGCTTCGTTTGAAATGCCCAACCAATTCTTTGATAACATCAGTATTCGTCACATTTGGCCTGGTTTGCACCAAATCTTTAATTCTGGGATGCGTATAGGGAACAGGAATCCCTTGAACCAATCCAAACTGCCTAGCACATTGGTTAGGACAATATATCTCAAAGCTGCAGTTAGAGAAATGTATTGCTGATGGAGAAAATCCAACAGAAATGAACCTAGGAATCAAGATGGTTGCCCAAAATTGGTTCACCACTCCATCTGCAATCATTAACTGAAGTATGGGTTTTATCCCTTCGGATGTTGCATACGAGCATTCTTTAAAGGGAAGCCAATCTGGTACATTTCCAGTACTAGGTGTGTAAAAACACGTGAAATATCTTTTAAATGAAGTATCCTCCTGTTTTGGCTCGTGGGACAGCAAATATTCAGCATAACTTAAATATTGTTCACCATCTTTTGTCCTGCAAATGCTGAGAGGTTTACTGGCTGGAAAATAAGCATATAGCCATGCCTGAAGAATCCAAAAGGGTCCAGGAGAATTATTGGTTATTTTGTTCCTTACAAAATGCCATAGTCCCTTGTATAATGTACCTAACACAAATGGAGCCAAGGCCAGCTTCATATCTTGGGCTAGACATACAGCCAAACGAACATATTCTTTGGTGATCTTTATACCGGCTACACACAGAACATATTTATTAAGCCAGTACAAATAAAAAGCAATCTTCTCATTTAAAGAAGGCTCTTGATCATCAGACTCAGCGTACTTGGATATGAAATTTGCATAACTGCATGAACCTTCAGATAATTTAAATGGCGGATCATACGGTTTATGATTAAGAGCAGCATTTACCTCCTCACCCAAACATGACAAACCAGTTAGATGAATAATATCCAATACATTCGGAGTCATTAGTCCACAAGGAAACACAAAAGTATTTGAAGAAACAGACCAAAAGCATGCAGCAGCAGCAATTAAATTTGGGTTTAATTCAAACGATTTAGTAGACAAATCAATAGCCTCGTAGAGATTCATCTCTCGCCAAGATGGCGCTAAAAACTTCTTCATTCGATGGACCCATGTTTTCCAGCATAAAAAAACAGTTGGCCATGATCGAATGGTACCCTTCGAAGCCCAGCCAGTTCGATGTAAACCCGGAAGTGAAAGTAGCAAAGGTTCGTCAGAATTTACTGGATAATAAGTAGGAAGTTCCACTGGTGCATGTGGGTAATAAATTGGACCAAGAACAAAATTACCTGGATTACCCATTACGGGAATAAGATATTCATCCCTCACCTGTTTCGCCTCTCTGAGGCATTGAGGATATCTTGGTGGATAATTTTCCGTCGAGGCTTTCGGCATTGGTGAACTTCCTTTGCTTGCCTTGCCCTTTCGTGAACCTGATGATCTAGAAGGCGTTTTCTCCTTGGGCGCCATTGTCTTGCTTGGTGAATTTTGAAACCCAGAGGGTAGTAAAAGAACTGTGCCCTAATTTCTTACAGTGGACGAGTTATACTTGACTGAACACCCATGTACCACTCACGTCTTTTGAGTAATTATTCAGCTGAGGTTCGAATAACTATTTGCAGCTCAACTGAATCGGGACCGTTGAATTTTAAGTCTCTTTGCCCATTCACAACGTCTACACACACATACAATCTATGCGCTGATTGTGCACAGATTTTGTTGTCGGGCCCAGCACGGGTTCCACACAAATCATTCAAGCAGTTCATTAAATCTAAAAAATTTTCTAAGGTCTCCATAAAAAATAAGCTCAATCTGATACGTATAGATACTCAATCCAACCATATAACTTTTCATTTTCCAGAAATCTGCATGAAAAGTTACATGTTTGGATGAAATATCTACAAGCATCGGATTGAGCTTATTTTTTATGGAGACTCTTACAAACATATTTTACGTTTAATGAACGGGTTGGATGATTTCTGTGAGAGCCATGGTGGGTCCCACAACAAAATCAGTGCAAGATTTGTGCCCAGATTGTATGTGTCTGTACAGCTTTCTTGCCCATTAGGGAACACATGATATGCATAAACTGTTACAATTCAAAATTAAAGCTAACTTTGATCTATTCAACAACAACAATAAAGCTATGAAAAGTGTAATAAACCTCTATAAAATTCTTCATCTATTGATTGACCAACACATGACAAACTTTTCCTTCTCAACTATGTAATCTAACACTTGATCCATCTAGCGCATCAGTTATAATTGCTAAAACCCAACAAATCTCAATGTGAGTTGATTAAACACACAGTTATCCATCGTTCTAGGAACAACTATCCATATTTCTTTTGCTAACCAACCTGTTACACTCAATCTTAGGACAAGACTTATGCAATAAACAATAACCAATATTGTTTATTCTATCTTTTTGAATAACGGTGCAAATCGCATGTTGAAGTCCTCTAACACTTTACAACCTTTCCTTTTGCAGCATTTGTTTTTTGCAATAATTTATTCCATCATTTTAAAATCCCTTCATTCAAGGAGCTGTGTTAGAGAACATTTATGATACTCTTAAGGAAATTTCCTGCTCGCTTCATAGGTTGCATTCGACACACAATGAGTTAATCAACCCCAACCGGTGGAAAAAGCCACGATTTTTGCAATCACATAACGTTGATTTTATTACAGTGAATTTCCAAAACAAGAGTAAATTGTGTGAACAGTGCCTCAATCTTTTACAGTGGACAGATTATGTATATTTGACAAGCTATGTACAAAAGATGTCTTTTGGTAAATTATTTAGTTCAGTTAACTTCTTTTTTACTCAAGTAAATAATGGGAACATTATTTACTCGATATCTATCATTTTACTCCTCCTTGTCGATCCACACGTACACTAAATAAAATAGCATAATTAGAAAATCAAACGACGATTTAATAAAAAGATTGCTGATACAAGGAACATACAATTGCAATCTTGCCAACAGACTTCTGTAAAACTGCCTGCTGATAAATAGTCCCTTAAGGCAAGCAAAATTAAACCAAATACTTAAATAACTCATGCTTACCCTACCGACCTTATTGACTTATGGCAGTTGAAGAATAAGATGGTAATAAAATCATTCCGTTTTTTTTTCCTCATTGTACTTAATAATTTGGCCTTTTTGTCGTTCAATTAACCTATATGCAACCAGTATTTTCAACAGGATGTTTCCTGAATGTGAGTATTGAGAAGCATGCGGATGGAAAACTAAGTGCCTACGAGGCTACGTCACAAAAAAAGGACCAACACCCAACGCATTGCCTTTAGCCCTGGGAACAAAATCATTCATAAACAGAAAGGAGCCGCTTGAATTGGCTATATAGCTATATTTTGGGAATTAATTCTATCTTCTCGCAACCTCTTTTTTCGCATCTTTTGTGTGTTTTGTGAACAATTTGCAAACACCGTATTGTTACCGTCTTTTATTTACTTTTTGCTTCTACGTAGATGCAAAGGTATACTACTTAAATTTTGTTCTTCAAGTTCCAGTAATATTTTCCCCGTACATGTGTTGGAATATTTCTTATTCCCTTCTCCTCCATATTGGAGCTACTGTTGCTCAAGCTAATGTATTCGTAAGTTACGTGCATTAATAACTCAATCAAACAATTTGAGCATGGATTTAAAAGTATTCTAAATTCCACTCGCTTAATTCCATGCCTGCAACATAATTAGTCGGTTCAGATATAAGTAGACATGTACTTACATATTATGAAATTACCTATTTCTAATTTGATTCTCGTATTAGAACGAATAAAATATATTGCTTGCCACAAAAGTCGCTACTCTTTCACAAATCGCATTCTTTTGGCTTCAACTTCCAACTTGCGCGTATTCCACAGGAAGGCCTTACTTGCACGCATGAGTTTTCTCTATCTACCATAGCAAAAATTGAGTACATGTTAATGACCCATTACAAGGACGATTTTGAGGCTGTGGGTTTTATCAACGATTCCATACTTAGAAATTTATAGGTGATATCGATTACATCACCACAATTATTGTATAATTCTTGAATATTATACACTCTGCCTCTGTATTTACAGGGATATATCTAATATTTAATTCAGAAAACAAAATAAAATAAAATAAGTAAAATTGTATGTGTCTTGTTCAACTGTTTGTATATGTAACCGATAATCTTTACGTGCTACCAAGATTACTCTTGCATGTCTCTTTGAAGTTGTGAAGTTTTCGTGCAGAGTTGTTTTAATCATTCTACATCCAATCGCTGGTGGAATGCGGTAATTGCGGTGTGCAAACAATGGTGATTTTATGTTACTTTAATACGTTTTCTGGCTTCTCATGTTTTCGGTCCATATTCTTTTTTGGCTCCTTGTGTATGCTATTTCAGTGTTGTGTAGAGTAGTGAAACTTCTCATATGGAATTTGTTGGCTGAAGTCGGGTGGATTTGATGGTAAAAATGTACAAGGGATTTTGTATTCTCAATTTATTGCTCCTCCCGTTCGGGTTTGCTGCGAGTGGTAATATTTATCGGCGTAGGATAATCATGAAGAGGCCTTAAGTTGGTTCTCAGCACAGTCGACGGCTTGCAATTATTGCGCTCAGATATCGACGGTTTCAACTCTATAATTTAGTTTGCAAGTTTCTTATTCGTTAAGTATGTTAATAATTTCCTTCGGAAATTAATGTATGACGTCGTTTGGATTTGCCATGTCTTGCTAATGATTCAGATCTGAAATCAGCTGGCGTAAGTTTCTTTATTGTACTTGTGTGAATCTCTGTGGGATTTCGCTGTCATGAGAAACTGCTACCGAAGAGTACCAAGAAATCTTGTATTTAATGCTCGACTGTGCGCCGCTTTGACCATGATGATGTACAGAAGATATTTTAAACCGATGATTGTGAGGCTGACGTTGATGTTTATCAAGTTGCGTAATAGTACATAACGTTGGGATTAATATCGTTGAGTAGTGTTGCAATGATCGACGGTCTCATAGTTGTTTTCGATATTTGGATGTTTCATGCACGTGCAGCACTGCTATTCCATCTCGGTTAGCTAAAGGTTGTATAATTTAATTATAGTTTATGAAATAAATATCGAAGCGTTACCGAGATACTTCGCTACTTTATTATATCCTATTAAATTTGCTACAATATTTAGCGTTCCTTTCTTGCTCGATAATTTAAATTAAAGTTTTATTCTACAAAAAACTCGTTATGAATTCTACATACCCCATTCAAATTCTGTATTATTTGCGGTGATTCTTGGTACTCCAATATTAAGCAATTATTGAATATTACTATATTTCACGATTTCGTTTATATTAGTTCTAATACAGTATAGGTTTAAATTTAGTTTATCTTTGTAATTAGAGGTAATTTAAACGTGTTCCAAGACTTAATTTTTTCCCCCTTGAATACCAAACAGCATCTAAAGCTAATACAAATTTGTATTTCTGTGATTTAAATTCGTTTCGTTATATGCCTCTTATTAATTGGGTTAATTCGCTAAATTCGTAATCCATATGCATTGATTTTGTTGTTAATTTAATATAACAGTGACCCAATTCAAATTATAATCAACCCAACTCAATATTAGAGAAGGAAAATAATTGATTAATACTGGAAGAGAACTAATTTAAAGAACAAACATGCAAAATTAATTTTATGCCACTAAACAAATGATATTAAAAAATCAAGTATTTGACATGCTATTTATGTACATGAACAAACTACTTTGTGCTTTGTTTTCCACTTATCCAATTTTTAGTTGTATTAATTAATTCCCTCATAAAATTTCTGAACGTTGTTGCATCACCACAGTCAAACAAATTGCAATACATGTAAATTACCAAAAAAATCAAATACTGGATAAATACAAACCAAAAAATGATCTAATTGGTTCGTTTACATCTGCAGCGAACGGGAAAATTGTATTGTAATTTCTAAATTTTAAAATTGCTTCCATCAAAACACTACGTCAATTCTCGCAACCAAAAAAACACAAAACGTAATAACAAATGGATATAAAATCGCCTAACAGCCTCATGGAAAAACTTAGTTACTATATTCAAACAAAATAAGCCTACTGAATAGTAAGTGAAATAGGTTTAAAAAAAAAAAAAAAAAAAACCCCTCAACCCCCGCTCCCCCCCTGAACATCCCCTACAAGCGTGAACAGTTGTAATGGAATGAATAGTATCCAGTTAAGTTTCTCTGGGTTCCCATCGACGACATTAGTTCTCACGGTACCCAAGATTGAACTCAAAACAGCTCTCCGATTCTGACACACGAAATGCTCCCTCCAATGCCCCACAATCACTACGACTTTACGTGTACCCAGAGGTCCACTCAAACATCTCTGTGCTTTCTCTTTGTATTCCAAAATTTCAAAACCACACAGAATACAGTAATCTTCACGCCATACAAACTAACACAAACAAGCGCATCCACTCTCCGCTTAGCTCGAAAGGTAAACCTCCATTATCTCTCTTCCGGTGTAATACGTAAATTTAGTGATGAACTATTTTTCCCCTTACTTATGAGATCACGGATTTTTCAAGAATTTATGCTGCTTACAACATGTGCATAAACAGATGGCCAAGTGTGCTCCCTTTGTGCGATGTAGATACATAAACAACACCAACATCGATGGCAGTACTGAAACGGTGATTTATTTGATCAATATCTCTGGATACGCTGAATCGGTCGCAACAGTTACCAATCGAAGCACAAATATAGCAAGATACAGCGCTCATAGAGCGTTCATTGAACAATACAATTATTTACATCGCGATAGCTCAGACGAATGGATATTTGAGAATGATTTCCAAGACTGGATAAGCAAACTGCAGTATTATTCGTTTGTTGAACAGCGATTAAATAGTAATTACATATCTTGGTTTCTATAAACTACAGCACTTCTGTAATCTACAAACTCTGCCATCAAATTAAATTACTCAACTGACAATTTCCTTCGTCATCCACAACAGTGACACAGCCTTGCTGGTTCTTTAAATGGATCACCGATGATACTCCATTCACCAACCAGGTAAGCTTTTAAATACTGCATCACATCTCGGTTGTTTAATGATTTCTCGTTATTTAGCTGTTTGATGAATTTTATAACGCACAGAACCTACGCATCCCAGACACACTAAGAGAAGTGTTACAAGCACATGGTAACATCACCTGGATTCTACTTAAGAACCAGGCCAGGGTGTGGCCTATTCAAATAGTAGGTCACAGATTCGGCGTTGGATGGGAAGAGTTTTATATCGATAATCATTTGACGGATGGTTATCAAATACTCTTGGCAAGCGAAACTTCTTGCATTTTTGAGGTTCTAATTTTTAACAAGGAGCATACTTCTGTATTTAACACATACTCAAGCCAAAATGCTCTCCCTCCACCATTCTATCATTTACCTGGTAAATTCGTCATTACCTATTCATCACAACATTTTGAATCTGTGTACCAACATTTCAGTTTGACTCCTTTCCTTTTTCGATGCTCGTAATAGCTTGGCTTGCAACTTCGTGCTTCCCGGGAATATGGTTTGACCGAACAACAGTTGGTGAATTCACAATTGCGTGTGATCTTGAGGACGACATGGTCAAGGTCTGGATACATAAAACATGTTTTGCTCCATTACAGTAAACGCACTCATAACAATTACGATAAATACCTGCCTAACGTCATATTATTGAACAGGCTTTCCAGGACCGTCTTCAACCCTATTTTGAGGACGATAATGACCAGCAAATTGTATTCGCATTGCAAGAGCATGAATGGACAATTCCAATTGTAGATGGGGTGATGGATGAGGAGGCTCTTGTAGATTTCATTGCCGAACTAGATTTGTTCATTGGTGAGTTTATTGCAGTACTAATGACCAAAGAACTTTTAGCAAGAGTTATTGTTTTCGACAGTGAAGGAGGAGAAAAAATGTATTCCTGGTATTGAAATCACTTCATGTAAAATCCAATCCAATTGCGAGCACTTGCTGATAAGCATATACAATCAAGTTCTAATGGCTCCAGTATTGTTCGCTGTGTAACCGGTTATTTTACTACTTTAACCATTACTATTCCAAACCCATCCACAAGAGCTGTACTTCACTAAAAAGTATCGACAGAAACGTGCCTCCATGTTATTCCTAACAGTGGTTTTTTAGCATTCAAAATCTTGTTCAATCCCTCCAAGGGAACATTCAATTATCGATAGCATCGCTTAAAGCTCTACCAGAAAAAATCATAATCATTTTGCCTGGCCAATATATTTGTTCCACAACGTCATCAAAATGTCATTTCCAATCCCATCTGAATACTAAGCTACGTTTTGAAAACGTACATAGTAATGATAACGATTGTCAATAACCACATAGCTGTCTCAATAAAATGCATCCAATATCTTTTCACAATGATCTTCAAATACAAATCTTTGTAATATCCACCACTATAAATCAAATTTCTGCAAACTATAATGTATGCACTCGTGCAAAAATCTGTAATTGATTTTTCTACAACAGAGGTATTAAAAAAACGAAATGCATTTTCTCTTCCACAATGCAAATCTGCAATCCAAACTATACTCAGCATAACAGCAAAAAATTAGCAGGCATAAGCATCCACAAATTAGTCCCAAATCATTAGATCAGCACATGCAAATACCAAACATAAAAAACGAATACCTTGTACAGCATAATAAAGCCCACAAAATCATGTGCAAACATTGCATCCCTGTTCATGATCCCTAAAACTACCATGACCATGGTGATTGCTATCACCACAACATTGTATCTGCTAATTAATAAAACTACAATTATAGCGACACTAGAAATGCAACTAAGTCCACGGATACATTCTCTCAACACCATCTCCTGTGAATACTAATACATTCACATTGGCTGCATCAAATGCAGTCACAAGAACAAAATCACGCTCCTGTAGGTTTAGGGAATTAAAAAAATTATCTAAACTGAAACGATCCACCCGATTGTTGATCTTACAAATGCTCCACCGTTTGTTTCGCATGTTCAAAGAAATCTCAGCAGCGCCAGTATCGTGAAACAAATTGCGAAACCGCCTTCCAAACACCTGCTGAGTAATAGCACCGTAATTAATGTAATTTATATATGCACACGGAAACAAACAAATCCATTCCACTTATAGAACACTGACACTGATAAAATCACATTTGATTTCAGCATACATATTTTTTCACTAAACGAGTGCAGAATCAAACAAAACAAACAAGTATTTAGGATCAAACAATATCGTTTTAACACATTGAGGTCAATTCACATAAGTAACTTAAGTAAATTCAATACAAACCCTTGCGATGCATTTCCCAGAAGCACAGCCGTATCCAAATTGCATTATATGATGCGTAATCGACATCATTGATGGAAAGCAACTCGTACGGAGATGTCCTGCTCATAAATCACATATTAGACATAAAAACAACGATAATCATTGCACAAAATTATCATCCTTCACAACACTTACTTGGTGTTCCCAGATCATCAGCTACATACGGCATTAGTGATGACTCTTGCAACTCGTGATTGGTTTTGGACCAACTATAGTACAAAGGTTCCAAGTTGTGCATTAAAACAACAACCTCAAATATCCAGCCACGTTCACAACCAAAGACAACTTTAAAACCACTCCTCAGCTTATGACTATCCCAGAATTCAGGCCAACCGTCTGTCAATTGATTATGTACAACGTGAACAGGCCAAACCTTCCCACGATTCTTCAGCAAAATCCATACAGATGATTTGCTTGAATTACGAAATCTCTCATCCCAATCAGATAAAAACTGCGTCACAATTATTAAAGCAGAGTTAAATCAATTGAATACTAATACTCCAGAAAATATTGCTCCATCTAATAATAGCTAAAACAATGCTGAACCGTATAGCCGCGCCAGTTATCTGTGCAAATGTCTTTGGTAAACCAACATGGCCCTTGATCTGCATTTTCCATAATTTACAATTCATCATGAATATTGTATATTCAATACCAAAAATGAATCATACAGTACTTGGAGAAATCATTATACATACTTTCGTTGCTTCCAACCAAGAATGAAAACCATATCATCTTATCTGCCCATCTAAGCATTGCTTTTTGAGAATTCCAAAGATTCCTTCGTCCAACAGGGAAAAAATGCCCATACTTTTCTTGGAATTTAGCACACATTTTATACAGAAAAGTATTATCATCCACAGGCACAGAAGACACCACTTTCGTAATGTCACCAGCAAAGTTAGCAAGATAATAAACACTCCGAACAGTTCCATCAGCAAGCCGTTTGTGTTTAGGAAAACACCGAACGTATGGAAATTCAGTACCCATTGAGATACGTGGAAATGGGTTCTATCTGTAAAACAAGTCAACAGGCAAAAATAAATTAATTAGTAAACACTATTATTAAGAAGAATTTAAACAATAATTAACATTTGCAAGGTGCATACCAAAACGAACAGAATTTACACAAACGAATTCTCTTTTTGTAACTTCCGTGTTTTTTAACCCTCACTTTGAGTTCAAAATGTTTAGCTCAAGGAAAATATACATTACAGTTATCATTACATCTTCATTGATATGATAATCAACAATAATCCCATACATGGCAAAATACCCAGAAAATCACCTTTGTCCATACCTAATACTCACATCTACAACCAAATCATCATCGATAAAAATATCAACGCACGTTAATACGCAATAAAAACGCTAACTGAACTAGGACACGTAAACCACACAGTTGAAAGCTAATTTCCTATCCAACAATGACGCATAAGATAAATGAATCCAACTCTAATAAGCAACAACCAAGTTCGGAAAATCAATATTACCAAAAAAACCAAACCCTAAAATTGTGAAGATTCGCGAAACAGACGAAGGCAGATCAGCGACAATAAGAATGAATTTAACGCACATATGAGTATGTACTCATCGTTTCACATACCGGTGTATATCGAGCGCTCAAAAACCGCGATCTTTCAACTACAGTACCGTCTCCGGCGTAAGCTGGGGCTCTCTTCCAGTACTGCCACTCTGACGAGAAACAAAAAGAGTGAGAGTGCGTATACTGTTTTTAAAACAATATTTTTTAACAACTAACACGCACCGCAAGTTCTAAATACCTGGTAATCTCGTACCCTCTCATCAATATTAAATTGCAATCATCCTAATTTAGATCGTTATACACGGTAGAATTATTTTAACAAATAATTTGAATCGTGTTCTACATTACCAATTTTTTAGATACCTGTTACAAGTCATAGTCGAATATTTCCCATACCAAATTATACTAAATATAAATTTTTACCACTTCTTGAACTCCGTTTTATTCATACAATCAAATATTAATAGAAACCATTCGATAGTTTAAATACTGCCTTATAGGTTATAAACCAACCCATAATTTCTGAAACACTATAAAAATTGTAATGTAAATATTACAAATCTAAAATTGAACAAAATTCAAATGCCAAAAGAAAATATGAATACTAAAATTTTATTTAATGTTTTTCAACAATCATAAAAGTACAGAATAGAAATAATGTATCATTTTAACCATTTTCTAGAATTCATAACACAAAAAAGGGGAAAAAAAAAAACGAATCTATTGGCGTAAAAAACAAGCCAAAAAAGCAAAAAACTTAAAGCAAAAAAGAGGATATCCAAAATACTAGAATAGATTAAATTCACTGTACTACAGTACAACAATAACATTCGTTACATAGTTTTGTGTAATTTTATGTTTTGGCGTTTCAGTTTATCTTGGAAAAAAATAGCATTCGTTAGTTTGCGCGAATTTTTTTGAATTTTCAGTTCATCTCAAAATAGAAATCTAAAAAATAAAAATTAAGACCAAAATTTATTAAAAAAAAAAAAAAAAAAAAACACAGAAGATAAAAATAAATTACAACAGATCTTCAATTTCTGAATTTTAATACCCTTGAGGAGATGAACTAATAAGTCAACAAAAATACTGTGAAATTAACAAAGACAATTTTTTATTTTTCCTTGCACGTACGTCTTCAGTGCAGCCTATATCAAACTCCGACTAAATGATCCAAAACATTCGTCGTTTCTCAAGTACTTTAACGACACTTCCTGTTAAACACCAACTAAAACGAATGTAAACGAGAGTTTTATCAGAATTCACGATGCTAAATAAACTAACTCATTCTGCACTTTCCAAAAAAACCCTTCCCGATATCCATTTTGGATCATTTCTTTTGCAACAACCATTCAGAAAATATTTTCCCAAAAATAAACTATTCAGATCATTCCATACAATCTCAATATTACCTACACATAAATATACGTTTAATGATACGCACAAAAACTTGTGTACTGCAGTCCTTACTACATCTCCATATAAAACCGCCCTAGACAAACCCACGAGCCAAATCAGCAACAGGAAATCAGCAAACAGAAGCTTCCACAGAGGGCGATCATAAACTTGAGGGAAACGTTCCTTCTTCAACACAGCGAAACACGTACTGCTCACAAACGTTTAGGTAATTTCCAAAACAATACATTCAAATAATTTACATAGATTACATGTTCTCTCAATCTTGCAAACACAGGGCTACATTGTTCCTTTGCTCTGTACCAAAACTCTGGCTTTGTGCAGAAAACCCAAACTTCATAAGTATCGATTCTTTGCATTGCTCCATTGAATAAATCTTGCAATTACCCAGGCGTTCACTGTCCAACTATTTATATGAATAACCTCGTTCAATTGATCTATTGAACAGTTTATATGCAATAGCGTTTTTGTGTACTCTATTTCGACAGGGCATTTTTTACCATTTACAAATTGTTAACTAATTAGTTATGATAAACTTTTTCCCTGATTTAAAGATTAAAGTCCAAATGAAGGCAGCAAGTTGGCCTCTTGTGTCAAAGAAAAGCAGCAAGCCTTCTGATTCACCTCCAAGCGATCAAAATTCCCATGGCTTTATTGCCGCAGCAAGTGACCAAATTTCCAGTGAATCAGTTTCAAGCAAACCAACAACTCCATTAGACATATTCAAGGAACAGGTTGTTGAGTTCATGCGACGTCTGAGGGCACTTGATTCAAAAATGCCTTCAGAAATTAGGACTATTGTTTCCAAGGAACCTGTGTTAAATTTAGTACAGGAATGCCATTCCATTGTTGAGGATGAGTTCGAGAGAGAATTCTCGCGGCTTGAAAACCAATACTATGCAGAATTGGCAGAACAACACATCAACGAAGAACATGACGATGGCATGAACGAGTCTGACACTTTTGGTACGCTCTAACATTCTGTACATATTCCGTGGTATACTAACTGGAATATTGTAATGACTACGTTGCCCTGTATTTTGTTTATTTAATCAATGCTCAAACTTCTCGCTACACCTCTTGTACTGTTGGTCAGCATGTAAAATATGTTAACATTATCAAGTGAAACATGTTTTGTCACCAAATAGAGCTACCTTGTATCAGTTCACAAACAACAAAATCAACTTTACAAAAAGAATACACAATCCTTGCATTCTCTTCATTTTTATAGCTGCACCTATATTTTTTGAACAGTCATGCTACGGAATTTGCCTTGGTCTTGAATTTTCTTAAGCTTCCCTTCTTATTAAAATTAATTGTTTTCTATCAAAGGAATTCCTCTCAACGTTCATTCATCTAAAACATTCCCGTAAATGTTACATATGGATGTATCATTAAACATTTCACATCGTTCTCCTGTATTCATGTTGTTTATTTGTACTATTATGATTGCTCACGATAAGAAAACTTTGGCTAATCACTAATATCCCATGATTTATGACATAATTCAGCTTGTCATTATTAACCAGTCTACTATTTGTCAACCTGTCTAATAATTCTTGATGTTGACATTGGTAGCGTTACCTGTTGTCAAAGTTTATCTAAAGTCCAAAAGTTCTCGAACAATGATTGAAAGGCTCAAAGTTGATGGTGAGGATAAGCAACAGCTTCACCCTCGCTAAACCCAGGAAACACTAATAACACATCTGCATATATCTTCGAAGCTGTTAATGACCCTCCCTCCTCCCAACAAACACTAACACACTAAACCATGGGATATTAGTGAGTAGCCAAAATGATACAATGTACAGTTAACTCGTCCAAAGTGATACACACTAACACATCTCCACCATTGTACGCTAGACTTCCATTCTTCCATCGATTAACTCTTCCAAATTGATTTTGCCAACAATACTGTGCAATCAAACAAAAGTAATATTCTTAGTGCCATTCTTTTCAAAAAAATAACCAAATGATATATCAAATCTACCTAAATCTTTACATCCTTTGCTTGTTGAACAGTTGTTTCCCCGAATGTTCAATGTACAGTTACATTCAGAACGCTATATCACAAAACATTTATGATCACCTTCCTAAAATTCTCCCCATTCTTCGTACTTTCCATTCGACACACAATTAGTTACCTAACCTCCAAATACGAACGCACTTGGATTCTCACAGTTCCAATTTTTTTGTACAAGAAAATTGAATTCTATACCGTTGATTAATGATATGCTTGCCATCTACCACAACAGGTATCTAAACAAAATCCTGAAGTTCTTTAACACTCGATGCATCTTGCTCACCTCCAGTAAATTACACTTCAAGTTCTTTCAAAAAGCTTTTCATTCTGAGATATGTCACACTCAACGGCGTTCATAATCACCCTCAATAAATTATCACATTGCTTATTACTTCGCACTAAACATACAATGAAACAAATGCAAAATCATACAACACATCGACAAAAGAGTATTTTATTAATTCCAAAGGTAACTTTCACTGCTTCGTATCAGTTAGCTGTGGAATCGACTTGAATAAATGGGAATCGACTGCACATCTACCACGGCTCTCAGAGAGGATTGATGTGACATCAATCCCCATCATGCTAATCGACTGCTCCACAGATTAGTGCACCAACTGACTCCTTGCAATTTAGTCACCTTACCTTGTTCAGTTCTTTGTCATATGCAGCTTTCTTCACATTGATATGCACCAAGTTCCATTAGACTTTTTAATCGCTGCATCTGCTGGTACCCAACATTCATAGCTTTCACTCCCAAATCTGCTCCCCCAGGTTCTTAGTTCTTTTGGTGCGCATGCAAGCATCGCTAAAACTGCTCCAACATTGCATGAGCTTTATTCCCTCAAATTATCATAAATGAGCTCGGCTGTTCTCTCCATTAAGGCAATCCATTCTCCATCTTTCGATCTTTCTTGGTTGATTCCCATGTTAGAATTGTGCAGCAACTCATAAGTTATGATGACTACGCACATTCATTGCTGGAAGCCATCCCTCCGCTACTTCTTTCCTTGGCCTATATATTCCGACGACCAATTTATGCGAATCTCAGACGCCCTACGTGGATCATAATTCACCAATAATAGGCGTAGTTCGTGTTTCAACTTCACTGCTATTGTTCTCAGTACAGCTCACCAAACTGCAAAGTTTTACGCTTCAAATAAATTTAAAAATAAAATGTCGTTTCGCCACCCCATTTTCATAAAAACCAACCATTCCATTTGATTGACGTTCCTTCTCTTCAAGCAAAACAAACGTCCTCAACCATCTACCAACATTTCCCACAAATACAACTTTCTTACTTCTCGCCTGCAATATTTTCCACAAATACAACTTTCAAATATGATGAAATTTTAACCATAACGATAGTTCACAATGTAACTTCTCTGTTCCATACCTACCTACAATAATTCTAACAGCTCACTAATTCGCAGATCCATCTACCAACAAACAAACATAATCCAGAAACCTATTATCCCCAACCGACGCGCGTAGCGCGTCGGCATCGCACTAGTATTATATAAGTGAATTGCTCATACTTTCCTTTCATCTAAGGGCTATCGCAAAGGAAGATAATGACATTTGCTCATTTTAGGGTTTAGATGTTAGTTTTTTTGCTTCGTTGTGCTTATTGCTTATTTGTAGTTTTTTGGATTGGCGAGTTTTCCTTATCTCTGTATTTGGATGGAATCTATAGATACCGTATGGCTTTTATATGAAGTTGAGCTTCAGATAAAAACAAAACAAAACGTAAACACATACAGGTAGATAAGGAGATGCTCCAATCAAAGCGAGTTCTTGAATTTCTAAAAAGGTTACTTGGCTTGTCAATATTAAGTTTCAGGGCTACCGGAAACAACCTCAAATGATTGCAAAACCAGTAGGTCGCAGTAGTTGCTAGCATCTCATAGAATTTCTGCTCTACACTTCTTCTTCACACCAGCCAGCATCAATTGCCTCCAAAATAGAGCCCGGCTATTCGCAAGAAAGATTTGCAAGGAACCACGGAAGGAAAAACGCGTTTGAGTCCATTTCAGGTCTCCATAAAAATCTAAAAAAATATCCATAAATTTTTAAATATTATTTTATAGAGCCCTATAAAAAATCAACTCTAACGAACATCGGTAAGTATTACTTTTGAATTCATGGGATAGAGCCCTGCTATTTGCAAGTAAGACTTGTAGGAAACCACACAATGAAAAACGCGTTTGGACATATACCGGATATGCACGGAAAAGTTGACCAACATTCATCATTCATACCCAACAAAGGCCCGTTCGATTGGTCGGATAACATAATGGCGCAGGATCGCGACTAATAGTGAGGAAATTACCTATACAATATCGCAAGGTATTCATATCCCATGTTTAATGCGCCGACGGTTATGTAATCTCTACAAAAACTAAGCGCATAAACACTGAATGCAGTCCCATAAGATTTGCAATCCAATTCCATGTCTAGTCAAACGACCCAAACCAATCACATTGGCCAAATAATAATAAGCACAAACCCGATTTATAATAGGCATTACTTCTTATAATGATCTGTCTCGTAAAACGAGAAATAAATACTTAAAAATTAAGTACATTTCCACTGGTCCCAAGCAAACCTACTGCACGTTATACTGTTGCACGGCACTGCAAGCTGGCTCAACAACTGTACGGTCAGTTACCGGTCCAGAGCAGGCAATACCACCACCGAAAGAACGCCCAATCCATACCTTGCGGAGCATCTACAGGTTTCCGGTTGGCAAAATCTTTGAGGCTAGGGAAGCCCTCCTAAACGAGTGATCGCGGATCAAAGGGAAAACGAAGTCCCATTTGCGAAGGCGATGGCCGGCTTTGAGAGAGTAGTTTCTTGCCGTAACACCCCCACTGTCGCAAAACCATACACTGGGCTTCAGCGTCCGCCCAAGCAAACAACGCAGGGCCATCATTTTGTGATTTTCACCCCCTATTCGATAGAGTAGAGGATGACAAGTAGGTCTATAAATGAACTAGTCATTGGCAAGCAGCTCGAGACTCAACTCGGATCAACTCGGTTCGTATTATAAACGAACAAGCTCGAGCCCACGCCTTTAATTTGTAGGGCATCCTTTGAATTCTGAATAAGCTATGACCTATAAATTCTAAAATAGTTATCTGATTGAGTTTTTTTTTTTTTTAGGAACCATAAAAAAATATTTTAAGAATAACTTGCAATTTTGAATTATCTTTATCTTTGTAATGGATACCAAACCGGGCCCTTGCAGCACAAATAGTGAACCCCTTGACGGCCCCAACACGACATCGTTTTTAGGTACCAAAGTAATTGGCTTCGTGTTTAAAATTTTGCTTCAGCATATTGGCATGGTTGTTCTACTCAACTCTACAACCTTTTTCAAATTAATCATAGTGAGACCAGAGGGCCTCGCTCAGCGGGCACCGCACCCTGTATTTACTGGTGGTGAAAATTTCAAAATCATAATTCGTCTCACGAGCCACATTTAAACCTGGTCTGGCAAGTTTCTTGTATCTTCCCCCTCCTGACATCCAAACTATCAAACTTTGCAGAGAGAGAGAGAGAGAGATGGTTGCAACAGCTATTTCTTCCGCCATTTCGCTATCGTGCGCGCTTCTTCCTTCCCAAGGTCGCCATTTTCAAAACCCCTGGTAACTGAAATCTCCCCTCTCTGTTACTCACTTCTCATTGTCTTCTCCTTTGGTTGAACAACAGGAGGGTCAACTCGGAGCCTTCTACGGAGGAACAAAGAGGTCAGCTTTACATCATGCTTTTGCGATTATTGTAATCTCAGCATCTCAACATTCTCAAGAAAGAACTGTCGGTTACCGTTTTCCTTCTACGAAATACTATAAAAAGAATTTGTATTACTCAACGGGGACTGTAGATATGGTGTTCGATGAAATGTGCCTGCCCGAATTTCGTTATTGATTCGTGTTCGCTGCTAATCATCTCTCTCCACGCGTGATTTGTTGTTTTGCACTCTGTTCGTGCACTAGTTGGCAGTGCATTGGGGCCCAACTTGGACTCAAGTATATCATCAATTGTATTCAAGAACTAGTTTACGATTTCTTTTTTGCTTTTCGAGTGACAAGCTGGTTTTGCTTTTAGGGTTTTGTCAAGAAAATGAATCGAAGGGATAACTACTGGCTTTGTTTTCAGCAAATGTTTTGTTTCCTCTGATGTTTCTGGATATAGTTTTAATCAAAATCAAAGACTGGAATTTTGAATTCAAGAATAGAACTCATTAAACACCAAAAAATGGGTTTTGGTGAATGCTAGATGTGTTTGGTGCATACTTCCTGGTCATTCTATCACAGATGATATCATCGGTGATTCGAAGACTCGGTCATCTCATTTGGTTACTCAAACTGCAAAGATGAATATTTTCTTTTCTATTCTCCCAGTCAAGTCGAAAGTTGCTTGGTTCGAGTGGTAAGTGGTAACGCACTTCATTTGATCCAAAACAAAACAAGGAAAAAGGACAAAGTTGGATGTTGATAACTTGATGCTGAATGATCTACAGTTAAACGAAACTTAACCTTGTATCCTAATCAGTTGGGATCATCTACATGAATCCTTTCGGAGTCATAATGTGATCCTTGACGTAATTGTGGTTAATGTTCCTACTGCAGCTTTCGACATGTGGTTCTGGTGTTTTTATTGTAGAAACAGAAATCACCTTTTGCACAGAACTTTATAATTTCTTGGTGATAATCACTCGTTACTTCAGCATTGTAGCGATGCTTCCACAATAAGCAACAGATTTGAGTATTTTATGGTCCAGATTTATCTTTTGATACTGTTGCGATTTCAAATAAAAGAGAATTTTAATATTTCACAAATTTCCCAGAAGCTGCAAATAGTGGGAATATGGGATTATCTTACAAGTCATCAGTAACTACTTCATATGTTGCAGAGAAAATGTAGAGGGAAATCTGGACCTGGTATGATCACAGCCCAATTTGAGCTGAAGCCTCCTCCATACGATCTGGTAAGATTTGAACTGAAGCCTCCTCGATATATCATCACAACTTGTAGAATTCTTTTTGAAATTCTTGTCGGATTACTGGTTGAAAAGTACAAGCAAGCTAAGATAATTGAGCTCTGTCAGCTATATGGCATTTTACGGGAGCTATTTTGATACATTTTTTCGTTGACTTTATAGGATTAGGCCTCTGCTGCCTTTGTTTAGAGTCTCTGGTCTTAGGCTTCAATTTGCTCCATCATCCATCACTATATCACTTTATTAATTTTCTTGTTTCTATAAATGCACAAATAACCTTGGTGATGTTTGCTTTATTTGTGAACAAATCTAATCAAGTTGATTGGTGAGATGAAGAATCTCTTAAACGGAAAACTAATCTCGTTCAAAGAAGTATGAATCAGGAATCTTCCCCTGTGGTTGATTATATTCGCTTCGGCATGGTCAAATTTGGTTTCAGTTTGAACCTTGGAGTCTTGGACCAACTCTGCTTTTCTGAGCTTGGTGGGTGTAGCTTTAGCCTATCTTCCCCAACCAGACTGGTTTCCAGGGAATTCATGGCATTTTCTTTGTTGAAGTTTGACCAATCTACTTACACACGCATCAATTTCCTTTCATTTATCCTGCAATATGGTGTATGATCGTGTTCAACATGTATTTGGCGCTTCTTGGGTAATCACGAAAAGGGACCACTGGCCCAGTTTTACAGTTACTTTGTTTTGGGAAACCCACGTCTTCTTTGGTTCAATTTGAACAGGATTGTGCGCTTCTCTTTAATAAAGGTGGGCTTGGGGTGTGCATTTCAACTGCATTTAGCGAACACTGAATGGTGTGAACCAGTTAGGTTATGGCCCATGGAAGTGGTTTTTACATTTTTCCAAACAGGCCTTACTTCACTTCTTATAGCCAGGCGGCAAGCTTGATCTTGTATAAAGCGGCAAGAAGTTAATAGATTTATTTGTGCTATTACTCAAACGTCGAAACCTTTTTTCCACCTGAAATGGAATATAGTTATCAGGATTCTACGTTAATTCCTTGATTGATATATGGCAGAAAGCTTTGGAACCCCATATGAGCAGCGATACATTGGAGTACCACTGGGGAAGTCACCACAGAACTTATGTTGAGAACTTAAACAAGCAAATAGAGGGAACAGAGTTGGATGGAATGGGATTGGAAGACGTTATCATCGCTACATACAACAAGGGAAATCTCGATACTGTTTTCAATAATGCTGCACAAGTATGAATTTACAAACTACGTGTCCGTGTGCCTTCTCAAACTATTCGTGCCCATTAACTTATTTTTTTGGTTGAATGTGGAGCCGAATCTCTCACCATTTTAATCAGACATTTGTAGTTAGGATTACTGTCAACTCCATTTGATGAAGTCCTTCATCTTTGAATACTGGAGCATGTTTTATGACAAATTTCCTGATTTTCTCCAATCGCATGGAGGGTAAATATTTTTTTTCCCATTTCGAATGTGCATCCCTGATAATAAACTTTCACAAATTTGTTAATTTAACATCATAGTTGCAAATTTTAACCTTCTACCATCTGCAGGCATGGAATCATGATTTCTTCTGGGAGTCTATGAAACCAGGTGGTGGAGGAAAGCCATCTGGAGAGCTCCTAAGATTGATTAACAGAGATTTTGGGTCTTTAGAAGGGTTAATCAAAGAGTTCAAGGCAGCTGCAGCCACACAATTTGGTTCTGGTTGGGCTTGGCTTGTATGTGAGTGGCATTGGAGCTCCCTTGTTCCAAAATCCGCCAGTTTGCTTGTCGTATTACTAGCTAACTTCGTATATTTAGCAATAACTGAAACTCCTGTTTTGTTTTCTTCTAGACAAAGCAAATAGACTTAATGTGGGAAACGCCGTAAATCCTCTTCCAAAGGAGGAGGACAAGAAGCTCGTTGTGGTGAAGAGTCCCAATGCCGTGAACCCCCTTGTCTGGGATTATTCAGTGAGTCTTTCCAACTAGTTAAATGTCCCATTATCCCCATCTTTTGGGTTTTTATAAGTTAACTGCTGGCGGTAGCTTGTAACTTTTGATTGTACACTCATCCATAACATTTCATTGGCTTTGAGAATCTCATAATATTTTCACTCGCTTGCTGCAGCCACTGCTTACTATCGATATTTGGGAGGTAACCTACACTCACACTTATCGAGTTCCTCTTTTGTTTTTTCCCTAAAAGAAGAACGTTTATTAGCTGATTACTAATTGATTCCGAAATTTCTTTCATCATCACAGCATGCTTACTACCTCGACTTCCGGGTACTGCTTAAAATAAATATAAGTTTTTGCTTAGTATAAGAAATTCGGGGTTTTTTTTCCTGCCTTCATGTGCTGTTGATTATGTTGCAACAATGATGTCTCTCACAGAACCGGCGGCCAGATTATATATCAACCTTTATGGAGAATCTTGTAGCATGGGAAGCAGCCAGTTCTAGACTAGAAAAGGCACAGGCCCGAGCTGCTGAAAGAGAAAGAGAAGAAGAGAGGAAAGCAGAGGAAGAATGGAAATCGAGATTCAAAAGCTAAAAATAACTTCTGAGATAGGTTTGGTGCTTAAGTATTGAGTCTATTGACCTATGAAAGCCACTCGGCTCCCTTCGATTTTGTTCTGATTGTTTTAAAGGGTTTTGTTAATATGTGCCCCTAAGGCACATGATAATGTTCATTAATTGAGATCAATTAACCCCCACTTTCATAGAGAGTAGTGAAAGTAGTTGGAATATTAGATAAAGAGTTAAACATGTTTGTGGAGACAAAAATACCCCTTAATTTTCCCTCCGCTCAATTTTATTTGTGCTCCCTTCTTTCTTTCTTTCTTTTTTTTCCTTTCACCTTCCACTGTCTTTTGGCATCCCTATTTACCCAAACTGTAACCCATTTTCCTACCAAACAGCCTATATTAAGCCACTCTAGCTTCAGCATTTAATTTCCGTTCTTGAGCACTATCTAAAATCTTTGGAAAATTACGAAACTCACATGAGATTCAAAAACTCAACAGATTAACAAAAAACGTTCCTTCTTTACGTCAATCTTTTTTTTGGCTGGATAGTTGAATTATTATTTTTCCTTAATTTGGAATTTTCTCGCACTTGTTAGTCTTATGTCAATCTTTTTTTGGATTATAGGTTCTTCTCGATGAGAAAAAATTGAAAAGTACAAAATTATGTTCAAAACTAATTTTTTTGAATAAAGACAAAATAATCCAACACAGATAATTTTTTTTTTATTTTTGTTTTTATTCAAAAAAATTAAACTTAATTTTGAACTTTTTAAATTACTCTCATCGACACAAACCAATAATCCATAAAATTGAAGTTAAAAAATACGAAAATTTTTGAATAAAAGAGACAAAACACAATTGAAACAGCTTAGTAAGCCAAACCCAGCCTTTTTGCAAATTACAATTTATTCATTCAGCTTTATTAATCTGACTCGAATTCGTTAGATTTTGGTGAGTAATTTTTCAGTTTTTTTTAACTCGAATGTTAAGGGTTTTTAATGGTTAATTCGGGTCCCTGTGGAAGAATTGCAGAGGTTCAGTTGGTGGAGGGGATGGGGATGGAAGAGTAACGTGGGGGCATTTCAGTCCCATACTAAAAAGATTGAGTCTTCTTAATGAAAGAATTTATTACTCTACCATAACCTTTACATTCCCCGTAAAAAGTAGAGTGAAATAGAACATTTAATGCAATTCTATCATATACCCTTGGGGCACATATTAACAAGCAAAACTTCTGTGATGCATTAACAAGACCCTTGTTAAAATGATCGGTAGAGAGTTCAAGGGTTTTAATAAATGACTGGTATAGAGTTTGCCTGTTGCTGTGCTCAAAACTGCTTCCATGTTTCTTGAACAGGGTTTTGTGGAGGACCATCCAAGAAAAAGTGATTTACTGCAAGATGTTAGAACCAGAGGGAAAAGGCAAAATAGGGTATGAAGATAAATTACCTACGTATCGGAGCAAGTCCACTCATTTATGCTAAATTGGCTTTGCCAAGGCTATTTTTTGCTTGCCACAATATCGAAAGTCAAGAAAATAGCAATGTTGTTGTATCGGTTCAGTGCCATTTTGACACATCATTTCATTCTTCAGTGTAATCACACGACTGCCGATCAAAGAAAGAAATGTAATCACATATATAACTTGGATGAAGTGGGAGAAATGGCAATGTCATATTAACATATTTCGTGCCATATTTGAAATGAAAGATGGTAATGCCATTTTCCGGTATCAACAAATGGCAATGGGTGGACTTCGATTTTACCAAAAAGATAGGCTAAATTATTGGAATAGTGAGACAAATGGCTAGGGGTGGACTTGCTTAATTGGTTCCCAGAAATTAATACAATCACTACTCTTCTTTTTTATTCTACTAGGTACATCGCGACGTGCAAGGCACGTCCGTCATGCCCGTTAAATCCCGTTGAATTGAACGATGTTGAATTTTTTTGCAAATATTGTCTGCATAAGTTTGATGTAAGATTTCATATACAAAAGTAGGATTTTGACCATAGTATGTTCCAGCACCTGCAATGGCAACTTTGCCACTTCAACACTAACAAAATCTGAACAAACTACAGTCAATATTGTACACTCAGAACTTGATGTTTGTATGGTTTCTGTATCCCCTAGCTAAGGTAGAACCTGAAAACATCATATGATGAAGTTGCCATTCACAATGGTATCCTGAATCTCAGTCCTGCAAATAAGAAAATTTTGAAACTATTCAGTTCAGGTAAGGGGAAAACTTAACAGTTAAAACACATTAGAGAAATCACTGCAATAACAAACTGAAAAATCTTGAGAATCAAAGATTATGTACATTGTTTCAATGGGCATACAAGCAAGTTGACAACATTACAGCTCATGACAAGTTGGTTGGATTTGGTATGCATTACGTGCATTCTGTTGGTACAAGTTTTTCTAACAATAATAATTCCACTTTTCTAACAATCATAGGCAAGAAAACTTGAAAGTTTTTTGTTGTTTTTCAGTAACTATTCGACAGTTAATTAAAGTGCGCGAGAGAGGTCGTGGGATTCATTGTTTTGTAACATAATTTGCATTTTATTCAAACCGGGTATCAAGAAAATTTGCAACCCTTTTCAGTTTGGTTGCCTAGAACATGGGATGGAGGGAAAAAAAACTATCCACTTGACAAGTTTGATCTGTAATACAATCGATACAAGTTTGATCTGTAACAGATTGTTCAATACCAGGTATTATACTCGGCAAAAACTCAAAATTGAATTCCCCCAAAATCATTTCTCCAATTCTAGCCAAAAAGTTAGCAGAAAGGACTTACTCCAGAAGAAAACCAATCGCCTCAGGAGTTGGAGTGACAAGAGATCTGATGGCATCGACAATTGAGACAGCAGTTGATGCACCTCAGGATCTTCTCCACTTCTGGATAAGCACTTCACCTCACTGTAAATTGGTTTGTTGAACTTTAAGCTATTCAATTTAACAACTACTTAACTTCACATAGTTAACCCAGAACTCCTCAGACCTTACCTTCTGGACTTTTTCAGTGAACTCCTCTTCCGACCAATTGACGTTGTTTATACCCTCTTTGACAGGTAAACCGTTAATTCTAGCGTTCAAAAAGTCAGGCACCTGAGAAATTAGATAACAAACCGCATTAATCAAGAGCACAAAGGCGCAAGCAATTCAAATGGTTCAACGGGATCTGTTCAATTACCTGAGTGGTTGAATGGTTTCCCCATATGGTCACATTTGAAACTTTATCATAGAAGACACCTGCCTTAGGGGCAAGCTACACAAACAGTACCAAATACTTAATAATAAAAAATCCTGGTTTTCTACAGCAACAATGAATATGTGAAAAAGAGTAATACCAATTTTTATACCAGCTGGCATTTAACTTTGTTCTCATCTAATCTAATCAGAGCATGGGAGTTCTTTGCAGGTATGACATTACGCGATGAAACTGCATTAACAGATTTCCCTGTGTAATTTCAGCCACAATCAGTTGCAGAATGAGAATCACAATTCTATTCTCGTTTATTTTTCTTAATGCAACAATCTAAAGATGATTCTCGAACCAACAATCGTATATAATTCATATCTGTGTCTATGTTGCTCTAAAGCCTCCATCGATGAACACTAATTCATACCTGTGTCTATGTTGCTCTATAGCAACTGGTCGAACCCAACAACTTGCAGGTCACACCGGAAAACAAGCAAAAAAAAATACAAACTTTATTCAAAGACAAATTCCAAACGGAAATTACAGACATATACATCCAACTTAGAGAAATTAGCACTAACAAAGACATGCAAATCGAGAAAATCATATCGATAGAAACAAAATTCATAGAAATTCCTAGATCTACAACCAAAAAGGATTAACACCCACATAAAATATGTATACCTTATGCGATTTCTGGTATTCATCGATAAGAGTTTGATACTTGAATATGGCCTTGGCAACCTCAAAATGACCATTGATGTTAGTGGTGAGGAGGAGGCTATGGCTGATGGCCAAGAGAAGACCATCGTCGGTGGAAAAGCTAAATCAAACACATGCAGAAACTACAAAATCAGAAACTATAAAATCAGAAATCAGAAAAAGAGAAAAAAACTCAGCATCACAAGCATTACCTCTTATCAACGGCAACAGGTACAGAACGGCCGAAGCAACCGAGTCGAACAGATCAAACGGTGAAGATCCGAGAAGTACCAGTTGTAGTGGAAGTCGATTTAGGGTTTTAAGGTCTGCATGGAGGTCGATTTAGGGTTTTGATGTATGGATGGAAGTCGATTTAAAGTTTTCTGATATGGATGGATGTCGATTTAAGATCGCGAGAAAGAGACAGGGTCTGAGGGAGAGGGACAGATGGGATCACCATCTTCACTCGGAGAGAGAGAGAGAGAGAACGGACCTGGAGAGAGCGCGAGCGGCAAAGGAATTATCGCCGAAAGTGAAAGTGAAAGAGAGAAGGGGGCCATTACGTGAGGGAGAGGTCGATTACACATGGTTGCCTGTGATCCACACACCTGGGCCATAAGGCAATCAGACAAAATTACCATAATGGGCAACCAACTAACACTGTAAGCCCAGCAATCAAAGGGTATAATTGTCCAAATTGGAAAAGTTGGCAAGCGAAAATCACCCCAAACCAGATCTTCTTTAGTAGAGGTAGGAAAAACACAATGCAGTCACTCTTGATCCTGAATTTTGAATGAAACGTGGAAGATTGGATCAACCACTTACACATATCCAATTGAGCTAATTTTTTGCAAGGGCTATTCGAAAAATTATTTTGAAATCATGCCTTGTTCATATGGTGTTTTGAAAAATTTTGGGTTTTGTTTTTTAGGTAATGAGTGAAGAAAGAAATTAGAGTAACCATTCCAGAAACATTCTTAAAAAATAAGCAGCTTTTAACATTTTCAAACTAAAAAATAATGTAAATGAAAAATAATTTCTTAATTTTTTTTGCACCGTTTAAAAGATATCAATGAGATCTATCAAACAAAATCCATATTAATAGGAAATTATTTGCTTAAACACATAATTTTTGAGTTTAAAATTACCTTCTTAAAAAATAAATATTTATTGTGAGTTCGGGATTCGGGAACAGGGCTTCCTATAGGTAATGAGTGAAGAGAGATAGAGAGAAATGATGAGATAGAGGTAATGAGTGAAGTGAGTAATGATTTGAAGTATAAGTAATGATTAAAAGTATGGATAATGAGTATTTTTGGAGTTGAATTGTTTTTTTCAAAATACCATCCAAATAAGACATCTAATGGTTGAGATTATTCATTTGGGATTTAAATATGGGCCTCACATGTTGTCGTACATTCTCGGTATCCCAAATTCTGAGCCCCAAGCATTTTCGCCTTTTTTAAGTTTTTTTATCCAAATTATACTAAAAGACTCTTTCCGTTTCTAAATTAGAGGGTTCATATTACTATTCCAGACACTTCAAAAATGGTTTATATCTTTAAATTTATAATGCTAAAAATATTTAATATGGATTTTGTTTAATACATCTCAATAAATTTTATTAGACAAAAATTATAAAATTATAAAAAATATTACAAATTGAAAGATATATAAACAAGATAAAAATAACAAAAAAAAAAAAAAAGTAAAAGAGGACCTCAGGACGGTGGCAGTAATATTTTTCGGGCGGCGCTATTCGCACCCACAAATTTTCTCCCACACCCCGTTAAAAATTTTCAATTAGACTCGACAGTTAGTTACCGAAATTGAGATACATTTTCAGCATCCAATTACCGAAATATGATATTTTTTTCAACAGCTATTTACCAAAAATGCATGTTTGGCAATTGTCTACCGAAAATTGAATATATTTTCGACATGTAGTTACCGAAATATAATCTTATTTTCAACAACTATTTACCGAAATGTTATTTATGATTTTCAACAACCACTTACCGAAATATAGTGGGCTAGGGGAGAAAATTTGTGGGTGCGATTAGCCGGGCCCTATTTTTCCGTTGAAGCAAATAAAATGAGAGGGAGTGTGTGTTCCTAGTGTCTTCATGGCAAATTTTCGTAGTAGTCCTTGTAGTTTTACGATTGTCTCACTTTCGTCCCTCTAGTTTTAAAGTGTTCGAATTTCGTCCCTGTAGTTTGTTTTACGTTCCAAATTGATAAAATCGTTAACACCGTTAATGAAACTAACGGAAAAAAAAATAAGTGTTCTAATTTTCAATCCGTTTGAACTGGTGCGAAGATCTTATTTTTTTGATCATTTTATCCTAAATGGTCGTAATGAATTTTTGGCTCTAAAGCCTTTCAACGAGCACCCGAAGACTCCTTATTTAGTTTCAGGGCTCTCTTATGGTGCTCATTGAAAGGCCTTAGAGTCAAAAATTCATTACGACCATTTAGGATAAAATGATCAAAAAAATAAGATATTCGCACTGGTTCAAACGGATTGAAAATTAGAACACTTTTTTTTTGTTAGTTTCGTTAACGGTGTTAATGATTTTACCAATTTGGAACGTAAAACAAACTACAGGGACGAAATTCGAGCACTTTGAAACTAGAAGGACGAAAGTGAGACAACCGTAAAACTACAGGGACTTCTGCAAAAATTTGCCCTTCAGTTTAAGGCGCCATGTTCTGACTGTCGCACTCGCACCGCTTCGTTTCCCGAGCCACAGCGGCGGCGAACTGGTGTCGCCGCCAACTTTCCACTGATATCCCGGCGGAAATAGAGGGGGATTCTCCGTTCGTGCAGGCTTGGAAGAAAATAATACGAAACTTGGGAACAGGGCTTCCTATAGGTAATGAGTGAAGAGAAATAGAGAGAAATGATGAGATAGAGGTAATGAGTGAAGAGAGTAATGATTTGAAGTATAGGTAATGATTAAAAGTATGGATAATGAGTATTTTTGGAGTTGAATTGTTTTTTCAAAACACCATCCAAATAAGATATCGAATGGTTCAGATTATTCATTTGGGATTTAAATATGGGCCTCACATGTTGTCGTACATTCTCGGTATCCCAAATACTGAGCCCCAAGCATTTTCGCCTTTTTTAAGTTTTTTTATCCAAATTATACTAAGACTCTTTCCGTTTCTAAATTAGAGGGTTCATATTACTATTCCAGACACTTCAAAAATGGTTTATATCTTTAAATTTATAATGCTAAAAATATTCAATATGGATTTTATTTAATACATCTCAATAAATTTTATTAGACAAAAATTTTAAAATTATAAAAAATATTACAAATTGAAAGATATATAAACAAGATAAAAATAACAAAAAAAAAAAAAAAAAGGAAAAGAGGACCTCAGGAGTCAGGACGGTGGCAGACTGGCAGTAATATTTTTCCGTTGAAGCAAATAAAATGAGAGGGAGTGCGTGTTCCTAGTGTCTTCATTCAGTTTAAGGCGCCATGTTCTGACTGTCGCACTCGCACCGCTTCGTTTCCCGAGCCACAGCGGCGGAGAACTGGTGTCGCCGCCAACTTTCCACTGATATCCCGGCGGAAATAGAGGGGGATTCTCCGTTCGTGCAGGCTTGGAAGAAAATAATACGAAACTTGGAGCCACCCAAGACTCCCTCGGCCTTCATGAAGCGCCGCCCACCGCCGCCATCCTCCATCCCTTCCAAGCTCACCGTCACCGTCAACTCTGTCCTCCCTTACTCCTCCGAACTCTCCAACAAGGAGAGTTCTCTCTCTCTCTCTCTCTCTCTCTCTCTCTCTCTCATGATGATGATGGTTGTTCATTGTTAGCTGATGCAAGGATTCATTTGGTTGATTATTTCGGTTGAATTATTGGTATATGGGTTCATTTAGTTTAATTTGTGCTGTGTTTGAATGAGTTTTTGGGAAAAAATTTGAGAAATTTTTTGAAATTTTTTTTATGAAAATAATGATTGGAAAAGGTTAATGAGTGGATAGAAATGAGAATAATAATTAGATATATGAGTAATGATCGAGTGGAAAGTAATAATTAAAAGTAGGGGTAGTGAGTATTTTTTGAGTTGAAATTTTTTTTTCAAAAAGGGTAATGAACAAGGCATTGATAATTCATTGTGCTTTGTGTTAAATTTGTTGCACTGTTTTTTTTCCTCAGTTGGGATCACAATTCAATTCTCTTGAGACAAGCACCTAGATAATGTGTTCAATAGTGTGTATTGAGTATTTCAATTAACTTTTTAATACTCTTCAACCTTGAAATTTCAAAATATTGTTATTGCTGTTATGATCTCTCCGTATATAAAATGTTGGTTTCTTCCCCGAGAAGAATAGTTGGGGAACAAATTTTGGAAGCTGTGATTTTCGATGTCCTGTTTTCAAAACCAAGTTTCACAACTACTTACACTATAACAATAATTAGTAATTATTAGGGCGAGAAACTAAAATTATTTGAACTCAATTACCCACTCCCACCCCCCAAGAAAACTATTCACTCTCACTCCCATCTACACCGTGTGTGTGCCCCAACCCCTAGTCGTACTATTGAAGTGGAGCATTCACGTTTAGAAACATGGGATCTTCTCGCTGGCTCGTACAATCGCAGTTGAGGGTGAAAGCAGATTAATTGCAAGATTAGGAGTAGCTTTTTCACTGAACAAGAGGTTTGGTAAACCTCATACTCCAGTATTTATAAAATTGGGAAACGAGCAGGCGGACACAGTGGGATGTCCGGACCCTGCACAACTTCAAATGTCCCAATAATTATACTAATTTTTCAAGTAAATTTGAAGAGAGTTCTATGAGATCGGTTCTTGCAAGTCCCATGGGTGAAAAAAGAATTTGCAAAATTATGATCTCTGTGTGGAAAAAAACCCTACAATACCAAATAATCAACTATATATTTTCCGCTCTCAGGTATAAAACTAAATGATGGCTCTGTATATATAATCAATCTCGCCTCTTTATCAGAACTAACAAGTAACAAAATAAATTATGGGACTGTATTTGTTGTTACTAATGTAGAAGTACATGTGGTTTGGGCTGCGGGGTGCAAATCAGGCATCCGCCATTGGAAAAAAATGAAAGAGAACATGATACATCAAGTTTCATGGGTTTTCATTCCATTTGAAGGTTGACTTGGTCATCATTCCAGCAACAACTGGACAGATGGGTGTCCTCCCTGGGCATATATGTAGCCACAATTGCAGAGTTGAAACCAGGAGTTCTATCGGTTCACGAAGGCAGTGAAGTGACCAAGTACTTTGTCGGTAGCGGGTTAGAGCTCATTCACGCTAACTCTTTTGCAGATATAGTTGCCATTGAGGCCGTGCCGCTTGACCACATCGACCCAGTCCAGGTCCAGAAGGGTCTTTCTGAGTTCACTCAGAAGCTAAACTCTGCATCCACGGATTGGGAAAAAGCTGAGGCCCAAATTGGTGTTGATGTACACAGTGCCATGAACTCCGCTCTTACCGGTTAAAGGGTATCAGGGCAATGTATATTCTGTCACCTAAATCCTTTTTTCTCTTTCTTCTTTACACTTCTTAAAGCCTACTGGAGAGACTTTTTGATGCTTTGAAGTTTGTTGTAGCTTTGCACAGGCGAGTTATGGTCCCTGTTTTTATAAGATGATGATAAACTGTCTTGTATAAATTTGGATAAATAAGGTTTGGGGGTCTGCTGGCCCTGCTGTGATTTGGGGGCAAGGCAGCAGATCCCACATATCTATGGGAGAGTTTGTACAATTGTTAATACAAATGTTGGTGTATGTATCTTTTTTGAAAAGTATGTAGTGTTTCGAGAATAATTTTTGAACTTTTGTACACCATTCAATAGTCTCACTAAGCAAAAGGTACGCTACTTAACACAACAATATGCACAACATGCTTAGGTGACACAAAACGTAACTAAACAAAGACTTTAGAAAACATAAAACTCCAATTCAAATTTTGAATTTTCACAAACAAATAAGAATCTAAAAACATCTCAAACTACTAAAATTTGCAAAAGCGACGATTGAAAGCGCGATCGAAGAGCGAGGATAAAACTCAATTCCAGATCATTGGATTGAACTATCTCATTCCTCAATGCAATTGCATGGCTTGGATGAAGTGGGAGAAATAGCAGCAATGTCATAGTTGGTGCCATATTTGACACGAAAGATGGGAATCCTATTTTTGGTTTATCAACAAAGCGGAAATGGGTGAACTAAGATTTTACAGGGAAAAAAAATACTAAAAGTAGGCTAAATCATGGCAAAAGCAAGACAGATGACCATGGGTGGACTTGCTCTTATTGGTTTCCAGATATTCATACTATCACTGCTTTTTGATTCCTAGACTGCTTCAGCAGAAATTCATACTATCACTCTTTTGATTCCTAGACTTTAGTAAAAAAGAAGACGAATCACCTAGCCCTATCCACTCAACATACAAAATACAAGGGATGTTAATACTTCATACTGCAGCATTCTTCCTTCCATATTACTTATCCAAGTTTATACAAGGCATGTTGTCATCTTCATCCTAGAAAAACAAGGACCATAACTCTCCTGTGCAAAGCTAAAACAAACCTCAAAGCATCAAAGGTTCCCTCAAGCAGGCCTCAAGAAGTGTAAAGAAGAAAGAGAAACAAGGATTTAAGCAAGAGAATATACATTGCCCTGCTACCTTTTAACCTGAACGAGTCATTGGCGAAGCTTCTTAGGGTGAATTTCCCATAAAAAGCCAATCTATAGTTTATAATCTTTAGACAAGTTGTTTTTGTTATTTGAACTTTTGATTATGTTTGTGAGGAAAATATCATGGCATTTTCCAAATTCATGTTTTCGTGGGCTTAGGCTGCGCTCTTATGAACTTAACTTAAATTTGAGAATTTTGTCCTTATTTCAATTTTTTTCGTATTTGTTAGTTTTGTGCTATACGTTTGTAGGTTATGGACTCATCTCGACGAGAGGAATCGGAAAAGTAAATTTTTTTTACTTTTACCCAAATATTTTGAGAAATAATCATTTTTTAGCGCAAAAAAAATGACTTTGTGTTTGCTAAAAAGTGGGTCATTTTGAAAAAAAAAATATCTCAATTGGCTTTCCTTTAATTACCACAAGAGAGTTGAACCAATCTTCTATTCAATAGAGGATTGATTTCTACACTTTATTTTTGATATTCGCACTCTTTTTTTATTTTTTAATAAAAAAATACATACATTTTTAACACTAAAATTAAAAAAAATAAAGCGTGGTTATCAAAGAAGGAAGTACTCCCTCCCCTTAAGGACAAAGCTTAATTTTACATTTTTTTTAAATATTCGTACTCTTTTTTTTCTTTTCTTTTTTATGCAGACTCTCCACGCCCACCCAGTAGCATAGTTCTATATACATCATCACCTCACCACCAATATGGGCCTCAGCTGGCACCCAATTTGGGCCACTCCCAAATACGTCGTCTATAGTCTAGGGTCTCTCTCTCTCTCTCCACACCATGAAATCCCAACCGTCAACAACGGAACAAGAACCATCGGAAACCGATCCGTCCACGTTCGCGTTCGCCGTCACGAGAATCGCGTCGGCGCAGATATGTCAGTCGGTTGGGTTCACATCGGCCCGGCGCTCCGCCCTCGACACCCTCACGAACGTCGCCGCCAGGTACCTCCGCGCCCTGGCGCGGTCCGCCGCCGCCTCCTCCGCCTCCTCCAGCCGGACCCAGTCCAACCTCCTCGACGTCGTCCGCGCCCTCGAGGACCTCGCCTCCGTCCACGGCTTCCGCGGCGCCTGGGACCCGAGCCGGCGGCCGCTCGCTTCCGCCACCCTCGCCGAGCTCTCGAGCTTTGTCGAGCGCACCGACGAAATCCCGTTCGCGAAGCCGCTTCCCCGTCCTCCTTCGCCCGAGAGGGCCGTTTTTACGGCGAAATGGACCGGGGTTTTGCACGTACCGAGGTGGTTGCCGGCGTTTCCGGAGATGGGTGAGAGAGAGATTGGTGGGGAGGAGAGAAGTGGGGTTGTTGGGTCATTTGGGAAAGTTGATGGGGGTTTTTTGGTTGATGAGAAAATGAAGATGGGGTTGTTGGAAAAGAGGGGTAGAGTGAGATTCAAGATGGGTTTGGGTGTGGGTAGGGCTAGGGGTAAGGGTGAAGGAGGGGGAGAAGTGGGGGAGGGATTGGTGGGTGTGGATTTGAGGAGTGGAGTTTGTAGAGGAGGGAAAAGGGTGTCATGCCACCAAAATAGGAATGTGGATAAAGAAGAAGAAGAAGATCACAGGAAGAAGAAGACGAGGAAGAAGAGTAGTAGGGATGTTCCAAGAAACTGCATTTGAAATTTTTTGATCACATGCATCGAGAAAATCATTGGTAGAGGTGTCGATGTTGATTCAATCATTGATGCTAGCTTTTAACGGCATGAAAGAGAACCGAGCATAGTTCAAGATACCTCGCTTTAGTAGAGGAGGGAAAAGGGTGTCATGCCAGAATAGAGGAGTGGATAAAGAAGATCACAGGAACATTACAAGAAGGGGAAGAAGAGTGATGTTCCAAGGAAAAGAAGAGGGGTAGTAACTAGTGAGTGTTAGCTCCTCCCGAGGGATCCTACCCGGGGAGATTTGATTCATTGTGAATTCTTTGATCGAGAATTATCAGAGCTCGCTTTGACTGTGTCTCTAACTCCTTTCCTATTGTGAACCGCTCGTAGGCCCGGTCCTAAGATTTTCGAGGCCTAAGCGGAATTTAAAAATGGGGCCTTTCATTTTCTAGTATATGTACTTGTTTTTCGATATAATAAACAAGGCACCCATGTAGTTGCAATGTGCTCGTACTGCTATTTAAAATCTCAGATCAGGAGTTCGACACTCCATGTCAGCGTTTCAAAGACCAATTTTTTCTACAGAGGTTTCAAACTTTGGGGAAAAAACGTAAGCCGCCAAGAATGGAACTCATGCTGCTGCACTCCATACACACTCGCCTCACCACTAATCTACATAAGCCTACTTGCAAAATATTTCATATACATAATATTTAATGTATTCTACCATTAGGGGGGCAATTATTTGGCCCAAAACGGGAGACCCTAGGCAGTCGCCTGGTGAACCTACAAGGCCAGCCCTGACCGCTTGTTTGTCTGAACCCAAGTTACGGCAGCTCTGGATAACAAGATAGATAGATCATCCAATAGGATAGAGATGTAGCTCCTTCACCCGCCGCTTGCGTTAGTAAGTATCTTAAAATCAGTTATCTATGAACAACAGACCAACTGCCTGACATGAAGTTGACCGAAACAACCACAAAGCAAATAAAGGAGGATATCATCATTGAGTTTTTGATTTGAGGGTCTTTTTGACGAATCTGAGACTTTCCATTTCTTGTGGTACAAAAACAACATATAGTCTGTGCGTAGCTTGAGTCGTGTTCTACCTGACGATATATAATAGAACGCGATTAATCCTTAGTTGAATTCAACGACATTAGGCAACAAGGACAACAAATCAAGATCCATCAATTGTTGGATGGAAATTGGTGGAATAAGCTCTTACGCTGAAACTGATTTAGGATGATCTAAACTACAAGGGCAGTATATTGGAGACCCCCGTAGTCCATCTTTGCCAAATGTCTCACCATTTTATGTACGACACTGAAACTACATTGATCAAAACAAAGTACACTAAACATATTACTCTTTCTGTCATCGTATGGGTGATGTCTTGAGGGACAACAGGCCATCAAGTTCCGAAACCCTAGAGTTGTCACGCTTTGGTGGTCCAAAAATCTCCCACACGCGAAGGGTCTGGTCTGCCCCGGCTGACATCACAGTTAGTCCATCTGGGCTCTGCAATAGATCAATCATTTCAAGGGGAGATGAGGTTTGAGGATTACAAAGTTTGATGTCTAACAATCGAAACTCTGGCTTGATTTGTTGAAGGACTATTATGTGCACCTGTGAAAGTTGGAGGACTCTGGACGAGTGGCGCTTTAACCCTCCCATTTTAGACATTGAAGGGTACTGCCACAAGCATAGCTGGTGATTTAGCGTGTCGGTACTGAAACCATGACCGCTCAGTATCTCCTTATGATGCCTATTCCATTCCAAGCCACATACCTGATCATATATGAAAGGAATTACTACAATCAATGCAATTCTGAATGTACAAAACACATGTCAAGAACCTTGTCTTAATTTTGTTGCTACTGTAAAGGTAAAACTGCATCAGGTGATGGTGAACTACCAAATAATGCAGTAGTTGCTGCCAAATAATGGTTCATAGAGAACTGTGTACTGAAGTGGAGAGAATTGTGTTGTCTGTTTAGTACTGTTTTCATGTTTCCTGTTTTCAGAAAGAAAAACAATAGAATGTTTGAAAACATTCATGGTTTTCATTTCCTGCCAAAAAAGTTCACAAAAAAACCGAAGCATCTTTTTGGTGCTTCATGAAAAGTGTGAAGTTTCACAATTTTTACACCATAATTGTTTTCAGAAACAGTTCGCCAGATATGTTTTAGAGAAAACGGAAGCATATAATAGAAAAGGATAGTTATATAACACAAAACCTCGCAGAGGATAGTTAGAACCAAATCAAGAGAAAATTATGACTCCCATTGTATGGTTTAGCTCTAAAAGGGAGACTGGGAGAGGATTGTGTCAAACTTGCCTGGGCATTGGTACCAATGCTGTTAATGCATGATCCCCTTTGTACGTTCCATAGCTTAATACACCCATCCTTTGTACCTCCTCCAGAAGCAAGAACATCAGAGTCATAGGGGCACCAAGCAAGGGCCTTCACTGCTCCACGATGGTCATTCAACCGATGCAGGAAATGGGATGAACCAATCTTGAAGGCTTCCCAAATATAAACAAGATTGTCATTGCCACCACTCGCCAACAGATTGCCTCTGCTCGACCATTTCAAACCGCAAACTTCGCTAGCATGTGTTCGTACTCGAGAAATCAAACTGTTTCCCACTCTCACTGTCAAAGCAGCAAGCAAGAAATCAACATTATGTAATCTCCTTATATCGCGAATTCGCGTGATTCATAGTGTTGAAATAGATTAGGTGCTGTTTGATGAAGTTTTTATTTTCAGGTTTTCACAAAATCTGAAAACTAGAAACAACTGTTCTTGTTTTCCACAGAAAGTAAAAACCAACTTGGTATATGCTTTTTGTAAACAGAAAACATAAAACTGATGCTGATTCTTACCATCATGATTGATAATGGATTTGTCTTGGCTTCCTGATGTTAGAATATGCCCATTCCATGCAAGGGCGCCCACCCTTTTTTGATGGCCTTCTAAGCTTCTAACCTGTGCCAAAATCAAACCGAATTTCGGTTAAAAAGGGGTGACAAATTGGTTCATCTTAAATGGTGGAAAGAGAAAGGAAGAGGGATATACGTATTTGAAAGCCTCGGCATCCCAAAGCTGAATCTCTGAGCAATGGTGTCCAACTGCTACTCTTTTGGCATCATTGGACCAGGCTACGCTTGAAGGGTAATCATTCACGCGATCTACTTGCAACAACTTCTGAACACTTCTGTTCTTGGCATTCCACAAATGTATTTCTGATCCCAACGCGACAGCCAGAAGATTGTTTTTCCCCCAGTCCATGATGTTCGAATAGTAGTCATCTCTGATATTCGGTGCATCCAATACACTAGCTTCACTCTGCATACAAATTAGCCCTTCCATTCAGAAGGACGAAAAAACCTTCACTAACGGAAAGAGTGTACAGATTCTCATATGACTACGTCAAAAGGGAAGTTGAAGGAGTAATAAGCAAGATTCACGAAGCACCAATTCACATTCAAAAATGTCAAACTGCAATAATATGAATGCATTCATGAAGAACATGGCTAAAATTTACAAATGTATACGGTTTGAAAAAAACTTAAAATTGCAGGCATTTTGAGAATGTGGAAATAAGTGAAGGGACCATATACCTTGGGGAAGTATCGGTATTGCGTGGCCTTTTTTGCATAGTAAAGAGCTTCATCTTCACTACGCCGCATCTCATCTATATGGCGTATTGATTTTCTGCTTGATTTGGGGCTTCCTCTGAAAACCAGCATCTTGAATGGTCTTCCTTCCGAATCCAAATTCAGATTCTCATCCAACTTCAGCCGGTATTTGTCCTGGCGGAAAGAAAAAGACCCAATAAGTGAGAGTCCCAATTGGAGGTTTCAAAATAAAGTTCTTCGTCATTTTCAGAAAAAAGAAGAAAGAATTGCATTCTTAATCTCCCCATAACCCCACAGAAGAAACATACAATCCGGAATAGTACATTTTAAAGATTTTAGCAGGTTTTTCATCCCACGGTTAACATTATTCAAGAATCAAAAAAAAAACCATCAAAGAAAATCCCAGAAAGTACATGCCACAATACCCAGAAAGCCCAAGAATCAAAAGAATATGTCAGACACTCGATGCCGATGAAATATCCTTCACGTCACAGACTCAAATTTCAAAAAAATTGACAAAACCGATACCCATTAATCAATTACTCCAGGAATCTTCACCGAGAGAGAGAGAGAGAGAGAGACTAACATCGATACGAGGTCTGCTTCGTTCTTGAGTCCCGCTTGTCAACAAAGTGTGGGCTTGATCAAGATCCATCAAACTCCTATTGGGTATAAACCGATCTCCCTTATTTGTTCCAAAACAAAAACAAATATTACCACAGGTTGAAAAGGACTAAAAGAGAAAATTAGAAAATAGAGAGAATGATTGAAGAGAAGGGGCCTCAATTACCGGGAAGTCGAATTGGACGGGACTGCTGCTGAGGCGAGTCGGAGAGTACCAATCGGATTGTAGCCTCCTTTCGGGGTTCGGATCCATTGTTAGTCAGGTCACTAAAGATTGAGAAATCCGAACGTAATCGAATCGATCCCTGCTGTTTCTGTTTTGAGTCTAAAGAACAGGGACTAATAACAATGGGGAAATTGTAATTTTTGTTGTTTGGCGGGGAAACTATGGGATTTGGTTTCTGTAACGGTCGAGTGCCTGTTTATTCCCTTTGGCTCTTGGCGAATCGTCGGTCGTTTTTACCGTTTGTTTGTAGGAGTAGTAGTTTTGGAGGGAATTACAAACGAATTGGGA